>OY728132.1:2010728056-2011978056 GCA_963277665.1 Viscum album | reverse complement strand
TCTCTATATTTATATGTATACATTTAGGGAAATAGTATTTGAAACATAATCTCATAATTAAATATTTCCTGATGGGGTCAATTTAAAAAAGTTCTTTTCCATTCATGATGTGATTCCACCATTGATCCCCACCTCGTTCCATAAACATAAATAAACAAAATTATTATTTTTTGATTTTTAACACCAGAGATTGGGAAACCTTTTTTTATTGGAATTGATCTATTTCTTAACTAAATAAAAATCAGCTGATCCATTAAACAATGGTGGACATTTCCATATATAAGAACCAATGAAATGTTGTTTCCTTATTTTATTAGGTTTATCATGAATCATGAATTGAGAAATATGTATTAGAGTAGAAATTATATGTGTAATTCCATCTCCCATAATATTTTGTTACTCATGAGGTCTGTTATTGCAATTTAGGTTACATCTAGTATTAACAGTGGTCCTTAAAGTTCTAACCATTAACAAAAACGAATATTCATTTTGTAAGACATAATTATCATAATGGGGAAGCACATAAACATTAAATATAATTTATAAGATGTATAAATAATAAAAAATATATTCTCAATTTATTATTCCTTAGGTTTTTCCGGGGCCATGAGTTAAAATAATATTTTTACATCTATAATAATGGTTTATATAAAGATTATAAATTTCTAATTTATATCCACAAAGATTTTTCTTCCCATTGTAGATGAATGCCCTTTTTTTGTGAAATAGATGATGATTTAGTCTATATAATTATGCCATTTTCAGATTTATTAATTGTAGACATTCCTTTTCTTCATCCACATCCACATATAGTGTATATAAAAGTATTTAATTTAATTTAATCTAATCAATTAATTATTTTCCAAAAATCTATGACATTCTCTTATATATTTAAACATACATATGCTTATCCTTGGACATATACTTATATAAGTCAAAAAAATTCACATCATAGAATAAACTGATTAAAAACCATTATCTAATACCATATTTAAATAAACAAATATCTTTTATATATAAATACAACATATTAATAGATTAATATTCATTACATAATTTAATGATTCTCACCAGAATCATTTAGTTAAAGTGGATAGTGAAACATGGTCACATAAAAAACTGTTATATAAGAGTGCTCCAAAATCTCCTACTAAGATCAACATGGTTATCACCCTTCATTTGAATATCATACATAATACCATCCATCATATCATGGGAAAATGAATCCTTAGAGAAGGATATCTAATATACATATTATGGGTAGAAAAATAGAAATATCATTATAACATTAGCATATTAATATGAGAACGTGACAAAAATATATGAAAAATAATCCCTTTATATCATATATCACAATAAGGAGTAATGAATGAAATCAAGATATATCATATTACATGAATCATAATGGAATTAGAAAATTTGAACCATGAGAGAATGACAAGATCAGAAGAAATATATATGTGTCATGTATATAATCATGAAAAATGTTATGTCAAGGATATCCTCTACGATATCAGTAATATTCTTGTGTTCAGATAGAAACATTTATTCAGATTTTTTTACTTTGGATATCCTCTCATGTACTATTTTTTTTGTTAGGATAACCTTTATTGTACGGTCATTTGAGAAAAGGATAACCTCCCATGTTACCTTTGTGCTAAAATAAAATTAATCATTACCCAATATGTTGGAGGGAGATATAGATCCCACCCATACCATGATAAATATAATATAAATGTGTTTAAAAATTCTTAAAAATTTGAAAATGTCACAAACCTATGAAAATGAATGTGCTTCATGATCATTTCAAATTTCTACAAAGCATAACACATGCATGAAAAAATGATCTTCATATAAATTTTATCATTGTATAAATTGTGGATGAGGAATATGATACATATACAAATTTTTATTATAAATATAAGAAATCAATATAACTAATATAGAGGGATCTTGCTTCCCTGGGCAGGATCTCAGTCTTTCAAAAAAAACCAATATAACTAATAATTGTGATCTTATTGGATCTATCCTGAGTATGTATCATGTAACATTATTGTAATTCATATTTGAAGAAACTTTATTTCGAAGTAAAAAATAAATTGGAACTATTCATATAAAAAATATCATTTCCAATTTTGAAATGAACTTTTTTAATTTTTTTCTTTCAAAATAATTATAATTTTATATAAAATTTATAAATTTTAAATTTTTCATTAAATAAATAATTGTTTATGATGATACAGAAAAATTCATGTCATTCTTGTCAAAAAAAATATTCAATTCACATATTTAGTAAATGCCAAACATGATATATATAACAAATTATTTGAATATTCCATTCAAAATTTTAGAAAAAAAATTATGTGTAAATATTTCAGAAATAAATTCTTTTGTTAATAAAAAAATTATTTTTGAAAACTTTTTTGTTAAACAATTTTTTTAATTAAATAGGTTTTTTTGAATGAATAGATATGTAACGATGTTTTTTCATAAAAACCATATTTTCAATCTTGTGTATATTTAGAGAAGAAAAATAATGAAAAAAAATATTCTCTTTAATTGAATATAGAGAAAAATTAAAATGTTTCTTAACATATGAATCCTTATATATCATCACTGATAACATAATCATAAAAAATCCATCTAAATAATGAAATTTTAATATCAATCCTTCACAACATTAGAATCATTATAATCATAATACCCTTTAATAAAAAATTAAATTGAAATATTTTATATAATTAAAATTTGTTGATTCATGATATAATATCTAAAATGGATATATATATTAACATTATACAATAAATAGGTGAAAAAAACATATTCCCAAAAACAGATTTTTTGCAAAAAAATCATTACTGTAAGGATCAAATTCATTTATACAAATTTATAAATCGTGTTTTATAAATATAAAACTATTATAAATATTTTACATGGCCAGAATTATATATATATATATATATATATCAAACAATATATTGTTAATTTAATATTTATTTACCAATTTATTAAATATTCCCTCATCTAAGTAACGATTCAGATAATAACTGTTTTGTTTTTATTATATGTTTATATTTTTTATTTTTCTTCATATTACATATATAAGGGCTTTATTACCTCTTTATTTCTATCCCAGATATAAATATCATAAGTATTAAATATATATTTATTTTGAGTGATCAATTAATGTTATAATTTGAAAATAAAATACAAAGTTAACGGTGATGGTTGCTTATATATATTCATGAACTATATTTCCATTATCACAACATATTAAAGAAAAAAATGTAATTTTTTTACTTCCATTAAAAATAATTTTATTATAGATATCAACATATTTCAGTAATTATATCTTTGTTCACTTCAATTTAATGCATGAATGAATCACATAGCTTCATCAAGTGGTAGTTTATCATACACACCATTTTTATTCTCATATTCATATAGAATGTAATGTTAAATGATACATGTGATATTATAATTCCATATTTATATGAATGTCAAAAATATAATATACAAAAAATTATCATTAAATTCCTCCAATATAAGTGGGGATAAAAAATGAATAACATTAGTTTACGAGGTGGTAATATGCTATACACATAAATAAAGATTTGACATCGTATTTCATAAAAGAGGAAATTAATATAGGTTATTTCAATAACATAAAAAAATATTATTATATTAGATATATCATTGTTATAAAATCATAAAAATAGAATATAAGTTGTGTGATATAGAATAATAAATAAAATGAAAATAAATGTTCACGAATTTTATTCTTCATTAGAGATCGTCTTTATATATATATGTAATGCTTTAATTAGAGAGGCCCAAAAAAAGGCTTCAATTGTCAAATGAGGTAATAATTGAATTTATTTTATTATGTCATGAATAATCCAATAGTTATTTAATGATGGAATATGATAGAATAGTGGTGGTGTTTTATAATGGAGGTGAGTGACATACTTATAATTATTAAAAACAAAAATGTGTAAATATTTCTTCCATATTAATAATGAAAAATTAAAATATTTTAGAATATATAATTTATATGTTATAAATATTCCTATCAAAAGGGTTTTGAGATTTTTTTTCATTTTTACAAATTCAATTTCAGTTTGACCCCAGTAAACCAATTTTCACAAAAAATTATTTAAATAATTTATTTTTCTCACTATTCATTATGGTAAAAAATTATGTGGACCATATAAGATAATATAAATTATTCATATTCTAAATAGGAAATACTGTTTATAAAATTTTATTCACATAAAATAAAAATATTACTATAAAATTAATCTCACAAATGTGATGAGAAAGCTGTTTTTAATATAAAAATGATAAAACGATAAAAAATATATATCAAAATTAAATATGAAAATGATTCCAATGACCTAAACTAGACTAATAGATATATAATTTATATAATTTCACATTAAATGATTTTTTTTAAAAAAATTAATATTAAATATTATGGAAATAAAATTTAATTTTCCATAAAAAGAATTATTTTTATATATTCATTGAAAAATTAATCATTTCATTGAATCAATAATATTCACCCTTTTATGATTTTGGATTTTAAAGAAAATAATTTTATTTTTTAAAAAATTATTTTATTAATGTTTCAAAAAATGATTTTTTATTTTTATACAAAATAAGTAATATATAAATATATATAAATATTTTTATCAGAAACTAGTATCTTTGAAACATTTATTTAAAATATAAATTTTTTGTTACATTTTTTTCAATCTGTATTCAAAATATAAAATCTTAATAAAAATAGTTATATTTGTGGTTATAAAGTACATTTCTACATGAGTAACAACTTGGTTATTACCTCTGAGTTAAAATAACAATATAGTGTTTTTTATTAAATCTATGTACCATGTTTAATTCAAGATAAAATCATCCTGAAATATGATGCAAGCTATCATAGATATTTAATTTATTAGAAATGTATAAAATAAATTCATAAAAACATGGGGATTTACTTATCCTTCTAACTCATGTTTCATAAATTAATAATATTAATGACTATTATGGAAAGGAAGTCTTATTGATAAGGGACAAATATTTTATGAAATGATGAGATGCATTATGTTGCAAATTGATTTTCCCAAGTTAATGGTAGAATAATATGATGTTTGTGTAACACACCAAAATGAAAAAATTACATGAAAATAAAAAATATCTTATAATTTGTCTATTCTAGATAACTTCCATTTCTACAAATTATTATATGAGGTCTCATTAGATTAAAATCCTCATGTTATGATTTAATTTATTATATATTCAATAATTATAAATCATGAATAGAGAATATGACGTCACTGAGTATAAATAAAATACATTTTATAAAACTTGACACATTAGAATACATGTATAAATGAGAACTGGACATCAACACAATAAATTGTTATTAGATCATGGGATGAAGCATATATGTCATTAAATTTTAATGTCTCTTATAAAAAAAAAATTGAATACATAATTTTTTAAGTCATATAACACTCATAGGTATTTTACAAAATAATGGATGAATAAAAGTATATTTTAATATTTTGGTAATAATTTATTGATATTTTCAACGTATTTCTATAGTGGGGTCATGAGTGTTGGCATTCATATAAAAAATATATTTCTTTTTGGTCCTGATAAACATTTACCATATTAATAGTTATTGTATAAAAAGAAAAATAGTTTCTTTAACTATTTTTTATTTAGATTTCGATGTTTTATAATGATAAATATAAGAAAAATGTAAAAATAATAAATACATGTGAATATATATTTTTGGGATATATAAATTGTAATAGTGGGTTGATTATTCAGAATATATGTCTACAAAAAATTGTGGGATGTTCAGATTTAAGGATTGTTGAAATAAAAAGTAAATCTTATCAGTCTAATCAAGATGAATTTTAATTTTTAAATGATAATAAAATGTCAATTTCTATACAACATATAGATAAATATACTATGATCAAAATTGCAGTTATTGATATTGATTTAGAATATTTGGATGATTATTAAGTAATTAAAGTTTCTAACTGAAATTATATTTCGAGTTTAAAATTGAATGATTTTTTTAGAAAATTTGTAGAGATAAAAAAGAATCTATTCCGAAAAAACATTTATTTTTTATTATAGGTAAAAATGAAAATAATGTATCATTTATGAAACTAAAAATAGTATATTAAGATATATTGAATGATTAGTTGGAAAATTATATGAATGATTAATTGGATCACAATTATAAATATTCGATGTCGGTGATTATCCTAGTACTAGAAATTATTAATTTTATTTCAAAAAATTATTTTTTCTAAATTAAATTATATGATAGAGGGTTTAGAAAATGAACATGTGTAAGTTGGTATGATAAAAATATACTCTAATATAAGAATATTATTTTATAGAAACCATTAATATAGTATTATTTATATAAAAAATTAGGATGTTGTTAGTTGTGGCAATACACTTGTTATAAAAGGAATATCAAATGGATATGATTCCATCATTTTTAAATGGCGTCAATGAGTATGGAGTTTTTTATTTAAAAAATATCATTTTCTTCTTTATGTTTATTTTATTGTGGTAGGGAAAATAAAAAATTCACCAAATTGTATGAAATAGGCTCTCAGATCATGGTACTAAAAAAATTATAGTTTTTTTGTTATTTTTTTCACCAAGATAAATGATTATATCAAGATTTATAGATGATATTTTGTAAAGGTACTATAATTATCAATGTTTATATATATTATATACATTTATCTTCACATAAAGAGAAACTATGGTGATTGTTTTCCAAGATAAAAATTGAACTGTTTGAGAATCCTATAAAGAGAAAACAGAATTAGATTTTGGGACATAATGATTAGAAGAAAAAAATTAATATTATTCAAACAATAATAATATGGAAAATATTATTTGAAATTTTTTGGAATATATTAATAATTATAATTGTATAATTTTTTTTCATTGGAACCAAATTGTGATGATGAGAATGAAAACAAGGTTGAACAAATGAAATTGATGATATTCAGTTAAATTAGATATTATTTCAATGACTCATGAAAATATATTACCTTAATTTTGACACTATATACTAAATTTTAAAATGTCCAAAGTGTGTTATTTTGGTTTTTATTAATGATGATACATAGATATGTTAAGAGAAAAAATAATTTTTCTATAGTTTAACAATGAAATAATGATTCAAATTATTTATTATATAATGAAAACTAAAAAAATGATTATAATATAAGCTAATAAAAATAATGGTGGAAATTCTTATATTGTTTAGCACTTTGTGAGTTGGTATAGTTAGAAAATAAAAATCACTAACACTTGACATATCCATGGAAAATATATGGCAACCACTCCATGAAATAAATGTAATTTGTGGATAGTTTTGTAGTTTTTGGATTATATAGTTAAAAAATAAAATTTATTAAATACTTTACATTAAATAATTTATGTAATAGATCTATTCAAATATACATTTAAAACATTTTCTAAATGAAATATAGATATTTAGTATCATATCATAAAGAAAAAGTTGTCCATTGGGGATTTAAAGCCTCAATACATTTTTAAATTATTTTTTATTATTTATATCAAAAAATACATATAGATAGGGATAAGATATGAATATTGGGGTTGAAACAACAAATTCCACACTCTCATATCACTTAATAAAATATGAAACTAGTCCCTATATAGGATTTCGATTGTGTTGACAAAGAAATAGAATATTTACCAATTATATTTAAAATGGAATGATAATTATATATAATAGGGGACGAAAAAATACAATGTTTTCTAAATACATGTTTAATAATAAATTTGGAATATTTTAGAATGTGATTTTTAATTCATTTAATTGGGGGGGGGGTTATATATGTTAATGGGAAAAACATTTTTGTGATTGTGGTGAATATATATATTAAAAACATTACATTATTCCATTTTTTAGTTTATGAAATAACTTTGTGAAGATAGGTTATTACATGATGTTCATTATGATGAAATATAAAGAGTAATGCACATATATGACATAAGTTAGAAGACTTGATTATTGTTATTAGAAAACTTAAAATGGAAATACTGAAATACTATCGTAATAGTTGATGATATTTTTAATGTTTTTATGTTTTTTTCAACATTTTTAGAGATATTTACATCGGTGTTGGGGTATATAGATATTATATGAGTTGTTTGAAATGAATTTAATAGTTGATGAAAGAGGTTTGTATATGTAATAAAGATATTATAAAAAGAAATTAATTTTATCTAAAAAATTATGTTGATAAATAATTAAAAAAATGGTTTTGGGAAATCTGAGTAATGAATAAAACACCAGGCGTACGGATTTGAGAAATGATCAGAATGCCTTCATCACTGAATGTAATATTTAATTTTAACGTGTATGAATTTTAGCATGACTACATGCCTTCATCATATGACTTAGTTCTATCATATATCATTAGTATATGTAATTTTAGTCGTATTCCTTTTCAATGATAATAATACTTGTTGTTCTATATTGAAGACATTTATATATATAAATAATTGATATACTATGTGTGTGTATTCTATAAAATATGATATTTTGAGTTTAAGTAAGTTAAAAAATTTATAATTTTGAGTTTAAATATTCTAACTAAATAACACCCTATGATGCTAAATAATATAATAAATGTCAAAAAAACGCATCTAATATTTGACTCTGGTATGATCATATGGATATATAATAAATTTTAACATTTTATAATGTATTATTTGTTCAAAATTGGTTAATTGATTATCCAATATTTTGACAAATGGTTTTTTGTGTTTCAAAAGAATCATTAGAAGTAAAATTATGAATGATTTTATGAAAATTCTATATAGTTAATAAAATGGATAAAACAAATGAAATGTATTTAAGAGGGGAATATAATATAACTATTAATGAATTGATGTTCATGATATTGAGTTTGAAAATTATATGAAAAAATATAATAGATTTTGAATATAATGTAAAATATGTAGATTGGTTTTTTCAATGAAATAAATGATGTAATGTATTATTAAAAATAATAATAAAAAATTAATTGTTCTGAATTGATATAATATTATTAAATATTAGTAGAGTTTTTCATCAGTATTTCAAAAACAAGAATGAAAGAACGTGAATATTTTTATGCATTATTTTATTAAAAAATTTAATCAGATGATTCTGTATGTTTTTAAACAAGAGAAGATAATAAAATAATCGAGGTTCAGGTTTTATTATTCTATTAAGAGAGGAATTGAACATTATGAGTAGAAAATAATTTCTTTCAATTTAATTAATTACAATTTTATAATATTCTAAAATAATTGATGTTTTAAAAGAATGTAGTTGTGATTCTTGTATATTAATGAATAATGGAATGACAAACAGTTTTATACTGATATATTTTTGTTCTGATGCACCTTATTAATATATCCAATATAGAAGAGTATGATCATTTAATGAACTTATTTGAGACATATAATAAGATCCACATATTATTTTCTTGGTGTGATTAGTTTTTATTTAATATTATTGACCTATTTTTTACAAATATGTACAAGTATTTTTTGTAAATCATTAGTTTTCTCATGATGACCTTTCTTTTCTTATAGACATATTCTATTTAATGGTAGTGTGAATATATATTGTATGATGTGACTCTATATGATAATAATGTCACTATGGGACAAAAATTTATGTATTTTATTTTCTATTTATTATTGTGATGAATTAATGGTTGGATATGCTAAATAACCATATCAATAATTAGGTATCCTATTAAGTGTAGGAACCATGAAAAATACACTTGTTCACTGTCTCTTTATTTTCAATACACCTAACTGATGATATGAAATTTTTAATAAGTTAATAAAACAATAACAAAAATTTGAGGTGGATTTTTATTATAAGAATTAATACAATTTATTATAAACATATTCATCCACCATTATTAGTGAATTGATTCTTTCTTACGAGATTCAATATTGAACGTTAAAAAGTTTTTAGAGACCGATAGTAAAGGTATGAATTCAATCTCATTATAAATTCCGTTAGGAATGTTTTAATGTTATTATATAATTTGTTGTTATTTATTTCCTTTTGGGTTATATTATTATAGTTAATATTTATTTATTTTTATTTAAATCTATTTTTACAAATCCCTCCTTTCAATTATTTAAATTTTATTATTAGCTAATTTTTATGGAATTCTAATTCACGATTTCATACATTGAGAAATGTTTTATATTAAAAAACTAATCCAAATTTATAATAATTATATACTGCATATTCTTCACTATATCACATTATTCAATATAAACTCAGGGAATTGTCTGTTTGTTTTCAAGATAAATATTTCAATTAGATATTTATTTGGATGTTACTAAAGGTATAAAATGATTTTATGTATAAAAATCATTCCTTGATTCAAAATTATTTTACATTGAGTTTATTTTTAAATGTATTTTATCTCATATTAAATGAATATATGGTATTTTAATTTTACTTATTTCTATATAAATTAACTTTTCACCTTAAATACATTTTATTTGGCGGTTTTAAATATTCATACAAATGTTCATTATTATGACTAATTCAAATTCACGCTGAATAAACAGTTTTAATCCATATCTATATTCAACATTCCAGAAAATGGTATCCATTATTATATTTATATAAAAATAAATATAATTTTATTAATATTTACAAATTTCATCCACACGTTAAAAATTGTTACATTATTAATGATGTGAATAATATTTGTTTCAATACGGCTATTTTATACAATTTTTTTACTTTTATAATAAATTTTTTTAATTCACTCCATATTTCCCATATAATACCATTATTTGTTTCAAATATCTATTAGTGGTATATAGTTTAAATTGGTATTATAAAAAATCTATGTTACCATAAAGAAAATTATTTTTCATGTTTTCTATTTTACATCACTATTTTATAGAATAGATATAAACGATTCACAAAATATCATTTCATAACTTAACATATTTTTTCATATTTTTTTCCAATATAAAAATCTCATTTGAATTAATTTTTTATAAATCACCCTCTAAATGATCTTATTAATAAAATTAATATTTATTTTTAGGTATCATGCTACGAGACTCATTTAGAAATATAATGTGATACCATTTTAATATCTAACAACCCACCATTTTTCAATGGTAAATTACTTATATTATTAGAAATATTTTATTTATATAAATATTATATCTTTTTATTAATATTAAATGGGTGGGGACCTATATTTCATTCGTGTTCATTTGGTATCATTTTATTTCTCATTATTTAATATTTCTTGTGTTTTGAGATGGTTGTGATATGATTTTTTGTATTGTTATGTGTCCTTGTTACAATGTTATTATATCAATAATATAATTTTTTAAGACACTTACAATTTATTATTTTTCTATAAGGTGGTTCTTGGAAATTATTGGGTTATTATTTTTTAACAATTTCTACATATGAGAACAGTCAGGTTATATTTTTTACACTATTGTGCATGTACTTGATAATGTTTTCCTTTTTACATTATATTGTTTCTAGACATAATTTCTCTCATATTTTATCAAAATATTTTAATTTATTATTTATATAAATTTGAAAAGTTTATATGTTATATTCTCATTAATTGATTCATGAATTATAATTACTATCTCATAATTTATTACTCACAACATGTGGTATATGTTTGATAATTTGATATTACAAGACCTTTGATTACATGTTTGGAACAACAATTATTATTCATTATGTTTTCATAAGTAATATCAACCATCATTATTTTTTCCCAAATATGATGTCACCATTGAAGACTTGTTTCTAAATTTTTTATATATAGAATGTTTTTTCTCACCCCTTCAATAATTCTACAATTCTCTAACTTATATTTATGAAAATAAGATATGATAATACTAGAGAGAATAATTATAGGGTTATGTAATAGAGAAATGATCTAATGTGATATAAAATATAATACATATATAGATTTTCCCCAAATATAATCATCCAATGGTCTATTGGATTGAAATAAAATTTATGAGATATAGTGTATATCTTATAGAAATAATGAAAATTAAAAATAATATTTTCATTTTTTATGTCACATTATATCTAATAGAGTATGTAAATTATATGTTTTTAGTACTAAATTCATGAACATGGGTTGGTGATATCCCCTAGTGCAATATTTGTGTTATTATTTCTCAATAATCCATCCCAAAAGAAATATATAAACTAATATTTTCTTTTTTAATCTTATATATAATATTAATAATAAAATTGTAATGAAAAAAGGAATCCTTAATCCATGGGTTCCATGGGGACACATAGGATTAGTCACACCTACTCTAGAATGTACTGAATATCTAGGAAAATTAGCATTTATCATGTATATCAATGGATCCTTAAAGGTAATCCCATGAATTCAATTACTATAGGTATAGATATGGATCTATTTAAGATATTAAAGGAATCCAAAACATAAGTATGAATTTGGATCCATGGAAAACATCTAGTGAACCTTGTGTATATAGGAATAAATCTAGATCTAATGAAAACATCCACAAAATCGAATTTTGATAGCCACATTGTTGGATCTTGGTATAAAATCATGAAAATTATATTTTAATAAATATTAAACCACATACAAGGATAATATCAAATGCATCTACTCTCCATATTACTAAATCAATATTCAAGGATCATTCCCATTCAATACATAGAAAATAGTTTAATTAACATACAAAAAGTGATTTTTCTTTTACAATATACTAGGAACACCGTAGTAATAACATTTATTCATCCATAATTTCAATTAGAACATAAATTTGAGATACATATTATATTTCATTATGTATACATAATCATGCTCACATCAAATCTTAGTTAATCTACTAGTCATGACACTCAGAAAAAAGTCCTTAATGAACTGGGAATGAATATATTATAAAAAGAAACCCTAAAAATTTATTATTAGTAATGTTTATTGCATAAATTTTTTGAAAGATCACTCATCACACACAAAAATGAAAAACTTCTCAAAAATGATGGATAGTATAATTCCACCAACATTATGTTTTTAAGAGGACGTTATTTGAATATATTCATCTAGTTCAATATTAAATGGAATATATCATTGATAATAATGAAACCCTTTAAATAGCTAATACTATAGGAAATAGGTGTTAGGTTAATGGGTCGTTATAACCACATATTGTGGCCATATGTTTTTGAAAAACATTCTCCCACTATAGTTTGTAACTATTTTAAGAACCAAAACACCAAATGGTTTGCTAAACAATGTTCCAACCCTGCGAACCATTCCTAAATATTATTATATATTTTTTAGGATTTACTCTAATAAGGAAAAAATTATAAGTTATAATGAATCATATAAATTACCTTCTACATGGAAGGGTTCACAGTTAGCCCTATCAGTGTTCTAACAATAAAACGCATCATGTAACTTAAATGATTATTAGTTTTTGGGATCCATCTTCAAAAAAACATATTAGACCATCCAAAATCCCTACAAACAAATAAAAAATTCAATAGGGGATGAAAAAATAATTTTCAAAAAAATAATCAATACCTAACACATAAGGTTTTGATGTTTTACCACCTCCCCCACCATACAACAAACTAAACATAATTTTAACTATTGATCTTTATTAATATTCATCAAAAAAATACTCTTTCCACTAATCACACAAATCATACAAGTAGTACTTTATCTATTTTAAGATATGGGTTTTTTCCATTTAAACCACCCGAGAAAATATATACATCCAAAGAGAGTATTCTAAAATTTATCAATGAAATGGATGTACCTCAAAATATGTGTTATCCCCAAGATTTATTTAATCAGAATAGAAGAACTGAAATGAATCAATATTGTATAAAATATGTATTTATAAATGAAATCAAATATTAGAAGAATGAAAACATTGAATAAGATTCAATTTTTTATTTTTTATCACTAACAAACTAGACTATTTCCAATAGAATTATATATTAGAATGACATAATCCCCAATATATGAACATGGTAGTGGCTCATTAACCACATCAAATTTAATAATATCTATTTCCAAAAATGAAACACAATTGTATGGAATTTCTCATTGTAAAATGTTATATGGAATCTCTAAATAGTCACTAATCACTTCCTAATATATGGGATATTTTTTGACACCCCTAAATTGGACTCATATTAATCAATAAACACTCATTGAACCACATGATCCTCATCTATGTTGGGGAGGACACTCTATGTGCATCCAAAAGACCCACATTCTATTTTGGTAAGAGGCATGATTTTGGTTTAATGTAACAAGAATTGTAGTAGGTACTGTAGTAGGTATCATTCGATAATATATAATCTATAACTACTAATCTTTTGGCCACCGGTTTGGTCTTGGAGTCCATAAGGCCTTTGGGACACCATCGAATTCGAGTTAGCATGGATTATTAAACACCATAAGGCCTTTGAGCCACATCAAGTCCATTGGTCCACCTGATGTGTAATGATACAAGACAAAATCTATAAAGAAGAAGCCCTATATTAGGATTCAAAGAAAGGCACATTCATTAGTGCAAATTTAACAGGTTTGGAAGAGTGATAGGGAATGGGTATTTTCAACTCTTTTAAGCCTATAAAACTATGCACAAAGCAACATGGAATACATCTATGGGATGGTGAAGAGATTATCAAAATTTATATGCTTGGGAGGGGTAGTTTCATGTAGTCGTAAAACATAATGAATGAATTCCTTTTGAAATTTGGGTCCTTTAATGTCACGGATTCCCCTTAAAATCCTAAATTGGGTATTATAAAAAATTAATAAAAAATGATGGAATTTGAACCATTCTAGAACATAATAATAGAAAACTAACCAATAGAACTGTGAACGGAAGGTACTTCTATATAAGAAATAGAAATGAATTTTTTTATTAGATATGTATTGCTATAATTGTATTAATACTCCTCAAAAATATAGATCGGTCTCCTTGGCTGTACCAAATACTAATATTCATGGATGAATCCTTTCACCAATGATCTAAATCATATTAATTTTCAATTTTTTGGTGACTCATATTGATGAGTTTCAACACCATACAATGATATTCAAAAATATATTCCCAAATTTAGTGCATAAAGAGTGTCTGTATAGAGGAAAATTAATTTAGTAATCATTAATAATCATATTATCCTAAAAAATATTATATAGATGATAAAAAAAGTTCTCTTAAATCAACATGACTTTTGAACCATTGATTAATCGATCAATAAATAAAAACACTACATCACAATATTAGGTTTTCCTAGGTAACCTCATGACATATTCCATGATCACGTTATCCCACATATATATAGTAATTGGTAGTAATTTTAAAATACCCATTTGTCTCTAGTTCTATAACATATCATTTTTATATGCAGAGAACACTAAACATATTATGATTCTTAATATCCCAATACACAAGTATTACCTAGGTATATCCAAATTATTCATTTCAAAAAATGTTGTAAAACATATTTTAGCATATTTATGTCCCTTATCAATATATTTCCATTAATATTAGTGATAATGAAATAACCGATGAAATTATCGTGTATTCAATAATATACTACTCTGGTATTATCTTTACACCATATGTGCCGACTCTTATTGTGAGAAAATTATAACCCTATTTTTGGATCCTATTTACCATACTAAGATATTAAAAAATAATAAATATTTATAATAAAATTTTATAGGCCATATACATATAATTATCAAAATTAATATCACTAAATTATTTTATTATGTTCCACTCACAACTGGACACATGCACCATTTTATCCATTATCCTTTGGATCAATTCCTTTGAAAATATGTTTCCCTTTACAAACATATATTCTAAGTCAAAATAAAGTGATTTAAAATACGGAAAATACATTTTTTGTTAATAGTTTATATCCCATAATTGGAATTTGTATCTTAGACTATTGTATTCAATATACACCTTGAACCACTTGACCAATAGGTAAGACCGGAAACCCCCATGTTATATACTTCTCTATCTAACTCTAGGTCCTGGGTTAGATTTTTTTTAGGTGGAATTAATATACCAGTTCCATAAGCGATTAAATGACAATCCATTAATAATTTTTATTTTAAAACAACCCACAATTAATTGAAATACAAGGTATACTCTCCACCCAGGCTAGTTAGGGTTAGGGTGTTTATTGTCTTCACTACCCCCCTTTTGCTAATTGAATCTTTTGTTGCATGAATACAACTAGATAACTGTCACCTTTTTATTTCACAAGAATATAATTGGTAATCCTATTTAGGATATGTCTATAATAAAACATTGATATTATCCCATCAAACACATATATGTGATGGTGTAAATCTAATCCATTTCTCCTTTCCAAAAAAATATTCTACAATCATCTCATAGACATTAGGGAAACCAACCTAAGATATTATGTAACCCATGAAATAATCCTACTAAATATAGATCAATAACATTGAGATTTTATAATAAAGATAATTACCCCTAACATGTTTCAAAAATGGTATCCCTCCATATAATAATTTAATTATAATATTCTACAACATAGAGGAAAATAAAAAGGTTATCCTAGGGTTACAGGAGGCTCTAACCTTGTAACCAGTTCGGTATGTTAATTTCCAATATAATAGATCTACACTGATGGATTTTATAGTGGAATTCCAATTAAATTAGTATTACACCTAATAGATATGACAACCATTAAAATTATCAATATCATAATTCAATAAATAAAATTAAAATTATATAGAATATATATTATTTACCTTAATCATCATAAAGTATAAAAACATGGTATCTCTCAATAGCCAAATCAACCATTAATCAAATTTAATGAATTTTTTTATTATATCAATATCATAACATTTCTATTTTATTAGAATTTATAAACAATTCCAATTGATGAGGCTTTATAAAATAAAATATCAACTACATATTTTATGGGAAATCATTTTGTAATATGAATTGGGGATTTTATATAGAAAATTCTATTTGGAAACCAAAATACAAATTTTTGAGTTAAATTATTCAATTAAGAAATAAATTAGTTACATAACTTTCAATGATGAATTTAATTATAGAAATACTATATATATGTTGATGTTTCCTCTATAAAAATGAAATTATGTGAAGTATCCATCTAACTATCCACAAGAAATATTGTGAATGATATTTCAATCATATCATCTAGATATTTATTATGATCAAATGAATAATTTCTTTTTCAAATAAATGATAATAACCCAAAATTAATAAATTTAGAATCAATTGAATAATTATAAGAAAGGTAACTCATACAAAAATGTAGTGGACTGGTAAAAAACATCATCCCTATTAGAAAACTATTCCCTTTTGTATGGGAATTATAATACCATGAGTGAGTTTTGTACCGTGTACCATTTTTTTTATCTCTTATCCCACATTCCTAAAATTTAAAATTTGATGATGCCCATTTTTAAAATTGGGATGTCCCCACATCATGTACACTCAAGATTATTTAGATCATTACTATTACATGTCCTCTTATAGGAATATATATCCCATAGGCTACAGAATTTCAGTGAAAGAAAACATGTCATATTATAGGGAGACTATACATTCATAAAAATTTAATATAATTACTATATTAATAATTGAACTATCATTGTCATGACCCCCTCCCACCAAATATTCCCCTCCTGAGCTGGAAATGGTGAAAGAGAGATAATGACCCCCGAGTCCCGCCTCCAGTAGGCCCCGGGTTGGCGACTAGCACCAAGGGTATGGGTTTCCACAAATATGGGAGGCATTACCCTTTTTATTATTTAGGATCGGGAAATAGGACAAGTCGACCACCAAAAAAGGGAAAAGAAAAAGTGTATATAAATAAACACAAACCAAGCCCACATGCATGTTTAAACAATTTTATTACAAGGTATAAGCACAAGAAATCTCAAAAGTAAAATACCAAAAGAAAAAAAGAGAACAGCAACTGCAACAACTCCAACTGCCTGACTAGTAGGGACCCGCACGGCCCTGGTAGTCCTCCTGGAAACTTGAAAGTAAACATAGGGGGAGCATACAAGTATACTCAGTAGGGAAACCTAAAGCTCTCGTGCACGAGTGGGGAGACATCCTAATGTCCCATGAGAACAATAGGAGAACCCTAACAAGGAAATCTATCCACCCAATCTCACTAGGCACACTCACCAAAACACAATTACAACAGGTAGTAGTAGTATAAGAACAAGAGTATTGGGTACCCCGCACCATTCCCCATTAGTTAACTAAACGTCCTAACGCTGTCACACTCTCCCCGCCCGCACACACACCTGGGCCTCGCATCCACACATCCCGCCCGCACACACTTGGGCCTCACCACCATGTATCCCACCCGCACACACCTGGGCCTCACAACCACAACCACATCCACACCTGAAGACACCTGAGCCTCATCCCGAAGATTCTTGGGAACAGTAATAGTGACAGAACTCTCGCCTGAAGAGACCTGGGCCTGAAATCGAAACTTACCTGAAGAGTCTTAGGTGTAAGGTCTCCTCAATCCATTATAGCCTATAAGCCTGCCCGAAGAGTCTTGGGCCTAATCACCCCAATAGAAACCTACCCGAAGAGTCTTGGGTGTAAGGTCGCCTCAAGCCATCACATCCTAGGGGAGAAGGAGCAGGAAAGAGCTTGTAACTATGGGAAAACACCCTCTCCCATGAAATGGGAGTGTTCGACACTATTTGCTCAACATGGGTGTGGTGCGATAAAACACAAAAGATACATATATTTATATATATATTTATAGCAACCACTCGGCCCAACCTATGGCTTCTAAAAAGAGAAACTCATCACGTGCCTCAGCACTGCTACCACGATGCATGCATTCCACAAACAACCCCAACCCCATTTAGGTTTTCACATTTCTGCAGAAATTAACTTATTTAGTTCCTTAACTACTGGGCAACTATCCACAACCAACCACTTCAAAAGTTCATAAAACATATCCCTGCGATCCACAAAGCAAGTTAGGAAAACACAGCAACACGACAAGTCCCTTATTAACAACCAACCAACCCATTGATTATTATTTCCGTTTCATTACCAAGCCCCAACATTCATTAACTCTTCCATTTATTATTTAAACACAACCCATAGTCCGCTCACATTTAAACCCATCCCTGCAGCCCCACTGCCAACCACCATAACCACACCACACATCGTTATCCCTTTAATACCACTTATTGCAGCCTCGCTTCCCATCACCATTAAACATTCACAGAAACCCACTACCAAGTGAACCGCAACCCCGCTGCTGACCCAAACCACAACAACCCACAAAACACCCCCAACACATGCCACGTAACCAAGCCAACACTCACATGTTCATTATTCCATTTTGTTTAACCGGGGTGATCACACAAGGGTTCCATATTTTCATTTAATCATCCAACTTTACATGATTATCCAATTTCCACATTCAAAAAAGTTACACTCACAAAAATGGTCTAGAAAGTTATGGCAACATTTAATTGCGCAAGCAATGGCCCCCAATGACCGTGATTTTCAGTAGGCATAAGCGTATTAATTTCACAACATAATATCACAGGATATAAAAGGTAAAGTAACAGCAATCACAAACTTCCCAACCCCATTCTTTAACCAGTTATTATCATTATTTAAAGGTTCAACCATTTCTCATGAAAACAAAAAGGATACCCACCCCGCATGTTGCACAAATTAGAGAGATAAAGGTAAAACCCCTACCTCAACAGGTTCTGGTCACAATGCGCCCCCAGATCAACTTTAAAAGACGTTCATCGGCCTCCCAGCAAAACCTACTCGGGTGGAAGTCGGAGATGAAAAGCCGAAGGAAAGACAACAGATCCCAGCTCGGAAGTTTTTCCTCATCGTTACGATCCTGTGGCCGCTGATGGATCGTAAATCATAGCTCGGATGAAAAAGTTATGGAAGAAAGAGCCTTCGAGTCTCTTGAGAGAGCTCTGCTTATAGGAGAGGGGAGGAGAGGTGTGAGTTGAAAGGAGGAGGGGACCCCTCCTTTTATAGGCGTGAAAAGAAAAAGTACATGGCGTGTACTTATGGTACACGACGTGTACTCGACCATTTTCACACGGTCTCCACGCGGCCTCCAACGCGGCTCTGCGGCCTTTGACTGGTCAACACACGGTAACGTGTACACGGGGAAGGACTACACGGTGTGTAGATTGGACACACGGCTTGTACCTATTTTCTTCACGTGGCAAGGGCATGACCATCCACATGGAGTATCCCCAGCAATAAGGTACACAACGTGTTCTCAAACTACACGACATGTAGTTTCAAAATTCTGGAAAGTGTGGGAAAAGTCCCTTTTACCCTCCAGAACACTTGTAGCCTTATTTTTGACAAAGGAATGGGCCAGAGAGGTCCGGGCCATTACATCAGATACCTCTTAAAACATTCTCGTCCCTGAGAATTCAAAACCACCCTAGGGGAACCCAACAAGATACCTCTTAGGGTCTTCGTTATAACAGGAACCCAAACAACAATCCTAATTAGGTGTTAGGAATTCCTTCTCCTATGTCGAGATATTATCCGCTTTAGGCAGAACTGACTCACCTGCACGGGTTTAATCGCATCCTCATTAATGCGTCTCGATTATGGATTGGGTCTTCCCACTTCCATACATTAGGATTTCCAACTTGAACTTCCCGAACACCTGGTTTTGGGAAAATCCTTTTCCTATGTTGAGATATTATCCGCTTTAGGCGGCACTGACTCACCCACACGGGATCAATCGCATCCGCATTAATGCGTCTCGATTAAGGTTCAGGTTTTCCCCTTCCCACACATCCGGACATGTTACACATTACAAGGGAACAAGGAAACAAAAGGCCTCACAACTGACAAGACAAGCATTCCATATATCAAAGGTATAGAGTACAATATCAACACAAAGCTCAGAAGAAAAAGGGAAAACACAAGTCAAAAAAACTCTGGGTACTGAGCGTGCATCTGGGTCTCCTACTCCCAAGTGCTCTCCTCGAGGCCGCCATGCCTCCACAACACACGAACCAAGGGAATGGTTCATCCATGGAGCACCTTCTCTTTACGATCCTCGATTCTGACTGGTCGTTCCTCGAAGGTCGCGTCGTCTCCCATATCCAACTCTCCCCAGTCGATAACGTGAGATTCATCGTGTAAGTACCGACGAAGCTTGGATATGTGGAAGACGTCATGAACTTTCTCCAACTGAGGTGGTAGGGCTATCTGATATGACACCTCGCCGACTCGCCTCAGCACCTCAAAAGGTCCGATGAACCTAGGTGAGAGATTTCTCCCTTTCCCAATCCTCTACTGCCCCCGTCGAGGGGAAACCTTCAAGAACACATGGTCTCCCACCTCAAACTCCAAGGGTCTCCTCCGACGATCATCATAACACTTCTGTCGGTCCTGATCCACCTTCATCCTCTCACGTACAAGCTGGACTTTCTCCGTGGTGCTCTCCACTAACATTCACCCAAGAGCACCTGTCTCACCAACCTCTTCCCAACAAATGGGTGAACTCCATGGCCTTCCATACAAAGCCACAAATGCTGCCATGCCAATAGTAGAGTGGAAGATTTTTTTGTAGGAAAACTATACTAAAGGCAAGTGTCGAACCCATGATCCTCTGAAATCCAGAACGCATGCTCGTAGCATGTCCTCTAACATCTAGATAGTCCGCTCTGTCTGCCCGTCGGTCTGGGGGTGGAAAGCAGTGCTAAGGCGTAGTTGGGTTCCAAAAGCATGTTATAACCCCCCAGACTCATGAGGTAAATGGAGTATCTAGGTCTGAGAAGATAGTCCTCGGAACTCCATGAAAACACACTACCTCATCTACGTACCTCTGTGCTAAGGTACTCATCGGGCCTGACTCCTTGATTGCTACGAGGTGAGCCGATTTCGTCAGACGATCCACCACTACCTAGATAGCATCATAACCACCCTGAGCTCTGGGTAGTCCTGTGACGAATTCCATCGAGATGTCATCCCACTTCCACTCGGGGACATATAAAGGATGCAACAAACCACCGGGAACATGGTGTTTAGCCTTCACTTGCTGACACACTAGGCACTTAGCAACAAAATTCGCCACTGCCCGTTTCACCCTAGGCCACCAAAACTGATCCCTCAGGCCTTGGTACATTTTTGAAACTCCTGGATGCACCGCTAACGCTGAGCTATGGATCTCATGGAGAATTCCCTCACGCATCACCTCTGGGACAAACAACCTTCCACCGAAAAGAATCTGATGTCGGATGTCCTCTGACCATCCCTCTAGAGAATTCCCCTGATCGACACGATCCCGCATCACTTCTGCCTCGGAGTCCCCCCACTGAGACTCCTCCACCTGCTGCGACAAAGTGGTTTGCACCATCATCTAGAAAAAGCAGCCTCTAACAACTTCTTCCCTTGCATCTAAGTGTAGGGCAGTCAACTCTCCCATCGCCTTCCAAGCATCAGCGGATTCCCGAACCACTTCCTTATGTGAATTCCTGCTCAGAGCATCAGCCATAATGTTTACCTTACCTTTAGTGTAAGAGATCTCGACGTCATAGTCTTGGAGAAACTCGACCCACCTCCGCTGTCATAAGTTCAGGTCACGCTTGGAGAAGATATAACGTAGGCTCTTCTGATCTGAGAAGACCACAAAGCGCTCCCCAAAGAGGTAATGTCGCCACAACTTCAATGCAAACACTACTGTTGCAGGCTCCAGTTCATGGGTGGCATAGTTACGCTCGTGAGGGTGCAACTGCCTAGACCCATAACAAATCACTCCCTTCTTCTGCATCAGCACGCACCCTAGACCACGTCCAGAAGCATCACAAAACACTTTATACAACAACCCTTCCTCTGGAAACCTGAGTACGGGAGAACTGACCAACTTCTCCTTTAGGTAGTCGAAAGCTTCTTGGCACTGATCACTCCATTAGAAGACCTGATTATTCCTAGTCTAAGATGTCAATGGAGCAGCAACTCGAGAGAAGTCTGAAACGAACCTCCGATTGTAACCTGCCAACCCCAGGAAACTACGAACCTCTGCCACGCTCTTGGGTGCTGCCCAAGAAACAACTGCCTCCACCTTCGACGGGTCCACCGATACTCCATGTTGAGACACCACATGCCCAAGGAAGTGTACTTCTTGTGTCAAGAACTTACACTTCGACAATTTCCCGTAAAACTGGTGGTGTCGAAGGACTCCCAAGACTGCCCTGAGATGCTCAACGTGATCCTCCTCTGATCTTAAGTAGATCAGGATGTCATCGATAAACACAATGAAGAATTGGTCCATAAACTCTCAGAAGACAATGTCCATAAGTCCCATGAACACTACTGGTGAATTCGTAACTCCAAACAACATCACTACAAACTCAAAGTTCCCATACCTGCACCTGAAAGCTGTCTTCGAGATGTCACTGTCCTTCACCCTCTGCTGATGATATCCCGATCGTAAATCAATCTTAGAAAACCAACCTGCTCCCCTCAGCTGGTCGAAGAGATCATCTATCCTTGGATGGGGGTAACGGTTCTTGACCGTTACCTGATTCAGCCTTCGGTAGTCTATGCATAGCATGAGACTACCATCTGCCTTCTTCACGAATGAAACTAGAGCACCCCATGGTGACACGCTGGGTCGAACAAAAGCCTTCTCCATCATATTGTGAATCTGAATCTGCAACTCCCGCAACTCCGAAGGTGCCATCCGATAAGGGGCCATCGAAATCGGACGGGCACCAGGATGTATGTCTATCCCGAACTCAACATCACGTCGGGGGGGGGGGGGGGGGTAGAGTCAAAACCTCCTCAGGAAAAACATCGAGGAACTCCCCAACAACTTCCGGGACATCCATCATCTCTGTATCAGCTGGAACCACTGATAACCCGCTCAACAAGGAAAGGAGAGGATCCACACGTCGACTTCCCGCATGATAGCTCCTCTCGCCAACAAAAGATACGCACTGCCCATCTACGTCGAAGAACACGACTCTTCTCCGGATGTAGTCAATAACGACACTAATAGAAAACAACCAGTCGATGCCTAGGATGACATCGTATGGCTGCATCTGTAACAGAAGAAGGTCTCCACTAGATCGATGTGGTCCCAACGTCATCCCACATCCCCGAAAAACACAAGATACAGTGGTCTGGCCCCCAACTGGTGTACTCAGTACCAGGGGTATGGAAACTCTCTCTACTTCTAGTCCCAATACATGGGCTAGACTAGGTGCAACAAAAGAGTGTGAGGCTCCTGAATCAAAAGAAGCAGAAACAATAGTGATGAACAAACAAATCGTACCTCGTACCACCTCTGGTCCCGCTGGAGCTGCCAAATCTGCTGCGTGCAACTTTTCACGCCCCACTCCTCTGCCTCTCTGATGTCGTCCACTTCCCCGACCACGCCCTGGTCGAGGTCCCTGAGGAGCACCCTAAGGTCGGCCTCCTCCTACAAAGTCTGCCCTCGGAAGAGTATGGTTCTGCTGCTATTGGAAGGGCCTCATCGACAACTGGTGCTACTGCGGTGGGCGCTGAACATTCCCACCTCCACTATACGGAGCTAGGGTCGGGCACCGACTCTGAACTTGCCTGAAACCTCCACAAGAAAAACACCTCGGTCCTGGGCTCGTGGAAAAAGGACGAGGCCCTGAAGATCTGAACTGGAACTGCTAGGGCCTGCTCCCCACTGGCCTGAACCTAGAAGGTCCTGTCGCAGGAGACCTGCTGCTGACTGCCTTCCCCTTCAACGAACCTGGCTGAAACACCTCACGCGGTGCACCTTCCAGCGAGTGCAACCTCTCTATGACCTCTTCCTTCTTCTGCACTACCAGGTACGTCAGAAGGGTGATGGGGGTGACAGTATACTGGAGCGAAGGACGAAGCGCCTCCTCCAAACGTCTCGCCCAAGATTCCTCATCCGGAATGTGATCCGAAGAAAAGCGCATGATATCTTTGAACATGATCCCCAGATCTTGTACCGTCATACTTCCCTGCTGAAGGGAGAGTAAATCCTGCCACTTCTCCGCCTTGATCATGGAAGAAAGGAATTCCTCTCGGAATTCCTTCTCAAAGTCAGCCCATGGAACCTCTGCCTCTATCCTCTCTCCGAGGTAGAGCGTCCACCACTGCCGCGCCGCACCTCTCAGCTGACTGACTGCTAGGGGAACCCAGTACTCCCTTGGATCACGGATCAAGGTGAAAGTGATCCCTAGCTCCTCAAGCCAGCCCTCCATCTCTGTATCCGAAGTACTACCCTTGTACTTCTTGAGGGCCTGCCACTAGAAGTAACGGAGAGTCTTCTGCCACTGGCTATCTTCCTCCTCTCGGTCAATCCTCAACAGATCGACCGCCTGAATCTGCTAGGCCTTGGCTGTCTGAGCCACCTGGGGATGATGTCCAGGTGCCATAGTTTTATGGTAAACAAGGATCACCTATGCCCAAGTAGTAAGGAAAAACTCAAGGTTTTATTTTATCATTTTATTTCAATTTCTTTCCCAGAACACCCAAATGATGTAAAACACAAAGATGATGATGCATGTACCTTCCCTAGGGTCTCTACTATGAAATCAATGTAGTCTCATGTGGTCGTTCGGTAGGCTCAGAGTCCTTGCATCGGATCACGGGGGCCCTAAAATCCCATGTCCTAGCTGGACTTCCCTGGCCTATGCCATGCACCAAGATTAACTAACATTGTTTCCCTACAATCCCATGCAATCCTCACTATGCCTAACTCCAGACTCCATCCTATCTCTCAACCATCAGCCTCTGATACCATTCTTTAACGACCCCCTCCCACCAAAGATGCCCACAATGAGCTGGAAATGGTGAAAGGGAGATAATGACCCCAAAGTCCCACCTCCATTAGACCCCGGGTTGGCGACTAGCACCAAGGGTATGTGTTTCCACAAATATGGGAGGCATTACCCTTTTTATTATTTAGGATCGGGAAATAGGAAACGTCAACCACCAAAAAAGGGAAAAGAACAAGTGTATATAAATAAACACAAACCAAGCCCACATGCATGTTTAAACAATTTTATAACAAGGTACAAGTACAAGAAAGCTCAAAAGTACAATACCAAAAGAAAACAGGAGAACAACAACTACAAAAACTCCAACTGACTGACTAGTAGGGTCTCGCACAGCCCTGGTAGTCCTCCTGGAAACCTGAAAGTAAACGTAGGGTGAGCATACAAGTATACTCAGTAGGGAAACCTAAAGCTCTCGTACACAATTGGGGAGACATCCTAATGTCCCGTGAGAACAACAGAAGAAACCTAACAAGGAAATCTATCCACCCAACCTCACTAGCCACACTCACCAAAAAACAATCACAACAGGTAGTAGTAGTATAAGAACAAGAGTATTGGGTACCCCGTACCATTCCCCATTAGTTAACTGAATGTCATGACACTGTCACACTCTCCCAGCCCGCACACACACCTGGGTCTCGCAACCACACATCCCGCCCGCACACACCTGAGCCTCACCACCATGTATCCCACCCGCACACACCTGGTCCTCACAACCACAACCACATCCCTGCCCGAAGACACCTGGGCCTCATCTCGAAGATTCTTGGGAATAGTAATAGTGACAGAACTCTCTCCCGAAGACACCTGGGCCTGAAATCAAAACCTACATGAAGAGTCTTAGGTGTAAGGTTGCCTCAAGCCATTATAGCCTATAAGCCTACCCGAAGAGTCTTGGGCCTAATCACCCCAATCGAAAACTACCCGAAGAGTCTTGGGTGTATGGTCGCCTCAAGCCATCACAGCCTAGGGGAGAAGGAGAATGAAGGAGCTAGTAACTATTGGAAAACACCATCTCCCATGAAATGGGAGTGTTCAGCACTATGTGCTCAACATGGGTGCGGTGCGATAAAACACAGAAGATACACATATATATATATATATATATATATAGCAACCACTCAACCCAACCTATGGCTTCTAAAAAGAGAAATTGAGCACGTGCCTCGGTACTGCTCCCACGAAGCATGCATTCCACAAACAACCCCAACCCTATTTAGGTTTTCACATTTCAGCAGAAATTAACTTATTTAGTTCCTTAAGTACTGGGGAACTATCCACAACCGACCACTTCAAACGTTCGTAAAACATATCCCTGCCATCCACAAAGCATGTTAGAAAAACACAACAACACAGCAAGTCCCTTTGTAACAACCAACCAACCCATTGATTATTATTTCCATTTCATTACCAAGCCCCATCATTCATTAACTCTTCCATTTATTATTTAAACACAACCCATAGTCCGCTCACATTTTAACCCATCCCTGCAGCCCCGCTGCCAACCACCATAACCACACCACACATCGTTATCCCTTTAATACCACTTATTGCAGCCCCGCTGCCCATCACCATTAAACATTCACACCAACCCACTACCAAGTCAACCGCAGCCATGCTGCTCACCCAAACCACAACAACCCACAAAACACCCCCAACACATGCCACGTAACCAATCCAATACTCTAATGTTCATTATTATATTTTTTTAACCGGGGTGATCACACAAGGGTTCCATATTTTCATTTAATCAACCAACGTTACGTGATTATCCAATTTCCACATTCAACAAAGTTACACTCAGAAAAACGGTCTAAAAAGTTATGGAAACATTTAACTGTTCAAGAAAAGGCCCCCAACGACCGTGATTTTCAGTAGGCATAAGACTATTCATTTCACAACATAATATCACATGATATAAAAGGTAAAGTAACAGCAATCACAAACTTCCCAACCCCGTTCTTTAACCAGTTATTATCTTTATTTAAAGGTTCAACCATTTCTCATGAAAACAAAAAGGATACCCACCCCAGATGTTGCACAAATTAGAGAGATGAAGGTAAAACCCCTACCTCAATAGGTTCTGGTCACAACGTGCCCCCGGATCAACTTTAGCAGACGTTCATCAGTGTCCCAGTAAAACCTCCTCGGGTGGAAGTCGGATAGGAAATGCCAAAGGAAAGACAACAGATCCAAGTTCGGAAGTTCCGCCTCATCGTTACGATCCTATGGCCGCTGACGGATCGTAAATCGGAGCTCAGATGAAAATGTTATGGAAGAAAGAGCCTTTGAGTCTCTTGAGAGAGCTCTTCTCAGAGGAGAGGGGAGGAGAGGTGTGAGTTGAAAGGAGGAGGGGACCCCTCCTTTTATAGGTTTGAAAAGAAAAAGTACATGGCGTGTACTTTTGGTACACGACATGTACTCGACCATTTTCACACGGTCTCCACACGGCCTCCAACGCGGCTCCGCGGCCGTTGACTGGTCAACACACGGTAACGCGTACGCGGGGAAGGACTACACGACGTATAGATTGGACACACGACGTGTACCTATTTTCTTCACGCGGCAAGGGCACAACTATCCACACAGGGTATACCCAGCAAGAAGGTACACGATGTGTACTCAAACTACGCGGTGTGTAGTTTCAAAATTCTGGAATGTGTGGGAAAAGTCCATTTTACCATCCAGAACACTTATAGCCTTCTTTTTGACAAAGGAATGGGCCTGAGAGGTCTGGTCCATTACAATCATATATCCAAAAAACTGTTATACAGATCAATGACATTATTAATAAATAAGTATTTCCCTTGCCATATAAAAATGAAGCTATAAAATGGTTGAAAAATTTTATTTATAGAAAAACTATTCAATAAATAGATAATATAATAACAAAAAAAATTACTAAAAGAAAAAAAATATGGAGAATACCTCAATACTAGTCACATGTCATTGTTATTATCATTTTTCATTCCATACACTAGCAATCATAAAACCCAAATCATTGGAAACTGACCTATTTACTCTCATACTACTATGTTATCCATTTATTTACCGATAGTTAATTTAGTTGGTTGTTATTTTAAATCATTAAACTGAACTAATGAAATTTACATATATATTGTATATATGATAATGTGAATGATGGTGTGTATAATAATATAGAAAAAATATAAAATAACCACATTTGATCCATGATTTTTAGGGTGACACCCAGGATTAACAATACTAACTCTATACTATGTTATTTCTTCTAATTAGAATGAATTTTTAGGCATAGCACATAAACCTATGAGGTAACCATATGAATATGATATCTATAATAATAAATATGGTTTTAATGGTGACATTTAATTCATCATATTAATAGTTATTCTTTAAAATCAATGAAGAACCATTTTTGAATCATATAATAATGGGAATATGTCTATCTCTAATGATAATATCTTTAAAAATCTATTTTTTTAAAAACAATGATTCATTTTAGGAGAAGACCATAAGAGTTCAAAGTAAATAGTTATAACAATGAATCTAAAAAACATTTACAACATATTACTACATCATTTTTTAATTCAATTATCCCATATGACATGTCTTATATTGAAATCCTAGGAATTCCATATGAATCTACATTAATTTGTCAAGTCAACACTTTTGTTATTATTCCATCTTGATCCTCTTTACAATTCCATTAACTAATAATACATCCTACCTCATGTCGTGTTTAGGGTTTGTTCATTAATACAGTCAACGATACACTCATGACTGGAGAAATAATATATCACAAGAATCTATGTCTTTTTAATAATTTTATGTTCAAGGTAAAAAAATTGATGGTGTAACTGCAAATCACATACATTGAGAATAAGTGAATGATTTTGATGGGTCATTTAATATCACCTACTCTATGTTCATATAATTTTTCTCATTAAATATATTCCATTTCATTATGCTCATTCAAAAAAATAAGCGAACCAATATAAAGCTATAAAATATGGAATCAGAGATAAATAAAATTTTAGAAAACCATGTAGTGAATGTTGTTTGAAATATGTAGATATAAACATTTAGACAAACACTAATACCAAAATATGTATGAAAAAATCTCTATTAAAATATGAAAACATGGATAAGTCAACATAAATTTAAATGATTGAAGCAGAGTCGCATGGTTTGGTGTTTTTCATAAAGATGAATATAATGTATAAGGTTTTGGTTTTAAAAATTATGATGAAAAGTGTAGTAAATTAAATTTTTTTAGAATTTTTTCTAATCACAAAAATTTCAAAACAATGATACAACCATATAGTTTCCACTTTTTAGGATGAAAAATATTCATGGTTATTCATATATTTTGTCAAACCATTCAAGTACCTTGAGAAACATACATATACCGTGATAATATAGAAAAAAATTTATTGGTGGATTTATACTTTTTTCTATAAAAATACACACAATATGAGGAACTAACAATCATTCATTCTTTCTTCAACGTTTTTCTATAAATAATTTTCACAAGCATCAAGATAATATGGCACCACAAACTTAAAAATTATTTTTTAGGCAACAATTTCTCTAAAACCAAATATATATATAATAAAAGTTAAACTATAAAAAACCAAATTACTTTCATCATATAGTGGACGTATATAATATTTTCAAATATTAAAAAAACATACCTCAAAATATTTTGGGGTTATATAAATTTTTTTACATTGATGTGATAGCCAATTTGTTAGTCTCATAAATATTGTTTCCATAATGTGAACAAATACATCTACATAAAATTATAATTCACTCATAAGATTCATAAGAATAAATACTTATATCTATCGGTGATTTAGGGAAAAATCTAGAAGACATTTTTTAATAATTCTAATCCATGAAAGAATATGGCATTATATTCACTATTTATTATTTGTGTAACTAGATGGGGGAGGATATCACATCATGTATCTGGTATTTGGATGAAATTATTATAATTTATTAGTGTTGATAGAGACTCAGTGATCCTTGTAGTACTATGAAAGCGGTAGATTCTTTGATTTTTAAATAAATGTTAGGGATTATAATTTAGTTAATTGTTATAAGGTATATGAAAATAGAATTCAACATGTGGTATATTAATCAAAATGAATCTCTAATGTAATTATTTGATTAATAGAAGGTGGATCATTTTCTGTGGTCAGATTTATGAAAAATAGTGTCTTGATAAACTGATCATTTATATCCACTAGTGATGACAATTTATATATAATATTAGTTTTTACTATTTCAATTTGAAGAAATTCCATGAAAATATGAGGACATTTAAATTCCTTTTATGGAATTATCACACTTTATATATGGAGATAAACAATAAGATATTGTGTAATGTGATTTCAATATAATGGGAATATTTTACCATTAAATTCATCAGTCTCTATGAATTGTATATCTTGAGAAATCAATAATTTAATTTCTAAACTATTGTTATAGGATGAACAACTTTATTACATAAATCCAAAATAAATTATTTATTCTTCCTTACTTAATTTTATTGTGTTCATATTGGTGTAAGTTTTCCACAAATAATATATTCATGGTGATTTACTGATTATTATATCTTTATGAGTGCCGTAAATCATAGTTTGAGAGTATTTACATATTCATCAATTATAATAAGTAATCTATATTTTTAAGAAATTTAGTATACTTAAATTTGTATGTTAACATCCTTTTTATATCATGTTTTTCATCAGAGGGTTCTTTCCAATCCTAAGAACCTGCCAACCAACATAATAATTTACCCATAATTATAAAATAGAATTTAAAACAATTTACCATTTATAATTAAATAATTCACTCAGTATATTCATTCTCATTGTCAACATTATAGATATTTGAAATCAATAATCCACCACCAATATAAAAAATAATTATCTAGTGTGTAATCATATATATATATATATACATTTCATTTGTTGAAATAAAAAATAATAAAAAATTTAAAATTTAAAATATTAATTCTTTTATAAAATCATTATATAAAAAATTTGTTTATGATATAAGAGAAGAATTACAATGAAAATAAATATCCTAAACAAATAAAAATCCATTTTTACATCATTGATTTCATATTTATTAAAAAAATTACTAATGAAAATTTTATGGTCCTTTTTTTATAATTAATTAATAATATATTTGTTCAAAAAAAATGAATTTCATACATGGAATTTATTATTAATAAAATATATATATATTTATTTAAAAAATCATAATTAACTATAAGTTATATTTTATCTAATTATTTGAAACATATTTCAAACTATTTTCCAAATAAAATATAATTAATAATAATTTAAAACATTATTTAGTTTCTGTAATTATTATAAATATAAAAAATTATAATCAATTCAATCAATTAATTGATCAATATTTGTATTCATATACCTCAATTCAACATCATAACACACACATTCACTTTATTTTCTAATTCAATGTCATTTTCATGTCATCCTTATACCATTATTCTATAAAAATTATTCTACATTCATTTTCATGTTTTAAAATAAATAATTATACTATTTTCTAGATTCCTTGGGATAAAATACCATATATTTTATGATCAAGTTACTTTTATAGGTTTATATTAAACCATTAATTTTCTTTATAATCCCATAATATTTTAGACCAGAAGGCCAATAATATTTTTTGGGATAACACTCATTAGGCCCCACTATTTTGGAACTCATCCTATATTCACCACTATACACCTCATCGGTATTAGTAAATTTATATCACAAACCTCATGATTCGTCACATGAATCATGGTCTAACAACCCACTGGTATCGGTAGTGATAAATCTAACCACTCATTGGCATTTTTCATAGAGTTAAATCAACCTGATTGATAAATTTATTTAGGGGATTCTAGATGTTAGGGGACAATGATCAGATGTTATTGATGTAAAGAATCATCTTAACCCCACTAAGATATGGATTATTCATATTTATCATTATTCAACTCTGATATCTTCTAATAATATTTTTCCAGACTCAATTATTTATTAATTATAAATTTTATTAATATATAGATCTATTGTAATATGTCTTCATTAAACATAATAATCTAACATGTATAATTACATTTTTCAGTGGAATTTTTGAAGATTTTATGATATTTTTTTTCTAAATATTAATAATGATCATTATAATTCTATTAGAAGATAATAGAATGAGATATCAAATAATAGGGGGTAATGAGAATAATTTATTATATATCACGATATGAATCATTCAGTCCATATTAAAAATCATTAATAACTACATAATGGAACTAAAATAATCCTAAGGTGAAGTCATATACCTTTAAATAAAATAAGTTTTGTTTAGAGAGTGTTTAAGTAAAATATTAGAATTTTTAATACAATAATTAAATTATTAAACCACATAACTAGTTATAATACATTTTAATCCACTACTGAATATATGGGTTTCTTGATTTGGTTTCTGGGTTTTTATCATTATATTTATAGAAATGTTTTTTAAAACAACATTGTTAATCTGTTTTCACAATATTTATTATTAACCTATGTTCAAAAACAACATTTCATAAAATTTTTCTAAAAAAAATAATTAAAAATAGTATATTTATATATATAATGGGACATGTTATTAATTCTGTTAATTTAGTAACTATTTTAAATCAACCAATATCACATTTACTATCTTCATTATAATAGTATGAATATTTATTTTTTCATTCAATTGTGATGTTTATATAATAAAAATGGGAAAATGAATTAAATGAATTATAATCAAATATTATGACAAATATGAATAGTATAACAATAAAAAATAGAAAAAAACATAAAATATATAATGGGAATGATGTAACACAAATTGGTATCCATCCATCAGTATATTATAAAAATTAAACTAAAAAAGTTATATTACAAATAATTTAAAATCCTTGACAGCTTGTGAAATAATCCACCAATTATCCATGTATGGAATTTATAACATTTTTAGGATAATTGAAATGGTTATAACCAATATACCAAATAATTGGAAGTAATTTAACAATAATATTAAATATAATTATTAGATATATTAAATAAAAAACGTTATTAAAATTTTACATTTTAGAATTTTGTTAATTATCCCCTTTATAATTATTTCAAACACTGCCCATAGAATATAATATAAAAATTCCATTAATACATTATTCATAATGAAACTTATATTTAAAATGGTGTCCTATATAAAATGAATTCATTATATCCCTCTAAAATGTAGTAATTATAAATTAGATGTCACCATTATGCCGATAATTGGATATTTAATTTCCCCTTTCGTCGTGAATCTCTAAATTAATTTTATTCATTATTTCAAAATGATATTAATTAAATGAAAATAAAATTAATTATAATATGAAATTATTTATAAATTAATTCATTTATGTCAAATATATTACAGATATTTTCTTTCACTTGAACACATATGTAGAAAAAAATTTATATTACCCACATTTTTTTAGCAATATTTAAGAACATGAAGTAGAAAATATTATAAAAAATAAAAGCTTAGATGTTATTTAATTATGTGAAATACCATGTTATGAAATATATGATCTTTACCCATAATAATAAGGAATCAGTTTAAGCTAAATTACAATATATCTTATGTTTTGTGGTAATATATAATTTTTTTCTACAAATTTAAATAACATCATTATTGTTGAAATAAATTGTGGGTCCATAAATAAATATAACATTTTCAAATCATACTAAATATAAAGTGTATATTTAAACATATTAAAAATAAAACATTGGTATTATATTTCAATAAATCATAATTTAGTACAGAAATATTATTAATTATAAATATGAAAATAAAATATATAATGTTGATTCCAAAAAAATTTCAAATTACAATCTCTATGATATCACTCGTTAAAATGAACATATTTATTTCATGCCCAAAAATTTTATCATCAATTTGACTCTCATAATCAACATAAATATATATATGAATATAACAAAAATATATGACGCTAAGAAGAATAATTTTATAAATACATAGAATCATGTACTTGTATTTTATAATGCATTATGTATTTTACTAAAAAACATTCATATAATATATATATATATATATTGATATTTATAATTATATATATAATTAAATATATATATATATATATATATATTTACAGTATTAAATAATAATCTTGATAATAAATATATAATATAATCTACAAAATAACTCAATAAAAAATTATCATGAATGTTTATATATCCAGATTAAAAATTGGATTGTAAATTTTCCAACTATAGATACCTAGTATGTTGGAAATAGAATTTATTATGATCTTTTTTTATTATCTTACATTGTGACCATACAGAATAAATCGTTATCTTTTAATGAATAAAAATATCCAAAATAGAATATATAATATAATAGGTAGAAATATGATGTTGGAAATCATCATTATATAACTCAAAATCAATGGTTTTTGTTATTAAAGAGTTGTTCGAGTAGGATATATACTAGTAGGAGGAGTCAGATATGAATATAATGATAAAAGGATAATATTTTGTACAAAAAACTATCATTTTACATCTAAAACCAATCTTATTTTAAACATAATTAATCATATTCCCTCCCAAATCACCTGTATAATATTGTTTAACATTTAAATATTACAGATTTCATTAATATATATCGTTCATTGAATAGTATCTAGAAAAACATTGAACTATTTTGTCCGATACACCCACCTCAAACACACATACAATGCCCTATGTGTTTGATAATTAACAGTACAATTGAAAAAATATCCTTCCTAACAACATTTATGATGGTCCCATATCTATTTTTCTCCATAATGAAATATTATGTTGAATATTTTAGACATACATTATTGAATCACAATATATGATGTTTCAAAATATTATAAATTACACTATACATTCCTCTCAGCTAGATCCCATGTCTCTTATATAATATATCTTACCTTTTTCCTACTTAGTTCCTCATCCATTTTTTAGTTTGGATAAGGGATGATGTGTGAACCTCTATTATGTATAATCTATCAAATCATATATTTTGAAAATTTTCATCCATAGAATCTTTTTCTATTACATAAACCAACAAGAAGATAATGTTATAGGGAATACATATTTTTGAATTGAACTCTTGATTGTATCTCCCTATTTTTTGAAAATTGTGTATAAAAAATCATTAACATGATCTTTCATAACAAATTCATCTAAAATAATATTTTTCAATACCTATAAACGATTCTTATCCTTTAATCACAACAAAAAACTTTTACTTATTGTTATATACAATAGGATAAATATAAAATTTTTTAATATTCCCTATACAAAATATGAAATTTTATTTAATTGTGGATAAAAAATCTACCAATATAATAAAAATAAATGAAAAACATTCCTTTTTGACTTCTGTAGTATGTGCTACATCATATAAAATCTATTAAAAAAGTGGTAAAACTATATATGTAATAGAACATGTCATGAAATGTAATATAATAATTAATGAGACTATAATGAGTATTTATAAAAATGAAGATATTTTCACTTCAAAATAACATAAATAACACAAAAATAATTCATTCCTTGACCTGATCATAAATAGATTTTTTTTAATTTAGACACCTGAAATTATATAAAAATTTAAGCAAAACATATAAACTTTTAACTAGGCTAAAATAAACAGATAAATTTTGTAAATAATTTGTACAACATTTACCAACCCTGTAATTTTTCTCCACCCCTATAGAAGTAAATACTTCGATATTAATTGTATAAAAATACTCCTTGGTTGATGTACATTTACATTCCCCAGAAAATTATTTTGTGAATCAACTTTTTGATATGAAAATATTAAAAAAAATATCATTAATAAAAAACCGGTACCAAAATATTCAAATACAACTATTTCATATTAAATGAAATAAAAAATGATAATTATCCCCTCGAAATGTTATATAATCTAAAATAATTTTTAATCATTATATTAATATATTTATGTAAAAGGTAAAAAATATTTATAGAGATTTTACATGATATAAGAACTGAAAAAATATGTAATGGAACATCATAATCCAACTATTTCAAAAAACATTTAATAAAAAATTTAATAATTTAAAAATAAAATTTAACAATAAAAAATTTCCTTTTTACGTTCATTAGAGAATTTAACAAATATTTTAAAAACTATAATGAAGATATTATTTAAATTATCCACTAGTATATAACAATGCAAACATAATACATAAAATATTTATGAAAAATTTACATTTTCCCAAGAAAAAATATTCATGTACACATTTACACAAATATAATAGTTAAATTAATGGTTTAATAATGTAAAAAATGTACAAGAATAAATAAATTAATCTAAAAAATTATTTCATCATTATTGTTAAAGAAAAGTTTAGTAAAAAAATAAAACTAATATATGTTCCATGTTATCAAATAAAAAACTCAGAATAAAAATAAAGACACAAATCGTTAAATATTATAAAATTAATAAAGAAATATTTCTTCTATATTGCCTCCCCATGATCACTGTGTTTGAAAAAAAAAATTATGTGGGAATTAATATTCATTAATTATCATTTAAAAGAAGTAATTATATCAGTTAACTCTTAATCATTATCATGTTTTTTATCACCAATATTATTTTCCCTTGAAAATAATAGTACACAAAACAAATGGTATATTAAAATCAATGAAATTTTATGTACATTTGATTTGATGACAAAACGTTCAAATGTGTATTCTAATATATTTATAATAACTAGTGTCATACCAAATAAATAATTTCTTACAATGTTCATGTTGAAAATAATTTTTTTACAAAATTGAACACGTGATTTAGTGTATTCAATAACCCCTATTTCATTACAAACTCTATAAAATTACCATGACCTTGATATGTTAGGTTATTTGGAAGGATTAAACAACGTATTACATGGATTTTAACACCAGTAATCAAATGATTTAAAGTTATAATATGTTGTCCTAATAATTGGAATAAAATGTATAGCCACTACTGTGAAACAGAACCATGTTTTCAAATTTAAATGTGTGCTGCCCACTATGAATCTCAATGATTATTATGTTTCTTATATAACAAGAACTATATCTTTAAACCAAGTATTTTTTTACATTTTCTCAATATGAAACTATACGTCTTTTACCATCCCTTATAAAATTGTTTCAGATTAATATGATGTGTTTCATATGTCTAGGATGATATATATCATTAAAGATATACAAACAAAAATTCTTTATCTTTTCACTTATCAACAATGTAAAATTCATGTTATGAATCCCCTAACTACAAAAACAGCTCATTTGATGGATATATATAATAAAATTAATGTGATCTTATATATAAAAGCTTCCTTTAAAAATCTAAACCACTATATTAATATTTTTCTCATTAATTGAGGCTTTTATTTGACATATATTTTTCATAAATCCATTTTAAATCATTATATAAAACAGAAAAGGAAAATATCATATATTTAATAGGCCAAAAAAATCTTTTTCACACTTAATAGTCAATTAATCAAACCACAATATCAATAATATATAATGGAATTAATATTCACCGATGATAAATTTTATAAACTAAGTCATTCTCTAAATTCATCAATGAATTCTAATAATTTTAATTATTTTAATTTTAATAGAGAAAATAATAGACCATCAATATAATAATTCATAAATTTATCTGAAATATTTCATTCAATGTAGCTTGTAGATGATGTTTCATCAGATGTGCCCTTTATGTGATTTCATTCCAGTAAATATTAAATTTTCAACGATATTGATTTATCTAATTGATGAATAACAATGTGTTACTATGATTCTAAGGTGGAATAAAAAAACTCCCTTTTAGATATTGTATTATAGGTTATAGGTAGTTATGTCCCTCATCCATTGAGAGTGGGGCTAACAACATATAGATTCAAATTGATAATAATCCACATATAACATTCACCTAATCATTTTTTATCCATATTTTACATAAAATTATTCTAGTGAAACCTATACATGTATATTTTAATATAAAAATAAAAACAAATTATGTTTAATTTTATGATATCTCTTAATTAGTATCCAAAAAATAGTATTCACTTAATACAGATGAATATAAAATTAATATCATTATCTATTTCTCAATGTTTAATAAATTTTTCTAACCCCCTAAAAATTTTTATTTGATAGACACATTTGTTAAGGAAATATAATTTTTATTTAATACATTGAATGCCTTTTACATATTTTAACAAGATTATTCCACAAAAAAGAAAACTTTTATATTACATGTATTTTTCTCTCTCTAATTTTGTAGTTAGAAATATGAATTCCTTAATTTGATGATCGAACCATTTTTATACCATGTAGAACTATATGTAAAAAAATTACCATATGCATGGAAATGATTTATAGTGAAAAAAAAATTTCAAGAAATTAAACATATTAAATTTATTTATGAATCATAAACATTGATTACATATGTTCATAAATTTTTCAAATCAATTATTAATGATAACATGAACACATAAATATCATTTTCAGTATTTTATTATAGATATCATCAAACTGAACAAGATATGTTTTATTATTATAAATTTTAACTATATAAATAAAAAATTACCAATAATATAGGAGATGAAATATATATTATACCATGTATTTGATAATTATTCATGAAATATATTCATACTAAACGTTTGACATTTATATCTTCATTAAATATTATAGGAATATTTAGATTAATTTTCATCCACTATGGACAATCATCATTGTTGTGTAATTTTCAAACTTATATTCACACATATATATGTTATGATAACCATTTTTAGAGTTATAATTTCAAATTTAATTATTTAAAAGATTATTTGTAGGAAGATAAAAAATTGAATCTACATTAGTATCTTTTATTTCCAAATTAACAAACAACTTCTCTTTCTAATTATATCATCATATCTCAATTTTATGAAACATTGGCATTCTTTTTCATTGTTTTTTATATAGAAAACTATAATTACTTATAGCATTTAACTTCTTTTACCACAAACTAATAAAAAATATTTTTTTTATTTATAATATGAAATGACTACTGATGTTCAATATCTTTATGACGTATATCCTTAAACTAGTATAGAACATCGATAAAACTATTTTCATTCCATCTATTTCTGGTGTCCAAGTTAATCAATCATAACAATATTCATAATAAGAGAAATATCATATGAATTTGATAAATTGTTGATATATTATCAACATATAGATATCTAATTATTGAGTCTTTTCCAATTTTCTCAACATAAATTTAACAATTCATTTATTCAATTTAATCTGTATTATTATCATAAAAAATCATCCTAAATTGTTCTTTAATTATTCCTAATTTTACCATGAAAATTTTGAGTAGTGTAAATTGGTTTAAAACCCATTAAAATTATATAACAATTGATTTATCAACTGTATAGCTATTTAATATTTAATCATACCATTAAAATAATGATGTATAGGTCATTCTTTAGATCATTGTATTTATGAAATTTTCAAAAACAAAACATCAACACCTTCATCATATTAATCATTTCTAACATTGAATTAATATAACATCAACTCATTATTTTTTATAATATATATCATGAATTGAAGATATGTTATTATATTTTGAATTTTAATTGAACATTTTTTTAAAATAATTAAAAAAATCGAGTTATTTAACAAATAAATTAAAGACAACTAATTTGATAAAAATTAATCTCATTGAACATATGTAACAATACTATTTAAAAATCATGATAATTAAGGGTATATAAAATTAATTTATTATTTTAATGTATGAAAAAATAATAAAAAATTATTCTATATCTTTATTATTATATTTAATAGTTGTAAATTAATATATTTCAAATAAAATAATGTTGTACCATAAAAAATGACCAAATAATAGTGTGTGAAATGAATAAAATTTAAAAAAAATGATAAATATTAAATTAAATTGAAATACTTATAACAATATTTTCATCTATGGTTTATGGAAAAAAATTAGTTATTATATAGAAACAAATTGATTTCTTAATAATAATATTGAAATGGATACCAAATCATTATAATTTTATATTACTAAAAAATATAATATTTGAAAACTTTTATATATAGTATCCCTTAAAAATTATTTATTATAGATTTTTTAACTATAATTCTTATTCATGGATAAAATATAATTAATGTTTTATTCCTCGAAAAATGTGACCTTTTGTTTTCTCTGTTTGTTCTTGTTGGCGTGGTATGTTGGACTGTAGCTTTTCCCCCTATTTGTTTGCTGCAACTTTTATTTTTCTTTGAATAAATTTTGGGGTCATGGGTCTTATTCCCATGATCGAGCCTTCATGGTATAATTAATGTTTTATAGAATTAGGATAGATAAAATTCAATGTAATCCCATTAATTACAAGTGGATAATTTTATACTATATCAATATCCAAATATATAAAACATGATCTCATTCCATAATAAATATTCATAATTTTACCTCTGATATCATCTTTTCCCTTACTTTTTCTTAAACCTTATTATTTTTTTAATCATGAGATGAGAACAAAATGATCAGTATTGGATTCAAAAATAATCAAAACATTTTGTTCTATAAAAAATGAAAACCCGTGAAAATGTTTCCATAAAGAAATAATTTTAACCATTGTGAATAAGTACATATATTTAAAATAACATCATATATTACATTTTTTAATCAAAATATTACTAGAATGCTGATAAAAAGTGTAGATAAAAATTAATGGTATTTTTGGACATAAATATATTCAAATAGAAAAACCAGGTGGTCTACTTTTATACATTTTACTCACACAAATCGAGTAACCATACAGTAGACTTACATACCAAATGCATTGGAGGGAAATAAGGCACCCACTAATACTTAGTTTATCATGGATCAACCATCACTATATTATCACGTTATGACAAGACTAATGTTCATGTACAATTATATAATAAAAAAACACAAATTATTTTAATCTTCAACATGGTAATATTAATATTTCATTTTCACATATAATTAAAAATGTAATGTTATTTAAATAATTAAAAAAATTTCAAAACCTATTGTGAAATATTAAATTTGATTTTTAGATCAGAGAGTCAAATATAACTTAGAAACATCTAAATCAAACCCATGTTATTTTTTAACCCTTTCTTTCAAATCTTTTTTGGATCACAATTTTTATATCGAGTTCCATGTGTGAAATGTTTTAAATTTTTAAGTGATTAGTATATATTAATGATCACATAGTAATTAATTTTTTTTATGTTCATGATGAAAATTTGAGTTTTTTAGAATAGGGGTAATATGAAAAATGATTGTCACATAGTATGAGGAAACTGTGTTGATCAGCCATAGAAAACTTGTGGATATGAGTTGATTTTTGTGTCTTGGCTCACGACATTCACATTGATTTTATAATGTCTTGAATGTGTGGGGTGAGGTTCTCTCTCATGGTAGAAAGATGAATCTTAGTTGGTATATGGTTTATCACACTGTATTGAAAAATAATGCATGTTACCCTATTCTTAAATTTTTTAAAATGTATCTTTCTCTATCTCATGATTTTGGACTCAATCATCCCATCTCATCCCCCTTATAATTTTTATTGTCCTAGGGGTCCTTATCCATTATTCCACAATCCTCCTCCTTCCTCCCAAGTTTTGTTATGAGGATTTATTAATGATTTTTTACCAAATAACACAGGTTAATCCCCTTATATCGTCTCTATAATCCTCATTTTTTCATTTTTTCTTAATAGCATCTTCTCCCATGGTTATATTGTTATAGGTTTTTTTGAATTGATGAATATTGTATATTTTTGGAGTTTGATATTCCTTGGGTGATTTCTTACTTCATGGGTACTTTGTGAGGTGGTTTTGGTTGATAATTATTGATGTGTCAGCATATAGGTGTATGTATCCCATTATAATTGAATTTCTAATTTAAAAATAATTTTTTTATCATTTTTAAACAATCAATAAATATTAATCACTTATTTTTTATTTTTGGAATGATTCTTTACTTTCAAAATTTGTTATTTTATTGTCAATTTTTTTCAAAATGGAACTATTTTATTATTTTTTTCACACCATATGTTCAATAAAATACCTGTTTTTCCTTTTTAGGGAATTTTTTATAATTAACCCATTTTTAGGTTTTGTATATTAATATTTCACATATGAAATCATGATTTCAAGCTATTATAAGAGTAGCTATGTGGTTTTATATATAAAATATATTTTTATTATTCTTTTGAAATATAATGAACTTAATATTGTATATTGTGGACCATTTTTCATATTAATGAATGTTTATTGGGTTTCAAAACATAGAGTGAGTGCCTAAATAGGTTTTAAAATGGTTATTAAATAGAATATGATGTATTCAAACCTTCTTGTAATGTCTTGTTTAGATCACCAGTAAATTTTATCATTGAAAATTAATGCTTAATGCATGTTAAGCACTTTTGTGAATGTAGTTAAAATGTTATCATGAAAACCCTCCATTGGTAAGCCTTTTTACACTTTTATATTTAATTAATGGAATTTACTCATTGTGGAATTCTTGCGATCAATTATGTGAATGTGTCATATGTTCTCATTTTGTTCTCCTCATGTCTGATTCAGCTAAAGTGAAATTAGAGATCCTCAGTGTGGACTCTTTTGAGTTCTATGAGTTTTATATTAAGAGTATGATACATATGGGGACTCAAGGTGATATATTTTATCTGAAATAATTTTATATTATTGTTGTGAATTAGATTTTATTATTGGTTAGTATTGGTTGGATCCCCAAATTTATTCTCATGAATTTGATTCATGTCATATCTAGCGAATTTTCTGAGAATGGTTGCTACAGTAGTTTGGATTATGCTTTGAAATGTTTCCCATGGTTGTATATTGGAGTAGTTTAAATACTATTTCTATGAAATATTTTCACCGGCCAAACCATTTATAGTGAAATAATGTGTTTGGTTAATATTATAAATCATTGTGTGATGCATACTTTTCGGGATTCATGAATATATATTGTATGTTATTGATTATTTCATGAGATCTTACGTTCTCCCATGTTTATTGTAACCGAGTTTTGTACTATATACCGCCAATTTTATATCATTTATCCACCTTCCCAAAAAATTTAAAAAGTATATGGGTGATTATATATGAAAATTTGATGTTTCTCACCACATTGACAAACCAAGTGTATCTAGACCAGTGCTGTTACATGTCCTCATGTAAGAATCAGTATACCCCATAAGATAAAAAAATATTGAGATGGACAAATGTTGTATTTTTGGGAGATTATCCACTCATATAAAAGTTAAATAACGATTACATTAATAATAGAAATATTAGGAATCCAATAAAATATATGGTACATAGATCAAGGAAACTATCAAAAGAATAATTATTTCATATGCAGTATAAAAATGAAGCTATATAACTGAAATAAAATTTCATATGTAGAAAAAATATCCTATATGAAGATAATATAATAACATCCAAAATTTAACTGAAAGAATAAAAAATGTACAAAACAACAAAATAGATCATGAGTCCTTACTTATTCTCATCACTCATTCCATATACTAAAATATAATCAACCCTCAATCATAGGACACTGATCCATATTCTTGAATACAACTATGCTATCAATATAAGTACCCGTAGTTAATTGAGTACGATATTATTTTTAATCATTAGAATCAGAAAATTAATTTTATGTGTCTCTAATATCTATGACTATGTAAATTATGTTGTGTATAATAATACATGAAAAAAGATAAATAAAGTAAATTTTATTAATTATTTATATGGAGACACCATGTATTGAAATTACATAGTCCTTACTATGTTAAATTGTCTAATAGGAATGAACTATTAGGCAGGACACTAGATCCTTTGATTAATTCTTAGGAATTTTATATCTGTAATAATCAAGATGGTTTGAATAGTGGGATTTAATTCACCATATTAATATTTAACTATTATAATCCCAAGTGGAAATTTATGGAATCTCATATTCATGAAATATGTCTATCTAGAGGAGAATATTAATGAAAATCTATGTCTATAAAAATAATGAAGCATATAAGTAGTATAACACATGTGTTAATTATCAATAAGTATAATATAGAATCCAACGACCTTATCCAATATAACCCTACATCATCTATTAATTCAATTACACTTCATGAAATTAATTATATTCAAATTCCATGAATTCTATAGGAATCTCTGCAAATTTATTATGCCAACACATTAGTTTGTATTCCATTACGAGACTCTTTATAAATTTCATTAATTAATAATAAATATTACCTCATGTTGTGTTTATGGTATTTTTATTAAAATATTCAATGCATCACTCATGATAGGATAAATAATTAATCACAAGAATATAATTCTTTAAAATAATTCATATTTTTCTAGTTAAAAAAATATTGATGGTGAAACCGCACACCAGATGAACAGTAAAAAAAGAGAATGATTTGGAGAGATCATTTAATATAACCTATAATAGGTTCATAAAGGTGTTCTAATTGAATTGATTTCATTTCCGTGAGATAAAACAACACAAATAAAGGAATCAATCTAAAACATAACAATATTGCATAATAGTTGAAACTAGTGTGAAAAAAATAATTAGTGAAATATATATGAAATATGTAGACACAAAATATTTGACATTCCATAATAAATATATATATACGAAAAACAATTTATTACAATATAAAAAAATATATATGTCACCAAGAATTTAAATTTATAGAGTGTCACATGGTTGGGAGTGATTCTCAAACATGAAGATAAATTATAAGGTTTAGTTTTTAAAATTATGAGGAAAAATATAGAAAAGTTAAAATTTTTAGTAATTTCGGATTTCCCAACTATTTCTTAAACCATGATCCAACCATATAGTTTACACTTTTTGGGATTAAAAATAGTTATGGTTATCCATCATTTTTTGTCGAACCATGAACAAACCATAAATATATTATAAAATATATATTTAATGATTTACAATTTTTCCTTAAATATACACATTGTATGAGGAACCAATAACCATTCCTACCCCCATCAGAAATGTTCTGGAAATAATTTTCACCAAAATCACTATAATATTGTTTCATATATGTTAAATTCCATTATTAATAATTTCATTCCTATAAATCCAAAAAAATAATACAAGTTAAACCATAACAAAAAATCATCACATGCATGATGAGAGTGGAAGGATATTAATTTTTTAAAAATAAAAAAAATTTCCCTCATCAGCATTTGCGTTTATTCATAATATATTTACATTAATGTGTTATAAAACATGTTATTCTCATAAATTCTTTTTTTATTATAAGAAACATTATATCAACATTAATGTCTAATACACTTATAATATTTATTTGAATAAATATTTAGTAGTATAAGTGATTTATTGGAGAAAATTTGGTAGACCTTTTTTCTATAATACTTATCCTAGAATGAAGGTGTCATTATAGTGACACCTTAGTATTCAGGTAATAAGTAGGTTGGAGGATATCACTGAATTTATTTGGTAGTTACATAAATGTTTTATAATTTCTGTGTTTTAATGGGTACATTGGGATCGTTATAGTATTTTTCAATTAGGATATTTGTTACAATTCTCCATCAATAACTAGGATTATGATATAGTTATTTGGTAGGAGGGGTAGTAAACAAGAATTAAACTATTGTTTCATTGATCAAAATGATTCCCTAATGGATTTCTTTATTTATAATTATGCAGTTAATTTAATATATTTTGTTTTATAAATAATTGGGATGTCAATGATCTATTATTTAGAGTAATTCATGATGAGGATTGATATATGAAATTGGTGGTTACTATACCATTGGATTGAATCCTGTGAAAATAAGGGGACATTGAAAGTTATTTTATGGATAGAAACCAATTTATATATGGGGTTATACCATAAGATTATATTTAATTTGAATTAATTATGATATATCTTCCCTTTAAATTCATAAATTTATTATAATTATATATCATGATAAATATGTAATTTCATTGTTATAATATGGTTATATAATGCATGGTTGTATCACATAAATCGTTTAGTATATGTTTATTATTCTTTGTTTCTTTTTGTTGTAATCTTGATTGTGTATGTTTCTCTCAGTTGTTCTATTAATGGTGAATTTATATTTATTTTTACATTATATGTTCAATAAATCATAGTTTGGGTGTAGTTTCATATTCGATAATTTTTACATATAATTCCGATTTTTTGGAAATGTATAAGTTTCATATTTTTATTTTATCACCCATTGATATCATGATTTTAATATGAGGGTTCTTACCCATCATATCCACCACCCATACATGACTATAATTTACCCATTACTATAAAAAACATTAATCTATTTATTATTTTTAATTATATGATGGATAAAATATATTCATTATCATTCTCAACATAATATATATGTGAAATCTATAAACCAACCCAACATAACACCTAATTATCTTATGTGTACTCATATATATACAGATATAATTATCAGTTTTAAATTATAAGAGTAAATAATATCATTTAATATTCTTTATTCTTTTTTAAACTGTATTATATAAAAAATGTCTCTTTAATAAAAGTGAAGAATAAAAAAGAATGTAATGATGGAAAAAATCAAAATCCATATTTTCACCATGTTTTACATATTTATTAACAAATATTTTTCCAATAATAATTCAAGGGTACTTTTATTATAATAAATTATTAAAATAAATATTCAATAATAAATCAATTTAATATATTATGTTTTATAAGTAAACCAATATCAATATATTTAAACGAATAAATTTTTTTATATATTATTATTATTCAGTTATTTGAATCATATATCAAACTATTTTCCCAATGAATAATTAATAATAAGTATTTAAATACATTTTTTAATTCATGTGGACAATGTCAATATAAAAGATAATAATTATGATAATCAAGTAATCGATGCATATTTGGATTCATATACCTCAGTTTCATAAAATAAAAAATACATAAACATTCATATCTAATTAATATTAATTTTTCGATGTCCTTATAACATTTTTTTTATAAAAAATATTTTACATTCAATTCTATTATTTGAAATAAATAATTACATTATTGTCGAGAATAATTGGGATGGAATCCCATATTTGTTTTTATCAATACACATTTAATGGTTGAGAGGAAGCCCTCACATTGCTTTTAAACCCATACTTTTAAAACTAGAAGGCCTATAATGTTTTTCCAGAGGAAACTCATTATGGATCCCTATCATGGCACTCATTCCCAATTCACCACCATACAACTCATCATGTTTAGTAACTGTATTTCACAAACAACTAGATTCCTCATGATAATCACGGTTCATCCACTCATTGGTGACAATAGTGCTAAATCAATGACTTGTGGGAGATTAATGACAGAGTAAAATGATCCTAAAAAATAAATTTAATTAGAGGAACTCTGGGTATTAGAAATCAATGATCGTATGGTATGATTTAAAAATGGATCCTTAACCAACTGATATAGATATTATCCACATTTACAACAATTATAATGGTAATATATTCCACCACACATGTGGTAGAATCTGTTATTTATAAATTATATATTTAATTAATTTTTAGATCTTTAATCATATGTTATTATTTACCATTATGATCTAACCTATGTAAATTCATTTTTCCAAATGAATTTATATGATTATAAAATATTTTTATCTTAATTTATATAACAAAATTTATAATAATGTGAGTACAAAATGAAATGAAATATCATGTAATGGGGATGATGAGAAAAAAATAGCATAGATCATGGTCAGTATAATCTATTCCACACTAAAAATTATTAATAACTATATAATGGCACAAAAATAATCTTATGGTAAAATATCCCCTCTTTAAGGAAAATAACTTGTGTTTAGTGAGTGTTTGTGTGAAATATAAGAAATTTTAATCTCAAAAATAAATCATTTCTCCACATTAATTTTTTTAATAAATTATTATCCACTATTGAGAATATAATTCTCTATGTTAGGTTTCAAGGTTTCTAAAATTAGTTTAATATAATTTATTATTAGAAAACAATAATGTAAATATGTTTTTAAAAACAATTATAATTAATCAATGTTCAAAAAAATATTTCACATATGTTTTTAATAGAAATCATACAAAATAGTATATATATCTATAATGGGATTTGTTTATCATAACATAAATTTATTAACTAATGTAAATAACCCAATATCACACTAATTATCTTCATTAATTTTTTTTTCAATATTGATTTTGTTCCATAAGTCTTGTCAAATATATAATAAATAATGTGAAAATTTAAAAATAAATTCCAATAAAATATTATAGCCAATTATAATAGCAGAAAAATCCAAACTAGAAAATAATATAACATATACAATGAGAGTGAAGTAAAAAAATTTTAATTCCATTCAAAAATAAAATATGAAATTTATACAATAAAATTTATATTATAAATTGTCTAAGATAAATTCAAGCTTCTGAAATAATCCACCAATTCTATATGTTAGAAGTTTATATAATTTTTAGAATAATTTTAAATGATATAGAAAATAATTCTATACCTCCAAATGTAGTAATTATAAATGATGAGTCACCTATATGCGAATATATTTTCTATTTCATTTCTCCGTTCATCTGGAACATAAAATTAATTTCATTCTCTAATTGAAAATGAATGTTTTTAAATGAAATTATTTGTAATTATAATATTAAATTATTTAAAAAATAATTTATATGTCACAAATATGTTGCATATATTTTCATTTAATTCAACATATAAAAAGAAAAAAATATTATGTTAGCTTATATTGTTGACAAAAATTCAGATTATGAAATGGAAAATAATATTAAAAATATAATTTTACATTATATTAATTTATGTGAAGTAGATATTTATGATATTTATTATCTATAACCATAAAAATAAAGAATCATCCATCACTAAATTACATTATATCTAATTTTATGTGGAAGTATATAAATCTTTTCAGCAACTTTGAATAAAATCATTGTTGGTGAAATAAATTGTGGGTCTTTAAATCAATATATCGATGTCAAATCATTCTAAATATTATGTGTAAAATTTAAGATAATAGAAAAAATAATATGTATTATATTTTCATAAATTAAAATAAATTAATGATATATTATTAATTTCTTATGTGGAAATGAAATTGACATTGTAGATTCCTAACAAATTTCATGTTAAATTCTCAATGATATCACAAATTAAAATCTAAAAAATATATTTTATGCCATGAGATGTTATAATTAATTTGAATCTCAGAAAAATCCAAAATATTAAACAATATAATAAAAATATTTGATTCCAAGAATAGTTATTTTCATAAGACATGAACTCGGGTACTTGTAGATATACATACGTTATGACTTTTACATTAATGTATTCTAATTATATATATATATTAATATGATTAAAAAATAAAAGTGATTGAAAATATAGGATATAATCTACAAATAACCCAATTAATACTTATTAGGAATATTTATATTTCCAAATTAATTTTTTTTATAATTTATCCAATTATAGTGACCTCATATATAAGAAATGGTACTCCAGATAATATTTTTATATTATCCTACACTATAACCCTAATAAAATAAGTAGGTATATTTTGATGATGAATAATATCCAAAATAAAATATATAATCTATTCTGTATAAATATGGTGAGGGAAATAATAATTATATAAAAAAATCAATGGGTTGTTTTAATTAAAGAGTTGGTAGAGTTTGATATGTAGCCAGTGGAGGAGTGGGATATGAAGATAATGATAGATGAGTTATATATTTGGGCAAAAACTATCATTTTACATCTGAAAAAGTCATCTATTAAAAAAAATTAAGCATATCTTCTATCATCTCATATATATCAAAAATTTTATCATTTAAGGATCTAATTTTTCATTAATATACATCCACATTTAAATAGACTCTAGAAAATCAAAATCTATTTTTACATATAAAACCACCTTACACCCACATACAGACCCTAGGTGTTTGATATTTCACCGAGAAATTGATAAATTATCATTCTGAACCATAAGTATGAGGGTTCCCTATGTGTTTTTATCTATAATTATTTCTTTTGTAGAATATTTGAAATATAAATTATTGAATTCCAATATATACTATTTCATAATATTTTAAACAGCATTATGTGTTCTTCTTAGATTAAACATGTGTATCTTATATAATATTTTATCTCTATTTCCCACTCTATTCCTCATCTATTTTTTTAATTTTTTATATGGGATGAACGATCAAACAATATTGAGTCTAATGTATCGAATCTTATATTTTGAAAATTTTTATCTATCACTTATTGTTATAATGACATAAACCATCTTGATGTTAATGTATAGGGTATAAATTTTTTGAATCGAATTCTTCGTGATATCTCCACGTATTGAGAAAATTATCTGTAAAAAATAATTAACATGATTTACCATAATAAAAAAACATATAAAAACATATTAAATATGTTGAAAAGGTAAATAATTATATTTTTATATGAACATGTCATGATAAGTAAAATAATAATTAATGATCCAATAAAGAGTATTTCTTATAATAAATATATATTCACTTTGTCATGACTATAAATATGAAAATAAAAATTACATCATTGAACCAATCATAAATTTAATTTTTCATTAATTTATACCTTATGTTTTGTTAGATTAATTAAACTAAACATATATTCTTTTATCTTAGCTAAAGTAAATAGGTAAGGTTTTTAAATTTATTCTATCACATTTACAAACCCTGTAATTCTTATCTACCACTAATGATATAGATACGACTATTTAAAATGCATAATGAGACTCCTCATCTAATGTATGTCTACTTTTTACCAATAAGTATGTGGTAAATAATCATTTTGATATGAAAATAGGAAAAGCTCACATTAATAAACAACTAGTATGTAAATATTCAAATCCATATATTATATATAAAATAATGAAAAAATAATAATTTTCCCCCTAAAATCTAAAATAAACTAGTAAAATTTGTATTTCATTTACTAATTTTGATTTTTTTTGTGGTAAAAAAATAATTAGATATACTACGTTATAAAAACTGGAAAATTATTATATTAATTTTTTTAAAATCCAACTATAAAATAAAAGTATTATTAAAAATAGTTAGTAATATAAAAAAAATAAAAAACAATATAAAATATCTCCTTATAATGTTCATTTTAGTATTTAAAAAATATTTTAAAAACTATAAAAAAACATTCTTTAACTTATTCATTATAAGTTAATAATGTAAACATAATAATAAAAATATTTAAGAAAAAAATGTTATCTTCCAATTAAAAAAAATATGTATAAATTTATACAAATCCAATAGTTAAATAAAAATTGTAATAATTAAAATATTGTACAATAATAAAGAAACAATTCAAAAAAATGTTTCATCATAGATTTTAAAGATAAATTTAGTACAAATTGAAAACTAATATATGATATATGTAATCAAATATACACACGTAAAAAATTAAATATAGAATATATATAATGTTATAAAATTACTATAGAAATTATTCCCCATATTCACACCTCAACATCAATGTGATTAGAATGAAACATTTATATTATGTGGAAATTAATATTCTTTAACAAAACATTAAATGTAGTAAGAATCCCTTGTTACAGTAGATTATTATCATTTTTTCATCACTGATATACATTTTTTCATCTAAATGATATACGACATAACATTAGGTATATTAAAATAATAGATATCTTTTTACATGTGATAACATGATAAAACGATCAAATGTGTATTCCAATATATCTAAAATAAGTAGTGTCATACCAAATGAATAGTTCCTTAAGTTGTTTATGTTTATAATCCCTTTTTAGTTAAAAATGGATCTCGTTATTTAGTTTATTCGATAACTTATATGTCTTTAATTAATATTTCAAATGAACACGACATTAAAATGTAAAGTTTTTCATTAAGATTAAAAATATTTATTACTTCCATTAACAAAAATAAACTACTATTTTAAATTGATCATATGTTTTCATGACATTAGAAAGAAACTATATAGAATTTAATGTAAATCCCTGACACGGTTTTCAAAATTAAATGTGGGTTTCCCACTAACCATATTAATTATTTTTATTTCTATTATCAACCATGAAGTCAATCATTAAACCATTTTTTTTAAAAAGTATCAATTTATAGCCATATGTCATTCTTTCATTAGGTAACATTGTTTTCACATATTAATATATAGTCTTATATATGTCTAAGTAAGATCTTTTTCAATAAATAAATTTAAATAAACCTTCTTTCCATTTTCACATATCAATGATATTACATTCATTTCATGAATACACTAAAATTAAATACATACTCATTCATGGATATATTTACGAAAATTGACGTTCTCTACTATAGAAATGTAATTAAAAAATCTAATAAACCATATAAATTTTTGTCTCACCAATAGAGGCTTCTAGTCGACATATATTATTCATATATTAATATAAATTAATCGTATAACACTCAAAATGACATTTATAAAATAATTTAATATACCAATAAATCTTTTTTCACACTAAATGGCCAATTCAATAAACCATGATATCAATAATAGAGTAAGGAAGGATTATTTCCACAATAAAAATTGTATAAACTTAATCATTCCCAAAATTCATCAATTAATTTTGATAAATTCCATTATATTAATTTGAATTGACAAAACATAAATCCTTAAAGATAGTCATTCATTAATTTGTGGGAAATATTCTATTTAATTTAGGTTATAGAATAATATTCATCATATTTGACCTTCATGAGATTTCTTTCCTGTCAACATTAAATTTTCTATGATAAATTTTTTTCAATTTATAAATAGCATTGAGGTACTATGATACCATGTATTTAGAAAGAAAATCCATTTTAGTTAATGTATGATAAGACAGAGTTAGGTATGTCAATCAACCCTTGAGAGTTGGGTATAACACCAAATATATTCTAATTGAGTGTAAGTCAAATATATCATTCACCTAATCATTTATAATCGATATATTATCTAACATTATTCTAGTTAAAAATTCGTATGTATATTTCTCTATATACATGAAAATAGTATTATGTTTAATTTTATGATATTTGTAATATAGTAGCTCAAATAATATTAATCATTTAAACCAAATAATTTTATGATCAATTTATTTTATAATTTATCAATTTTTCATCAATTTTTCTAACCCCCTCAAAATATTTTTTTGAATAATTATTAGAACTTATTAAACATCTCTTATGGCATTGAATTACTATTACATTTTTTGAAAATATTGTTCCATAATCAAAAACCATGGATGATTCAAGTATGCATTTCTCTCTCATTTTGTTGTTAATAATATGAGGTCCATTAATAGATTATTGTAAAAAATTTATACCATATAAAACTATATGTATAAAAACTTACATATCCTTGGAAAAGATTATTAATGAAAAATAATTTTATATAATTACAAATATTCAATTTTTTCATGAATTATACACTATGATTATTTATGTTCATATTCACAACATTCACACAAACCTTATATGATTTATTCCAAACATCATTCTCAAAAATCTTTTATAGACATGATTGAATTCCAATCATGTCATGCCTTCTACAACCAATGGAATAGTAGTAATTTTTTTTGGTTGAACGGAAACATATTTTTTTACGCCAGCATATACTATAATACTATTAATATCTATATAAATATTTTTCTAAACTAAAATATTTGAATTGACCATGGTTGTCAATGAGTTATGCTATAAATTTATTAATAGTATTTTGTTGACCACTAACATTTATATTTTTAGATAAAACAATCCTCTTCACCTTAGATTTATTTATTTACACATTGGAATCATAAGTAATATAACTTTTTTAGAAATTTTCTTTTTGTCATTTTGAAATCTATAATTTGTTAATAAAGGACACATACCTATCATTAATTGGTTTCTAATTCTGTGAAATGATTCTAACATTATTCTCAACCATTCAATGTATCTTTTTTATCATTATTAGGTTCATCCTTATGAAAACATTGACAATAATCCGAGATATAATTTTTGAAAATTATATCCCTTCTTCGAGCTTTACATTTTTTTTATTGAATAGTTCCAAATTTTTTTCAACTCTGCTTTATTATGTTCATAATGAGTCTTTTATTTCATAAGATAATTATTCACATCATAAATCTATTTAAAAATCAAGAAGTTATCATGGGTAAATCCATATTTATAATTTGATAATGATTTTTGATTAATCAAATATCTATTTTTCATCTAATGATTTCAAATCATTCTCAAATATTATGTAAATTATTATTTTAGATGAAATTAAAAAATGAGTTTTTTATTATTTGGAATGGATTATTCCTAAAGATTAATTATTCTTTTTTTAATAAAATTATTTTATTTATCTTTCTTAAAAAAAATATTCTTTGGATTCAACTTAAATGTTTTATTCTTCTTCACCAATAGAAAAAAGATTCTTCTTTTAGATTTAAATAAAATTTTGTCATTCCATTTGGAATTTTTTTTATCTTTATCACCATGTTTCTTCCATAACCTTCTCGGGCTTCTTTCAACATTATCAATTTCTTCGTCATTAACTATTTGAGTGAAATTATCCACAACGTGGCCAAAATCTCAACATTAATAAAACTCAAGGGATATTACACATTGTATTTACCTATACCACATCTCACATTTTTAGAAAATAAGGATAAAAATTATTCATGATTTTTACATACCTTGTTATCAGATTCTAAGTTAGAAATCATATTCTCAATGTAGATTTTTATAAAATTCATTCTTTAGGGATTTAAAACACATTTATCTATCATAATTATTTTCTCTTTATAGTCTTATCTATTATAATTTCATTTTTGAAAAGAGTTTTATGAAAATAATCCAAATATAATGATTCAAGGCCTCTATCATCGAATGAAGAATCTTTAGCACTTTACATGTCAATAATAATTCTTAAGTACTTTTAATAACTGTACAATCATCTATATTTTCAACAATACATTTCAGTGTGATGTTAATGTCATTTACAATGGAAAAATAGTCCCCAATAGATTCAAACTCATATATTTTCAAACATTCCTACTTCATCCTCCATATTTATTAGTTTTCCCTATTTACTTTTTTATTTCCTTCCTCGATGTTTCCCAACTTATCCAAGATACATTTAGTTGTATAAAAACAATTCACTATTAAAAACCCATTAAGAAAGTTATTATAGTAAATAATTTTTATATCTTCTATCATTTTTAAGATTATTCTTATCGCTCGGTGTGAGAGGAACTTGGTAATCAATAGGAGGGAATAAATATTTTGTTTCTTTAAGAACATCATTATCAAGTGATATAATATTATGCATCATTTTATATGGATCACTAACAAACAATATCAGATATCTCTTTTGTATGTTTTTGAAACAATCTAGTACCATACAATCATGTAGAAAACTATCCTTTGATGTGGAATACAATGAGTAGTATTTTCATATACAACCATGTAACACTATAAAACCAATCCAATAGTGTGTGTGATTCTTCTAGAAATAAAATTAGGAAATATAATGATATGGTACTTATTGATCCACATCTAGGAATTTTATATTTTATATTTTTTTCTTTTACCAAACTAGATGTGGGTATGAAATTATTATATTTTTTAATGATCCATTGTTTGATTCAAAATTATTATTTTAATGATATATTTTACGTGATTTGATTCTCATTGAATTATGTATTCAATTAATTAGGGTATTGAAAACAACACTACGGGAACCACAATCACAAAGCGCAAAACCATTTTGGAGAAACATGTCTTCATTGATCTAACTACCTTTTAATATCTCACCGATTCATTGTGGTATAACCCATCCTAAAAAAGTACCCATTAAATTGAATCATTAGCGTTAGTCAATAAATTTGTATTATTTTTTCAATTCTCAATCATAAATATAAATCAAGCATTGGAGAACACATATAACTCCACAAAATCAGATAAATTCAAGATTTTCTCTATTATGTTTGTATCAAATGAAGTGGGGGTCACTTCATATTTATTCGATCTCCCATTCATGAGACAATATCACCTATAGTTAATTTTTTAGTTCACTCAAAAATATATTCACAATACTCTTCCATTCATGATGCTTCATTTATAATTGTCATTTTCATCGATATCACTTTGAAACAATCATGAACTCACGTTTCTCCAATTATTGTAATCATAGTAATCACTATCAACATCAATTTATACAATGAGAAACACCTATTTGGAATCAAATCATATAAAACAAATTCTTTTTTCATAATTTAGTTTTTATTTCATCAAAATCCACTTTTCATGTAGTTATCTATCCTCTATTGTATAAACCACAAAAATTCAGAAAACACTATGAAATAGTGCAACATTAAAAAAATGATTCCCTAATACCATCCATAATGATTCATGCTCATGTTATTTCATTAAATGATATATATTTCATGATATAATACTTTTTATTAATCATTTTTAGCATCATTGGATTTACCAAGAAAATTAACGTAACATATTTGTCATCAATCAATGTGATTCCTTCCATATCAAATAATTTTTTTTAAGAATTGTGAAACTTATTTCTGGATTATAACAATTAGTTTAATCATCCGATTATAAAAAGTGAGGTTATTTACATTCTTCTAAAACATCCTTGACAACAAATTAAAATACCTATATATGATACTCTTCCTTATCAACTTGGTTATAACACTTATAAAAAAGTATTCTTTAAAATAATCAAGCATATATTAGGACCTAGTAAAGGATGGGATCTATAAAAATGAAGAAAAAAACCCATTAAATGAAATATTTATAAATAAAATTTCATAAAATAAATTCCTATGGAAAATAGATAGGATTTCATAATCATTTAATCAATTCATAACACATGAAATAATGTGAGGTTTAATGGAATATCAAATGTGAATGAGAATGAGAATCATAGGAATGATTCCATCCATACATAATGAATTAGAAAAAGAATACAAATTGAATCTATTGATAATTTCCAAGAAGGACATGAATAAATTCAATGTATGTTATCATGAATGTAAAATAATATAGAAGGATATTTTGAAATCATTTCTTAAGGTAAATATCATTTCTTCTTTGAAAATTTATCTTGAAAACATATAACTTGTTGAATACTATTTTTATGAAAATAATCATTCAAATATATTTATAAATCATGTAAAACATTAATGAGTCCTTTAACCATGAAAACATATAGATAATTCTATAAAAATATATTAAAACAGATTCTCTTGAAAACATATAAATTAATATAGAAATCATTTGGAAAACCTTTTACATTAAAAACATATAAAAGAATCCTAAAAATATTTTTAAAACCATTTCATTGAAAATTAATTCATAACATATAAACATTGCTTGAAAATATTTAAAAAACCTTTTTTCAATAAAATACATTATATATATATATAATTAATTTTTTTATAAAATATAGTTCAAATAACATAGATTTTCGATCAAAGAGAGATGTAAAGTGAGGATTTATTTATAATATTTTATTTACAATAACATGTATCAATGAGTGTATTAATGGAACTGATACAAGAATATATCTTGAATTAATAGAGGTTAATATTACTAATGAGTGTTATCAAGATATGGACAATAATATTTCTTCAAAATAAAAATAAACATAAACAATCATGAAAAGTAAAGAGATTGTTTGAATAAGCTATAACTACATGATAACAATGAATCATACTCCCCGTTTAATAGAATAAAATATAATTAATCATAAAATATAAATATATTTATTATATATATTCTTTCTAATTTCAACATAATTAAATTTATTTAATGGAAAATTATAGGGGCGTTAAATCTCATGTGTCACAAAGAAGGAAATTGAGAAAAAATTAATTTATACAATTTTTAACATTTGAAACATAATCATCCAAAAAAAGATCATAAAATGGATATTTAAATTCAAATAAATTTATATATAATAATATTATTATTCATCATTTGTAATTATAGACACCAAAAAATGGAATGGTGGTAAAAAAGAATGTATCACACAGAAATAAAAAATAAGACCAATTCCATTACCTTGTATATTAATACACTTCATTCTTATAAGAACCTCAGGTATAATATATATAATTATGTTATAAATATTTAGATGAACAATATTATTAAACTTAATTAATTAAATGTTCCAATTATGACATTATATTACCCTCTTTTTTATAGTTATTTGTTAAATTCAGGCTTCGATTATTATAACTATGTTTTTGACATGTGTATTAATTTATTATATCATTGGTTATTATAATTATATCATGATTTCTATAATTTATAACATGATTTAAATACCTTTAATATTCAGTATATATGTATTATAATAATAAATAGATGTATGATGTCTAAAAACCATTCATGGAAACGATATGTCATATGTACGCATGAATGTTGATTCCATTTTTTGACTTATTGAAATAATGATAGTAAACCACATATATCTCGGTATATATATATATATAATATAATTTCATTTGAATAAATTTTTTCATATATATCATATAATATTACTAAAAACAACATTAATACTTTCCATGTACACTATGAACTAATCAAATCACTTTGAGGGGGTGGTAGTCCTCATATTCTCAAATAAATTATAATATTTACCCCAATTGGAAATTATAAATATATAATATTTAAAAAAATTAAATAATATTAGACAAATAATTAATATAATAAATAAGAGATATATATATATTTTTTTTCTATCTTAATGTACACCAGGGGAGGTGTAAATGGAAAAATGGATAATCATCATTTCGTGAGGTCGAAGTTCACTGTACCCATTAATTGTATATTACACACTCGTTGGATGGAAGTGTGTGTAAGTGTAGGTTATAATATTAGTATAAAAGATCATATAAGATTGATTAAAATGTATTTTTATACTTTAATGGAATAATAATAGCTTATAGGGGTGGATAAATGAAATAACATAAAATAATTTGAGGATGGATGTAATCTCTTATTTGGGTAACTTTTTTTGATTTTCTCAAATGTGATTATTTAGTTTTATATCAAGAATATTAGAGGATTTTAGGTTAATTTGTGGAATTTTGGGAGCTATTTGGGTGGATCACATTCAATTAAAGTTGGTTTTAATGGTTTGAGGATGTGAGAGTAGAGGAAGGATTTTATAGTGGATGAGGTGTGACACTCTTGTAAATTTCAAGAATGGGAATTACACCAATGTTTTCCCATTGGAATGTGATACCATAATTATCCAAATCAGGTCCATGTGAGGATAATTTCTATGAATGTCTATTACATGACTTATGGATAAGTTTCTACGTCATTTAGGCCCTTAAGTTTGACAAATTGTCCTTAATTAAGCATAATTTTATCGTAATTGATATAATTAGTTTTAATTACACAATAAAATATTTATTGTCAAAAAAAATTCAACTTATAAAAAATTATAAATTATTTTTATTCTTGTTATTGATTCCATTTTCTCAAATTCTAGTATCAAAATTTGTAGAAATAAAGTTACTTTTACATCTGTTTTCTAGTCAATAAAAAGAGGTTTGAAACTAAAAATATTTATCAGTTTTCAATAGATTTATATTTAATTTCGATGTGAAATTAATTACAATTACCTAAACATTTTTTACTAATAAAAATTTAATATAATAAAACTTTTAAACCAACATTAAATATAATTTAACATTATATATATATTAGATGAATAAGATTTTTTGAAGTAAAATTCATTATATTCCACTATTCAAATAAAAATTAATCTCCATAGAAAAAAAATGAAAATTTACCCTACACTACTATATATTTTCCTTTTAAAAAATGATGTATATTTTGAAATATAAAAAATATAAATGTTATAAAAATCGTATTTAAAATGAATTTTCAATTAATTTGTTGGAAAAATTATTTAATAAAAATATTGATTTTTAAACATAAAATTGGGTTTTATCATATCTCATATCTATTAAAGAAATTTTATAAATATGTAAATTATTTTAATAAATATATAAAATATATATTAAATTAATATTAATCGATAATTTTATTTTATATTATTCATAATGGAAAAATAGTTCTATGGTCAGAATAATAAAAATAATATATTATTTTATATTCAATTCAGTTTAAAATTGATTTCAAATTAATTTTTAACCTCTAAATTAATATTATATTTTTATATATTGTATAAATTTTTAAATTATTCTATACTATTCATAAAAAATAATTTAATTTGCATATTATATTATATTTTATTGAATAATACAATTTTAATTATATATTATTATTTGTTAAAACTTTTTCTTGGTGTTACGCAAGACATCGAGGATAGTTAGTCATGCATGTATTATAAAATAACATCTATGTTCTGTGTATTTGATGATAAAATTTATGTGTTATATAATGCAGGATTAACATGGTGTATCATATAACAATAGCTATACATATTTAATTAGAATAAAATAAACTACTTTCCATGTGTTGTGAAATTAAAAATATCAAAAAATAAATAAATAAATTTTAAAATATAATTCAGAAAAACATGGGGTGTGACATTATACCACCCTTAAGATGACTTTTTCACTTGAAATTCATCTGGTTTATGAATGGTTTAATATCTGAATGATCTTTTCATTCAAACTGCCATAAAATGAATAAAAACTCAAGATTACCTTAAAAGGAGAATTTTTTAAATATAATGGTTACCCAATGTAACAGATAACATGCTTACCCCATAGGTCATCAATCACAGACAATTGAATGATCAATGAATTGTAAAGGGAATCAAATCCATAAATATATGATGATTTAAAAGTCTATATATTAATCAAATTAAGGATAATGAAAATAAATTTATTCCAATATCATTTTCCCAAAGCTAATAAATATTTAACAAAAGAAATAAATTCATTATTCCCGGAAAACCCCACCCTATTTTGTTCCATAATCCACATCACCAATTTCTCTAAAAATTAATACAAATTTATAATTCTTTAATTACTAACAGATCTGGTGATCCATGATATGACATCCAATCTATCATCAGTTAGCAACTACCATTTTTTAGAATTTTATCCAATATGTAGAAATCCTCTTGTACTTATATAACACTATATTCTAATAAAATTCATCTATGATTTTACATAAAAATCAAATAAGTGGTTATCCGTATAAAAAATATAAAATATTAAAATATGAAACTTTTGAATTAATTTCAAGAAATCATATTAACGTTGATAATTTATATATAAAAAAGTATCACTTAGATTTCACATTCCAGACATGTGAAAAACCCCATCGTATATCCTACTGGAATATGGTAGTAACCTAAATTACAAAAGATCCTCTTAAAAACATGAATTATTCCTTTTTCCAATGATAAATGGATAAATTCATTAAATACAATGAGTAGTATACATCATCTATTATGACATAGACCACTTTTTCAATAATAAGTACCAAGGTAGCATGTATCGTCTAATATACTTATTCAGATCCATCACATCTTTATCCAAATAACATTATCTCAATGTTTAATATTATATATGTTAACCTTCCATTAATAAAAACATATTCCTTACATGAAATCACCATTTAACATATAATTTTCAATCCATAATGAAATATTTTATAGAAAATACATATATATTTCATGATTCATAAATCATAAATACATCATTTATAAATGGTTATTCTTAAACCATTACTCAAGATTTATTATCTATTTATTTTATGCTTATTTCCCTGAATAAGAAATATTAATCATGTCTTCATGATCCTAAACATAATTCTAAAAATTATATTTATGTTTAATTTAAAAATCACTAGAATAACATCACATACCATCTACATGTCATTTGGGATCTATTTATCATTGGAAGCATATCTGATAATCATTCCACGTTCTTGATTATAATTACTATAGGGAAATCAATTTTAATAATTCCCACACTTTATAAATATAAACCATTCAATGTTAATGATTTTCATTATAGATCACTTCATTTACTAATATTAATAAGCATATGATGAGAAACACATATCATTTAAGAAAACCAAATAATCATAAACAACTACTTATAAGATGACTAAATCATGAAACATAACTTTTAATCCATGAATAATTATTTATATTTGGGTTTATTTATAATAATATTCTCATTAAATCCTTTATGTTTTTCATGATGTTTTTTTGAATTTCCAAAGCATATCCCATGTGAGTGTGAGACCAATTGTGCAGTAAATCCATATTTTGGGTACCTGATTACCACGAGTTTGGCTCGAGATATTGTGATTGAATTGTTACCCCCGGGTACCTTTGTATGAGATCCACATCCTCATTTATTATTTTTAACGAGATGTACATCATGGAAACCACTCACTCTATCATATACCAAAATTACACAACATTTAACAAACCATTAGAAAATCCATTTTTTGACCTTAAATACATCAAAAGATATAAGCTTATAAAATTCCTTAGGGATATCCGTAAATTTTTATCATCATTGTATCTGATGAATAAATATAATTTTACTTAGATTACAACTATAGAGACCCAATCTTAATGAATCAATATATTACACAATTTTTTTCTAATAAAAAAATACAAATGAATGCCAATGTCCTGTATTATTTTAGTCCCTTTGGAAGCATGGAAATGTAAAACCTAGTAAACATTTTATCCACATTATCTCCACTGGGTTTCATAATATAATATCCCCCCATATACATATCATAAAATAAATATATCTTTATAACCCGGGGAAGGAAACATAAAATGGGGTGATCTTAGATGCTAAATAAGTATAAAAATGGAGACATATAAGTATAAACATTATCATAGGAGTATTATAATTTGATAATAGCATTAGAATAAATTATATTTTGTATCAAAGGCTACAAATTTAAATTTTAGAATTTTTTTTATTTATACGAAATTAATCACAAAGAAATAAATTTTATAACCATTTAACAAATCACTGAGGAATAAGAAATATAATTTTTTGTATATATATATGAATAGTAAATTCTATGTCAAGGATACCTACTGGGACATTTTTAATGTGTTAGGCCTTGGTTATGACCAATTTACCAACAACAGGGTAGGGCTAACAACCTATGTACCCTCTTACTTTTAGGATGTGTATGTGTCCCATGAACCTTCTTATTATTATTCTTGGGATACAACCCATGTACCATATTTTTTCAATGCTTGTGATATATATCATGCACCATCATACATTAATGATTTAGGATTAATATCCTATACCTTTACGTTTTCAATATTGTGTTACAACCCTTAAACCAGTTTATCTCATATACATATTATCACTACTCAATGCACTGGAGTGAGATATAGGTCTCACAATTCACATAATAACTCATACATAAATATGACAAAAGATAATAAATCTTATATAATGATTTATAGAATATAATCATATTTATAAAAAAATAATTACCAATTAAAAAATAGGTATCACCAAAATATCGTCACATCATAACCTATATAAAATATATTTGTGTCATAAAAGTTTCATCAAAATAGTAATCGTGAAATGAAGTGTCTTTCCAAATAAAACAAATTTTGTAAGAGAAATGGGTGTAGTAAGTATCATTCAATCATGATAAAATATTTTCCAAATTGAATAAGAACAGAAACCATTAGTAATTTTCTATAATTTCATGAGTATCATCATTGAATGTAATTAAATACATAAAATAAAATATAAGGATATTCAGAAAACATTTTTGGAGGTAAATATACATTATTAATTATGTAAGGATTTCTAAAACATAAAACCTAATGCAAACCAATTTTCTGAAAATAAATATGAAAAAAATAAATCATTGAAATAATATATATAGAACATTTAATTTTAAAAAATATTAATAGGGATAAAATTTGTTTTGGAATAATTTACCCTCTAAAACATATAAATGGAGATTGAAGGTAATTTGAGAATCATTTACCATGAGAAAATTGGAAATATGATTGAAATTATTTTAGAAACCAATTATTTGTAAATAATCTAAAAATATATAAATAAATATTCTAAATATTTTAAAATATTATTATAAAAAGTAAAGAACACATATTTCCGACCGAATAGATATGTAATGTCATACATTATTAAAAACAATTTAATAATACTCTATTGTACGAAAGAGTGTAAAAATGTTACTAATATATTAAATTATTATCAATAAAATTAGGAGAATAAATTTCATGAATTTTCTCGAGACATGGATCATAAAATTTCACCAATAGAAGAATGAACATCATAAATCTTATAAAGCGATGATATTATTTCAATAGACTTTTAACATTGGTAACATTGAACTATTCTCCAATTTATGAAAATTAAATAACATGAAGCATAAAATATGATTAATATATGTACATTCATGATATTACATTTCAATGATAACTTATACATATCATGGAATAATATATGTGTATAACGTGACATGTGTCATAATGAATAAAAAATCAGACCAAATGAACCTACCATTTGGGTATATTTTGAAAAATAAACCCCATGAAATAAATATCATAAAATTTATCTTTAAATAATCATAAATATAATTTTTTTCATTATATAATTTATATATGGTTATTATACTCTCCAAAAAAAATGAAATGGGGATGAATAATGTATGTATCTCATAGAAATAAAAAGTACGATCAAATTCCCTTTCATTATGTATTCACTCTCTTCGTACTCATAAGAACCTCCTATACAATAAATATAATATATTTATAAATATTTTACAAAAGAATATTATTATATATAATTTTATATATGTTTTTATTATGACATTAAATTAAACTCTTATTAACAATTCTTTGTAAATTTATCATCTAGGTAATAATCTCTTTGTTTTTCACATGTCTGTTTATTTTTCATATCAGTGTTTGTTTTAATTATATCATGATTTCATGAATTTAATAAATGTTAAAAATATTATTAATATTCATTTTATGTTTTTTGTAATACTTTTTATATGTATGAATCAAAATACACCATTCATGGAGACTTTATGTTATATGTACACATGAAAACAACTTTTGTTGTACAAACTTATTCAAACAATGAAAATAACATACATGTATGCATAGTTATATATGAATATAATATAATTAATGAAAATTTATTACATAATATATATCACATTATTTCACCAAATAAATCTGATATTTATGATATTTTTTTTGTTAATGAATCACATTGCTTTGAGGGGGAGGTAGTCAACACTTCCAGAAACAAAATTATCATATTTACACAAAATTTAATGTAAAAAAATTGGATTAATTTATGTATTAAAAATTATTACAAGATAATTAATATAATATATATCATATATAAATATATTTTCCCACATAATATCCCCATGATTGGAAATAGAGGAAAAATTAACCATCATCATTTCATGTGCCGGTAGTTCACCGTACACATAAACTGTATAATGGTCACACATTTCCTTGAAGTGTGTGTATGTGGTGATGGAAACCAAATGATAAAATTATCATTTTATTTTGAGGATTCAGTTATTTTTAATAATTAATGTAATAAAAACAGTATTGAATGGTTTTATATTGGAAATATCATAAATGAACATGAGGAAGGGTGCTACCTCTTATTCTGGTAACTCCTTTTGGTTTTCCCCAAAAGGATTCCTCGGATTGATTTAATACAATTTGTAGACTTAAATGATGATGGTATAGATTTTTAGAATCTATTTTCTAATATAATTGTATATCAAAAGTGTCTTTATATGTGTTAGGATGTGGGATGATAGGATGAATTTTTATATTGTAGGAGGATTGGTAGTTTCTTATGTTTTTTGAAATTGAATTACATCACCATTTTTCCCATTGTATACTGATATAATAATTGTAAAATGTCAGAAAATGTGATTATAGGGTATAAAAATGGATATAAAATGTAATTTTTACATGTTTATAGGTCATTTAAGCCCTTATGTTTTGAGATTGGTCCTTGGTTAAGCTAAATTTTACATAAATCGATGTTATAAATTTCAATTATATTCACTAATATTTTTGGGACAAAAAATAGTTGAAAATATTAAAAATATTAAAACAAGACGATTTGGAATATGAACTCCATTTTGAAGAATTAAAATCGTTGATGTGGAATAATTTAATTTAACTTTAATCCTCTAGTAGGTCGACAATGCGGGGATTTAAGGTTCAAATTTTAAAATGTTTTTTATATGTAATTTCAAATTAAAATTGATTCTGACTACATAAACTAGTTTTAAGGATTAATATAATATATAATTAAACTTCTAAACCAATTTAAAATTTAATTTGAATGTATTAATAAATTTGATCAAAATATAGTCTTGAAAAAAAATTATATATTTTCCACTTTTCATTAAAAAACCAATATTTGTAAAATATTTTTACCTTAGACTATTTTTTATGTTATTCAATGAAATAAAAAGAATAATTTATAACATTAAATATATTTTAGTGCCAATTTTTTTTAAATATGGGATCTTCATTAAAAGGTAGTAAAAATGATTTAATAAAAAAATAGGTTTTTATGTATAAAATTATTATTGTCTTTAACTTATATCTATGAAATATGTTTTACGAATGTACAAAAAAAATTGATTGAATATGTAACATATAATTTACCTTAATATAACTCACTAATTGTAAGTAATTATTTTATCAGGGTAAAATATATTTTTAACCATAAAAATAAAAATATTTTCTTTTATATTAAATAAGTTTTTATATTCTTCTCTAAATAATTAGAAACCAATTAATTATTGTTATATTTGTGTAGAAAATGTATTTTTTTAAGTTTGTAATATTTATATCAACTAATTTAATTTCTAGGTTATATATTATTATATTAAATAATATCATTTTAGTAATATATAATTGTTCAAAAAAATATAGTATTGCGTCTTATGAAAACCATCAGGGAACACCATTATTGTGTCCAATATAAAATTAAAATTATCATTGATTGTAGATAATGATAAAATTTAGGTTATGTTTAGTGAAATATTTACTTTATGTATCATATAATGAAATCCATACCTATTTTTTTAATATTACATAAATTATTTTAAATGATACATGTAATTAAAAATTTGAAAAGGATTAAATTAAATATAGAAAATAATTCTAAAAATATCAATGTATTACTATAACACCCATTAATCTACTTACACAATTCATAAAATTACTATTATTTATAGAAAAAATATTATATATTAATATTGAGAGATAAAAATCTAATTTATTTGATCAAAAATACTTCTAATATACTTTTAATATTTATCCCCAAACAACATCAATTACTATTAAAGTCTCATGTGAATATGTAATTTCCTTAATCACATAATCATTATGTTATTTTAATCATTTACAAAAGTAATATAAATCCCTATTAATCCACAATAAAATGGTTATTTCCTACAAAATTAAATTCCTGAAATATTTCTCAAAAAGTTTTATAGTGTCATATTTATCTTCATAATATGTTACGGAAAAATTAGTGAATGTTTTTTGAAATAAAATTAATCACATAATTCGAACACCAATTTTTTATATTGTGGGTTTCTTTTCATGAAACCATATTCTACTAAAATAAACAAAACGTTATTAAAAATAAAATTTAAATAAAAGAGAATTTTTAAAACAACCATTAAACCATGAAGGCCATTTTTAGGTGATGCTACATTTTCCCCCTTTTGTTGTGGGTCCAATTCCTATGTAAATTCTACATAAAATGGTATTTCACAATGTGTGTGGATATTCCTTTTTATAATTCATTATATTATTTATAAAATTTAAAAAAATTTCTGAAACATTTTAAAAAATACCATTAATATGTTTTAACATCAATTTTTATCTCAAACATTTTATTTTTCATCCAAAAATATAATAACCAAAATGACAAAAAAATTAAATTTTTCCAAAAATACTATTAGTGACCTTAAAATTTCTTAACATTAAACGTCAAAAGGGGCATCTATGAATATATACTGTTTATAAACCTACTAATTAAAACCCAATGTTGTTATCCATAACTGATAAAAAAACATCATAATCTCCGGAGTTATCTAAAAATTCATTTGTTACCTATTTTATGGAACCATATTTAAACATTACTTATTCTAGTCTTTTTGAACTAGAATTAATGTTCAATAATATTATCAATTTATAGTTTTATATAATTTGGGAATATTTTAAAATCTAAAACAGTATAAGAAAGTTGGACAGTTCTCTATAGTATCCATTTTTTATAAAACAAAAATATTTCAAAGATGATTTATTTCCCTCATAAATATGCCCAATTTTCTACATGATATTATCCTTATCCATAAATTTCCTTAAACCATATAAAAACTTAAACCAAGATATCTTCATGAAAATCATATTAAGGGATTAATAATGAATGTAAAACGATTAATTATGTAAAAAATGAAAACCCCTTAAATCATTAACATAAAATTAAACATTACGACCATTAGAGGTAGAAAATACATAGAAAATATGCACATTTAATACCCTTTTTATTTTCATAATATTACCAGAAAACACATTGTAATAATATATAACACATAAGGAAATCATGGGAAATAATTATACTCAAATGTAATAACAATTAAATTGAATTCCATTCATGTGACTCTAAAAAAATTAAATAGCCATACTATCGACTTCCATAGAAATTTCAAAGACCGGATATCCTAGACCCACCGAACATTAGTTTATCATGGAACCATCCTTCATTATTTTATCATTTGAACCCCAAAAAATTGAAATGAACTATTATTTAATAAAATCATATAAATGATAATATTACTATAATTTAAATATTAGTAAATAATTTTCATTAATAAAAAACATTTTCAGGTAAAAGAAATAATCATTCCTTTTTCAAAACCCATTTTAGACATTTTAAAATATACTTTTATATCCATGTATCCCATACCACAATGATGAATTATAATTTTAATCCCCACATTGCAATTGAATATAAAAAAAAATCAAAATCTGGAGAAAAAATATATTCATCAAAGGATATTTCAAATGATATTTCTATAAAAGTAATGAAATATGTTGGGAGGATAATAAAAATGACTCCTCAGTGAAATATATTTAGACCAAGTACCTTACAAATATCATAAAATTTATAAAATAGATTCGATTTATTTGTATGAGTTGTAATTCTATATTCAACCAATGGAAATAAAAAAATTTATTATAATAATATATTTGTCACATAAAATAATTATTAAATAATAAATAAAGTAGAATATGCACTCAAATAAAAGAAAATTGAACTAGGAATTCCCTTATCATTAGTATCGCTCATCATGTACAATATTTATATTTCACTTTTACAAAAAATCAAAATGTCATAACATCTTATGACAACTAAGGGTGGTGTTATTCTTAAAATAATACCTCTATAAGTTTTGAATGCTTATAGGTATTTTTTTTTGTATTTTCCAAACAAAAATGGTTTTCAATTAAGAATAAATGAGAAGAATATATTAACATTTATAGGAGACGGGAATGAGATTCTTGGAAATAGAAATAATAAAAAATGAATATGATTTGATTTAAAATATAAAATGGTTCCAAACATATCAATTTCCAATATAAGAATATTATGGGAGGAAATTACATCTTAAAATAATAATTATATACGTTTTTATAAAATTTATTCCCTTATCATATGTTTTTAACACATAATTAACCCCTTTAATTTTTACCATTACATCATATATTATTAATTTTTTAGTTGAAATATTATCACCATAAAATGAAAAAAATCTATTAATTAATGATGGATAATATTTTGAACCTTATAACAATAATTTGACCTAATTTTAGTTTTTTAATAAATTTATATCATATAATGAAAAATATATCCTAAAATTTAATTATTGTGAATTTTGATACTATTTATTACTTTTTATTTAAGACTATCATGTACATATTCAAACCCAATAATTTAAAACATCCCTAATATGTTAAAGTAATATCCATTTTTTTTGTTTTATTATAATATATTTATTATCATTTATTTTATTTTTCCAATAATTTAAAAATTACTACTTAATCATTGTACAAGACAATAGTTTAATTAATTAGTCCATAAAATAAAAATATTTATGATGAAGACTCATATTTTATCCTTCGATATAAAATTTATCATCACATATATTTTTTATATGATCATATATTAAAATTTTAATTCATATAAAAATCAATAGATTGACATGTTTAACTTCTCATAAAATAAAAAACTATATGGGGATTAAATTCATCTAGCACGATTGGATATGTCATAAATTTGACACATGGATTAATATTTCCTAATAATACGCATTAACATACATTGTTAAAAGAGTTATAGTAATTTTATAAAAAAATTAATATAATTTTTTCACATAAATAACTGATTTACCATTAATAACGGTAAATAATTATTATGTTTACTATTAATATTATCCAAAAATAAAAGAAACTGATTTAATTAATTATTCCATATTATAAATATTTATGTATCCACTTCTAAAAATAAAAGACATAGTAGTGGAAATTAATTATTTTATATTAATTCTATAAAGATTTGACAATGCAGGTTTTATGTAAAAATATTTTGGAGTTTGAAATGATTTTATTTCTAAATTCAATGTGAAAAATATTTCAATTACATAACATAGAATAAAAATGTATAATTGAAATAACTTCATATAAATATAAATTTTAAAATTTACATACCATTTTATATTATTTATATTAAAGTTCATTTTTCAATTAAAATTTCTTATTTTTCTAAATTTATCTATAATGAAACTTTTTAAAAAAAATTAAAACAAATCCACCAATGTATTTTAAGATATTAAAACTTTTTAAAATGAATTTTAATTTCTGATATAAAAATTATAATTTTATTAAATTTTAATTTTAAAATAAGTGATCTATTACAAGGTGAAAAAACATGCTTTCAAAAAATATAAATTTTTATTCGAAAAATTTGAATTTTTTATATATTGTCTATAAAAAAATTTGATTATTATAAAAATTATAATTAATATTGTTTATATATATTTCACTAAAACAACCAAGAAAATAATTTTTATATTTATTAGAACAAAACATGCTTTTTTACATTTAAATAGTTATTTTAATAAATTTCTTTCATTTTCAAAAGGTGCTTATTTTCATTTATAAATCATTTTTTACAAAATAATTCATTATATATATGAAAAATAATTTCATAATTTGGTTAATCATATGCATACCTACCATTATAATAGCTATGTTATAATGGTAGTAATTAAAATATAATATTTGTTTGATTGTTAATGTTTGATGTGTCATATCATGTACGCTATCAAGAAAAGTGTTTCCTTAATGAAATATTGGGATATTACATGTGTCATATTATATAATAATTAATATATCTAAAATGATTCAAATTTTTAATTAAAATTTATACATGAAATTTAAAATATGGAAAATATTAAAATTTATATGACAATCTACTTGAGTTAGACCATATACAATCATAGGGGGTTTAATAAATAATATACTAAAAATTAAATATCTACTAATTAGAAATAAGATCATGTAATATTCATTCCATTACGAACATGATTAATTATAAATTATAAATCCTTATGTAAATCACAACATCTATGAAACCTACATGATTATCATAATATGTATTATCTATATTATATATTTAATCTACATAATCCACAATACCGTTAAAAAATCATTCACAATTTTTGCGAAAAAGATACCTTAGAAACTTATTAATCAATATATTAACAATATATATATTATGTTCTTAATAAATAATAATTAAAAAATTTAACATCAAAATATGCATTATTCATTTCAAAAATACTAAATATCTATGAAAAAAAGGAAGTATTAATGGAATACAAAATTTCACATCAAATAGAAGCACTTGTATAGATTATTAACCAAAAAATAAAAAAATTATTCATAAAATTTAGCAATTTTCTATTGTATAGAATATTGGAATAATAATTAAAAACTATTAATATATATTATTTAGAAAAATTAATAGATGACAATGTTGAATGAGAAGGTGAAAGTGAAAATCATAGTGGTGGCGGTGGCAGTTACAATAATATTCATGATTTATGGGTTAATGAGTGTAAAGGACAAAAAAATCAAGAAATAAATTTTATGAATGGAAAAGGTGTGTAAAAATATGAGTAAATAAAATAGGAAAAAAATAATTTCATTTTTATTAATTTGATTTTCATGAAATATTTTCAAAAATAACATTGGATTTAGTTTTTATAAGAAGTTACTTTTTGATCTAACATAAAAAATACATCATTCATATTTTTCTTATAATTACCAATATGATTGAAAAAAATTACAATTTACATTTGATAATTTTAAAATAATAAAATATATATTTATATTGTAATTTTTTTAAATAAATATTATAATCATTATAAAAATATATTTTTTACTTGTGCATTTACCTGGGTATAAATAATATTTTCCTCATTCAAAATTGTGTTGTTATTTTTGTGTATTTTTATATTATATCAAGCATCACTTTTAAAAAAATATTTTCTGAATGTCAACATTAATCATTCCCCAGACTAAAACTCAGAATATGTGGTACACAATAGTTTGAAAATATATATTATTCACCTATCCTTAAACAAAGATTGAAATATTTATTTAATTTAATACAAAAATAATTAATTTACAATTACTAGAAATATTAAATTAGTATATAACTAAATTATTATTTAAAAATATCATAAAATCATTAAATAAACATTATTATTTTTTAAATTAACTCATTATTTTTTTAATGGTCTTCTAATATATATAAAATTATATTTTATTTTTTTGAAAAAAATTATAAAATTTTATAAATATTCAGAAACTGCAGGAATATAATTGTTTAATAAGTATAACTATGTTTTCCTTGACTTTGACCTCGACTAGTCCTTGTTCTATTGATATGCATTATGGAATCAAATCGCTTTTAATTTTTCATTACCTCAAAGTGAAGAAATTAATATTTTGTGTTTAAATAAAATGATAAATTCATGCATCTCACCTCATTCCAGTCCTACATCTAATTTTTTTAATGTATGATTTGATTACATTTTTCTATATTGAATCACTATAATATATGTCAATGATAAATATTAAAAATAGTAACCAAATTTTTTGTCCAATACCCTAATATTTTATGATATCCCTTGTTTCAAATAGAATGTAGCTTCTAATACACATAAATATGTGAATCATTAATATAACATTATTAATTATACTTAAAATGATTATGAAAAATGAATTATTTACTCGTTCAATAAATTTGAAAAAATTACACTTTTAGAAATATCAATATTTTATAATTAACTAAAATAACACATATAATCTAAACATGGTTGTGTTAACGGGTAATAATTTCCATATCATCAAATAATGCAATATAGAATATCACAATGTCTATTATTTCTCCCAATATCATCCACATTATTCTAGTCATTCCACTATATGCAACATGAAATATGAATCCCATGAGATAATAATAAATCTAATAATATAAAATTATTATGAAATAAAAAATTTAAATGATATTTCTGATAAATAAATTCACACCACTTATTCTGATAAAAAATTGAAAACTATATATTATTCTTAATCAAATACAATGCATTTTAAAACTCCGTTAATATAATTCATATAATTTTATAGTCAAACATCATGTAATTTTATAATATATCATTCATAAAAATTATTATATTGAAAATATTCCATCTATGAGTAATTACTTCCATTAGTCACTGATATGTAGAAAATATATGGGTTATCCATGAATATCATAGGGTTAACCCAAATCAGACACAATATTTCATATACGGTTTATACATGGATATCATGGTGTTATATATTTTATAGAAAAGGTCATATTATTTGCAATAAAAAATAACATTTATATTTTTCTAAAATATAATAAATTAATAAACAAGAATGCACTACATATAAGATGAATCTAAACAATATATTATGATATCTTTTATAACTATTGTTAAATTATATCATCTTGTATTCCCATTAGTATACTTATTTTAAGATTTAAAAGTAAATGTTTTTATTAAATTATAATATAATTACTTCAATTATTAGTGGATCTCTTTATTAAGCATCATCATGTGACAATACAATTTTCATATCCACTGAATTATAATCCTGTTAAAAATTATGTTAAATTTATTTCTAAAGTGTTTTTCTATAATATATATTTATAATGGATAGTTGGATTCATATATCACTAGTAGTTGTACAAATCATATCCCTCTTAAACAAAATTTTGTTCATTACATACCAAAATAACTTCTATACATTCTACTTCAGATCCCATTCTCTATCGAAAAATATATCAATAATTCAAAACAAGATGTATACTATAAAACCTATATAATATTTCAAATGTTAAAAAAATTTCAATTTTTATTTTTTGTTACATTTATTAATAGAATTATGAATAACATAGAGTTTTCCATGATTAATATATTGTTGGTATTAGTGAAAATCGATAAATCATTTAAAATTGTTTTTCTATAATAATATTAAGTGGTGGATGAATCATTGTATTCTAATCATAACAGATTTAATCATATTTTTGAATATTTTTTCCCTAAATAAAACTACATATCAGGTTATATTACTTATATGGGGAATTATTTATCTCATTGACTGATTTATTTTGTCTCTCATAGCCTCAAGTGAATAAAATTCCAAAAATATTCCTACAGTTCAATTTTCGAAAAAAAATGATTTACATTCATCCAATATTATGGTATCAGATGTGATGAGTTCAAAAACTCTAAAATTATTAATAGTGATAAATCCCAAATCATTTTTCACTCATGTTATGTAACAACATGTTACATGGAAACTTTATTACATCAGGTTTTACATGATTTTAATATTTTAATATAAATATTAAACTAGATACATATATAAAATTTATAATTTTTTAAAAACACATAATAGGAAAAAATTAAATTATACCATAATATTTTTCTTAGAGCACATCATATATAATACTCCTCAAATTTACAAGCAATATTCAAGAAAATATATTAAAGAGGTCCTTTCTTTTGTTTAATAATAAAATGAGGCTTCAACCACAACCTTTAAAAACAATATTGTGGTGATCTTATTAATTAATAATGGGATATTATATCAAAATAAATATATTACCACAGAAAATTTACAAAGGATATAACACATATTGATATTCATTAATACATGAAAACAACATAAATAATTTAAAAAGAGATAAAAAAGTATAAAAATTGATAAAATAATTACTGAAATGTTTAATGAATAAAATCATTAAAATATTGTCATGGTACTATGGAAATAGATCTTGTATAATGGTTATCTATTCTCCCAATACCCAGTCATGTTTTCCTCACTAGAAAATCCTATACATTGAGGATATATATATATTATTTAGTCTGTCTTATCATATAACATCACTAGTCTATTCTATTATATAATAAATTATAATTAATAATATATCAAATTTTTCCATTAATGGATAGATCAAAAAACATTGAATGGGACAGAATATAGATTTATTTTTATAGTTTATTTTTATTGATACATGAAATATATTTTGGGCATGTCTTTCCTCAGAAATAATATATAAATCATCTTGATTTATATTCTCACAAATACCCATGTTTGTTTTACTATGGATATTACTTTATGTCTATTTTATGAAATTAATATTCATTGAAATATTTATTCTGAAAATATATTCATGTTTTTAGTTCACAAGTAATATTTTATAAAGAGATCAGAGCATATTTTAGTCCATCCTATAGGAATTTTTCAAAACCTATGCTAATAAACATAACCCAATGAATGGACCCTAAGCTTGAAAAATATTCACAAATAATGTACCCTATGGTCAAATAAATATATGTTGATCATCAACCATACGCTATCATAAAATTAATGTTAAATAACCTTATGTTTTGATGGAACTTTAAATTTTTCAAGAGTTGAAACTATGGTTATGGAACCCTATAAAAGGGACCCTATGTTTGAGAGAGAAAAATATAGATCATAAAAAAAACATTTATGATCATCATTGTGTTTTAAAACATGCATTTGGTGAATGAATTTTATATAGTTTAACCCTACGTTTGTTATTTTTTCCATTTTGTGGAGGAAACCTACATTTGAATAATAAAAATCGGTGATATAAAGCTGTAATTTTATCCTTGTTTTCTTAAATAGATTTGATAGAATTTCCAGCTAATTAAAGGATTATTTAACACTGATTAAAATTCTTTTATGACTGATTAACTGAACTGTAATCAATAAATATAAAATCACACATACTTTTAAGGTAATATATGACTCCCCTGTATTATTTTGAATTTAAATATCCATGATTTATGAGGTGACTTTCGTGGACCTAGAATACCTTATCAAACAGTATATAATGTATTTTATTCCAATTTATCATTTCAATATAGTGTGATAAAAAATCATTCAAAAATACATTTGTATTATTGTGAATATCATTTTAGTATTGATATAATGAATGATCACATACTTTATCACTTGAAGAGTATAATATTTACAGACATTCATTTTTCAACCTCATATTGCTTCAAGTCTTCTGCTACTATTTTATGCTATTATTATTGAAGATCATTTTCAACCAGAATTTCTCGTATGATATTATTTCAGGATGGTTTTCATTTATGAGGAAGATGATCCATCTTATATCAATAGTTGTTACTGAAATTGAGATGATCAACCTGAACCATTAATGAATCAATCTGTTTCTATTTATTGGAGAATAAAATGACCATGATCAGTTATTGATTATGTATCATCTTTTTATATTATTATATAGATAAATACATCCATGTAAATGAAATATAAGTCTCTCCTTATCCTTGATTGTAAAAGTATCAACTTATAGTAATTTGTTATGTATTTGATGATCCAATGATACAAGGAATAACACAATAGAATTTACCAATATCACAAAGAATGTGTTTGTACATTGCAAGGGGGGATCATTTGACCAAAACCACTATAAAAAATTTGTGTTCATTATTTATGTTAATCCACTTGCTCATATTTTGTACAGAAGAAAATTATAGGATTTTTTTTATTCTAAAAACGGAATCTCCCATGATTTTTGAAAAGACACAATTCAATCCCAACAATATTTTGTTATATTTTTATTATTCTTACATGAAAATTGGTATAACAGGTGATATTTTTTGAATATTCTATATAAATATACAAATAATATGGTCTACACAAAGTAGATTAAAATGACTGATCTAAGAGAATGAATTTCTACAGTTCATGATATATATTTAAATAGAGAATATTATTGATGATATAAATATATAATGATTATATATCAAAATAATCAAGCATTCAAAGTGTTTTAGAAGATCATTAATCCTTATGTGATTACCAAAAAACTATTGACTTCGACATCCAAAAATGAAGTTGAATATTACACCAATTAAAATACAATGAATGTTATAATCTTTAGACTTATTCATGATTAGTTTAATCATGAATCACAGTGTCCTACTGACTGTGGGATGTAGCATAAAAATCTATCACATATGAAAGAATAAATAATACCAGTGAGTTGAAATATACATCTCAAAAACTAATTTCATATACTTTTAGAATTTTTGGTTTTGAAAGCATCAGACATAAAGCTAAAATGTTAATAGATATTGTAAAATAAAGTACCACTTTAGGATATATTATCAAAAAATATGATCATTAACTAAATGTTTTCATAGTGATACCCTCTAAATGGAATGGAATATATACGACTATCAGACAATCACTAACTATATAGAATTTCAAAACTAAGTAACTCATTAAAAAATTAACTATGATTGAAGAATAAACGAAAGATAAAATTGAGGATTTCATTATTGTAGTAAAAAGAGAAAATACTAATCTCAACGTGACATCATAGAATCATAATCAAAAAACAAAATAAGAATCCAAAATAGACCAAAATTCAGATGCCTCATATTCCGAAATTGAACTGGATTGACTAGCCATAATGTTTAATAAAATATTCAAGATGAAAAGATACTTCCCGAATTTTTTCAATACATGATGAAAGATAACCCCTTGGTATTCGACCCTTTAATAAATGAAAAAATTCCAAAGCACATCAAACACGATTTCTATCAATTGAAATATGAAAAAAATATGATACTAATGAAATATCAGAATAATGATGATTATGAGTATCAATGAAAACAATAATGAAATCCCCATGGAGTGTATATGAAGATTCTAGAAACTCCACCAAAAATTATTCCAAGAATGATACACAATATATGGAATACAATATGTTCATAATGGAAATCAAATAATAAGATGAATGAGATCACATTAACAACAATGTTATTTGGTACATGTCCCATGGATATTATAGAAACATGAGAAGAGACTCATCAAATTTACATACATTGAGTCAAATGAATGGGGAAAATGTCACTATTGGTTATAATTAAAGATGAATGATATCTGGAGTTTGAATAGTTGGAGATATAAAGACTATCTCAATAAAAAATGTTCAGTATATTCATGGGACAATGCGGCACATGATATGTATCTCTTCTCTATGTGATTATGGTATTTTTTTGACATGTGAAACAATTTCTATAGTACTCTTCATGATAAATTTATTAAATTTAAAGCACAAAGAAAATAAAATATATAATATTGTGATTTAAATTTCATATGTAAATATAATGCGGGGTTTTTCAACTCTTAGAAAAAATAACTCATGGATCTAGAATATGAGACTCATGTATTGTAATAAATTTTGATTAAATAAATTATTAAATAAATAATTAGTTTATTATTTTTCATGAATAAAATTTGAAAATAATAAATTTTATGATTCATTCCAAATAGGAAAAATAGCGCAAATATTAATTAAAATCAATTAACAACATTGATACATCTAAAATATTAGAACATATCCTTCTGGGGTTTTTCTATTATGACGTATATGATTTTTTGCTACTAATATATATGCCTATTTTCTAGTTTATTATTTTTTTCTATTTACATGGGTATATTTTCCAAAACAAAAAAATGAAATATTCAGTTTTTTAAAGCTATTGAAAAATTGATCAAAAAGAAGACTGTTTTAAAATGATTTCATTAATAATTGATCGTGGTGGAGAATTTTAGAATCGATAACTTAATTTTTTTTCTCAAATATAGTTATTGAACACAACTTCTATACTCTAATAACACCTCAAAATAATATAATTCATCAAATAAGAAATAGAAAAATCTAGGAAATTACAAGGACAATGCTGAATTAATCTTGTATACCTACAAATTTTTGGGTAGATAGTGTAAGCATAAATATATATATCATTAATTGAGTTCTAATAAGGCATATTTTTAAAAGGACACCCTTTTAACTTTTGTATAATAGATAACATAAAGTAATTTAGTTTAATATATTTGGATTTAAGGAGTATATATTCAATTCTAAGGTCAATTTTGGTATGTATAATCTATAATCTAATGAATTAATACAATCAATATATTCTATAACTTCTATATCCTGTAGAGTGTTTAACAAAAATTAACTGATTTTTGAAGAATCGGTTTATGTGTTGTTTTGTGAAATAAACAATTTTATTAAATAGAATGATAAGATATATGAATTTAACTACTAATCCTACAACATGAGACTTCCTTTAATGATTATTGTGTATGTGAATGGAATATAATTCATACCATATCATAAGAACATGATATATGAGAAAATGTAACTGTTCACCTAGATAGTCTAGAACCATTAATAACCAACATTTAAAAAATATTATAAGAATCCAAGACCTAGGAATTATAAATATATGAAATGTTGGAAACCTATTTGAATATCCATCCTTTATAACACATTTCGAACATAAATCTATTGAATAATATTTAAAATATTCGAGTTGGTTGTTAGCTATGTCAGATGAACTAAAATAATTTAGATTAAACGACGTTTGAGATTTAGTAGAAATTCCACCAGATTATCCATTTATTTGATCTACGAGAATCTCTATGAATAAATTTGACTATCAAGGGATTATAACCAGAAACACAAATAGATTATTAGCTAACAAGTATAAATAATAATAGGTATTTACTATAAAGAAACTTGTTTTCTTATAAAAATATTAGTTTCCAATATAATCATTTTATATTAGGCATCTCATATGATGATTATATAATATTGTATAGTTGTTGGATCTAGCTTTTTAAATGGATATTAACGGGGTGAAATTTATGTTTCACATCTTTCATGTTTATAAAACCCCCATAAATAAAATTCATTTCTTAAAAGTACGAATTCTATTAATGTACATAAAAAATAACATATGGCATGGTATAAAAGGTTTTGTTCTTTTAGTTTAAAAATGGATTTAATGATGAATTGAAAAATCCCAAACAATATAAGAAAAAAATATATTCTACTATTTTATTAGTATAAATAAATGTTGATTATCTAATTTTTAGTTCAATAAAGAAAAATATTTGCAATAATTTTAGAAAACTAATAGAAACGTCTTCTATCATTATTATAAAGGGAGAGTTAAATTTCTATATATTATTTAAGACATATAATGATGATTTTTGAATTGTTTTAAGTAATAATAAGAAATAATAATTTTTATTCAAATTGATTGGACTTGAAAATGGTAATATTTACACAACACTTATGTATATCAATATAAAACATGATTTTTATGAAATTGGAAAACTAGTTGACGATGTGTTCTATAGATGAATGATTGGTAGTAATTTTATCATTAATCTAACAGATCAAAAATTGTGTTTCATATATGTTAATATTCTAAATTTTACTTAAATCCAAAATAATCTAATTTTACTACCATATAATTAATTATTAGATATATAAATGGACCTTATTTTCAATCAATTCTATATCAAAACCCTGTTTATTTTAATTTAATTTCATATTCAGAAGCTTACATTGGAGGTTTTATATTAGATATAGAAATAGCCTCAAGAACCTGTCACTTATTAAGAAAATCGTTATTATCGTGGTCTAGTAAGAAACAACATTCAGTTTTCCTTTCAACATCTAAGGAATAATATGTCACTATTTTTATTTTTTGTGCACAAGAATTGTGGATGAAAAATATACTACAAGACATTGGACTATATTTTAATAATATTACTTTCAAATGTTATAATTCATTAGCAATTAATACTTCAAAAAATACTAAATGTCATTATAGGACTAAGAATATTTATATAAGGAATCGTTTTTAATAAATGTTGTTTTTAAAAAATATATTTAATTATAATTTTTATATACTGAATATCAATTAGATGATATTTTCCCCAAACCACTTCCTACAACATTTTTTTTATTTTATTAAAGGGAGTTATGATTAACCAAATTTAAATAATTGTTTTTTAGTTCATTTCATTTAATGAATTTATATTATTCTTTCTTGTAAATTTATTTCGGTAAAATTTGGTAATTGTATTTTTTCATTTAAATAAATTCCCATAGCAATATATTATTTCAATTATATTTTTAAATAAATTTTTATCATTTTTGTTTTAAATCATATTTATTTTTTTAAAATATTATTGATTAAACTATATAATTGGCATGATAAACTAGACCATTTTATCGTTGAACATTAACCCTTCAACATTCCATAACTTAATTTCAATAATGTTCACCTACTAGAATCGTCATCTCTCTTCTAATCCCAAAAATCATGATAACCATCAGCCCTAAGGTTATTTAAAATTATAAATACCTATAGAACTGATGATGGTGAACCTAAAAATACAATTTTTTAGTGTGTTCTCTCAATTACGATTCTTCAAAAAAAATTCATTGATTTTAAATGCCTATATTAGATGAACAAACTATTAATATCGGCTCTATACTTTTATGTTTTGGAGTTTCATTTCAATGAATAAAAGTAAAATTTTCTTTATTTGGTAAAACTAAATAACTTTTATAGAAGTGTACATTTTAGTTTTGGTGAATCCGAATATATATTATCTTATCAAATTGAAGATAATGAATTTTCAATTTCATCAGTTGATGTTGCTGAGATTATAAATTGTCTTCTAGAATGAATAATTGTCATTGATATCTGATCTATTGGAAAACAACATCGCATGTTTGATGGAATCATGCCATTTATTTTTTGTTCAAAAAATATATGGAAAATATTTTTAAATGATCTTAAGGTATACCAAAATCTTTTAGCAAAGTATAATCAAGAAGTTATTGATCCAATGGTTTCTAATATGGATAAAATATCATATCCAAACATGCATACCACGATTTTATTTATCAGTGACAACATGATTAATTTTCCAAGATATATACTGAGATATATGAGTTCATTCTACCATTCAACTGTGATAATGTCATTCTATCAATATGGAAGGGTCATATATCATATTCGGATTTAGAAAATTTTGATTCAACCTTTTGATTCTTATGTTAAATTTCATCATAAAATTATATTCAATAATGGGACTCTAAGGAAAATCTTATTCATTTAAGGTATAATAAAGGGTATGATGATTCTGATTGGTGCGGATGACCAAAAAAATCATGATATTTGTCACAATGGGAGAAAATTATATTAATGAATGAAGAAGTTGGAGATTCAGGAATTCAAGTTGTTAGTCATCCTTCCAATACTATGATTTTATAAAATTATAATGATATTACTGAAAAAGGATCATACGAATATGTACTTGTGAGATTGTTATAAAACCATGGAAGGTGGAAGATCTATAACCTAAGGATCCAATGATTGGATATTTAGAAGAAACTCATTAAATTAATTTTGATGAACCAAAACATGTTGGGGATCAAAAAACAAAATTTCATGCTAAAATGATATAGGCTGTTACTCAAAATTATCATCAAAAATAATCTTCATAAATAGTTTAGAATGTTCAGAAATCAGTCAATCAGATTATTGATATCCTTGAAAATTAGGCTATCTCATTCTTTGGTCCATCCATATATAAATTTGTATCTATTTATGAAGAAAAGGCTAAGGTGGTTGATAGTATATCATTTTCCAGTGATAAGTATGTGGAAAATTCTTATGTTAATCCCTTATCTATTTTGGAGGTTGAATCATAGTCAAAGAATATAGATGAATGAGAATATGTATCTAAAATAAATCTGATTAATGAACTTGTTATAAATAGTTTCATGGACCCTGAATAGAATTCAATTCAATGATAGGTACTAGATGCTTCAAGAAATTATTTTTATGATTTATTAAATTCATCTCTTCTATGGTTTGAATTAGAGTTTATTTAGATTTATCTTCACACAATGAAAGATTATTCTATGTCAAAAATATACTTTGATGTGTTTATGAGAGATGTGTGGTACTAATTTCGGAAGCTAATATCATAATCTATTTTTTTAAAATACATTATGGATTTAAAATCGAATTTATGAAGCCAATTTGAATTTATTAATGGGATCCTCAACTAGGAATGTCTTTCTACCTCTACTCATATAACATAACTATATCTAACTAGATGGAGTCAAGGAATCCCATCAGTAATGGATTATATGAATGAGATGATTCAATATCATTAATACAATAGTGATATTTTATTAGTTAATTTAACTAATGAGATAATTATTTTTGAGAAACTAACATCATGTGATCCATGAATCATGCTACTACTCAATTAGTTCAAGGACAAGTAAATTTTGTTTCGGTGGATACATGATAATATTCATGGTATTTTAAAATTATTTTTCATTAAAAATTTGGATGCCAAACATGATTCAACAAATTTTCTATGGATTTTAGAAGATAACCTTTCAGAATGGTTATATGCTCAAGAGGCAGTAGTGAAATAAATTTTTCTAGTGGCTAAGGATTCACTATTACCAGCACTAAAACCTGCACCTATTTGAACTCATTCATCTTCTACAAGACATGTTTTCTATCCCTTTTCCAAAACAAAAATAAGTAATTTTTTGTATAAATTTTTATAGTAAAATTAATTTGTGTTCATAGTTTATATATTTTATTATTATTTTATCTATATCTATCAAATCCATATCTTATTAATAAAAAAATACACCATAAACATGTATTAATTATTCTGTGAAAAATTGAATGTGTTGTAATTATATTTTTACACATCCTTTTTTGATATCACAACATGGGCGAGAAAATTGGGGGAACAAATTATTTATTAAATTACAATTTTCATTTTATATTTTTGATGTTTTATTTTTTTATCAAAATAGTACTACGAAAATTACATCTTAATTTTTTTCTTTAGAGTTGAAATTTTATATAAATTTGGTGGGTTTCTAATCATTCAAAATAGGGAGACATTTGGGCATGTATTGTCTTAATAATACACTACAAATCATATTGAATTTTATGATCAGGAATACCATTATTTAATAATGATATTACATTATGTTTATTTTAGGTAATTAAAATTCATTTGAATATTTAATATGGAATTATATTCATGATTTTAATTTTAAAGTATTTTTTTAAAATTGTTCGGAGCAACTTTTAGAATATTATGGAAACAAGATACACGAACCACTTTGTTAAACATAACACAAGGAATGAACTGTTGGAATAAAAACACCAGGAAATGAAAGAACCCATCATTCAAAATAGTGTGTTTGAATAATCAATACTACATTATTAGAATAGTATAGTTAAAGAGCCTTATGTTCAGATAGAACCATTCATTTTTCAAGAGAAGAATGCATAGTTTTAAAGCACTACATAATAAAGTATCCCAACATTTGAGAGACTGATATTTGGAACAAATAGTATTATGATTGATTTGAAGAACCATATTCTATATAAAAAATCACACTTATTATTAAGAGAATTTATGACACCCCAAGATTATTTTGAAATTGAATATTCTTGATCTATCATATAGTTATCATGGATCTAGAATATTATATCTAGAAGTCTATGTTATATTGTCAACCTATGTATCTTTTCAATATAGTGTGATAAAACAATAATTTATATATATGAATATATTTTTCTGAATTTCTTTTTCATTACTGCTTCAATGAACAATTGAATATGTGACTTTCTGAAGAGGCCAAATATTAAATCCATACATAATTGAACCTCTTATATTTACCATTTTTATGGTAATTAACAAAAAATATTTGCAACCAATATCAATTAAGTGTTATTATTACATGTATATATTCATTTCTGAAGTAGAAGATCCATATTCTATCAAGTTATGTTACTGTAATTGTAATGATCAACCTGAGCCATCAAAAAAATGTAAATAAATTTATTTGTTGTAGTATCAACTGTTTGAGCTTAATTTTTGTTTAATATTCATCTTCTTGTACAAAGATGCAGATAATCGGTTCACTATTAAAGAATCAGACGTCTCTTTTTTTCATTCATTTTAAATGTGTCTACTTCATGAACATAGTTGTGTATTTGAAGGTCTAGTCATAAAAGGACCCTTCTAGTTAAATTCACCAATCTTATAGAGAGATAATTGGGGGAGTGTAACAGGGGATCATTATACCCAGAATAACTATAAATTTTTTTGTTCATTCATTCTATTTATACACTACTTATATCTCACTGAGAATAAAATGCAACATATTTTCACAAATCTCGGCCCTTAATATATAGAGATTATCAAAAAGACACAATTCACCCCTCCCACCCTCTTTTTATATAATTGTATTATTAAAAACTGTCAATATATATAAATATATTACTCTTCATTTTCCCAAGTCAACCAATTTATATTTGGAAATCATTGTGAATACACATTAATTAAAAAAATGAACAATAGGGTATTGATTTTTTAAAGGAACTATATAAAATTAATTTGAATGTATAAATTGAATGTATTAGTGTGTTAGGGCATTGAAAACCCATTAATGTAAATTATTTATAGATATATCAATAAATTGACATGTTATGATTCTTTTGAAATCCAATAAAATCAATTAACCCCGCATCTACTCTATAATTTTGCTTTAAAATATCATTAGTTTCATTAATTAAGGTTGTTAAAATACTATGATGTATTATAATTATCAATAAAAATATAGTACTTTTAAATTTTTTGGTAATGTTGTTATCTTTTTTATATTAAATTATATTTATAGAATCATAATAAAGTAAAAAAGTTAACTCATTAATAAATCCCCTCATAAAATATTAGTTATCAATCATTACAAAAAATTAATACTATTGATAAAAAAATTCCCATTTATCAGTACAATATTTAACTTTGAAAAAATGGATCAATAGAAAAAATGTAGTGATATCTACCATTATGGACACAATTAATTAGTTAGGATATATAATTAATCCAAAAAATGGAATATGGGAATAGTCAAGGATTACACATCTACAAAACCACTAATATATGAAATCTATATAAATTTAAAAAAGATAATATGATTAATCTTCATGAAAAATTATATTTCTACAAGCTAATAAATACTTATGAAAAATGAATAACCATAGTTAATTGATAATATATGAAATTTAATAATGAACCACACTGATGATTAAATGGTTACATATTGAATTATATTTGAAATTAATATTTAAATGAGTTATTAATAAATGAACTATTGTGGGAACTTAAATGTGTGTAATAAGAACCATTATAATCATTAATAAATCAAGAATCAAAATACACCTTTAATCCTCCAAAAATTTATGAAATTATTCAGAGAGTTGTGCAATATAATCCTTTAAAAAATAATCAAGAGATAACCCGATGTTGGTTTTTTATAAATGAGAGTAATTGTTTGTATTTTTCGATATTTGGAGTGTAATTTTAAAGAAAAAATTATTTATTATTTTATTTAATCATACTATCATGTGGTCTAAAACTCCAAATAATCCATCACTACAAACCATTGTAATAAAACAATATTTAATGGTAAAATTTTTTATGATTCACTAAATATGCAGGATAGAAGTTATTCGTTGGAAATTATGATACCATAATTACCATAATTTTTGGTATTAAAACATATTTGATGTTGTTTTAGTTTTAAAAAAATTTCAATATATTTCTACCCGACGTATTTCAATATCCAAATTCCATGTATATAAAATTTCGTATTAAATTCATCCTCTGTTAGTGTGAAATATATATTTTAGTTAATGATAACATAATTAAAAAATATATTGAGTTGAGGAAAATTTATTTATTTATTAAAATAATTTACACATAAATTTAATCTTACAAATATTATACATAACTTTTTATTTCACCAATGTAATCCATATATATAATGTGGGTAATTACAAAAATGGTTTTTTGGGGATTGGAAATTTTTTAACACATTAACATTTTTACCAAATTTAAAACATATCATATTAGAAATTTTGTTTCAGGATCAATTATAAATATTTTACTTATGATTATTCTATAGGAATATCATATTTAACAGACTTCTTTCAAATCTCAATTTTTTTGTACATAATATGGGATATTTCTCTTGATTCACCTAATAATTTCTCAAATTTATAATAAATTAAAAGAGGTTATTTTTCTTATTAATAGTCAAATATTATAATAATCGTTTTATAAAATCTACATTAAAAACACTAACAATTACCAATATTTATAACTCACATTTATTATGTTATTATAATTTTCCATTTTATATTAAATAATATCATCAATACCAATAGTTATAATACCATTTTTATTTAATTTTCATCTATACCAATGGTTAAAATATCATTTTTATTCTCATTTTTCATTGAATGATTTTCACATTTTATTTTTCATATTCAAGGAATTTAAATGATTCAGTTTTTTTAGAGGGATTTGGAAGAATATTAATCATGGGAATTAAAAGTGGTATTAATTTTGATCTTTTTTACATTGATATGATTTTTATTATGTGGATGAATTTTTAAGGTTATCACATAACAAAAAAGTGAGTTATATGAAAATTTAAATAACATGTTTACATCAATAATTATCATAGAATCTATGGAAATTCATTTCTACTTTATATAGATCTATTTTATATTATTCAATATATATTTATTTATATAAAATTAAACAAATATTACATTTTCATTATGTTAAAAACTATTTTTATAGTGACTAAAAATTTATTTTTTTTATTAACAAAATTTCTATTGTATTACTTAAATTTTGTATAATTTTATTTTAATAATGAACATTCAAATTTTCATATTAAAATACAAGAATAAAATTTCTTCATTATATACATAGGATAACATATATAATTTTATAATTGGGGATATCTCCGGATACCATTCACAATTGTGGCTATCCAAAAATTACAGTACTTTCACTCATATTGTGAATCTAAATATGATCTATATAACATGATATTTTCAAATAAAAATCTACCTTTATAATATTTTTAATAGACAAGAGGTTTCTAATATATATCCTTGATTGTGATATATGATAAATCACATGTATGTATTATTTTTCTATAATTTACATCATATCATGATTATGTTTTTCAATGTCACGTATAATGTCTCATAATTTTTAGTGAACATATATCTATAAAATTATATTTGTATTCCTCTTATTAAATATTATAAGTGTATATAGGAGTCAATAATGAAAAAAATCACCTATCATAGTCAATAACATAATTTAAACACCTGGAATGTGTAACAATATACTTTTATCGTTATGAATATAAATCTTTTCATAAAAACACCAACAATGTGCATCATAAATGATTTGTTACCTTCTAAAATAATACATTATAATTTAATTGATTCTAATAAAATTCTACTATCAAATAGATATGACGTAATATATGCCAATAAAATACATACATTAGTTATGTTAAAATAATATAATATCTACATAGAAATTTATTCTATATACTGTTATACAGAGGTTATAAAGGCATTATATGTCATGGACAGTGATATCCTTATGTCACTACCATGATACATAGATCCTATTTTCATACAATTATTTAACTAAAGATAAAATAAAATGAAATTAAATATATTTGATGTATTTTTGTGCCTAAAAACTCATAACTCCATGTTTGAAGACATCATTATATCATAATTGATGATACATGGAAATAAAATTATTTATTTTTGATCATTTAATAATTCATTCGACAGATAAAAAATTATATTTTTCTCAATAATAAAGAAATAATTTTATTTCTAGAGTTATAAATTTAGTTACATATACACTTTAATTATAATTCTCATCATGTTTAAATAATCCCATCGATTATAAAATTATATTTGAAAAACTAAAAAAAATAAATAATATTTATATTTACTTTGAAATAATGTAGATTTCAATTTAACAAATATATTAAATATCTTTCACATACCAATTACACAACAGTATTTAATATGTCCTCCTCGGAAGGATACCATATAAAAAGAACCCATGAGAATTTATAAATAAATGTCACATTGAAAAAAAAAATTCTAATCCCTTTAACCATTGAAATAACATGCCTCATTTAGATTTACAGTCACCTATTCTTTTCCAAGTAATTTTCATTATTCCCACCTTCTAAAAAAATTATTCGTATATTTTTATTTATATTATTAGGGAAATTTTCTTATCACTCATAGTAAATTGTATTAAACATTCACACCATTTAAAAAACATTAATCAGGTAACATATGTTTTTTATGACTCTAAATATCTTCAAAAAGAGAAAATAAATTCTATGAAAATAAAGGCCTTCAGAGGTTTCTATATGAATGAATAATATTGGGAATCATTTAAAAAAAGTATTCTTAAATTATTGGGCATGTATCTGTTAAAATTAATATATGATTCAATGTAAAATGAAAATTTAAATTATTCTCCCTCAATATCTATTAGAAATAAAGTAGAAAAACTATTTTTCCCATGATGTCAGTAGATTATTACACTATGATAATTTTTATACAATTGAAATGTATTAATTCCTTATTTTGGTATATATTCGTCTTTTATTCTTAAACTCATATATATATATATATTATTTTTAATATAATATATTTATTTCGTAAATAAATGAATTTTTGTATTGAAGATCAACAATATAGAGAATTCAATAAAAAATAAATAGTAACATTCCAATAGTTGAGTATCATTAAGGTTAATCAATATCTAGTACTACCTCAATATTTTTTCAATTATTATTATGTAATCAATTTATATCATTGAAGTACATTTGTTTTATTTCTAATGTAATAGCATAACAAGTATATTAATAGATTCTAAATTGACAATATTACTGTGTGATAATGATGTAGACTAAAATTTCAATATGCCTAAATTTAATATTAAAAATAAATATGATGATCATCTTGACAAGGGAATTTGTCTTAAGACTCATGATAGATTTATATTATGTAACCAAATGTTTCTAAAAATATTAAGATAATGAACATTTCATTATTATAGAATTTTATTATTATAAAAATACTTAATTATAAAATAACTAGTATTAATGAATCAGTATTAGTTTTAAATTGAATATTTCAAATTTAGCTTTTGATGAATTTTTGAGAAATTTCTTATCTTTAGGTGAATAGTGAAAATGAATGATTTGTAAATATAAAAATGTAGTGATATTATGATGATATACATATGAATATAAGATATACTAAATGTCACTAATATACCAAATATTTGTTAAATATATCATATAATTCATATAAAATTATAATATATAACGTAAAAATAAATATTGTTGAAATTTTTTGAATTATATGTAATGTATTTATTCAAATAAAAACATTTTGTAGTTATTTTCATTTAAAAAAAATTAAATGGTTTATTTAATTTTGTTAAATTAAATGATAAGATACATTTTATTTAATAAATTCCAATAAATTAAATTTTAATCATCATTATATTATATTTTTTATTGAATTAATTATTATTACTAAAAAAATATTTTTTAAATAATGGTTCCCATTGCATTTTCAATCCTATATTAAATGTAATTTTAATTAGTACATGAAAATTAATATTGAAAAAATTAATTTTTATTTTTAATCCAAATGATATTTTTTGGTAAATTTGAACCTTTAATTTTTTTCATTATAACTAGAAATCAATGAAAATAAGTGTCACCTTAATAATGATAAAATGTGTAACAAAATGTTAAAACTATTGGATAAAAATGAGAAATATCCAAAAAAACATTCTATTATTCTATTAGATATGTTGTGTTTTTCTATAACAGTCATCCTTATTATTTTTTTGGAATTTATTTTTTATTTCTATTATTAATGGCCTTAATATAAATATAAATACAGAATGAATAGAAAATGACTCTCTATTTTCATTAATATCTCTGCTATATATACATTAATATAAAAAGAAATTATTTTTAGGAAAAATTATTATGTTAAATTTTAATGAATTTTTTCTATCACAATAATTTATTTATTTTTCTATGATTGAATAATAACCCGAAATTCGTATTCAATGAAACAATTTTTCTCTTATGAGTAATAGAAAAATCAAACAAATGAATTTAAAAATAATAGTTGTAAAATTATTTTTTAGAATTATTATTGTCCAAAAATATAATATATAACTATAATTAATTATGTTTGTATTAAAATTTGGTATTTTTGTACCATTGCGATATTGTTGTACTTAAAATCAATTGTTCAAAATAGTCAATAAAAATACATTAATTATATATTTTGTTAAATAATATTTTCTTTTACTGTAAAAGTCATAAATATTTAATCATTGGACTATTGAATGTATTAAGTTCACTAATATTAACTTATTTCATATTATGGTTTAATTTCCCTTATACTTACACCTTCTTAAAACCTAAATTGTAAATAAATCATATCTTGGTAATCGTTTAATGTGTTAATAATGGGGGGAGGCTTCTGCTAAATTTTAGAGACTAGTGTTAAAATATCACCCAAACATTTACAATATTTATTTTCTATGTCGATAATGAATCAACCCACTCATATATTAGATATATATCAATTATATCCACTTTATCATTAAAATTAATTTTTATTAATGTAATGCATTAGGTAACTCTAAGGTATCCATGCCCGTCACTTATAAAAGGGAAACATATATTATCCCTTTTTTAAATATATAGAAAATTATAGGCAAGATAATCCCTAACCTAATATTATCTTACATAAATTCCCCAAAAATTTGAGTTTACATTATTCTTATATAGAAACCTATGAATGTATATCTCATAATACAATCGAGGATTATCAATAAAGATGTAGTAATCTATATAGACTCCTTCAATGTTTAATTTTCCTTGAATTTTTTTAAAATATTTTCTTTCATCCACACTTATTCTAACCAATATCATCAATACACTAACAAGTTTCTTTGATTCATGGATAACCACTTTTTACCTCATGTTCATCACATGATAAATTAAAACATCGCTCATGTCTATGCTTGAACTACTACCTCCACATATTGGTGTAATTCTTATTCTATGACCACATGAAATTGATTCATATGAAGATAAAAATAATAAATATATATGATATTTATAAATGAATTATGATTTCATAAAAATATTATATCATTTATCTTCTTTCCCTATAACTCATGACAAAATGATTACATCTTTTCGTCTTATTTGTGGACTTTCACCTTCAATAAGTGATGTGATTCGTTTTTAATCTCTGACATTATTGAATGATAACATATATGTAACATCCCAGGTAAATAAAGAATAAATAATTTTCATATTTATTAATATTTATGAATTAAATATTAATTTTAATTAAAAGGGGTTTCTACATTCGATAGCGTACTCAGTACGCAACGATGAGTTTCTTTAAAAACTTACGTTGCACACAAGTAATAAAATAATATTATTTTAAATGTTAGTTAACGAGTATCCATTGTACTGGAGGGAATGGATAGAAATAACTAAAATATGATTATATATGTTTTTAAATGTTTTTACATTTACCCAATAAAAGATAAAGGCTTAAAATACGGAAAGAGTTCAATTTTAGGCATTTATACCCTAATTTTCACGAAAGGTCCACTTATCACCTTTTGACGGAGAACCGTCATTAAATATAGTTTTGATCGATCCTATAAATTCTATTGGACCAAATATAACTCTTCTTTAGAATCAGGACATCAAAATTTACTTTGTGTAAATTTATGGTACCTTTCTGATAAAGTTCATTTTTTTAATGAATAGTGTGAAATGTTGTATTTTAATTCAAAACCTCTTTTTAATCTAATTTATTTATATGATTAGATTATCTTTTGAATTGGTTTTAAAGTGAAATTAGAAAATATTTTTACCATTAAATCCAATAGTGGTCGTTGGAATTAATTTCACTTTGAAATCAGACTTAAACTAGTGTCAATCTTTTGATACTTATTATTTCATAAAAGCACGCTATTTGCTCTGACAGCGGGAATTAATTATTAAATTTATTAATGTGACTTATATGTTTTGAATTTTGTAAAATAGACTTCATTTTTGAATTCGTAATATCAAATATATCTTAGGGTGAATTTTTGGTAATTTTCTGAAAAACTTCACTTTTTGATGAATAGTGAAACCACTAAGTGGTACTTATAAAGACTGATTTCCCATTTAAATGAAAATTTTCCATCATTGTGTTTTGAATTTCAAAAATCTGACATACATGGTTGTCATTAAGAAGTAAAATGTGGCTCAATGAGATTATAATAATTTTTTGGTGAATAGTAACTTATTAAGTTCTTAATCGCGATTAGTGGTAATTAGTGTAGTTTAAGGTAAAAATAATGCTTTAATAAAATAATATGAGCTTGACACATGTCCTACCCTCATTGGTTGTGTCATGCCCGACCAAGAAAATCCATGGGTCAACTTGGGGACCCCATGAAGACACTTTGGTTGGGAAATGACATAAATAACTTTTTATTTAATGTAAAAGTAAAAATGACACAAACATAATATGTTTTACAAAAACAATTTTTTCATGGGGTTATAAAGATCATATTTTTGATTATAAATAGTCATTGGAAATACAAAAATATTTCCTACATCATAGTAATTTTTTTATAATTTTTAGACATTAAATAAATTAAATTATTTATGACATAATAATGATGCAGCGATGACATCATTATTTGACGATTTAAATAAAATGGAAAGATAATGTAAAATCTATGAACTACACATGTCCAAAACCAATTGGATGAGTTTATTTAGAACCCTTATCACCTTATACACGAATTATACATGTCCAAAACCAATTGGATGAGTTTATTTAGAACCCTTATCACCTTATACACGAATTATATCAATGTGGGACCTTTTAAAACCGAAACACATTTTCAAATAAAGTAATATTTCTTTACTTTCCAAAAGTTCCCCTCCTCTCATCTTATAAAAGGCCCCCACCTCTACCTCATTTCACACACTCCTCAAGCCTTTGGCTCAGCCAAACCCTACCCATTTACTCTCTCCACATCCCTCTCCTCATCCTAGAGGATTCCCTTTGGGCATAATCCTTTCAAAGGAAGCCTTTAGGCTCAAATCAAAAGAGGTTACACTTTTAAAGGTAATTCATTCTCTCTTGTTCATTTGTTTTATTTTGCTTCTCCAACCCTCTAAACTCTTTTTTTACTTCTTTTGTAACAACACCAGTATCTTAAATATACTAGGATGTTGTTATAAGATTTATTTGAGCTACACTCTCACACAACTACATCAAATGGTTAATGAACTTACGGTTTCCGTGGATGGCGAAATTCTGCCTCCCGAAACGATGATTGTTCAATACTCATTTAACACCTTCAAGGGTGGCCATTATGATGTCACTATTTTTATATATGATATATAATATGTTTATTTTTTCTTTAAGCTTCTGTATTTTTCATTTTGGGCATACCTTTATGGTTTCCATTATGGGTAAACACGATATCTTCATTTAAGGAAGTGCGGACTACCGCCCCCTCAATGTGATGTGATTCGTTAATGCCATATGTGGGACGTGTAAAGGATGGATTTAAAGTTATTATATATGATGTTATAATGGAATTATAATATACCTCTATATCATTATTATTTCTTTCCATTAAAGTATGAGATAGAAATGAAAGTAGCGTTCATGCGTACGTACGGCTTACCGTCTCCATGAACGGTGAATTTCATTTCTTATCCCCAAATGTAATGTACTATTAAAAGTACATGTATATAATGGATATATATAATTAATGATATATCTAAATGATGAATATAATTCTGGAATTAAAATATACATACCTCTCATTTAGTTTTAATTCCATTAATATGACAAAGAAATGAAAGTAGCGTTCATGCGTACGTACGGCTTACCGTCTCCATGAACAGTGCATTTCATTTATTACCTCTAAATGATTATGTAATATTATAAATACATGTATATGCTGGATATATATGATATATATGATATCCAAATCAGGAATTTCATTCTGGATATAATGAACTTTTGACCACACGAACAACATGTAATTGTAAGAAGTCAATTTCGACTTAAGAACCAAATATTGACAAAACAAACATTATTAACTTAAATGGTTACATAATGTTTATAACATGGCGATAAGTGATATAAAAGGAATAATGAACTTTAAAAAGGTTCATAATCAAGTATAAATTAACTCAAGTTTATTATTCATGACGTTAAAGAACGATCGAGTCAAGTCGGACATGAGGTAAGGGACTTTGTCTCAATCTCCTCTCATTGAGGCATATTTCGTTTTATACACAACTTTCTTTTATACGGTGTATAAACCCCTTTGAATTTTACTTTTATACAAATGGAATCTTTTTCTACGAAGCGTTTTACTAAACGAAAAAAAGGAATGTTTTTTTAACGTACGCGCTGACAACGACCTTTTTTTCCGCCGCGAGTATTATTTGGTCTTTGGATTTCTCAACAAGACGTAATGTTTTTAGAATAAAATAAATACCATATACTCTTTTATGTATTTTGGTATTGAAAATGGTTTTGAAAAAGGATTCTATTACGTAAATATATTTATGATATACTGGGATTGAAATGTGGAAATGTTATCATTCCTTTATATTGGTTTTATGTTTTATGATTTTATACTGGTACTTGGACATTTTAACAGGTGGTTACGTTATAAACCATATGACGGGTGGTGCCGTGAATACCAGGACGGGTGGTTACGTTATAACCTCCAATGCATTGGGTATGGAAGTCGGCCGTATGGCTATTCCATTAAGTATGTATGGAAATTGGCCGTATGGCTATTCCATTAAGTGATATGTGTGGAAGTCGACCGTATGGTTATTCCACTTAAGTATGTTTATGTCCCAAGTTACCTTTATATATGTTATGTGTTCTATTTATGGATTTTATGGCAATCTTTTGGTTACAAAATGGTAAGTAATGATACTTTATTCAGTGAAGAGTTTTTACTACTTCATGAAGGCGAAGGTATTACTTTGATAGAGTATATATGGTTTATTTGTTGTTTGAAAAACTAATAGTTTTCATTCTTTCTGTATCCCTTACTGAGCTTTTTATGCTCACTCCAAGTTTTTTTTTGAAATGTTTTCACAGGACTTAATGTGGAATAAGGTCAAGGATGGGATCAAGGGAATGTCATCCTATATAAAACATGGAACTAGACACATTTCTTTTTAAGAGTTTTTTTATTATGGAAACTTAGTAGAAGTGACTACTTTGTAATCTTTTGAGATGTAATAGTTATGTTCTAATTCTCTAAAACTCTAAACCTGAAAAGATCCTCGACGTGAATTATTCATTTAATTCAATATTAAGTAAGGTTTAAGGCCGGGGCCTTATAGTTGGTATCATAGGTCGGTTTAGACAACTTTAGGAGATAGAAAAGTGTTAAATTATAATATGATTGAAATGATATAGCATTTACGGATTACCATGTTGCTTCGCCTAAGATATTTCTTTGTTCAGAATGGTTTTCCGCAGAGGAAACAAAGCAGCTATGTTGGGACGACATCAGGAGGAAGATAACCTTCCAAATCAGCAACCTGAGATGGTCGGAATCGGAACTGAATAGTTTGTTGTAGTGATGGCATAGTTGACTCAGGCTATAAATGGTGGTGGTATCCATGCACGAGATCAGCCAGATCAACCGCAGAGGAACATGTCAGTGGTGGAACATTTCATGAGGCAACATCCCCCATCATTCAGAGGATCATCTGACCCTGTGCAAGCTGAAGGGTGGATTAAAGCACTGGAGAATATTTTTGATGTCATGGGGTGTTCAGAACATCAAAAGGTTAGTCTTTCTGTTTACCGTTTTGAAGGTGAAGCTGATCAGTGGTGGTCGATGGTGAAAAATATAAGGGATAGTGATGAGATTGAGGATCTTCACTGGGACGAATTCAAAGGTATGTTTCTTGAGAAATATTTTCCTATGGTGGTTCGTCTTAGGATGGAAAAACAGTTCCTAGAATTGAGGCAGGAGGATGATTCAGTGGCTTCTTATGAAGAAAAGTTCACTCCATTGGCAAGGTATGCTCCAAACTTCATACGAGATCTTGATAGTAAAATAAACCGTTTTTACTCAGGGTTAAAGCCAAAGTATCGAAGGGCTTTAGCTTCTCCTGAGTTCAAAAGTTATGAAAAACTAGTTCGATGTGTGGAGAAGGTGGAAATGGAGTTTTCCGATGATCAGGTGTTCTATGACAAACAACAGAATAAGAGGTCTATTTTGCAGGCAAAGGGGAAGAATTCATCAAAGAAGCAAGGAGGTAAGAAAACCAAATATTCATCCTGTGAGAAGTGTGGAAAAATGCATCCTGGATAATGTTTATCCAAGTCTAGTAAGTTCTTTCAGTGTGGTAAGTCTAGTCATATTTCTCGTAACTGTAAGGAAGATGATCAAGCAGGAAATGAAAAGCCAATGGTAAGATTTTTTAAGTGTAATGAAATGGGTCATTATGAAAACGAGTGTCCAACGAAGAACTCAACTGGGGGAATGCAGCCAGAATACAAGCAGAAAGGGGTGGTGAAATCCTTTGCAACAACTTCAGCAGATTTTGGGCCATCGAATGAAGTGGTATCAGCTCCAGGGACCTCAGTATTTTTTCGAAGATTGACTTGAGGTCGGGGTACCATCAGTTGAAAGTAAAAGAAGCAGACGTTCCGAAGACTGCGTTCCGTACTAGATATAGCCATTATGAATTTGTATTTATGCCTTTTGGGTTAACCAATGCACCTGCTGTATTCATAGACCTTATGAATAAAATTTTCCATGAGTTCTTGGATAAGTTTGTGTTTGTGTTTTGATGTTTGGGAAGAGGTTATGTGTGCCTTGTGATTCACAGTTGAAGAATGAGTTGTTATGTGAGGCTCATAGATCCCTGTTTTCAGTTCATCCTGGCAGTACTAAGATGTACAGAGATCTGTGGGAGTATTACTGGTGGGATGGAATGAAAAGAGAGATTGCTGATTTTACTGTGAAGTGTTTGACATGTCAACAGGTTAAAGCAGAGCGGCAGTTACCGAAAGGGATGCTTCAGCCTTTACCAGTGCCAGAGTGGAAATGGGAAAACATATCCATGGACTTTGTTGTGGGATTACCGAGTACATCTCGAGGTAATAATGAAATCTGGGTTATTGTTGATCGCTTGACCAAATCTGCTCATTTCCTTTCTATACGAGATACTTTCTCTCTAGATCAACTTTCCCATTTGTATCTTAAAAAGATAGTCAGGTTACATGGAGTTCCTCTCTCCATTGTATCTCATCGTGATCCCAGGTTCACATCTAACTTTTGGAAAGGCCTTCAGAAGTTGTTGGGTATGGAATTAAATTTTAGTACAGCTTTTCATCCTCAATCAGATGGGCAGTCAGAACGAACAATCCAGACATTGGAGGATATGCTACGAGCTTGTTCTATGGATTATCAGGGAAGTTGGGACCAACAAATTTCTTTGGTTGAGTTTTCTTATAATAACAGTTTACATTCCAGTATACAGATGGCACCATTTGAGGCATTATATGGGAAGCGGTGTCAAACTCCAGCATTTTGGAATGAAGTGGGTGAAAGGAAGCTGATGGGACCAGAATTGGTAGAAGAGATGGCAGAAAAAGTTCAGTTGATTCAGAAGCACATGAGAACAGCTCAGAGCAGGCATAAGAGCTATGCGGATAACCAAAGTAAGGATCTATCTTTCGAGGTTGGTGATCATGTTTTTCTCAAGGTTTCTCCTTGGAAAAGTGTGATGAGATTTGGTAAGAAAGGAAAGCTTCGTCCAAGGTTTATTGGACCATATAAAATTCTGGAGAGAGTTGGATCAGTTGCATACCAGGTGGCTTTACCTCCGAGTTTATCTCAGGTACACAATGTTTTTCATGTTTCAATGTTGAGAAAGTATATGTCATATCCATCTCATGTTTTGAGTCCAGAGGTAGTTCAGCTGGAAGAGAACCTATCTTATGAGGAACAACTGGTCCAGATTCTTGACCACAGGGAGCAAGTGTTACGGAATAAGGTGATTATATATGTTTTTAAATGTTTTTACATTTACCCAATAAAAGATAAAGGCTTAAAATACGGAAAGAGTTCAATTTTAGGCATTTATGCCCTAATTTTCACGAAAGGTCCACTTATCACCTTTTGACAGAGAACCGTCATTAAATATAGTTTTGATCGATCCTATAAATTCTATTGGACCAAATATAACTCTTCTTTAGAATCGGGACATCAAAATTTACTTTGTGTAAATTTTTGGTACCTTTCTGATAAAGTTCATTTTTTTAATGAATAGTGTAAAATGTTGTATTTTAATTCAAAACCACTTTTTAATCTAATTTATTTATATGATTAGATTATCTTTTTAATTGGTTTTAAAGTGAAATTAGAAAATATTTTTACCATTAAATCCAATAGTGGTCGTTGGAATTAATTTCACTTTGAAATCGGACTTAAACTAGTGTCAATCTTTTGATACTTATTGTTTCATAAAAACACGCTATTTGCTATGACAGCGGGAATTAATTATTAAATTAATTAATGTGACTTATATGTTTTGAATTTTTTAAAATAGACTTCATTTTTGAATTCGTAATATCAACTATAGCTTATGGTGAATTTTTGGTAATTTTCTGAAAAACATCAATTTTTGATGAATAGTGAAACCACTAAGTGGTACTTATAAAGACTGATTTTCCGTTTAAATGAAATTTTTCCATAATTGTGTTTTGAATTTCAAAAATCCAACATACATGGTTGTCATTAAGAAGTAAAATGTGGTTCAATGAGATTATAATAATTTTTTGGTGAATAGTAACTTATTAAGTTCTTAATCGCGATTAGTGGTAATTAGTGTAGTTTAAGATAAAAATAATGCTTTAATAAAATAAGATGAGCTTGACACATGTCCTACCCTCATTGGTTGTGTCATGGCAGACCAAGACAAGCCATGGGTCAACTTGGGGACCCCATGAAGACACTTTGGTTGGGAAATGACATAAATAACTTTTTATTTAATGTAAAAGTAAACATGACACAAACATAATATGTTTTACAAAAACAATTTTTACATGGGGTTATAAAGATCAGATTTTTGATTATACATTGTCATTGGAAAGCTAAAAATATTTCCTACATCATAGTATTTTTTTATAATTTTTAGACATTAAATAAATTAAATTATTTATGACATAATAATGATGCAGCGATGACATCATTATTTGATGATTTAAATAAAATGGAAAGATAATGTAAAATCTAAGAACTAAACATGTCGAAAACCAATTGGATGAGTGGATTTCGAACCCTTATCACCTTATCCACGAATTATATCAATGTGGGACCTTTTAAAACCGAAACACATTTTCAAATAATGTAATATTTCTTTTCTTTCCAAAAGTGCCCCTCCTCTCCTCTTATAAAAGGCCCCCACCTCTACCTCATTTCACACACTCCTCAAGCCTTTGGCTCAGCCAACCCCTGCCCATTTTCTCTCTACACATCCCTCTCCTCATCCTAGAGGATTCCCTTTTGGAAGAATCCTTTCAAAGGAAGCCTTTAGGCTCAAATCAAAAGGGGTTACACTTTTAAAGGTAATTCATTCTCTCTTGTTCATTTGTTTTATTTTGCTTCTCCAACCATATAAACTCTTTTTTTTACTTCTTTTTTAACAACACCAGTATCTTCAATATACTAGGATGTTGTTATAAGATTTATTTTAGCTACACTCTCACACAACTACATCAAATGGTTAAAGAACATACGGTTTCCGTGGATGGCGAAATTCTGACTCCCGAAACGATGATTGTTCAATACTCATTTAACACCTACAAGGGTGGCCATTATGATGTCACTATTTTTATATATGATATATAATATGTTTATTTTTTCTTTAAGCTTCTGTATTTTTCATTTTGGGCATACCTTTATGGTTTCCATTATGGGTAAACACGATATCTTCATTTAAGGAAGTGCGGACTACCGCCCCCTCAAAGTGATGTGATTCGTTAATGCCATATGTGGGACGTGTAAAGGATGGATTTAAAGTTATTATATATGATGTTATACTGGAATTATAATATACCTCTATACTATTATTATTTCTTTCCATTAAAGTATGAGATTGAAATGAACGTAACGTTCATGCGTACGTACGGCTTACCGTTTCCATGAACGGTGCATTTCATTTCTTATCCACAAATGTAATGTACTATTAAAATTACATGTATATAATGGATATATATAATTAATTATATATCTAAATGATGAATATAATTATGGAATTAAAATATACATACCTATCATTTAGTTGTAATTCCATTAATATGACAAAGAAATGAAAGTAGCGTTCATGCGTACGTACGGCTTACCGTCTCCATGAACGGTGCATTTAATTTCTTACCTCTAAATGATTATGTAATATTATAAATACATGTATATTCTGGATATATATGATATATATGATATCCAAATCAGGAATTGCATTCTAGATATAAATAACTTTTGACCACACGAACAACATGTAATTGTAAGAAGTCAACTTTCGACTTAAGAACCAAATATTGACAAAACAAACATTATTAACTTAAATGGTTACATAATGTTTATAACATGGAAATAAGTTATATAAAAGGAATAATGAACTTTAAAAAGGTTCTTAATCAAGTATAAATTAACTCAAGTTTATTATTCAGGACGTTAAAGAACGATCGAGTCATGTCGGACCCGAGGTAAGGGACTTCGTCTCAATCTCCTTTCATTGAGGCATATTTCGTTTTATACACAACTTTCTTTTATATGGTGTATAAACCCCTTTGAATTTTACTTTTATACAAAAAGAATCTTTTTCTATGAAGCGTTTTACTAAACGACAAAAAGGAATGTTTTTTTAATGTACACGGTGACAACGACCTTTTTTGCCGCCGCGAGTATTATTTGGTCTTTGGCTTTCCCAACAAGCCGTAATGTTTTTAGAATAAAATAAATACCATAAACTCTTTTATGTATTTTGGTATTGAAAATGGTTTTGAAAAAGGATTCTATTATGTAAATATATTTATGATATACTGGGATTGAAATGTGGAAATGTTATCATTCCTTTATATTGGTTTTATGTTTTATGATTTTATACTGGTACTTGGACATTTTAACGGGTGTTACGTTATAAACCATATGACGGGTGGTGCCGTGAATAGCAGGACGGGTGGTTACGTTATAACCTCCAATGCATTGGGTATGGAAGTTGGCCGTATGTCTATTCCATTAAGTATGTATGGAAATTGGCCGTATGGATATTCCATTAAGTGATATGTGTGGAAGTCGACCGTATGGTTATTCCACTTAAGTATGTTTATGTCCCATGTTACCTTTATATATGTTATGTGTTCTTTTTATGGATTTTATGGTAATCCTTTGGTTACAAAAAGGGAAGTAATGATACTTTATTCAGTGAAGAGTTTTTACTACTTCATGAAGGTGAAGGTATTACTTTGATAGAGTATATATGGTTTATTTGATGTTTGAAAAACTAACAGTTTTCATTCTTTCTGTATCCCTTACTGAGCTTTTTATGCTCACCCCAAGTTTTTTTTGAAATGTTTTCACACGACTTAAAGTGGAATAAGGTCAAGGATGGGATCAAGGTAATGTCATCCAATATAAAACATATAACTAGACACGTTTCTTTTTAAGAGTTTTTTTTATTATGGAAACTTAGTAGAAGTGACTACTTTGTAATCTTTTGAGATGTAATAGTTATGTTCTAATTCTCTAAAACTCTAAACCTGAAAAGATCCTCGACGTGAATTATTCATTTAATTAAATATTAAGCAAGGTTTAAGGCCGGGGTCTTATAATATATGTGTATAATAAATATATATTATATTAATATAATTATTAAAATTCTATAGAAGATAGACAAAATTCATGAAATCATATACCTGGGATAATATTCCAATGTAATTTTGGAAAAACTGATTGAAAAACATTATGGAGGTCAACATAGGAATGAAATATATAGTTAATAGATTATAAATGATTATAAAATACTATAAAATAAAAAATATATCTGAAAATGATTCATTTCCATATTAGGAATATGAGTTAAGATATGATAAGTTACCTTTCTTGTAATTAACCCCCTTCTTCTTACATTATTAATTCACCATATTAATAGTAAAAAACATAAAATAATTACATGATGGGGAAAATGGATTATTGACTTGGGAAAATTAGGTAAATAAAATATATTTAAACAATAAAACATATACATTTAATCAAATACTTTTTCTTTATCTTATTTGGTTCATCACATTCTCTGTAGTACATGTAATCACATAGGGATATACATAAAAAAGGTGTGATCTAAAATCCCCGTAAGATGATATCTAAAAACAAGAAGAAATTTAACAAGGGGTCAGAATAATCATTATCATCTAAATATAGGAATAAAATTATAATTATTATAGGAAATATTCAGAAAAGTCATGGATTGTGAAAATTCATAAAAATGAAACATCATGTCTTAGTGTTCATCTACAACAAATAATTACAAACAAATCTTGAATAATGATCATGCATATTTAACATTTTATCATGATATTCATCACATTACCCAATTAATTAGAGTCAAATATAATTTTGGGCACACCCATCACATCATAACATTTACATTGCGCTATATAATTCTAGGTTCAACTGTCAGATAATAATATTCACAGTATCATTCATATCACACAGAATGAATAACAATATTTTACCAAAAATAACCGACACAAAAGAGTGTGAATTTTATAATAAATAAAAAATTCATAAAAATTGGGGTTTCAAATAAAATATGGAATTCCATACATCATATAAGAATCATCATATATTAATGAAGAAGTAAAATCCTTGAGTAGTAAAGGATGATTTCTTTTTGAAAACATTTTGGTATTTCATAAACTCAGGTATAAGACATGAAAATATTATAAAAATTATGATTATGATAAAAAAAATTATAATTCTGTAATATCTATACTAAAAATGTGTTGAAATAGGAAAACCCCAAAGATATGGTGTTCTATTTGAGAATTCCCCTAGCTTTTTACATAATGATTTATTAAATTTAATATCATATATAATCATGGTAGTTTCATTAAATAACCAATAATGATGTCATTAAAGATGAATATTATTATTCATTGTTTTATTATGATTATTTATGGGATTTTAGATGAGATATAATGTTTAATTTCTTCTTTCAAGAGTATTCAATTTCATGGTTTTCATGGTTGGTTCACTTATATACAAGAATTAATATTCATGTAAAATGAGGGAAAACAACCAGAATTATTATTATATGACTTTAATGATCTTATTTATTTTTAAAGGAACTTATATAGAATTTATTTATATTTCAGGAGGATGAATCACGAGATAAAATTTAATAATGATAGTTTTAGGTTAATTTTGGGGGGGTTTCGATAATAAACAACTTGTTTTGTTTTTATCATTTATTATTGGGTATAAATGTTATGTTGATAACAAAGAAACATTTATAAAATAAATTTTATTTTTATAAAAAAAATTATTGTTTTTATTTACATCGATGAAGGTGTTGAAGGAAAATGAATATGCATCTCCCATGATGTTAGTAAATTGACACATCACTGGCGATGATATCATTTTTAAGATTAAATAAAGAAAGAAATTTGATAATGGATCTTCCATTATCATTACATATTCCATTTACATAAATCATACAATAGATATCATACATTTTGTGAAGATAAGTTGATGAGAAGAGAAGCAATGAAATGAAATTTAAAATAAATTAAATAAAAAAGAGAGAGGAATTTACCTCTTCAAAATATCCTCTTTAAGAACTTACTAAAAGAATGGATGGGTCTATTGATGAGACCATGATATCCTATAAATGTTAATGAAGATAGATATGTTTATTAGGAATAATTAATGTAAGGTTAAAAGTTATAGAGGTCTGAGTAGAATAAAGGGTGAGGGGTGGCATTTATAGGAGAGAAGATGGGTGTTTTCCCAATATTTAATTCTTTAGTTTAATATTTTGGTTCAATAATATTTATTGTTTGATAACTATAAAAAATATTTAAATAATGAAACGATATTTGAGATTATGTTTCTTAAAATATCAATGACTCAATTAATATTTTATTTATCATATAATGTATATATTGCGTAAATTGTCATATTTCACTATTCACCAAAAAAATCAACTATTTCAGAAAAATTTTAAAAAAATCGTTAATACATCTATAGAAATGATGATTTAGAAAATTTACTCCATTTTATGTAAATAATTTTATAATAATGAGTAATTGTTTTTTAAATAGAAATAATGTTTACTTGTAATACACAAGTTTTAAAATTATAAATGATTTTATAGCACACATAAATATTAATTAATGTATCAGAAAATTAACTTCAAACCATAATACATCAAAATAATAATTTATTAATAAAATTTATGAAAATATTTATTTAAAAAATATTATATTATTCATAAAATTACTATTAAAAATTTTATGACTTACAAAAATTCCAACGCTTAATTAATATTTGTTTAAAATATTCATTTATTTAGACTACAATATAATTATAATATTATATAATTTATAATATTCCTAAATTTTATATTTACCTTCATGGGTGATTTTATTATTCATTTTTTGTTCATTTTTTATAAGGGTAATATTACTATTTCTATGGTCAAGTTACTCATACGTTGGTATTTGGTACTTAACATCATGAAATAATTTTCGTCATTAATTATATATTTATAATGAACTTATTTTTTTCTAAAACTGATTTTAAGGGATTTATACTATATGAAATTACTATAATAAGGGGGAAATATCATTGAGAAAATTCTAGGTCATATCATTCTTCTGAACTTTTGAAATTACTCCATTGAAATTAAATTTTACCTAAATATGTGAGGGTATTTCTCCTTAATTAGTCCCCCTGGTTCCCATGTTTATTCTTCAAAAAATGGTTCATCCATAGTGTGTTTTCTTATTGTAGATAAATTTTTTTATTGGATTCTCCTTTTAATAGAGATCAACTTCTTGATGTACAACCTCTAAGTTCAATACATGTGACAAATCTGGTTTGTAATTCCATAGGAGTGGTATTGGGAACACATCCTGAACATAATCCATATTCAGTAGATATGAAAGCTAATCATCCAAAAATAATATGAGATTAAAGATCTCTATGAAGATAATTTACCACAGTATTATATTTCCTTTTGTTCAAAACCTCATGAATCTAGTACATAGTGATAATTGATGGATTACATTATCAAAAACATCAATCTTTAACTCCAATCGATAGTTGTCAACATATAACTTTTTCTATATATGAGTATCTTTGATATTTTTCTAGAATTATTAAAACATAATTGTCTTCTCCTGCACACGACTGGGTCTATGTAGCTTTAATTCACCAATATCATCCAAATAGGTAGGAGTTATACATCACCATCTATACATGGTTTCATATACAGCAATCTGAAAACACGAGCTAATGATTTTGTTATATGAAAACTCTACTATTAGATTATCTTAATACCATCCTCCTTGTAATTCTAATGTGTAATCTCTTAGAATATATTTAATCATCTGAGTAGTACTTTTAGATTAGACATTTGTTTGTGGATTATAGGCCATGTTGAAATTTAATTATGTAGTTAATGTATAATAAATACTTCACCTTAGTTTTTATGTAATATAGGGTTCATGATAAATGAAAATTGACAATGTAATTACATATATTATCACAATTTACTTATAATATATAATAGATGGTTGTTAAAGTTATAAATCTGCATGAATTCCAATAAATTTAGTAGTCTTGGTGAGTAAGTTCACCACACACCATTTCACATTATCCCCTTTTCATATACTCGATAGACCCACAAAAAATTCCACTAATACATTATCCTATTTCTACATGGGTATAAGAAATAGATTCATCATACATTTGGAATCAATTTTTCTCCTATAGAATTTTTACATATCATGGACCTTGGGATACACACAAAAATATCATTCTTCATGTTGTCCCTCTAGAAGAGTTCTCATAGGTCACGGTACATCTTGGTACTACCTGAACAGATAAAGAGATATGATATATGTTCATTATCCAATAGTACATTGTTTATCCTAAGTTATAATGGAACACAAATCCTCATTCCAAACTGAATAGCACCATCATCATGGATATATTATTTGATTATATATAGCCATATCAGATAATTTATGTTGTTCTACTTTTCTATTAATATATACAATAGGTAATTATATTTGGTATATAGGTCATCTTTCTCACCATATATGTATATTCACCAGATTTTCGATGAAAAAATCACAACTACTTGCTCTAGATCATGTGTTAGTTAGTTCAACTCATGGATCGTCAAATTCATGGGGTGTACTATATGACATAATAATTTTTCATGAGAAAAAAACCAAATAATTTCTTTCTTGAATCATTGAATAAAAAAACCTCCTCTATTACTCAGTAATGTGGGTACATGTGTGGTGATCATCCTTCTAATTATCTCCTTGATTTCTTCACCACATTCTTTTTCCCAAAATACATTACCCCTTTCCTTATTAAATAAGTTAGTGTTCTTGAAAATCATATTAATAACTCAAAAAAATATTGAACCCAAACAAATCCATGATAACTACTTAGTTCAATAACATTAGAGGGTCTGGTCCATTCCTCAATTTCCCTTGTTTTTAAGGGTCCATATAAACCCTCCCTCTTGTTATCACATGTCCAAAGAATGTGAGTTGCTACATTTAAAATTCAATACTTTTAAACATGGAATATAACATCTGTTACATTATTATCTCCATTAGAATCCTTATATATTTATCATGTTCCTCATTCCCTTTGAGTATATTAGAATATCATCGATAAGAAGTAACAAAAAATCATTGAGGTATTGCCTAATGAATATATAAATTAAATAGACAAGTATTTGAGGGGAATTTGTACTATTTAAGGGAATCACAAGAAACGTTTAATTCCCTCACCATTTACGGATGGTATCCTTATAAATATCATCCTTCTCCACCGTTAGCTAATTATATCAAGAATATAGATTATTCGTTTTCGAAGTATTGATCTCCATGTAGATGAATGAATATGTAATCAATAATGGGAATAAGATACCTATTCATTATGTTTATCTTGTTGAGTTCATGATAATCAATACACAACAACATTTATTCATTCTATTTTTTAACAAATTGCTTTGGCGCACCCCCATGGTAATGCACGAACCCTTTGTCCAAAATATTTAGCAGTAACTTCTTTGACTCCTAAAATTGGATATGATCCATCCTATAGTGAAACATTGGGATATATGTGTCTATTATTTTGTGTTTTGTTACAATACCTACCTCACGATGCATGATAAGTACTGGTAACTCTTCATGAAATACATCACTAAATTCTATCTTAATTGGAATTTCCCATAGGTTGATAACTACCATTAACTCAACAATTTTAATGAGGTAGGATTCATCACAATAAACCAACACTCACACAATTGAATCATTTTAAAAATGACATTCCTGATATTCCATGAATTTTTAGAGAATAATTGGGTGGATTAGAATATGAAAATATATTTTTTTCCCTAAAACATGATATGTTCTCTATATAATGATATCCAATCCATCCATAGTATATAATCAAAATCTAACATGAAAAGTGTTATTAGATCCTCAGAAATAATATTCCCACTTATGCTGAAAGGAGTAGATTTGAAATAATGGTTTTAAGTAATAACCCAAATATGTGTATTTAATTATATATATACTCAAGTTTATGGGGATTTGATTCGATCGTTGAAGAAAACAAGCCGGATATAATGGAATGTTTAGAAAATTATTCAAATAATACCTTTTATTTTAATGATTGAATAGAAAGTGTACATTGTATGACATTATTTTCGTTCCCATCGTCCATTTTTGTGGTGGAAAAATCCATTCAATTCCCCTTTGGTTTTGGTGGATGATTTCCTTAAATACTGTTAAGGAATCAATGTTTTGTGTTGTAGAAATTCAATTTTTTATTTCTCCATGTAGTTTTAGTACTGGACCATGGGTGGTCCTCTCCATTCCTCCACCAAATCATCTTTTTTCTTTAGGAATTTTCGATATTGATGAGATTTTTGGCCTTCTCTCCCACACTTGATATATTTCCACAAACCTTTGTGGAAATTCCTATGAGGTATCTTCCCACAATTTTGACATGTGAGTGGTGGAGTTTTTATTCCACATGTCTCATGAGATCATCCAGCATGAAACTCCATCTTTTATTTCTAATCTCCATATTGATGGACCATTTCAAAAAATAAATCTCCACTTTGATATCACATCAAATAACTTATTCAAACACCCAAAGTATTCAATTTCAAGAGAATTTTAAATGTGTGGTTTTAAACCACTAGTGATTTTTCCATTTTTCTGTCATTTTTTATAAAAAAAACATAAAGCATACCATTGATTACTTATGATATATTCATCATAGTCCATGAATGATAATCCTTCTATTTTTTTAAGATCAATTAATTCACTATACCTATATATTTAAAGTGTTTTAAGGAAATAACCATTAATAAAAATTATCTTATGTTCTTCCCACACTATATATATTACATTTTATTCTTTTTCTTGGTGTTATTAATCAAATCCCACTATTATTCAGCCTCTCCATCTATAATATAAACATAAAAAGTAACCTAATACATCTTGGAGTAGTGAAGTACAAAAAAATATTTTCTCCATTGAAATAAAACATTTTTTGTGACAAGTCGATCAAAATATCCACTAAACATCGGTGGTCGATTCAATATAAAACACTCGATATCTAGTTTTTCCCTCTTAGTTGAACACGAATGTTCCATATTATTCAGTTTAACAATAATAACCATTGATATGTGGGTAATATTATCTATAAAATTATAAACTCTTACTCTCATAGCATTCGGTATTTCATTCATAAAAGTGCTGCATTGTCCCTCGCATGGGTTGTTTTCCAGGATTCTCCTGGTTCCTACCATTTTCAATAATAGAAAATGAAAGAAAAAACAATAGTCAAAATGTAATCAATAATTTATCCCATTGTAACAATAAATCCAAATTCATATCTTATGGGATATCTATGATTAGTATTTTTGATAAAACGTTTTATTGGTTCATACATATACTTTGTCACACAATATGAGTTTTCACTAAGGTTCTCTAATCCAAATTCCCAAATTAACTATATCATTCTCTTATAACAATTATATAATCTTTCACTCTTATTACATTTTTAATATATTATTTTAATGATAATAAATATATAATCATTACATGACCTTGATAAAAATTTATATTGTCTTAAGATAGTTGGGATAATATACAATTTTTAGAAATAAAACCAAAACATTTATGCCATTCCTTCTTCTCAAGCATCGTAGATGTCTTCATGTTCTACTAATTATAAGTAATCACTAGAGGGTATACATAAAAAGGTTGAGATAAAATCCAAGAAAGAGGATATATAAAAAAATCAATCAATAAAACATGGCATGATTATAATCATCATCACCATAACATGGGTAATATATCATAACCATGAGAGGAAGCATTATGAAAATTCTTTGAATGTTCCAACGCATAAAAAGGTGACATCCTATCTTAGTGTTCAAAAACCACACAAATATGAGAATTAAGATACCATTATGTTCATTAATATTTCACCTTGTCTCATGAAATTCATCACATTAGCCAATGTATATTAGCAATATATAATTCTTGGTCCACCATATATATCATTACATTTAAATTGCGATATATAATTTTGGGTGCAATCATAACATAATAACATTTAAACTATCATGCAGGACACATAGAACATATATAAATCATGATAAAAAAATAACCCATTTAAAGGAATGAGTTTCATTTACTAAAGAATACATTCATAAACATTGGGATCGCAATGATATATGAAATATCATATTTGAAATAAGAACCATCAACCTTGAATGAAGAAGAGACAGTACTGAGATATAAAATATGTGTTCTTTTAGAAGATATAATGTTTTTTTATAATTTAATTTAGAAAGATTGTATATCACATAAATTAATGATACTGTTGATTAAATGTATTCTATGTAATATCTATATTGAAAATGGGGTGAACAAGGGATAACCCAATTAATGAGTGTTGGGTTTGAGAATTCCCTATCAGTTTTGTCTAAATTATTTCATCAGTTTAGTATCATATATAATTAAATTATATTAAATAATTGAAAAATAAACAACCATTATATATTATTTTATTCAATATGGATTTTATTTGGTTTGTTTATGGTTTTTAAATGGGTTATCGTGTTTAATTTCATCATTTGGGAGAATTTTTTTTCATGGATTTCATTATCAGTTTACTTGTATACATGAATTGATGTTAATTTACATGATGATAGAAATACAAATTTTTTATTATATATTATTGATTATATTATAAAATAATAAATTATCATATAATTAATTTTTTTATATGTTATAAAGATGAATCATTATATTAAATTTAATGATGACTGTTTAAGGTTAATTTTTGATGGGTTTTCGATCACAATGATTTCATTTGGTTTTATCATTTAGTATTTTTTATGAATGATAATTCATGAACATAAAAAGGGTTATAACCTAAAACATATAATATTTTTTCAAACACATATTGGATTTATTAATTTCCATTAACTATTCAGTATAAACCGAAAGGGAATCACCCACGACGTCGATAAATTGACACATCGTAGGTAGAAATATCATTTTTAGATTAAAAGAGAGAATGAATTAAGTTTGATGATGGATTGATAAATAACATAAAATAATTCAATAATATCAAACATTATAATGTTATCTTTCCTTTTAAATAATATAAGACAATGGTAATATAATAAAATAAATGAAATTGAAAATAATATAAATTAAAAAAAAAGAGAATTTTACCTCGTAAAATCCTCCACCATGACAATATTCTTAGAGAAAATGATTTTATATTGGGATGAGACCATGAGAACCTATAAATGGTAAAAGGGGAAAGGGAATATTATTTGTTTGGTTTTATGAAAGGAACAATGATTGATTTGTTTTAGTAGTAGAAGGGGTGAGTTTTAGTATTTACAGTGGATGAGATGTGTGTTTTCCCATCATTATATTTTTTAGTTTACTATTTTCACTCAATAATATAAATATTTTGAGCAGTATTACAAGAAAAATAAAAATAAAAATGCATGTTAGATATTATGGTTCTGACAAATTTTCTGACTAAATTAATATTGTATTGAACTTATAATGAATATACAACATAAATTAACTTATTTAAAAATTCACAAAAATATCATGAATTTTATAAAAATAAAAAAGTACACCCATAACCATTTTCTACATGTACAATTCCAAATGATCTCTATTTTATGAAAATAATTTTATAAATTTGAATAATTTAATTTGTTATTAATATAACCATTTACATGGAAAAAAGATATTTTAAATTATAACCGATTTTATAAAACCATAAAAAATAACTTAATGTCTCATAAAATTTTCTTCAATTTATAAAATTATCCAAATAATAATTTCTGAATAAATTCCATAAAAATTATTTTTATTTGACATTATTTTTCAATTTATTAAATTGATTTTAAATATTTTGACTTACAAAAATTACAACACCTAATTATTAATTTTTAAAATATTTATTTATGAAATATATGTTATAATTATACTATTATTTCATTTATAATATTCTCAACTATTATTTTTACTTTCATGGATGAGGTAACTATTTATTGATATGGTTTATTATTAATAAGGGTCATATTACTATTTTTAGGTTATATTACAATCTCCTCTATATTAGTTCCTTAACTTTTAGAAATACTTCTGTTTTCAGTAATTATATATTTATAATGGTTTTATTATGGTTTATTAGCGATTTTATGTGAATTATACTATAAAAAATTATTATAAGAAGGGGAAAATTCCATTGAAAAAACATTTCGTTGTTACTTTTCTTGTTAGACAAAAAAAAATTAAATCTTTTGATTTATCTATATTGGATCACATGAATTTGTAAAAGAAATTATCATTTTGTTGAAATATAAATCCATTGATTGTTGAATTATGTATTTATTATAAAAAAAGGTATTCCTTATCTTGGTATGAAATTAATTTGAAATTTTTATTCTTATAAAGTATTTCTTAATTGTATATACTAATAAAAATTTTAAATTGATGAACAAAACTAAATATACTGATGACATATAAAGTAAATAATAGGGAAAATTTAATGTGACATTGTTCAAATAAATAATTTATTCATGAAAAACAAGTGTAAATGGGGAGTTATTTCCTAAAATTTATCTATAATGACGGTGAAATTATAGTAGAGTATGAAACTAAAATTACATGATTCTTTTATAATACTATTACCCACATATATAATCAAAATATCAATATTCATGATTTATTGGATTATATTAAGAAAACTATTATATCAATTTTTATCCTCATTTGATGATAAATTATAAAATTCCAATAATATATAAACAAATATTTTTTAAATCTTATATCATCAACGCAGTCATGAAAATAAGATATTTGATGAGAATCGTGAAAAAAAATTCCAGAGATGAATTATAATAGGATTACATTTCTATAATGTGATTATTGGGGAAAGAAACTCATTGTCACAATCTTAATATGAGATAGAGTTTATTTCATGTGATGAGATATGGTTTTTATAGACCATGAATTAATGTCAAAAATAAAACCATTTCTATTTGATAGTGTATCTACAATGTGAATTTACTTATTGAAATAGATATATCAACCATCATGGGAACCTCTGAATGAAGTGTCAAACTAGACAAGTGAATGAATAATTGTGTAATACACCTAAATTAAAACCTCCAAAAGGAATACTAGTGAGTATCATGATTGTAACAAAAATAGATAATTACTTATTAGATTTGTGATATTTTAACACATTTTTATCTTCCTTTTTTTATAAGAAAATTATATATTTTTATTGATCTTTATGAAGAGTGTTCTCAATAAAAACACATAAGTGAAATATTATTTCAAAATGAAACTTTCATTTACTAACCCATAAGAAATAAAGGCATAAACTATTTATAATCCTAATTATTTTACCAATGATGGAATTAATTATAATACATTTTATGGATTAGATTTCATATTATAATGAAATAAATTATTTCCAAGATTGCACTATTATAATTCTTAATAGAGATATTTAACTATTTATTTATAATGGGTAAAATATAACTAACAAATCACTTCACCATCCACTATTAGTTGCTCAAATTAATTAAAATACTATATAATAATAGCAGACACAACAAATAAATGGTCAGTGTATCCTTATAATTAAATAATAACCAATTATGAAATAATCAATGTATGTATATATTAATAAACTACTTAAAAATCATCCAAAGCATGAATTTAATTTATCAATTTATCTAATCACTTAGGGAAATATAATATCTAGACACTGTATAGGATTTACACAATACAATTTTGGGAAGACATGAACCACTATATGATGTTTTGTTAAGGGAAATATACACTATGTGGTTTCACCTTGGGGAAACAATATTATTTTTATATTGATGATATATGGATCTATAACATTTTAAATCAATTAAAAAGACATGAATTCATTTATCATAATGAAAATATATCATATTTCCCATATTTTTTAATTTTTGGCCATCTTTATAGTCTCAATCATTTTTCAAAAATTGTAATTTTTTTGGAAATCATCAATTGAAAGTAAGGAAGTATGTTTTTCAGATGATAAAATTTTTACTCCGCTATTGACATTGTCAGTTAACAATAATTCCCTTTTGATTGAATAATAGAACATCAAGTTTTATAAAAATTGTTAACATAGAATTCATTAATTATGAGAATAATTTTAGTTTGATATTTTATAAATAAATATTAATATACATTAAAATATAAGATGATTATTTCAGTAATTTATTAATCATTATTAAGACTTTTTTAAGAAAGGTGTTTTATAGAAATTGGGAAGGTTTGAATTACAGTAGAATGAATTTTTTTTCTCATATAGACTTTATGAAGAGAGATAGTTTGTCCTTCAATGAAAAGTCATGTAGTTGAATGATAAATAATAATGAATATATCAGAGGAATATAGAATAATTTTTTATATTAGTTTACAATTAATATTTTGTTCAAAAAATTTCTCAATTACCGAAAAAATTATCCATGAGGACATATAAATTACATCGGTTTATCTTTTTATTAGAATGTAAATAATGTATTAAATAAAAAATATAAATTTTTTAATACACTTTTATTAGAATTACCATAAGTGAGCGGTGGATTTGAATGAAAAATGATTCATTCACGAAGGGGTATGGATGTGTCTGTATGCATAATAATCAAGTTATTTCCTATGATTCATATTTTTTAAATATTTAAGATATGAATTGTCCATACAATTATCCAAAGATATTATCTATAATATTTTTATTAATGATATGTAATAATTAACACTATAGTGAATGTTTATAATATATTTATATTATAACTATTTGAATAATATATAATAATAACAAAATATCAACCTAATTTAATGTCAATTGCAATAAATTCTCAAGGATTATTACTTCTTAATAAATTACCACACTGTGAAGATAAATAATGTGGATTTTTTGTTGATTACAAAATTTCAATACTATATTACTAAATCTAGAATTGAAAATCATCTTATATAAATATATTTAATATTTTTGTATATATAAATCATTAATGAAGGTAAAACGATACATCAATTGAAAATTATTTTAAAACTATCATTTTTAGAGCATAGAAATTTTCCTAGAATTATCATTAAAATTTTCAAAATAATAAAATCATGCATAGTGGCTTATAAGTAGTTAGACATATTCAATGAATATTTGAATTTAATAATTATAATTTTTTTATATGTTTCAACAATGTTTTATCTAATAATATAGTTATTATATGAAAATCATAGCTCAAAATAACCTATATACCTTGGTATTCAGAAAATGTTTCAGTATATGAATGAAATTATTTCATGTGATTATGTAAACTAAGAAATTGAAATCAATTTTTCATGATATTTGGTTTTCAAAAGAAAAATTTAGAAAGATAAAAAAATAAACTATTCACAAAACCTCTTCCTATTCCTATGTGGAAACCCTATGATATCATTATAGTCTATGTCCTTAGATTTATAAACACCCCAATACAATAATGATTCCATAATATTTATTATACGTAAATTTACAATGTCTTCATAACTCCTTTTCATAAACATGATATACATATTGAGAAACTTTTGAAATTTTATATTAGTTAACTTATGAGTCTTCATAGTTGACAACATTAAATTGTATCTAATCATGTCCTAGAGTTAAAATCAACATTATGGAAGATTCTTATGATATTTCTCAACATTGAACTATATTTAACAACATTTAATCACAAATAAGTGGATAATTTTTTTGAAATTACAGTTTAGATATTCAAGTACATTTTGACGATGTTCTCAGATGACTGTCTTGGTACATGCAATAAATGTTTACTATTTTTAGAATTCTAATATAATAATAACCCACATTTGAGACTTATAATGGAATTTTATTCATCATTTTTTTGGGAAAAGTGATAACACACATACTTGAAGGGGTACTATTTTTAATAGTATGTTATATGAATGTAAACATATAAAATAATAATAAAAGTAAGAACTATTTGGAGTCATATAATGGTATGTCAATGAAAGAAAAAAATTTATAAAAATAAATAAGGGAGGGATATAGAATATTAATTAGGGGATCATGATATCTATAATTTATCTCCTTGGTAGGTTGTTATAATGTTCAAAAATAAATTAAAACTGTGAACTTTTCATATTGAGTCTTTATTAATTTTTGAATGAAATGTATTTATAGATTACCTTTTAGATTAACTACCTAGACACTATAATGTTCCCAATTTCTTCCATATCAATTTCTTGGGGATGTACATTCCATGATTATCACATGATCTCCCCAATGATAAAATTTATTTGCAACCCAACTAATGTTTCTATAAATAACATATCTAGATTTATGAATTTGGTGACAATGTGTTGAGGAATTAGATGAATTTATTGATGAATGTTCAATGGATAATTAATAAAATATTATATGAAAGAATAGAAAATAATGAAGATATCATAATGAAATAACCATATCATATTAGCTATTGACATTCTATAATATAGTTGATGAATTTTTTGTTGATGATAGAAGGAATTTAATTCAAAAAATTCAATTATATTATTTATAAAATTATTTTCAAAGAAAAACAATACAATGGACATATCATTATAAAAGAATTATTAAATTCTAAATTCCATGATTTTTTTAAAAAATTTTTGATGAATTAATTTATTTCCTATAATATTTGTCATAAATTTTAATAGGATTATTTTAAGAAAAGATATTTTTTTGATAATATGTAAATATTTTTTTTTACAAAAATGTTAGTTTTATGAAAATATATTCATATCATAATAACATAAATGTTTCTGATTCATTTCTGTTAGAAAACATATTTTTAATATAAGTAATACAATTCATATAATTATATAATAGATATATAAATATATGTATAACATTATAGAAATAAATGTAATGTTTTTGTTCATATAAATATTAGTTTTCTTCACTTTATAAATTTCATACAAGATATATGTTTTATATTTTTTTTAAAAATAAGTATCCTTTTATTTAACATAATATAATTTCAACCACTTTAATAATAATTATACTATATTTTTTAATACAATTTTTTTGGACTAAAATAATATTTTTCTCCTGCAATATTAATTGTTTTTTTAAATATATTTTGATTGGGATTTCTCATCCATATAAATTTTTAATCCATAGAAATGGATTCTATATTTTGAATCATTCTTATCATTTTTATTTAATATAACATTTTATTCCAGGTCATGATCAATAGTCAATGTAGTAAATATGTGTCCCCTTAACAAGGTTAAAACATGTGAAAATTATTTTCAAATATAGGATATGGCCAATAAATCACAAAAAATTGTTGACTTTACTTCGATGGATTTTATAAATTTTATATTAATCATATTATATTTGAATGGTAAGAAATTTTTTCATTTTTTATTTTAATAATGTTTTCAATGTAATTTGAAATATATAATAAATATAAAATCTCACTCTTATTATATTAATATATCAAATATTTATTCATTGTAACAAAAAGTTTTTATATTTTATTATAAGTAGTCACAATATAAATTAATGAATTTTCCATGTATTTTTTTATGCATTCAATGATGAAATAATAATCATAACTACTAAACAATTCTCAAAAAATTCATGTATGTGTAATGGAAATACAAATTAAATAATTAAATACATTAAATATAACATATTTTTGATGAATTTTGGTTTTTTAAATTATATAAATAATACATATTATTGGTGTGTAAAATTTTATTATTTAATTCTATTCCAATAATTTTGACTTTTATTTAGAACTATCTGAATTGTCATGAAAATGATAATAATGTTGTCGTATATGAAACTATATCTTATTATATTCTATAATATTCAAAAATACCATATTAATATCCATGTAAAAGTAATTTTTGTGAGAATATGAACTATTATCCTCTTATGGGACATAATTCCTTTTATATTATCATTCACTACCCAGAAATAGTAAAAAATTATTGATATCATGGTACAAGTTAATAGGATTAATGGGTAGTTAAAACTATGGAAAAATATTTCCAAATTCAGCTAAAAATAAATGAATTTAATTGTAAAATGGTATATAGACACATATTTTTAATATAATTTAAATATATCAATTTAGTATTGCATGAACAAGAAGACTGATGTATGTTAATATAACACATTAAAAATTTCTAATGAAGCCCCCACCTCATTTCTAAAATTTGTACCGCCTCTTCTCTCATATTAAAAAAGTTTTAGAAACATTGAACTACATATACATACTATAAAATACCCCATCATTCATACACATGTCTTATTACTCTATTCATTTCCTAAGAACTTCCTATGAATGAAAAACTTTTAACCGTATAAAGGCCTCTCAATGAATTTATAATCATGTTAACTAAATCATTTATTATTTTTTCATCATTAACATACTATATGTATATTTTTATCATGAAAAATAATTAATCTAATATTGAAAAAAATAGTTTTTTATATTTTCATTCTCCATGCTCATTCCATCTTATATAAAATGGAATAATCAATCTTATGTTTGTATGGCGTACCATTTCCATGTATCTGTTTAATTAAATTTTCATCTACACATTACATTGATGCCAATAAATATTGTACTATTGAATATATGTAATATATAATACATGATTATTATTCTAAAAATAATAGTATATCATTCATTTTCTTATCATTCTAACAATTATAAATTATAATGACTCTTATTTTTATGTTCACAATACAACATCCATGAAGGGACATGGCTCATTTCTCATATCTGATATTAATGTATAATTATAAATATATAAATATATATATATATAATGAATATATATGATATTCATATAATTAATTTTTTGTGTCAATTAAAATACATCATGACACTATTATCCAAAAAATACATTCCCATGGATTTTAGAAAAATTTACTGAAAAACCATAATGTGGTCGGCATTATAAGTTTTATTCATTGAATGAATATTAACTGATTATAAAATGAAATAATTTTTAAAAAAATATATAAAAAATGTTCATAAAAATTTATATATTAAATTTAAATGAATTATAAATGAGTATCAACTAGGTATGAAAAGGATGAGACTCGATGTAAGGTTTTATTTACAATCTAATTTTATTCCATTATTGATTTTGTAAAATTTATATACATTATTTTTGAATATTTTTATACCATAAACACAAAATATATATTTTTCTAATAGTTAAATTTTATTTTTACATTTTTATTTTAAATTAAATATTTGTTTGGATAAAAATCATTAACTAAGTAACATATAAGGGATGTTTATTTAAAATATTATTTTGATGATTCTTCCAATATATTTTAATTCCAAATATATATGTTCATTGAAATTATTTAAATACTTTTATTACTATAATAAATAGATATAATGAATTCAATTATACCCACATATTACCTTATTTAAAATTGTTTTTATGGAATAATTTTTTCCCTAAACAAATATTTTTTTACTAAATCGTTAATGAAATAATTGTTTTAAAATAAATCGCATGAATTTATTTTCCTCCATACTAAAAACAATATACATTAATTATTCATTAACAATTAAAATTATTTATAATATAATAAATTATATTTTTATATGTTACAATATTTTTTTAAAAAAATATCAAAATAATTGGTATTTTATTCATACATGAATGAAATGAATTTTAAGAAGTGATTAATAAAATTTTTCTCGCATGACACTTTTGGGATGTTATTTACCTTTATAAAAATTTATTATTCTATAAGGATATCATTTCAAATTAATTTATATTCTTATATTATTTATAATGGATCATTAACTATTTTATTATCATTATCTTTCATAGTTTCATGCTTCCTATCATTCATTATAAATAATTGGGAAATATTTTTCTCGTTCAGCTTCTTAAGTTTTTGTCATGTATAATTTCAAATTTATTACTTTTATATCATTGAAGACTCAATAATAAAAAATTTATTTATATGGGATTAGATAAAAGAATATTATAATGTAAATTATTATATATAATATGGAAATATTTATCTTTCATATTTTTTATTCTATAAGGATATTTTTCACTATATAAGACAATTTTGAAGGAATTAATAATTATAATATATAGAATGAAAATGGTCCATATGTTATGTCGGGGTATAGATTATATATATATCCTCAATTAATTAAAATGAATCATAATAAAAAAAGGAAATCCATATTAGAGGGGAAAATTATTTTACCCACCCATTTATTAAGAATGAGTCCTTGATTGGGAGGCTTTGATTATTTCATTTGTCATGTATTATTTCAGATTCCATGTTCATAATTTATAATATTACATATTAAAATAATTAAGATTTCAATTTCAAGTATCCATGTGATTTGTATCATAATATTGGCCATGGATTATCATCAACCCAACATTATAGATTAAATTACTGCATTTTGATTATCAACCCTATAATATTTATTATTTATTTTTAATCATGATAAAATATACATTATGTATCCCTTATAATGTATATGAGATCAAAAATCATTTTATTTCAACTCTCTAGGATATGGATATGGATATTATAAATGATTTCATGAATGAAATAATTTTTATAATGTTATTTTTATATTTCCCATGTAATATTGATGATATAGTATGTATTCAGTTATTTAATATTTCTAAACAAATAAATAAAAATTATTTTGATCCATAATATCATATGATAATTTAATAATATATATAATGGATCTCGGATTCCCCATTAGTTTTTATATTTTATATTAGTTGATATTTATTTAGCACGTTGTAAACTGCATTTTAATTGAACATATATAACAAAATAATTATTATAATACCTTATTGAAATAAGATAAATTTTACAACTATATGGTTTATTTTTTTTCTCAATAGTCATAATGTATATGAGTTGACTCATTCTATTCATTTTTTTTGAGAAAAACCTAATTGATGAAATAGAATCAACACCTTGAGAAATGTTTGGATTCCCCATCTATGAATGACAAATTTTATAGTATTGGAAATAAAATAATTACCAAACTATTTGTGAAGATAACTATGTTTATTATGAATATCCTTCCAGAATAAGAGTAACATTTTGTTTTATAATGTTTGTTAACTACATTAGATTTATTAATAAGATAAAATATTTATTCTATTAATAAAACTACAAATCCATTTTTTTCTAAATCATATATTTAGTCTATAAAAATAACTTACAAGACATGGATTATTAAGATAGGTAAAAAGTTGGTTCTTATTATTTATTTCTAGAAGGGTTATTTTTATTGATGATTTTATATAATCTTGAAAAATAATGCGGTTGATCAAATAATAATTATGAAATTATGAAATTTTAATGTTAAATTCATTGAGGTATAAATATATTGAGTGAAACAATGGAAACAATATTAAACATTTATAACATAAAATGAAAATGAAGAAGAATGATTTGAGGAGTATGAGGAAAATTTTAGAAGATTATTCATGAATGTTATCGACTGCATACATAATATGGAATGAATGATTTTCCACTTAATGTATTGTCTTATACAATGACCTAAAAGAGATCTGATTTCAAAAACATCATCATCATATGAGGATATGTAATTATGATCCCTCAAAATAATGATATACTTTTAATGATGTTATATATTACTAATATATGAATAAAATAGGACATCAAATAAAAACCATGAAAAATATAGAGATTAAATAATGATTTATACTCGGATGAGATTTACAATTTTTTAATATTGTAGAACGAAACATCCAAGTATATTATAAAATTATAAAAAAATTCAGTCTAATAAATCACATGATTTATATTTCCACATGTCCATATGTGGTCCTCACCACATTCTACGGGATAAAAACTATTGTAAAAGTTCTTATTGTACTATTGAAAGACTATGCCCTCTAGTAATAATATAATAAAATTGGGAAAAATTAAAATAACCACAAGGATAAAAATTATAGTAAGAATAAATAAATAGATTATATATTTTTCTAATATAATAAAATAAATATTTAATACCATCATATAATCTGAAATTATGAAACACAGGAAATTGGATTACCATTATGCCAACAAAAAACAAAAAACAATCTATAATAAATGAAATGCACATGGAAAAATCCACTAACTTATAAGAATACCATAAAACTCATCCGCATGACTCTCACTGTGCAAGAAACCAATACAGTGACTCAACTTGAGAGGATGCAATTAATCGTAGAAAGCATGGCCTTCAAAAAATCAACATCACAACTTGTACTCCTTATTATAAAATACCTAGAGAATGCACATGAATTAAATTACACAAATTATAGTTATAATAAGTATCATTCGTCCACCCCAATAATTAATCTACAATAAATTGTCATAATAGGTTAATTAATACATGACAAAATATAACTACTCAAATTAATAACTCTGTAGATCCATAAGATAGCATTATGCAATCCATTTCTTCTCCCAGTGTATGTCTCAAGTATTGAACACCAAAGACCCTATCCCTATTTTTATTTATACATCTATAAACCTTTAAATGTATTAAATTATGAAAAAACATATCATTAGTAAATTTTAATTCATGTTTTGTAACATAATGGTAGTCATTATATAAACACTAAAGATCATAATGCATGGTATCGTTTGGAAACTATGTGAATAGAATAATATTTTCAATAACAATAAAGTGTAATTATTCAGAAATTACATAGTATTCACATAAAATTCTAACATTATTCTAAAACATCACTTGATAAGATGGAGATGTAAATAAGGTTGGGGTGAGCTAGAAAGAAAAGTTATAAAATAAATGAATCATAACATAAGTTAAAGCAGTCCAAGTGAACAATGATGAATATCAAGGTAACATAATATGGGTGAGAATCATATTATTGAAAATTGAAACATGTTTTGAAATGAAAATATGAAGTCAATATAGAAATTTAGAAACAATCTAAAAAGTGAATATGCATATGTTAATGATAACATCAATAAAAATATTTCATCATACAAAAAGAACCATAATTGATTATGATCACTCCCTAATTATACGTATTATTTCTTATTATAATAATATATTATAAAATTCATTGGAAGTAAATATAATTCATGATCTTCCCATCACATTTATATCATGTAAATTCCTATGTGCTCCATATATATTTATAAAATTATGGATTAAATTAATAACTTTTAATGACCTTGTTATTGATTTTGAGATATTTAAAATGTCCTCACCCCACATAATTAATATATTTTTAAATAATTGTGAATACCATGTATTTGAAATGTTTTTGGTTATTTACTACAGAACATTTTGGCATGAAAAAACATTGGATAATTTATATATTATAATATATAAACCCAAATGTTTATAGAAAAAATTAATCCCCAGGGAAGGGTTTCCCAACACATTTAAACAATATTTATCATATGATATACGTGTAATAACATAATACGTCATGGAATATTTGATATTAATGTTGATAATACAAATAATATTATTAAATTAAGATGAAATAATATAATCCATTTTCTTGATAGAGTTCATTTAAAATAATGAGATGAGATTAATTAGTGATTTGGGGAATCATAAAAGGGATATATAGAGCTAATAATAGATTAATTTCATGATCTATGAGTTTTAATTAGAAATAGAGTTTTGAGGTTTGTAAAAAAACATATAAGATAATTTGTTATTAATTTACAAAAGTATTTTTTGGAATATTTGACAAAGTCATAAAATCCACAACCCATGACAATGGTTATTCCAATTGTTTCTACGAATGAGGATTTCTTTTAATTATATTATATGTTTATGAACCGAAACATTTAAAAACATCACATTTTTATGTAGAAGTGAGTAATGTTAATAGATAATTGATTTGAAAAATTAAAATATTTTATTTTATTTTTAATATTAATTAAATATTTAAAAAATTACATTATTAATATCACAAAAACGTTATTTTTAATGGGTAACATAATAATTTTCATGATTACTACTATTATTATTTATGACATTACATTTAAGCTTTGATAATTTCATAAAACAAACAATATTATTATACACTAATTAACTTTTCTCCAAAAATTTCACATCAAAAATAATATATAAAAATATGTTTTTTGTGTAATTTCATCAAGATGATTTAAAAAAATAGAAATAATTTTCCAAATATGAGATATTTTACAATGAAATAAAAATTAAATATTAATTAAAATTCACTGGTTATTTTGACAGTTAATGTTTTTGGTCCCTTAAAAAAATTATATTAACATTTCAAATTATGGATTTGTATCATAATTTATATTTATGATTATTTACTAAATAATAATATATTATAAAAATATATGTTTTTTAAAAATTCAAGATTTCCTAAAAAATTATTTCTTTAATGACATTATATATTTCAAGAAAATAAAATTTTGGTTACATTGTAATGAATTTAAATATTTCAAAAATTTATATTTAATAATTTTATTTCAAATATTAAAAAAGGATACATATAATAATAGTTTCAGTTAAAAAAATATTCAAATTAATAATGATAGGGTCTAGATACATGAATAGTTATTGTACTATAAAATTCAGAAATAATATTGTGGGAATAGAAAAACATTTATTGGATGGTTTGGTGAACAATGTATGGTCTTTGATCTGGATGAGAATGAAATTCTCTTGTAAATAAGAACTAATATAATTTAGTTGATGAATCACACTATGATAATGTTCAAATGAAAATAAGGTTCTTATTATGCCTCATAGAATATATGATAAATGGGCTTCATTGGGTACATTCTTACTGGTCAAGGCCAGCACATCCTTCATCATTAAATATTGGACTATATCAAAATCATTAATATAGTAATTTTTATGGTCATTATAAAATATCTATATTAAGAAATATTTTTAGGGATGCTATTGGTTTAAATATAACCAAACATAAAATGGTAAAATATAACCATATTAGTGCATGTATTTTCTAAACCATCATTTATTAATAAATAATTTACTCATTATTATATGGATAATTATTTATAAATAATAGGATCATTAAATTATTCCCCATTCAAAACATTCACCAGGGAAATTTTAATTTTATAGAAAAAATTAAATGACTGTTCACCTATATCATTTTCTCTTCCAACTCCCATGTGCATTATTCAAACTAATACTTCCACCATAGTACATTGACTAGGTGAGTGGAATTTTTACATAGACAATTTTCCCTTTGTTCTATGATCATCATCAATTTATCATCATAGGAATGTTAATTATCAAATGGTATCACTTCTAAATATATTACTTGTGATGGTTCTTGTATATTCATTTTTAATTGGGATAAATGGAGCTCACAAGGTAATTGTGATAGGTTATGTGGGAGTGATAGTCTACAGTCCACCACTTTGATGTCATCATGGATCAAAATATGGCCGATGTTTTTATAACTATGATTTACCTTCTTCCAAAACCCTATGAATTTCAACCTTATAGATATGAAATGGAACACTTCATCTCTAACCTATAAATCCATTCATAATTGATGAATATATGAATATATTTTATATCAATTTATTATAGATTTTATATGATGGTGAATGGTATGATACTTCTCTATCATTTTATGTATATGATTCGCTCGTATAAACATCCAATCTTATGAATCTCTAAAAAATATTTTTTCCCAAGACATATTCTAATATAGAGGATCTTAATGTTCCATATTAATTATTGAATTAAAACTATTGTAATAAGAGACTCTACTAAGGGTAGGTTTTTAACCATACATCCCTACAATCAAATTTAATAAGATCATAGAATATCATGTATATTATAAATGGTTCTGTTAGACTACTGATCCAACAAAGGGTGATAACATGTTCATAATCCCAAATCTATATTTAACCATTTCTGAAAGAATCTCTAATAAATCAAGTTAAACCTCAATTCAAAATTTGATAAAATAACGTTTGAAATTCAATGGAGTCTTATGATTTCCCTTTTATATTTCTTGTCTAGTTGTTCACTTTATAAATATTAATTAATAATAACAAAATGTGATGAAATAGTAAGGCGATCGATAGCCACCTATATGGTGTTATTATTTAGAGGGGTCTTGGGTAGTCTTATTAATAAGTAAAAATGTATGATGAAACATTTTTATACTACTATGGGAAATTGTATAACCATACCCTTATATATATGTCATTCTTCATTGAGATGATGGCATTCCAATCATCAAGATAAAATCTCCACAATCACTCTCTTCATGTATGCCCAACATTATTTTTTTATAAACTGTATATACATATTATTTATTTTTGGATGAATATAGATGGATAATATATGAAAATCATCCATAATTTTTCAATTTTGTTCGGCTATTGATTAGACACGTGTATGTGTTCCATTCATTATAACTAAATTTTTAGTTAACGTGAACTCGAGTAAGTTGACTACCTTCTATTGATCAAACTCGACATCATTTTAGGCTGAAAATAACCTCTAATGAATGAATGGTTCATTATTTAATTAATACAGTTACATTGATTATCCTTCTATTATTACCCTATCCTTCCCTTTGGTGTCCATTAAAATTTGAGATCATTCAATCATTATCACGAATTATAGTACTAGATTCTTTTTATTATAAGAATATTACACATTTTTACATCCCAAGATAGTATTGGTCTTAACAATCAAAATCCTTGAATATCTCGAAACACATACCTGCATCACATTAAACATCAATTGTTTTAATATATACACAAGGATATTATTTTTTGTATTTATGTATATATTTTCTTCATTTAGATACTATTTCTAAATAAACAACATAAATATTAATTCTAAATAAACTACATCATGCAATGGGTAGCTCATATCATTGATATTTCTTTAGATAGAGGAATAATCTTTATGTTTTTCTTCTTTTCATTACACAACTAAATTCTTTTCGGATGAATTTCTATTGACCACAAATACTTCCCCACTGGTGGTTACTACGAGAAGATGGGAAGTTATTAGTATATTATTCATTTCATCAAATCATTAATCACAATAATATATCTAGTAATAAATGATACCCTTCTATGTTCTTATGGTTTTTTCATATTGAAAATAATACAAATTACTCTAAAATCAAATTTAATACCAATATAATGTAATGAAAATTTGTATTTTTATGAAAACTGTTATTCTTTTCCCTTCTTTGATCACTGAATTAATTTATGGATCCAAATATATGTTGTTTATTGTGATAAAATTACTCAATGATTTTACATAATCTAACAAAAACACAAATTTACTGTACATTAAATATATCATTTCCATTCACATGTTCTTTAGTATATTATTTCAATGATCTTCTATTTCCTCCTTTATTTAATTATATAATATAATATGGTTTATATTGTATAGAACATATTTTTTAATTAATACATAAAAACAGTGTTAATAATATACATAATGACTATTATAGAATTATTTAATTCAAATTTATTTACTATGAAATAATAGATCCATTAGCTAGTATGAAAACTATTATTGGGGATATCCACATTTATCAAGTATACATGATAATATCCCAACCAAATATCCACATTGGAAAAGTATTTTCCTCCCCATAGGTGTTCGTAATAGTCATCAATACAGGGGAGGTGGAGAAATTTATTTATTGAAATATTATAGAAATAATGATCATAAAATTATATGCACATTGAACCCTCCTTTTTCTTATCAGAGAGAAATGGTGGAATTGAAGGTGAATCCCGTGGGTATATTAATATTTTAGAATGATTAAAAAATATATTTTATCCTCTAATGTTCAATTTTTTTCATTATATATAGATTCCTGGAAATTTCAAATGATCTGGGTATGATATAGACTAATAACACAACTTTATGAGTATGGGGAAGGCTATTCAAATCATCAGGAAAAACATTAGTGAATTCTCTTACAATGGGGATGTCATGGAAAATAAAATTTTCATTTTACTCTCTTATATTTTATGATATTCATTCTCATAATGAAATAATATATATGTTTTTTATATTTATCCTAAATAATATTCAACCACATATGTACACATGTAATAAATCAGAAGGATATTTTATATATGGTGGGTGATTTCAACCTCTCAGTAATTTATATTAGATATATTCAAGGAAATCCAATCCATGTCACTAAAAAATAAAATTTATATAATGAGATTATCTTATGGTTTTCTATTGAATTCAAAAAAAAAATGTATAGGGGATTATTTATACTATTATGATGCATCAAATGATTTATTTATCATATTCACTAACTATATGAAATCCATTTTTTGACATGGTGATTGAGTAATTCTTATAGTATTCTGTGATATGAAATAATTTATAGAAAAATAATCAAATTCTATTTTCACTATTAAGGACTGAATTATTGAAATTCTCGATACCAAATACTTTTTTGGGCCCACCATATTATTTATAATATCATAATCATTCCCTTTCTCTATATTCTATTGTGTTTATTCTCATTTTTTATCATCAACAACCATTTCATTGGGAATTAATTCATATAGAGTGTTGGCGACATTTTGTTCAACATTTTGATGATAGGTTGAGGAGAATATAGAGAAATACATTGGTCATTAACATTGATGGGTTTCTCCAATTGTTATTCACAAACTAGTTTCATATCGACCCAATAGTTAAATAATTTTCATGTCTAGTTAAATAAATTAATGGGATGATCTTTTTTACACTTTTAACCAGTGGGATCATTGAATTTTTTCGAAAATGTGTATTCCCTATCACACCATTAGGATCAAAATCATTCTATCCTTATGATCTCTAAATACATGATAACAATGATATTCTTTAATATCCTTTTTGACATATAATAAACATCTAGAAATTTCATCAATGTTTTAAATGTATTACATTTATTATTATATTTATATATTCGCATTTATAAAACAAATGAAGAAACCAAAATTAATATTTTGGGAAATAAAAACACTAAAGGATTATCATTAATTTATTTTGGACTATTCCACAAACATCTTGACTAACTCATCCTCTTTGTTTTAAAGTCATGGAAATCCAACTTAATTTCTTGTTGGGGAGTATAAGGACAATATTCATTAGAAAATAATATTTGGGATGTCCATCCAATCCATAAATTTGTTATTCTCTTCATCTTATATATTGTTTAAAAATATCAACCATTAATTTTCTTCTCCTTTCATATGATAATCATTAAGAACAATCTTCCATTAATTAGATAATTGAAAGAAAAATAAGTTTTAATCAGTAGTGAAAAATCATTTTTCCTCAATTTTTGAACTGATAAATTCATTGAAATTATTATGAATGTGTAATTTAATTATATCAATTGACACATTACCAATCATAGGAGGATTTATGAATTCATATTGATTTTTTTGAATCCAAAACATTAGTTACATAGAATAAATATTAGTAAAAAATAAAATCCTCCTCCCATCAGGTTGGGCATCTCATTTTCAAAATTAGCACATTTCTCCTAACATTTATCATTTAGTATATTTTTAATATATCTACCCATTTACTAAAATAAATTCATATTAATTATGTTAGTCAAATTATGTTAAATAATGTGAGAGTGGGGTTGGTGAATTAGGGTATGATAGATTAATTAAAATTTGCATTCAGATATTGTTTCACCATTAAAAAAACAATATTCACTCTTACTCCTATAGAGATATATGTACATAAATGAAATCATATATGATGCAAAAAAAAATTTACATTGTTCACCATAACTATGATACATACATGGAGAAAATAAATCCAAAATTTTGATTTTACCAAATCCTCAAAGGCTCACATCAAAGTTGCAAGGCGCGTGCTATATAAAATCTATGACTAAGAACAATAAGTTTACTATAGAAGGGGGATTCTCACTACATTCCCAATGGTCACTTCCTACGTCTCTTTATATGGTTCACTATCAGTGGAAAGGATCACTTTCTTCCACTTCATTTTCTTAATACTCTTGGAAGGAATCCAATTAGAGTTTATGTACATGAATGTCCCTTCCGTTTCATGAATAAATGCATCTTAAACTATAGATATATGATATGTTAAAGTAACCTTTTCAAATATATATAAAACCCACTTTTGTGATTAAAATTAATTTATAGACATTAGATTTTATATATTTTCCATTGTAAGATGCCTTATAAATACATGGACTTATATATTACATAATCATGAATGAAGTAATATATTAACATTTAGGATCTTCTTAGGTTTAGAGTTTTAGAGAAATAAGATATAACATATAAATTACATCTCAAATATTATGAATTAGTCACTTCTTCTTAGTATCCTTTTTTTCATAGAATAAAAACTATTGAAAAAATGAATCATGCCTTGGTCCATTATTTAGACAACATAACTTTTCTTTGATCCCATACTTGACCATATTCATCTTCATATCTTATGAAAAAAACATTTCAAAATACAGGTATGAGCATAAAAAGCTCAGTAAGGGTAATAAAACAAGGAAAGAAAACATTAGTCCATTAATAAATACCAAGAATATAAACTTTATCTTACCTCATGAAATAATAAGATTTATGAATAACACATAAAATTCATAAATCGTAAAGGTATCTTTTGGTATACATATCATACTTACACAATCACTATCACATCTGCATAGGGTGTTATGTTGGAATACCCATCATTGTATATTCCATAACTCTCTAAGGAGAAACATTAACGTTTACCTTAATCGTGTTATCCAGTGAATTGGAGAGCTATCTTGGGATCCCCCACCATAGGTTTATCACGGAACTACCCGTATACGTAAACAATTCCAAAGAACCATCGCATAATCATAACGCATATCATAAGGATAAATGAAATAAAAAAAATTCTACAATACAATAACAATATATAATTTCAATGTATTGACATAATAAATTCATTATCAAAAATATTTTCAATACCAAAATATATAAAAAAAGAATATGGTTTTTATTTTCAATTAAAAAAACACTACTTCTTATTAAGTAATCCAAATATAATATAATACTTATGGAAGCGGAAACATTGTTGTCACCATGTACGATAAAAATAAACAATTCCTTTTTTATTTAGTAAAGTGCTACGTAGAAAAATATACCCTTTGAAATAAATGAAAATTCAAATGAGTTTATGCACTATATAAAAGTAATGCACATCTAAAAAAATATAACGCAATGAAAATAGATTGAGATGAATTCCCTTACAATGTAATGAAATGCACTATTCATGGGGACGGTAAGTTGTACATACGCATGGATGCTACTTTCATTTATATTTAATATATAATGGAATTAATATACAATTATAAACGAGTATATTATAAATCCAGTATAATATCATATATAATTTTTTTAAATCCATTCTTTATATGTTCTGCATATGGAATGAATGAGTCATATCACTTTGACGGGGCGGTAGTCCGCATTTCCTCAAATTAAATTATCTTGGGCACCCGTTATGGAAACAATATATGTATGCTATAAATGAATAATAAATAAGTATATAGACAATATAAATATAATATCTATCATAAATAAATATAATATATATCACATATAAATACAGTTCCATTAAAATGGCAACCATGAAAGATGGTTGTTGATATTTGAACAATCGTCGTTTCATGAGGCAATAGTTTTCTATCCACAAAAATAGTATGTATGTATCCATTAGGTGGCATTGTTTAGAAGTGTAGATATAATGATTTTCATAACAAAAACCTAGTATATTGAGGATACTTTTTTATGTAAAAAATTAGTCTGAAGAGCCTAGGGAGTGAAGAAGTAAAATAAATAAAGAGAACTTGATGGAATACATTACCTTTAAATCGGGTAACTCCATTTGGTTTGAATGAAAATGATTTCATGAAGTTCCTTCAACCCATGATAAGGATTTTAGAAGGAATACAGTTATTTATAATGCTTAATTGGGCATAGTATGGATGATCCAATGGAATGGGAGGTATTTGTAATGGGTTAGAGGTGATGGCCTTTTATAAGGGGGGTGGGCTCTTTTGAAAAGATTTAAAGAATTATTTTATTATAAAATGATTGTCAATTTCAAAAGGTCCAACAGTCATTAAATTATAATATGAGAAGACTCTTATCTGAAATAAAATAATAAAATAATAATTGGACAAGTTTTGGATAAAATTATAACTTTTATAATCTAATTTATGTAAATCATTCATTAATAAGGAAACCACTACATCATCATTGTGTCATAAATAATTTTATTTATTTGAAGTTTAAAATTTATAAACAAAATACCATGATATAGGTAATATTTTTATCTTCTAAATGTATATTTATAGTCAAAACTATAACTTATATAACCCCATGTCAAAATTGATTTACTAAAAGATATATGTTTATTTAATTTTTGCCTTTATTTTATATTAATTAATATAATGTGTCATTATCACACCCATGTGGCACCATGGGGTCCCAAAATCATACCAAGGATGACCATAGTCAGAAATATATCTTCCAATAGTATTAAGACACACGTTAGAGTAATTTAAAGTTATTATAATAATATTTTTTTACTATTATTTAACGGATTTACCCATTAACCATGGTAAATAAAATATTTTCTGAAGTAAATATTCATAATGTATAAAAATAAATGTTACATATTTAAACAACTTGGACTTATAAATTCCAAATATGGAGTCATTTTTTTTAATTCAAAACTCCGAAGTGGTAGAAATTAATTTAAAATTAATTCTCGTTGTCAAATCCAAAAAGTGTGTTTTAAGAAATAATACCTATCATGAGATTGACCATTTCATGTCCAATTTAAGAGTGAAATTACATATAATGACCAAAATTAGATTAAATGTTAATAATATAATCCAATTAATAATTAAAACCAATTTAAAGAACAATAAAATAAATAAATAAATTATATTAAAATGTAGTTTTGAATTAAAATGCATTATTTTTAACTATTCATTAAAAAAATGAACCATAGGGGAAAAAACCAAAATTTCGTCCAAAGTAAATCTCGATATCCTGACTAAAAAAAAATAATATTCCTTTCAAATATAACATTTAATATGGAAAAACGACATTTAAAAATGGTTTTCCATTAAAACTTAGTGAATTGACCTTTTAAAAAATATTTGAGTATTTCTACTTTAAATTATATTCATTCAAATTTTAAGGCTCTTACATTTGTTAGATAAATGTAAAAACATTTTTCCAATATTTTTAATAATATTTTATTTAGTTGTATTCATTTCCTCTAATAAAATGGCTAGGAGTTAAATTCAAATTTAAAATAATATTATTATTATATTATTTTTTGGTAAAAATCGACGTTTTTTGCTACCTAAGATTTCAAAGAAACCCGTTGTTGTGTATCTTGTATTCCATCAAAAATATCATCCCTATTAAAGTAAAATTAATATATAATTCATAAATATTAAAAAATATGAAAATTTCATATCCTTTATTTAATTGTTATGTTACATCCATCCCCCATTTTTAGAATTGTGTCCCCGTAATTCTATCCACTTATCAAATAAATGGGGGTTTTTAGACCTAATATCATTATCATATTCCCATGTTTCCCCTTAAACCATATGTGTTGTCCATAAAATATTTACCTGATTAATTTCCTTTATCTTCTACACCTACTCTCTTCGGTCAAAATTTTTTAATGGTTGTTCCACATACGAAATATTGCCTTCCAACTCCACTACAACTCGACTCATAACATGAGATTAATTTGGCATATAATTTCTCAACAATGATACAAGAATAACATTATGTACCACTGATAAACATGAACGTAATGCAACTCTATATGCAACTGATCCAACTATCTCCAGGATTTCATAGGGTCCAATGAAGCATGGAATCAACTTTCCCTTCTTGTGAAAATGCATCACACTTTTCCATGGAAACACTTTGAGAAAGGGAAGATCACTGACATCAAATGAAAGATCCTTTATCTAGTTATCTGCCTGACTTTTCTACCTTCTCTAAGTTGTTATCTCATGATTCTAAATCAATTTAGCTTTTTCTTCCATCTCATCTAACAATTCAGGTCCTATCAGTTTTATTTCACCTTTGACATCTCAAAAAGGCGGGTTTCGAATCCAATTTTTATATAATGCTTCAAATGGAGCCATCTGTATATTAGAATGAAAACTGGTAAAATAAGAAAATTTAAACAAAGAATGTTGTTGGTCCCAAATTCCATGAAAATCCATTGTTCAAGATCATATCATATCTTGTATTGTCTGAATAGTTCGTTTTGACTGCCCATCTGATTGTGGATCAAAAGAAGTACATAAATTTAATTCAGTACCCATTGACATCTGAATGAGTTTCAAAAAGTTACATGTAAACCTGGGATCATGATCAGATACAATAGAGAGGGGAACTCCATGTAACCTGACTGTCACTTTAATATTCAATTGAGAAAGTTGATATAGAGGCAAAGAATCTCAAATAAGAAGAAAATGAGTAGATTTAGTTGATTGATCAATAATAACCCAAATTTAATTATTACCTGAAGAAGTCTTTGTTAATCCCATGATGAAATCCATAGACAAATTTTTTTCATTTACACTCTAGCCCAAGTAAAGGTTGAATCATCCATTTTAGTAAATACCACTCTACATTAACCTATTGACATTTCAAACACATTACATAAAATTCAAAAATATCACTTCTCATTCAATCCCACTAGTAATAATCCCAAAGATCTATGTAAATCTTAATATTTTAGGTGTAATGTCCCGGTTCCGGCTACCACTCAATTGGGTTCCCCGAACCCGGTTCGCCACATGCCCTCAAGCGCATTTCCCCAAACGCCAGAGGCTGCCGACTAACAGCGAGGTCCTAGGTATGATAGTGGCGAAACTATGCCCTCATTTGTCAATGTGTAGATCAGCAAAATAAAATAAAAAGAACACAACAATAGTGGATGTAGTAAACCATACATATGCAGTAAAGGATAGCCAACCTCAAATATAGATATGATGACACATGTCTCAAGTTCTATGTAAACATCCATAACATGTTACATAGTAGTAAAATACAATACATAGTATAATACAATACAGAGTACATCAAAACAAAACAAGGGAACCGGTAGCATCATGATCCATAACCGGGTCCCATGCTCCCCTACTCCTTAGCAGTAATCATGTACCAGTATAGGGACTTATGCCCATGTCCACACCTATAGAAATAAAATCTGTTTTGGACGAAAAGAATGAACCAAAGAGGGTGTGAGAAATAAATCTCATTAGTAACCCACCAAAGGCTCGTGCCCAACTGTGTGTAACCATGAAACAACATTGTGCATTAGTAAAACGAAATAATGTAAGAAGTACTGAAATGTAACTAACTTAACAGTAATATTCCAATTTTAATATCCATTTAATCATTTAATTTAAAATATCACCACAGAGAATTTTTTAAGTAAACAGCCAATTTACTCAGACACGTAAACTCCTACCCTCATGGAAAGAGAATCCAACCACAACAATCTTCCCACAAGAAGACATATATTCCTCTCAAGTGTATGAAGTGTCACACATAGGAAAAAAATCAACTTCTCACATGCACGGAAGGAGTTTCCCTCAGGCGAAGAGAACATTTCCCTCAGGCTAATACAGTCATGACCTTAGGCTATTGTAAAACACTACCCTCAGGAAAAATTAACAGGGCCATGCCCAACATGTAAATATGATGTTCACATACAATTCCTCTCAAGAAAAAAGTAATGAACAAAATAAATAAGGCATACCCTCGGGTATCCTAGCCAAATGGCTAAACAAAGGAATGCACCCCCAGGGTGGTCCTGGATCCATGCAGTGATCCCAAACAGTATTTTAATATCACATTTAATTACCTACAGAATTCTAGGTATTGAAACAACTACGGCCTCAGCCACATGAACCCCAACATGGGTTTGTGGCACATTAATTCACAAAAATGCACAACAGTTAGAGAATTAACACCAAGCCACCAACCTTTAACACCCTTGAACGATATACGCAAATGACAATCCTCGATTCGTCCTAGAATGATGTAGATCTAAGGTGAAAGAAAACCACATTAAAACATAAATAAATCCCCTATGATAAAGAATTGGTAAGAACTACTATAGGAGACGGGAGAACTCACCTGTGCGGTTCCAGGGCGATCGACGGTGTAGAAAACGGACACCTGACGTGCGGTCGGCAGATCTCCAAAGCTCCGGACTCCCTCTTCCAGTCCTTCTTGTTCTAAGCCTTCCCTTTGAATAGGGGAGGTTACTACCCATTTTATGTGAATAAAACAATGTACACGGTGTGTATTTCCATGTACACATCGTGTATGTCCCATTTTTTATTTGTTCCCCTGGCGGTTCTCCACCAGTGTGGCATTGTTCATTTGTCGACATGGCTACACGGCGTGTCTTCTTAAGTACACGGTGTGTTCTGTCACATAGCTGTCCACCTCCTTACTCTTTGCTTGCTGACTGAATACATGGCGTGTAAATGAACACTACATGGCATGTAGTCAGTTTCTATACCCTTAATCACCGACATCTCTACACTCCCCGTGTACACATCCCAGACAGCCAAAAGTACACTGCGTGTGGAAAATTACACGGCGTGTACTTATAAAATTTAGGAATTTTCCCAATTTTTCATTATTTTATGAAAAACACTTGAGGAAAAGGGAAAAGATGAAACTCGTACCTCAAAACTAAGAACCTGGTTCTTACAAACTTCCCCCCTTAATGAAATTTGTCCCCAAATTTCCCTTCCAAGGGTGGTGAAGGTATAGCCATGAATAAATCTGGCCACTAAGCACGTACATCGGTCCCATGCTCCCAGGTTTCATCCTACACTCGGTCATGCTTCCATAGAACCCATACGAGAGGAATTGACTGTCCTTGGAGAACCTTCGTGCTCCAGTCAATGATACAAATCAGATGCTCCTCAAAGGACGCATCCTCCTCCCGCTCAACCTCCTCTGGAAGAAAGATGTTAGATGGGTCGGAATGATAGCGGCACAGCTGAGAAACATGGAAGACATCGTGCATGGATCGACACCTCTGTGGTAACTGCAACTGATAGGTGACCGAACCGACTCTCTCTAGAATCTCAAATGGACCTACATACCTTGGTGAATGTTTACCATGACTCCAGATGCACCTGTGTCCCATCTTAGGCGAAACATGTAGGAAAAAATGATCCCTGACAATGAACTCCAAATGTCCTCTGCGACGATCAGCATAAGACTTCTGACGAGATTGTATGGTAGCAATTCATTTCGGAATCAACTGGACCAGCTCAGAAGTCTCCTGTACGAGATGTGGTCCCAGTAAAGCTGTCTCACCTGCCTCTAACCAGCACAAAGTTGATCGGCATGTAATATCATATAAAGCCTCATATGGTGTCATCTCAATAGTTTACTGAAATCTGTTATTATAAGAAAACTCAACTATGGGTATATGATTCTCCCAAGAGCCCCCAAAGTCTAGGACGCATGCACGCAACATGTCCTCAAGAACCTGTATCGTATGTTCTGACGGGCCATCAGTCTGAGGGTGGAAAGCTATTCTTAGAAGCACCTATGTACCCAGTGCCCTCTGAAAACTCTACTAGAAACAAGATGTAAAACGTGAACCCCTATTCTAAATGATGGAATGAGGAACCCCATGAAGACGTACGATCTCTCAGATATACAAAATTTTGATATTGTCAACACGGAAGGTCTCCCTGATTGTAAAAAAGTGAGCTACCTTCGTGAGTCTGTCCACAATAACCCACACTGCATCGTTGCCTCAAGGGGACATCGATAACCCAGTCATGAAATCCATCGCGACATTATCCCATTTCCACTCCGGGATGGGTAATTGTTGTAACAATCTGGTTGGCCTCTGATGCTCTGCCTTCACCGTCTGGAAGGTGGAACATCTCATAACAACAGTAGCTACATTTCTCTTCATACTCGGCCACCAGTACTGATGTCTCAAGACTCGGTACATTTTGGTAACCCCAGGATGAACTGCAAAAGATGAAGAATGAAAATCCTGCATCATCTCCTCGCGTATATCCCCTTGAACCCACACTCATCCATGGAAACAAAGTACCTCCTCATTGAATATCTTCCACTAATACTACAATAAAAGAATCCAGATAGGGATAGAACACAAGATTCATCAAAGCCATGAAAACGGCGGGCGTGTTCGTGAGTCCGAACGGCATAACTGTATACTAATATAGACCATACGAGCTTTTGAAGGCCGTGAGAGGTATATCAGATGGTCTAACGCGCAACTGATGATATTCTAATCTCAAGTAGATCTTCAAGAACACTTTTACTCCACGAAGTTGATCAAAATGATCATCTATCCTCGGAAATGGATATCAGTTGTTAACTGTCAACTGGTTCAGCTTCCAATAATCCACAAAGAGTCTGAGGGTACCATACAACTTCTTCGTAGAGAGGACCAGAGGACCCCAAGGAGAAGTACTGGGTCAGATAAAACCCTTTAAGTGGAGCTCCTCTAACTGTCTCTTGAGCTCAAAAACTCTGGTGTGGCCGTCCTATAAGGAGGAATGGACACTGGTGCTGCTCGTGACACAAGATCAATAGAGAAATCCACCTCTCACTCTGAAGGTAGACCGAAAAATTCATCGGGGAAGACGTCCTGGAAACAATCAACCACTGGAGGGAAATCCGTCTGACAAGTTCCCTGATCATCCAGATATAAACTTGCGATCTGTGCTGTGACTCCACCTCTCCCACGATGTTATGGTCCAGCTTGACTCGCCTGAACATCCCATTTTTCCTTGTATATAAACTCTTCACCCTCTGGTGACGTGAATCTCACCCTGTGATGATAGCAGTCTACAAAGGCTTGAAAGGGAACCAACCAGTCCATACCAAGAATGACGTCATAAGATGAAAACTCTAAGACATAGAGGTTCCAAAGAAAGTGACACCATCCAACCGCAAGGGGGCACTCCTTGAACTGACACACACCAACCGTTCTACTTCCCAACGGAGTTAATAGCATCATGAAATCAGAATAAGTAGAAACACAGAGCCCAAGGCTCTCTACAATGGGTATAGATACCAAACTATGTGTAGCACCCATATTAAAAAGTACTGAACATAAGACAGAAGCTACTAGAATAGTACCTCTGACAATAGAAGGTCTAGGACCCTGCTCCTACTGGGTCTATTGCACTGCATATGCTTTCCTAGTGCCGTGGCCCTGAAAAACATCCTAGCTACCCTGAGCTGTCCTGCCCTGCTACCTCTATGATCCTGGTGTCTGGCTACCATAGCCACAAACACCATCTCTGCCTACATGCCCGGACGTATTCCAGTTCCATGACTGGTAAGAATCCATCGGTCCTACTCCCACACGTGGAGTCTACAAAGAACCCATGTCACTACCCACTGGTGGAAATTCCCTACAAAAGCGTTGTAGATGGCCTATTTTGCCTCAAGCTTGGCACTCCACTGGGTCTCGTGGACACTATGGCCTCTTGTTCCCCTCTCTACCACACTGGTAGAACATGACCTGGCAACATGAAGCATTCTTCTGGCTAGTACTGCCACCCTATGATCATTCCATCTGTCTGTTCCTATTACTAGTAGAAAATGTACCAAAAACTGGTGTCAAACCATCCTGGACCACACCACTAGCTTCCCATAGGTTCCTCTCTGTAATCAGCGTCTGATTCACAGTTTTAGTGTTCTGAAGGAAACCAGAAATCATTCACCAGTACTCGGATGTCATATCAGAGACCCTCCTCAAAGCGTCTGGCCCTCAACATCTTATAACCCACTAGAATAGGTGTTAAACACTGAAGCTCGGTAAAACGAGGAGAATAATCCATCACTGACACAGTTCCCAACAGCAGGTTCATGAACACTCAAGCTTTATCTACCCTCAACGTCTCTGGGAAGAAGAATTCAAAGAAGTATATCTAGAAGTATTCCCATGCCAAGTCACTATGATGCATTGTCTAGGTGGTAACATCCCACAACCTCTTTATAGAATCACGCAACATATAAATCGTGAGTTTGACCCTCCACCCTAGAGGCATCTCAAGATGCTCGAAAATAGTCTGCATCGATCCAAGCCAAGGCTTCGTAGCCTGTGGTCCGCTATCCCCTAAAACCATATGCAGATGTTGTAGCTGGAAGATACAAGTCAGCTCATCCATAGATATGGCAGCCTGTGGTGCTCCCTGAATGGTCTGCATGAATCGCCTAAAGCCTCACTGAACTACGCATCTGCGCCTCTGTCCGGTATAACAGCTGACGTCGCATCTGGCTCTACTGGAGGATCCATTGGTAGCCCTTGGCCCACCATCTCTAGAGTATAGTCACTACCGCTCTCTTGCAGAACAATGCATGTTCATCTCAGTGGCATGACACTACAAGGTCAAACACACACTTTAGAACCCGATTATTAAAGACCGAGAATGAAGAAACCCTAAAAGGGAATAGGAGGAAGAAGGCATTCAAAATTTTCAAAACAAGACTACAGGGCTTGTATACTGACTACACGACGTGTACTTGACTTCTCTTCCCCTGCCTGGGTCCCTCTACATGGCTAAGACACACAGATCCTGTTGATCAAAAATACCCAGCGTGTATATCATCTACACGGCGTGTATGGTGTAATTTCCAACTAACCGTGTCGTTTCTGACATGGCTGACTACTCGAATTGATCTACACGACGTTATACAGTTGCACACAGCGTGTACACCACCCTGTTTTCCTGGCACATGGCTAATTCCACACGGCCTATCCTCAGACAAGACTACACGTCATGTCCCATAGGTACACGACGTGTACTAGACGAGCTCTGCCGACTCGTTTTGTTAGTTACACAGCCGGATACATGGGTCAAACTACACGGCATGTTCTTATACACACGACGTCTACTAGAGAAGCTCTGCCAACCCGTGTCATTAGTTACACGGTTGGATACATGGATCAAACTACATGGTGTGTTCTGTATACACACTGCGTGTACATGAAAGGATTACCCCGACCCATGTTGTCAGTTACATGGTCGGGCCTCTGGGTCAACACTACACGGCGTGTTCATCTAGTACATGGTTTTTTTTACCCCAATTGTTTCCTTCCCCATGTCGTCCCCCACATGGTTTGTGAAACGGGAAGAAACTACACGGCGTGTACTCATGGTACACGGCGTGTACTCAAAACGTTTCATTTTCTTCCCAAACAGATGAACATACACGGTGTGTTAAGTTACTACATGGCATGTATAATGGTTTTTTGGATAGTATGCCTCAGAAACATCCCCGGAACCCAAAATATAATGAAAAAACACATAAGTTTCACATTCCAATCCATGATAGACCATACTCCACGCGAATCAATGTTTGACATCTTTTATGTGTTATAACCGAATAAACAATCAATGATCCACCAAATTCCGGTGAATGAGGGCTCATACCCCCCAAAAACTAACGTTTGGCGTCTATTCAATAAACATGCTCACAAAATAATACCCTATAAAACTACATGTATCTATCAATACAGCTATCACAAATGCATGTTTTTACTAGCACAAAATCTATCACAACAACATGTGATTTCTAATCCACCTACATGGCATGGAAACTATGCATGGCATGGGATTTCTAGCATGTTCTTAAATGATGCATGAGATGGAATACCCTCATCTCATCGGGTTGTAACTAAATAAAACCGGTGAATAAAATATAAAAAGAACAATCACAAGTGTGTCAACCCTCCGTGAAAACAAATCAACTGTAAAATTTCAAAAATAGTAAAATTGCAATATGAGGTAAATTGGATTTTCCATATACATGGGTTAGCTACTCCAGTGCACAACTTATTACCAACTACCATTCCTGTCGTATCCCTGACTAAGGCTCCAAATATTAAGTGAATGAAAAAAACTGCTTTGATACCACTTTGTAAAGTCTCGATTCCGAGTGCCACTCAATCGGGTGCCCTGAACCCAGTTCGCCACATGACCTCAAGCGCATTTCCCCAATCGCCAAAGGCGGCCAACTAGCTGTGAGGGACCATGTCTGATAGTGGGGAAACAATGCCCTCATTTTTCAAAGTGTACAGTAGCATAATAAAATAAAAAGCACACAACAACAGCGGAAGAAATAAACGATACATATGTGGTAGAGGATAGCCAACCAGATATATAGATATTATGGAACAAGTCTCATGTTCTAAGAAAACAGCCAGAACATGTTACATAGAAGTACAATACAATACATACTATAATACAATATAGAGTACATCAAAATAGAACAAGGCAACAGGTAGCATCGCGAGCCTGAGGTCAGCCCCATGCTCCCCTACTGCTCAGCAGCAATCAAGTACCTATATAGGGACTCTTTCCCATATCCACACATGTAGCAATATAATCTGTTTGGGCCGAAAAGCATGACCCAAACAGGGTGTGAGAAATAAATCCCAGTAGGCACCCACCAAAGGCCCATGCCCAATTGTGTGTAAACAAGAAACAATAGTGTGCAGTAGTAAAACACAATAAAGTATGTAGTACCAAAATGTAACTAACATAACAGTTATATTTTCATTTTAATATCCATTTAATCATTTAATTTAAAATATCACCACAGAGAATATTTATAGTAAACAGCCAATGTCCTCAGACATGTAAACTCCTACCCTCGGGTAAATGGAATCCAACCACAAGAATCTTCCCACATGGATATGGATATTTCCCTTAGTCGTATGAAGTGTCACACACATGCACATAATCAACTGCCCAGAGGCACGAAAGAGGTTTCCCTCAGGCTAGGAGAACATTTACCTCAGGCTAATACAGTCATGCCCTCATGATATTGTAAAACACAGCCTTCAGGAAAATCTAACTGGGCCTTTTCCAACATGTAAATAAGATTTTCATATAATTCATCTCAAGGAAAAATTAATGGGAAAAATAAATAAGGCATACCCTCGGGTATCCTGGCCAACTTTCTAAACAAATGAATGCACCCCTGGGGTGGTCCTGGATCTAAGGAGTGATCCCAAACAGCATTTTAATATCACATTTAATTACCTATACAATTGTAGGTATTGAAACAACTATGGCCTCGGCCACATGACACCCCAACATGGGTTCATGGCACATTAATTCACACAAATGCACAACTAATGGAGAATTAACTCCAAGACACCTATCTTTAACACCCCTGAATGATATATGCAAAAGACGATCCTCGATTCAACCTAGAACGATGTAGATCTAAGGTGAAAGAAAACCACGTTCAAACATAAATAACATCCCTACCGAAAATAATTGGTAAGAAATAATCTTGGAGAAGGGATAACTCACCCATGCAGTTCCAAGGAGATCGATGGTGCAGAAAACAGACTCCTGACGTGCGCTCAACGGATCTTCGAATTTTCGAACTCCCTCTTATACTCCTTATTCCCATTCTAAGCCTTCCATGTGAAAAGGGGAGGCTACTTCCCATTTTATGCACACACAAAAACAAATTGCATGGCATTTATTTCCATGTACAAGGCGTGTACTTCCCATTTTTTAACTGTTCCCCTGGCACCTCCCTGCCAGCGTGGAACTATTCATCTACCAACATGGCTACATGACGTGTCTTCTTGAGTACACATCATGTTCTATCGCACAGCTGGCCACCACATTACTATTTTCCTACCGATTGACTACACGGTGTGTAAAGGACCACTACATGGCGTGTAGTCAGTTTCTACACCATTAATCGCCGACATGGCCACACGCCCTGTGTAAAAATCCAACACAGCCAAAAGTACAAGGCGTGTGGAAAAGTACACAGTGTGTACTTCTAAAATATAGAATTTCCCCATTTTTACTTATTTTCTTAAAAACACTTAAGGAATAGAGAAAATATGGAACTCGTACCTCAAAACTATGAACCGGGTTCTTATAGTTGGGATGAACTGAAAATGGAGATCTATGAGCTTCACATAATGATAATTTATTCAACAGTGAATAATAAAGAACACATAATCTCTCATTAATCTTAAAACACAATCATTATCAATGTCAAAGTCAGGCAGTTTACCCTTCTGAACCAACTCTTCCTTATTAATCAACTCAATATCTTCCTTTTGCGCTTTCTTAATTGTGTATGATAGAGATGATTTCACTGACACCTGAAACAAAACGAAGGAATCTATAGCGCCAAAAAATTCAATTCCAATGTTAATCAAATTTGTTATCAAAGGATCATGTTCCAAATGTAACATGGTTAGTGTAGCATTACTTTTCTCACACAAATCATCGACCACATTATTTTCCTTTCCTATATGGAAATGAATCGTGCAATCATTATCCATGATTAATTCCTGCCATCTCATGAATCTCATGTTCAATTTATTCAGAGTAAATATAAATTTAAAACTATTTAGGTTAGTATATATATCTCATTTTTTTCCATATAGATGATGCCTCAAAATTATTACAGAAAAAACATCAGATAATTACACATCATGTGTATGGTAATTTATCTCATGAGGATTCCATTAACATGAAGCATATGAAATTACATAATCATTCTGCATTTGAATAGAACCATGTCCATTCAAAGAAGCATCACTTCTGATAACAAATTCACCATCTCTAGAAGGTAGTGTGAAAACTTGACCATTCACCAATCTTTTTTTCAATTCAGGAAAAAAACCATCACATTCTTTTTCAAATATGAACTTGAAACCTTTTTGAGTTAATTTATCTATTGGACTGGATAACAATGAAAAGTATTAAAAAACCTCCTATAATAATCTTCTAAACCAAGAAAACTATGGATCTCAATTATATTTTTGGGTCTTGAACATTATTCTACAAATTTGGTTTTAGAAAGATCAATAATTATTCTATTTTTGGAAACAATGTGACCAAGAATGAAATTTGTTGTAACCAAAACTCACAATTACTAAATTTCACATACATTATATTTTTTAAGGATTTCATAAACACACTTAAATGAATTTCATGTTATTATTTACTTTTGGAATAAACCAAAATATCATCAATAAATACAACAACCATTTATAAATGATGTCAACATTTCCTTCACTATTGTAAACTCTTCAATTCTGATTCTAACCATCTTAGGATGCAGATTTGGAAGGTCATTTCCCTCTGTATACCTTCCCAAAACAGATTCCATGTTTACTCTATGAAAAACCATTCTAAACATAGTAATATTTAGGCAAAGCAACATAATAATCTATATATTCTATATCATTTTAATATTAACATATATTAATATATAGAAATTAAATTAATAATACCCTGAATCCTAATGTTATTTAAACCTAACTCTGATACCAACTATAAGGACCCGACCTTAAACATTAAATAGTCTTGAATTATGTTAATAATTCACATTGAGGATTTTTTATGCTTTAAGGTTTTAGAGAATTAGGACCTAGCATATACATTACATCTCAAATATTACAAAGTAGACACATCTAATCAGTATCAATTTTTTCAAAAAATAAAAACACTTGAAAAAATGAGTCTTCTCTTGTTCCATGTTTCAGAGAGCATGACATTACCTTGATCCCATCGTTGAAAAAATTCATCTTTAATTCCTATGAAAAATATTTCAATAACATGGGGTGAGCATAAAAATTTCTGTAAGGGAAATAAAACATTAGTCCATCAATACATACCCTGAAAAGCTCTTTAACAAACCTCATGAAATCACAAGATTTATGAATAACATATAGAAATCATAAATCATAAAGGTAACTTATGTCATCCATATCATTCTTACATTGTAGCTATCACAGCTACATAGAGAGTTACGTTAGAATACCCATCATAGTATATTCTCCAAATCACTTAGGAAAAATATTAATAGTTACCTCTGTCATGTTACCCAATTCATTAGAGAGCTATCTCGGGGTGACCCACCTGAGGTTTTTCTGGAACCACCCATATACGTAAACAATGCCCAAGAACCATAACATAATCATAACACATATCATAAGTATAAAGTAAACATAACATTTACACATTAAAATCACAATATATAATTTCAATATATTGAAATAATAAATCCATTATCAAACCTATTTTCAATAAAAAAATACATAAAATTGTATATGGTTTTTATTATCCTTTTATAAAAACACCACTGCTTGTTGAGGAAGAAAAATATGAAATAATGCACGTTGTAGTGGGAAATTTTTTGTCACCGCATAAATAAAAAATAAGCATTATCATTGTCATTTATTAAAACACTAAAAATAAAAATAATCCATTAAAATGAAATAAAAATTTAAAGGCCATTATACACTATATAAAAATTCTCTTGTGTAAATAAAAATATGCCTAAATGATGGGAGATTTAGACGAAGTCCCTTACCTCATGCCCAACATGACTCATTCATATTTTATTCTATTCAATAATAAATATAGATAATTTATACATGATTCAGATCCTTTTTAAATATTATAATTCCTTTTATATCACTTATTACCTAGTTATAATCAGTACATAATCATTTATGTTAATAACGGTCATTTTATCGATATTTGGTACATGATTCAAAAATGAACTTTTAATAATTACATATTGTCCATGTGGAAAAAATTACATTATCTCCATAATGATATTCATGATTTAGATATCATATATATCATATATGTTTAGTATTTATATTTATTTATAATAGTACATAACATTTGGAGATAAGAAAATAAATTCACCGTTCATGGAGACGGAAAGTCATACGTACGCATTAATGTAACTTCAATTTCTATTTCATATTTAATTGAATGATAAAATGATACATATGAATATTATAATTTCATAATAATATCATATATAATTTCAGTAACAGCATTCTTAATATGTTTTTCATATGGGATGAACGATTCATATCACTTTGAGGTGTGGTAGTCTGCACTTCCTCAAATGAAATTATCGCATTTACCCATTATAGAAACTGAAATGGTATGATATAAAAGAAAAACATAGAAGAATACAGACAATATAAAAATAATATATATCTCATATAAACATAAAATATATCATAAAAAATACATTTCCATCATAATGTACACCTTGATTGGTAGTTGGAGATATTTGAACAATCATCGTTTCGTGAGGTCGTAGTTCGTCGTCCACAAAGACATTATGTTCGTATACATTATATGATGGTGTGTGGATGTGTATTTATAATCATTTTAATAAATAACCCTATTATATTGATGATACATTTGTATTTATGGAAAAATGAATATAAATATCATAGGGAGTGAAGAGGTACAATTAAATAAATGAACCTCAGAGAAGATGTTACCTTTAAATCGGGTAACTCAAATTAATCTCAACCTAAAGGATTTCATGAAGTGCCTTCTTACTATGCTAAGTATTACAATAGTAATAGAGGAAGGTAGGGAGCTTAATTGGATATATTATGGATGAGTCAAGGGAATTATATATTTGAGTAATGGGTTATAGGTAATGGCCATTTATAAGGGGGTGGTGTGGCTCTTACGTAATGTTTGAAAGTGTTATTTTATTATAAAATTACTCTCATTTTTAAAAGGTTCCTAAACTCATTTAATTTGAAAATACGATGAATATTGTCTTAAATAAAATCATCTAATAATAATATGACAGGTTTTGGATAGTTTGTTAAATTTTCTAATCTCGTTTATTTAAAACATTCATTAATAAGGTAATCACTACATCAACATTGTGTCATAAATAATATTATTCATATGATGTACAAAATTTATAAATAAAAAACCATGATATAAAAAATTTAATTTATCTTTCAAATTAATATCTATATTCTATGATATAACTTATATTACCCCATGTGAAAATTGGATTACTAAAATATATATGTTTCCGTTATATTTTAACATTAAATTAATTAATATAAAGTTTTATTATCACTCCCATGTGGCTCTATGGGGTCCCAAAATCATTCCAACGATGTCCACGGTCTGAAAGGTATCAACTTGTGGGATTAGTAGAAATTTTAAGGTAATTTAGTATTATTATAATAATATTTTTTTACACTTTTTTTCCATATTTACCCATTAACAATGGTAAATTAAAGATTTACTGGAGTAAATATTCATAATTTCTTAAAATAAAAGATAAATATTTATACAATTTGGAACTCCTGATTCCAAATATGGAATCCAATTTTCCAAATATAAAACACAGAAGTGGAAGAAATAAGACCTATCAAAAGATTGAATTTTTTTATGTCCAATTTAAGAGTAAAATTACATACAATGACTAGCATTAGAATAAATGGTAAAACTGTAATCCAATTACACATTAAAACCAATTAAAAGAACAATATATCTATATAAATATATTATATTAAAAGGATTTGTTGAATTAAAATGTAGTATTTTTCACAATACATTAAAAAATGAACATTATCATAAAAATAAAAAATTTCATCAAAAGTAAATTTATATGTCCCTATTCTAAAGAATGATATTATTTTTTCAAATAGAACATATAAAGTGACAAAAACTATATTGAAAATTTTTTCTCAATCAAAAGGCGGTAAATTGACATTTTAATGAATATTAGAGTATTTATGCTTAAAATTTGATTCAATCGAAAATTTATGCCTCTAACATTTATTAGATAAATGTATAAACATTTAACAAATATGTATAATAGTATTGTAATTAGTTTTATTTATTCCCTCTAATAAAATGTCTACATTTTAACTACATTTTAAAATAATACTATTATTATATTGTATTTCAGGAAAACTCAACGTTGTGTGCTACATAAGATTTCAAAAAACCTTGTTGTCGCAAATTAGGTATTCCATCAAAAATAGCATCCCCTTTAATTAAAAATTAATATTTAATTCAAAATTTTTAATAAATAAAAAAATGTCATATTTTTTATTTACCTGTGATGTTACATGCCTTGAGTCCTCTATATATTTTCATGATCCCTCCATGAACTATATTAGACCATGTACCATGAGTGATTCATGGACCACCAATACTCCATGGAAAACCTGTGCTTCCAGGGACCATCCTCCTTTCATCAAACACATATTTAGCGGACGACTATTCTTCTATGGATCATCCCTTTTTGCGGATGAGTTAATCTTCCTTGGACAACCTCTCTTTATGAAATATTTTTCATTGCGGGTTAAAATGCTTCATAAAACTCCTTCCATGAACTATATCCGAGGATCTATTCTACTTTCACAAACTTTTCCCCGCAAACCACTTCTCTTTTATGGACACTCCCATTAACTCTTTGGGAAAAATTCAAATTTCTCCTCGTATAAAAGAACATTCTATAATGAAATTCACTCCTAGTACTAATGGGATTATCATTCCTTATATAGGAATATATATCCAACAAATATTCTAATCCATTTTAATCAAATCATTGATGTGGTAAATCCCTCACCGTTGACTTTTCTCCTCAAGAGAACCAGTCTTTCCTCTGGTGGTATGTGTAGTTCCTTGATCCTCTATAACAGCTGATCTCTTTCAAAAAGGATACCCTTTAAGTATCCAAAAATAATCGTCTCCTAACCATTAATGGTGATCTATCCAGAATAACAAAATCCTTTTATAAACTACTTTCCTCCCTTCTACTGGAATCCTTCCCCGGAATCATTTTCCCTACATGGTCAATGTGATATGCTTTGTAGTCCACATAGTAACGCTAAGGGAAATCCTTAAATTCCTATTTTTTTCACTATTCATAATAACTCTTTTGTGGTCTATGAACTATTCTTCATAGAAGACATAATTTTCACTCCGTTTCAGTCCACCAAAAAACCTACATTGGCAACATCATCCAAAATCATTCATGGCCATCTGGATTAACCAACAAACTCAATCATACCTGAATACAACTAGAGAAAACCATGAGGTGTTTGTTTACCAATAATCTCCCCCTTTGGGGTTTTTACAATTCATCACATATTTATATATCATTTTTGTTTATTATATATTATATTAGAATTATCTTCTTGTGATTAAGTTAGTGATCATAGATTAACTGAAAACACACTCTAAGAAAACATCATATATGATCAACATTGAAAACATCATTATAATGTTATATTCATCAATGAATCACTTTTTTCCTTTTCTATACAACTCTTGTAATTTTTTCATGGACATAAACCACAATAATATATAATAATTGACCAATCTCCATTAGAATCATTAGATTTAATACTCCATCTATCTCACTGATTCCCCTAAGAGCATAAAATCCCCCTATATCACTGCACCACCTAATAGCTCCTCCCAATGTAATTATTAACAAATTTTCTCCATTAAAATATCCATAAATTTTCTCCAATTTTAAATGATCCCAATGATAACATTGTAATTGTATGAAATTAGGAAAAAACATAGATAATATCATTTAGGAAAAATCATAGCATATATCAGGGAGAGGGGGTCTAACTTGATTTTTTTTTCACATGCATGGAGTTGAATTAACACCTAGATCATGTCAATTTAATTATCAATATTTTTTGAGTAAGTCCATTGTAAAAATATTTGAAACATTCAGTTTTTACATTTATAATTCATCTTCACAATCTCTTGATCCACATTCTCCTTATTAAAATGGTATTTTATTTCAATTTTCTTTTTTTCGATCAGTGATAGGAATGATTTTTTCATTGATTTATAGAACATAAATTACTATAGTTGATTATGATTGGAGAATTCAATTCAACTCCCACATCATAAAATTAAGTTTCATCAATGATAAATTTGTTCATGTTTGTGTAGCTATAATATATTCATATTCTACAATACTATATGAAATTAAATCTTGTATCTTTATTATCAAATAAATACACCATCCCTGAAAATAGAATGCACCACCTGACGTTGATTTCCAATCTTTTATTGATCCATCCCAATATGTATCTAAATATCCCAAAAGCTCTTGGTGAGTTTTTTTATTATATAGAAAACTAAAATACACTAATACTAAGATATAAAATGTATTATTTTCATTGTTATAATGTTAATTTCTTTAGAATTAAACTGATATATTTTTCATGGAATGTGGAAAAAAATATATAGTCATGTCACTTAAAATTAAAATAGAATACAAATCATTTTCTTATATTATATGACATTATGTTTGGTGACTTAATCATCACATGAAAGATTCATTTTTTTAGCCACTAGAGTTATAATCCCTAGGGAATAATGAAATTTTCACACTACCTCATTGGAATAATTAGATTGAGAATTGAATGTGTCATTCTTTCCTTGGGTTACCTCTAAACCATTGAACATTGTTAGTTCACTAATAATTGAAATTTCAAACTCACTTTTCATTATTTTTCTAAAATAAATTTTTTTTATTTATCCAATATGCCTAATATTATCTCATCAACATATACCATTACCATCATTATTTGATTACATTAATTATTGATATACATATTGTAATTAACTCCACTGTTACAAAAACCAATATTCAATAGAAACAGATCAATTATTGAATACTATTATCATTGTGATTTCTTTAATATATTTAATTCCTTACATAGCCAAAAAACTATTTCATAATTATCATGAATTAGATACCAATCAGGTTTCTCAATATGCACTTATTCTCCTAGAAACCAATTCTTAAAAACTGACATCACATATTTCTTGTATAATTTGAACATTATTTACACTGTTATGGTAACAAATAATCTTATTGTGTAATTCCTCATAACAAGTTATAATGTATCATCAATATCGATCCACACAATCAAGGAGTATTCATTGCCCACTGGCCATTCTATTTCTTTGGATCCATTGCATCGTCTTCATTCTATGTATTATAAAAGACCAATTTACATCTAATAACATTCTTATTGGTTTTCCTTGAAACAATATCTCATGACTGATTCATCTAAATTTGGTCATGATCATTATTCTTAATCTATTACAAATTATAATCTCAAACTACGTCATAAAAATATTTTGGGACTACCTATGATAATTGTAATATGTTTTCAGAGTTTTAATCTAAATTATTTTTCAGTGATGTTCTCAGATCACCAATAATGGTACGTATATAAATTTAGATTTCTTTCTTTTTCCTTGTTTGTAGATACAGAATTTTCCTATTATTCTTCATTATATATTTCATCTTCTGAATCATCCACTATAATTGTAACATCCCCATAACTACTTTTTTATTCATCACTATCCTCTTAATATTGATCACGTATTTTTTGAAGATTTTTATTAATCTGTACATTAGATATATCCTGGCTTTGAAACACATTTCTTATCCTCGAATTGGGGAATGTAATTTATTTTATTTTCAATAAGTAGCCAAAATATATTTCTTAATCTCAATAGGATTCAATATTCTAATGTTTATTCTTATTGAGAATGAAACACGTAAATCTGAATACTCTAATATACTACTAAAATTGATTTCATCCACAACATACCTCAGATAGAGTCCTCTCTTCATTAGGACACAATAGAGATCTATTTGATGTGGAGACTGATGTCATCACTGCTTCATTATTAAAATTCTCTGGAATGACATTCTCAATGATCATTTTCTAGCCATGTTTTTAGTAATTATATTTCTACTCTTAATTATTCCATTTTTCTACTGATTTCTTAATGGAGAAACTTTGTGACTTATCCAATAATTATCAAGATAATCCTCCAACTATATATTCATGAACATGGTTCCATTATCAGTTATAATTTTTGTATTTTATACACTTTTATATTCCCATCAATATATTGTAATGAAATTTATAACACCATACTTGTGGGAAATTATTGATAGCCATGTCGTTCTCTAAATTCATCAATGATGATAACATAGTATCACCTCCCATCAATAGATCATTGTAAAATAGGTCCAAAAACCTCAATATACACCAGCACGAGCACCCCATTTAAACTTTTATCCATTTACTTACATGTTTTTTGAATGATATTCCCTTATTTGAGGGCATCAAACATATGATTATGATAATATGATAACCTAGAGAGTCATGTGAAATATCATATTTCACTATATCATCCAATGACATTTGGATTCTGAAGCCATGAAATTTATGTGATAACATTTTTTCCTATTAAATAAAAAAGAAGCACATATCTTCTTCTCCACACAAAAGAGATAGATTTTTTTTATGCATTCCTTTCAAAAAAACATTATATTAATTTCCCATGGTGAAAAGTAATTTTGATTGAAAATATTATGAATGTCATGAGTCAAAATGTTTCCTGACAGAATGAAATTTGGGACTGAGACTATCAATAATTTAGACATCTACATGTCTCATTTATTCTCCACAAAACATATATTTTCTTGAGCCAACATTTATTAAGCTTAAATCATTTCCAAATTGTAAATACAATTATTATCATACATAATTCTGGTCACTATATTTTTTACCTTTTATATGATAGTGAATTCCACTATGATTAATCCATATTCTAGTGGCATCTAATTCATTAAAATAAATATATATAACCACTTCTTGTTCACTTATCTCATCTTTTTTCATCCTTTTTTTAATTCATACCCAATATTGATTTATTATCATTATCTTCCTTGAAATATGATGCACCAACATCTTCTTTGTAGATATTAAAATTTATTTTTCATTCTTAAATCTTTTGATGATAAATGTGTCAACTTTTTATGGATACATTAATTTTTATTTAGTACATTTAACATCATTATCGATGACCAGTATCATATATTCTATTTGAATCCTCGACACCTAGTACAGTTACCATCAGATGATTTCTTGGAGTATTGATCCCTATATTGTTTTCTCTTCTGTTCTTGTCCGAAATTTTTACCTCTTTGGTATAGACCATTTTTTAGTTTCCCAATTTTCATCTATAATATCATCTAATGAAATGTGAATTCATGTGTGGAAACACTTCACTAGTAGTTCTACCTTGTGATATTAGAGTATTATTATATTTATTTATACCCAAATTGATATTCATTCTCATAGTGGGAGCATGTGGTATATCTTTAACCATTAATAAATTATTATTTCTATTAATCTCAATACCATATGTTTCATTCTTATAAGTTTATTTTCATTCCTAATATTCATTTGTCTAGATTACTAGAATCAAGATCTTCTCCTAATATTTCACTTTTCTACACAAACTAACAACGTTCTATTTGAGAATATGGATATGTTTGAAATTATTCTTTTTAGTATTATCAATAACATTTACTTCTCTAGATTTGTCACCATTTTTTATTATCTAATCCACCTCCTATTCTGATATTTCGATTATTGAAGACATCGGTTTTTCAATTAGTTCATTCATCTCAGACATCTCTTCTTCTTAGTGCCATATATAATAAAATGCATCACAAATCACTTCATTTTTTTGTTTTTTTGGATCTCCATTCATCTATCCCTTCAAAATCATTTTATGATTTTACATAGAGATCAACCCTTCCCTCTACTTCTCCCTTGTTATTTTATCATTCTTTCTTTCTTTAAGAATATTACAAAACTTCAACCATAGCATCTCCTTCATGATAATTGTATTCATCTTACTCTTCAGGCTCATATTCTTCTAGTTGTTAATATTCTATATATAGCATATTCTATTTTTTTGATGAAATTTATCTCTATACTTCTCCTAACATTCACATTTAATGAGAACATCATTTGTGTAATTCCATCAAGGTATTCATCATCATATTTAAAATTATTAAGAAACATTGGGGAATATTGATCAATATTTCTACATATAATTCGTGAATGTGGATGTTTACCATTAAAAATTCAGCATCTTATTTTCATATTTGATGTGAATAATGATGTGACATCATCTATATTTTCCTCCTCCAAACTATCATCATCAGATATTTCTTCCTAGCCTTGAATGAATATTATTTAGAATACCCCTATTACACACCATTGTTATCATCACATTTCATTTAAAATTAAAAAATATTACTATGAAATTTATCCAATTTAAAATCCTTCATATCATTATCATCCAATATAGAAACTTATAGATTAAATCGAGGTGGTTGTTGTAACGACCCAAAATTTTTAAATAAATTTTGTTTCCTAATTTTATGTGTTATTGTTATACTCAACAAAAATGTTTTATTTGATAAACATGATTATAATTAAAATGAGATCAGTGGGTTTTGACTATTATATAACCATCGGTCAACATGACCGCTGTGAACAAAATGTTTTGATTATTGTCTCTAAATATAAGTAATCTTGGTTAATTATTATAGAAAGAAGATTCGATGGCCTCACCTAGTAGTCTTGGGCCGATCGAAGCCCATCTAACAGAGCTTGGGAAGGACGTAGCACCACTGGGCTTTGCTCTGGATCAAATCCAAGCCGAACTTCATCATGTGAAGCTGGAACGAAATCGCCTTCGTGAGAAGTTTAAACTGATAGAAATTACTACTCGGGCAATGTTGACTGAGCCGCCCCAAGCTTCTATCACCCTAGCACACCTTACTCTTAGGTCCTATTCTGGTATTATAAGGGGTTATGTAACGAGACCATAACTACCTTGTGTAATCCTTGTTTTAAATAAAAATTGGGATTTCTTCTTATGATGAAGTTTATGAATCTTGAAATGACCGGATAAATATAGTATGCATATTTTTGATGAATTTTAGAAAAAGGATATTTTAAATATGTTTATGTAAACCCTAAATAATTAAAAATGTGTAATGATTTTCAAAAAATGGTCTTCTGCAATTATGTTCAGTAATAAATTTAGAGTTTAATAAGATCAACTTGATTTTTGATGAATAGTAAATTATGAATAGTGATTTTATGATTAGGATTAGTAATATGACGAAATGGATTAGTAATCTCACTTAAAGAAAGTTTTAAAATAATATAGGCACCTTGATTAAGTAATGTGATTCAATAAAATAGTTAAATAACGGTTTCATTAATTATTATTCAAGTATTAGTTTTTTTCGGGTGAATAGTGTTTTTTAATTAAAAATTTAATTAAAAATAATTAGGAAATTCATTTTATCAAAATGACTTTATTTTTGAACTCAGAGCATCGATATTATGTTATGGTAATTTTGGGGTTTTTTCTGAAAAAAATGATTTTTCGATGAATAGTGTTTTTATTTAAAAATTAAATTAAAAATATTTAGAAAATTATTTTTATAAAATGGATTTCATTTTTGAAATCAGAGCATTGATATTTGGTTAATGTTAAATTTTGGGATTTTTTTGAGAAAGTTGAATTTTCAGTGAATAGTAAAAATACAGTTTTAGGGTTTCGGTATGTTTAATGACATCATAACAGTGTCATGATGATGTCATGAGATCTTTTGAGGGTTGGCCGGCCAAGGGTGATGAATTATTGTTTTGGGGGCCCCATGTGGCCTAACTCCATGATAAATTACAAGGGAGAGCACATGGGTTTGAGAAAAGCACATGTGAGGTGTCCCTTGGCCATTAATGCCTTGTCCCCTCACTTTCCCTATAAATACCAAGCCCTCCTCTTATCCATTCGACTCCCCACTCATTCCCGACGAATTTCTGGTCTCATTACCTCCCATGGAGTCCTCCAAAGGTGCCCCCAAGCCCTCAAGGTCCCACCCTTTGAGGTTTAAGAGTTACATTTTAAGGTAAGGGATCCGACCTCTCTCTTTCTTTTCAAGTAATCTCTTTTATGTCTTTTATTTTATACTCCATTTTCTTATGTTGGAGGATGTTATTTTATATTCATCCTTCTGCCTATTTCATGTTCATATGATGAGAGACCCCCCCCTTGCTCTCATCAATTCATTTTAAGAATGTTTAAGTGGCGCCGTTAGGCTGCCGAATTTTTAAGTGGTTCTTCACCCTTCTCGTTTTGAAGTTCTACTTTCATATAAATTATTTCAAGTTCCTTTTTGTTATATTGGGGTATGATCTCTATATATATCATAATGGACTCTTATGTTCATATGATGAGAGACCCCATTTGATCTCTTCAATTCAGTATTTTGATGTTTTAAGTGGCGCCGTTAGGCTGCCGAATTTTTAAGTGGTTCTTCACCCTTCTCGTTTTGAAGTTCTACTTTCATGTCAATTATTTCAAGTTCCTTTTTGTTATATTTGGGTATGATCTCTATATATATCATACTGGACTCTTATGTTCATATAATGAGAGACCCCATTTGATCTCTTCAATTCAGTATTTTGATGTTTTAAGTGGCGCCGTTAGGCTGCCGAATTTTTAAGTGGTTCTTCACCCTTCTCGTTTTGAAGTTCTAATTTCAGGTCAATTCTTTCAAGTTCCTTTTTGTTATGTTGGGGAATTATCTCTATATATATCATACTGAACTCTTATGTTCACATGATGAGAGATCCTATTTGATCTTTTCAAATCATTGTTTGTTGAGGTTTAAGTAACGCCGTTAGGCTGCCGAACTTTCATAAGAGAAATCTAATTTTTTTTCTTCCTTCCATGTTTTTCATTTCAAATGGTATGTCCTTGAAATCTCATTACCATGATCATGTATCCTTCTTATTCTGTCCATGTAATATTTTATGGGTCATTTATGAATGTTTGACCCATTTTACCTCTCTTTTAATGTCTTCTAAAACCTCGGAACATTGCCGTTATGCTGCAGAATTTCTGTCTCAAAATGTCTATCTCTTTTTCTAAAGTCCTTTTATTTTATTAAGTGAATACTCAAATCTCTTTCTTCTAAAGGGGTATTCACATATATACCAAAATGTTCTATTTTAAATTCTGGGATTTACATACATGAGACCCACCTTCCTTTTCTGTGGGTTTTAAAGTGACGTAAAGATCATGTCTTTAAAGAAGTTTTTAAAAAGTTATGATTATGAAATGAAACCCATTTATTTTATGCTATATGGGTTATTTATGAAATGTTTGATGATGATATATGTGGCTCACATGAAAATAAATAAAAATTTAAGGGTGCGCCCTGATAGCGCTCCAATGCATTGGGTAAAGACTTAATCTCTAGAGATGACCATTTTAACGACGCCTTGGTGAATAACCTTGGTAATTTTTAACGACACCTTGGGGATGGACCTTGCTGAAACGAAACGATTGTCCATATTAAATGTTGCAGCCACATCTTCATGTTATGAAAAAGTTTTATTTTTATTATGATATGCCTCATGATTTCATTTTCATGCATTAAAGTTCTTTTCATGACTTTATTGATGTATCTCAAGTTCATATGTAAAATGTTTCACTTGTTTCCCTTGCTGGGCCTTATGCTCACCCTTCCTTTTGATGTATGTCCCCAGGTTATGAGATGCAGTAATGAGCCTAGGGTGAACATGAGGAGAAGCCTTTCAAGTGTTTAAGAAGAATGTTTTTTTTGTTTCATGTTTTATGTTCCTTGTTTCCAAGACACTAAACCTTAAAGATCCTCAGTTCCATGTAATGGAATGAAAAGTTATGTTATAAAAATACGGGATGCTATAGTTGGTATCAAAGGATGGTTTAGTTATTTGTGGAAATTAGGATATGAAAACTCTAGGAGGAACCCTATAGAATAGTTTAATATAGGAAATCTTCCTGGTATTTTGGTGAGTATTGAGTAAGGGGTTGCCAAGAAAATACATCCCTGTCTGGATACGAGCAGGTAGAGGTGTCTCTGGCACAGATGTACATAGGGGTAAAACCCGAAAACACCGCTTTGAGCTAGACTCGAACGGGAACTGGTACACGACAACGGGCCTTGCTGCACTCTTGGTTACGACACTCCCGGGGGATATGCTTTGGTAAATTCATAAGCTTGGTATGAACCATTGTTAAAGGAACAAAGATAAAATAAAATAAAGGTTCGCATAATAATATATGATCATTCATAACCTAGATGGGAACCTAGGAGATAACAACTTACGGTATACCTTTCATATACAAGTTATCCTTATATGCTTTCAGTTCCTTTTCATGATTATTAGCTAAGTACTTAAGCCCCTAATTATGCTTTCTCTTCTTAGTTAATGGTGGGAAATGGAAGAACATGTTCCGACAACCAATGTGATAGGAAATGCGACGATTTTCGTATTAATATGACAGGGATGATTAGGGGATTAAAATATGATTATTATTTTGGAAGACGTTCATTATTTTGGGAACCATATTTGATCGAGGTAAATAGATTACTATGGTATTTTCATTGAGGAATAAGGTTGACTTATATTTTGAAGAATCAATGAATTTAAGGTGAACTTATAGTAATTTAGGTTACTTATGGGAATGACTAACCTATCTTGGGTAAAATATGTTTAGGTTAGATAATTTTTTATAAGATGTTAGGAGTGGTTGATGTTGTCTGGAGATGAACAATGAAGTTGTTTTGGAAGACTATGTTATCAAATCCTTATTGTATTTGGGTTTCAATCTTAGTTTGGTTTGTTTTGAGGAATTTTAAGGACCGTTATTTATGGAATGATCTATGATGAACTTTGGGTAGTACCATGGACCTTTGATGATTTAAAAGTAGTTTCCATTCCTATGGGATTCTTTCTTTTTGAAGAGTTGTTTTACCTTAACCTTTCTGTTTTTAGGATAATGTTTAAAGATAGAAGAAATAGATAGTTAATCTTTTGTAGATTATGTGATTCTATAGAAGATGATTCTTGTGCTTTTATGAGACCAAGTGTTTTTGAATTCTCATCATTTAGAGAAAAGATTAGTGTTGGTAGGGACTTGTTAAAGGATGAAAATCTACTTAAAGGTAGGTATATTTTATTATGTTGTTGTTCTATGTAGTAAATGAAATCCTCAAAATTATGAAAAGAAACGTAAAACAAAAATGTTGTTGGTTTACGTTTAATACTAGGTAATCAAAGACCGTTTACACACATCATAAGTTTGGGATTTTCTCATGGTTAACTTTCTCCTAATCATGTTCTCTATCACTCTCCCTCAGAACTTGAACCTTTGTTTTTTCCTCCATGTCCATGTTTTCCTACATGGAACCCTAGTGTGGGTTAACTCGGGTGACCATTGTACTTCCCTTTCTTTATTTTAAAGTAATAGTTTACTGACTCCTTTTCCGATGTGGGACTTTCAATGAAATTTCAAAACCCAGTTTTAAAATTGTGAGGACGCAATTTCTTAAGGGGGGAAGATTGTAATGACCCGAAATTTTTAAATAAATTTTGTTTCCTAATTTTATGTGTTATTGTTATACTCAACAAAAATGTTTTATTTGATAAACATGATTATAATTAAAATGAGATCAGTGGGTTTTGACTATTATATAACCATCGGTCAACATGACCGCTGTGAACAAAATGTTTTGATTATTGTCTCTAAATATAAGTAATCTTGGTTAATTATTATAGAAAGAAGATTCGATGGCCTCACCTAGTAGTCTTGGACCGATCGAAGCCCATCTAACAGAGCTTGGGAAGGACGTAGCACCACTGGGCTTTGCTCTGGATCAAATCCAAGCCGAACTTCATCATGTGAAGCTGGAACGAAATCGCCTTCGTGAGAAGTTCAAACTGATAGAAATTACTACTCGGGCAATGTTGACTGAGCCGCCCCAAGCTTCTATCACCCTAGCACACCTTACTCTTAGGTCCTATGCTGGTATTATAAGGGGTTATGTAACGAGACCATAACTACCTTGTGTAATCCTTGTTTTAAATAAAAATTGGGATTTCTTCTTATGATGAAGTTTATGAATCTTGAAATGACCGGATAAATATAGTATGCATATTTTTGATGAATTTTAGAAAAAGGATATTTTAAATATGTTTATGTAAACCCTAAATAATTAAAAATGTGTAATGATTTTCAAAAAATGGTCTTCTGCAATTATGTTCAGTACTAAATTTAGAGTCTAATAAGATCAACTTGATTTTTGATGAATAGTAAATTATGAATAGTGATTTCATGATTAGGATTAGTAATATGACCAAATGGATTAGTAATCTCACTTAAAGAAAGTTTTAAAATAATCTAGGAATCTTGATTAAGTAATGTGATTCAATAAAATAGTTAAATAACGGTTTCATTAATTATTATTAAAGTATTAGTTTTTTTTCGGGTGAATAGTGTTTTTTAATTAAAAATTTAATTAAAAATAATTAGAAAATTATATTTATCAAAATGACTTTATTTTTGAACTCAGAGCATCGATATTATGTTATGGTAATTTTGGGGTTTTTTCTGAAAAAAATGAATTTTCGATGAATAGTGTTTTTATTTAAAAATTAAATTAAAAATATTTAGAAAATTATTTTTATAAAATGGATTTAATTTTTGAAATCAGAGCATTGATATTTGGTTAATGTTAAATTTTGGTATTTTTCTGAGAAAGTTGAATTTTCAGTGAATAGTAAAAATACAGTTTTAGGGTTTCGCTATGTTTAATGACATCATAACGGTTTCATGATGATGTCATGAGATCTTTTGAGGGTTGGCCGGCCAAGGGTGATGAATTATTTTTTTGGGGGCCCCATGTGGCCTAACTCCATGATAAATGACAAGGGAGAGCACATGGGTTTGAGAAAAGCACATGTGAGGTGTCCCTTGGCCATTAATGCATTGTCCCCTCACTTTCCCTATAAATACCAAGCCCTCCTCTCATCCATTCGACTCCCCACTCATTCCCAACGAATTTCTGGTCTCCTTACCTCCCAAGGAGTCCTCCCAAGTTGCCCCCAAGCCCTCAAGGTCCCACCCTTTGAGGTTTAAGAGTTACATTTTAAGGTAAGGGATCCGACCTCTCTCTTTCTTTTCAAGTAATCTCTTTTATGTCTTTTCTTTTATACTCCATTTTCTTATGTTGGAGGATGTTATTTTATATTCATCCTTCTGCCTATTTCATGTTCATATGATGAGAGACCCCCCCCCTTGCTCTCATCAATTCGTTTTAAGAATGTTTAAGTGGCGCCGTTAGGCTGCCGAATTTTTAAGTGGTTCTTCACCCTTCTCGTTTTGAAGTTCTACTTTCATGTCAATTATTTCAAGTTCCTTTTTGTTATATTGGGGTATTATATCTATATATATCATACTGGACTCTTATTTTCATATTATGAGAGACCCCATTTGATCTCTTCAATTCAGTATTTTGATGTTTTAAGTGGCGCCGTTAGGCTGCCGAATTTTTAAGTGGTTCTTCACCCTTCTCGTTTTGAAGTTCTACTTTCATGTCAATTATTTCAAGTTCCTTTTTGTTATATTGGGGTATGATCTCTATATATATCATACTTTACTCTTATGTTCATATGATGAGATACCCCATTTGATCTCTTCAATTCAGTATTTTGATGTTTTAAGTGGCGCCGTTAGGCTGCCGAATTTTTAAGTGGTTCTTCACCCTTCTCGTTTTGAAGTTCTACTTTCATGTCAATTATTTCAAGTTCCTTTTTGTTATGTTGGGGAATTATCTCTATATCTATCATACTGAACTCTTATGTTCACATGATGAGAGATCCTATTTGATCTTTTCAAATCATTGTTTGTTGAGGTTTAAGTAACGCCGTTAGGCTGCCGAACTTTCATAAGAGAAATCTAATTTTTTTCTTCCTTCCATGTTTTTCATTTCAAATGGTATGTCCTTGAAATCTCATTACCATGATCATTTATCCTTCTTATTCTGTCCATGTACTATTTTATGGGTCATTTATGAATGTTTGACCCATTTTACCTCTCTTTTAATGTCTTCTAAAACCTCGGAACATTGCCGTTATGCTACAGAATTTCTGTCTCAAAATGTCTATCTCTTTTTCTAAAGTCCTTTTATTTTATTAAGTGAATACTCAAAGCTCTTTCTTCTAAAGGGGTATTCACATATATACCAAAATGTTCTATTTTAAATTCTGGGATTTACATACATGAGACCCACCTTCCTTTTCTGTGGGTTTTAAAGTGACGTAAAGATCATGTCTTTAAAGCAGTTTTTAAAACGTTATGATTATGAAATGAAACCCATTTATTTTATGCTATATGGGTTATTTATGAAATGTTTGATGATGATATATGTGGCTCACATGAAAATAAAGACAAATTTAAGGGTGCGCCCTGATAGCGCTCCAATGCATTGGGTAAAGACTTAATCTCTAGAGATGACCATTTTAACGACGCCTTGGTGAATAACCTTGGTAATTTTTAACGACACCTTGGGGATGGACCTTGGTGAAACGAAACGATTGTCCATATTAAATGTTGCAGCCACATCTTCATGTAATGAAAAAGTTTTATTTTTATTATTATATGCCTCATGATTTCATTTTCTTGCATTAAAGTTCTTTTCATGACTTTATTGATGTATCTCAAGTTCATATGTAAAATGTTTCACTTGTTTCCCTTGCTGGGCCTTATGCTCACCCTTCCTTTTGATGTAAGTCCCCAGGTTATGAGATGCAGTAATGAGCCTAGGGTGAACATGAGGAGAAGCCTTTCAAGTGTTTAAGAAGAATGTTTTTTTTTTGTTTCATGTTTTATATTCCTTGTTTCCAAGACACTAAACCTTAAAGATCCTCAGTTCCATGTAATGGAATGAAAAGTTATGTTATAAAAAGACGGGATGCTATAGTTGTTCTCTCATTATGTGTTAAAAAGTATTTATATCTTCAATAATTTCTCTAAGAACACGCATCTCTACCACAAAAACATAAATTGATCAAATAATGTATCAACAAACTCATTATGGTGAATTCTAATATCCTCATATTTGTTTCATAGATCTTATATATTTTCTTTTAAAATTTAGAGTGACCCTCATAAATGATCAGTATCTTTTCCCTCATAGCATGTTATGATTTAAATGACCACATCTTGGTATAGATTAGTTTTTATAGGGATATCCCTAAAGTATTAATCAGTTTAGAATAAACATAAAATTCTCTTCTATAAGATTTTTATTCATCACAATTGTATATATTGGATGATATTCCAGGAATAACTTCAATAAAGTCATCCATTCATTATGATCATAAGTAGTGTTGTATCCAATTCATCTGTATGAATGCAGAACTTATTTTCAGGTATGTTTTTTCTAATTTCTGGAGTTTTTGAGATGAGAAGAGTTTCTGGAAATTTTAGAAGTACATGTCAGGTACTATATGAGTACACGCCGTATAATTCATTGTCGTAGGAGGCGGTGTTCTGGCCTTATTCTGGCCAAAAACACGGTCGTGTGGGGTGACTTGGAGGTTGCTGAAAGTAGAGTACGGAAAAGGTTATTACATGCTGTGTACTCCAAAAATACAGGTCGTGTCCTTTTTTTCATTAAACGCACTTGGGTCGCTTCTGACGGACAGAAACCACTCATTCCTGTTTTCGTTCATCCGAGAGCACCGAGCATCCACGAATCTTTGATGAGCCCTCGATCCTCCGTCTATCCTCCCATTCGAGCACCTTTGATTGCATTGGAATCACATCGTTGAGTTTTGTCTTCTCCATGAGACCTTTTTTCTAATTCCTCTTCTTTTCAATGTTATTTTGGTTTGAACGTTTTGGACGTTTTCGTAGATCTATGATGTTTCAAGGATATTCAAGATTCGTGGTTAAATTATATTGATCAATCAACCCCATGTTAGGTAGTTTGTGCCTTTCTGTTCGACGTCATTGAGTATTATGTGCAATTTACACCAAAACCCTTGAACATTGTATTGTGTGTTACCCTTATACCCCCGATGTTTTCCGGCCATGCTTGTATACCTATGTAGAGGTAAATTGGATATGAATTAATTTGATTGTTATGCCTTGGATGTTCTGCCCATGCCTTGTTTTTTTTCGACTGTTTGGTCTTGTTTAGCCTATTGGTCGTTTACCTGTTTTCCATGCCTTGTGGTCGTAGGATGGAGTGTTGTTTTCTGACATGCGTGAGATGTTGTAGACTAGTTAACCACATAGTTCTGTAGGTTTAATATGGCTTTTTATCATTACTATGTGTTGACCTACATGGGGATGTGGGATCATGGTGTTATAGACTATAAGAGGATCGACCGAGTGAGCTTACTCAGAGAGTCTTTGGACAATATAGACTATAAAAGGAAAGACCGAGTGAGATTCCTCATAGAGTCTTTGGACATTACAGACTATAGGGGGATAGACCAAGTGTGATTCCTCATAAAGTCATTGGGATTTATAGACTAAAAGGAGATCAACCGAGTGAGCTTCTGTAGAGAGTCTTTGTTTTACTTGAATTACCTTGAACCACTCCAGTCTATAAGAGAAATTGACCGGGTGAGCTTCCTCATAGAGTTTGTGAGTGACCTAGGGATATAAGAGGAATTGACCAAGTGAGCTTCCTCATAGAGTCTTTTGTCCTTGTGGATATAAGAGGAATTGACCGTGTGTGCTTCCTCAGAGATTCCCTGAATACCTTAGACTATAAGGAGAATTGACCGACTAAGCTTCCTCAGAGAGTCTTATAATTTTCATATCACTCATCCAGAGGGATTAGGCTGAGTGTACTGCCCAGAGGTTTGTTGGTACATATTAGGTAAGACCATAGGGGATGGCTATGAGTATCTCCTAGAGAGTTACCTATTTGTGTTTACTTGTATTTTGTTGTTTCTTGATATTTGAACTGTGGATTGTTTACTATAGAGTATTTTCTTATTTTCTGCTTCCATTACTTTTACCTGCCATATACTCACTGACTGTTAGGAACTGATCTTCTGGTGGTTTCCTTCTAGGATTTAGTCTTAAACACTGTTTGGGCCATGCTTTTGGGACCAAATAGATTATATTGTTGCATTTATAGATTAGGGAAAGCGCCCTTCCACTTCCGGTATTTGATTTTATATAGAGCGGGAGAGCATGGGGCAAAGCCTAGGCTTGCGATGTCGAGGATCTATTTATCTTTTTTCTTTTGTACATTGTTTTAGTACTATTTTTATTCCTCATTGTGACATGTTTGGCTATTTTCCTATACATATTTATCTAGAATCATTTATATATGTGCTCCATTTGTTTACTCTTTTAGTCATCTATTGTTTACTATTGTATGGATGTTTACTACTTCTGTTATTTCTTTTTGATTATGTTCCATGGTGTACTCTGCCAATAATGGATTAGTTTCCCCACTATTACACCCAAGGCCCCCACTTCTAGTCTACAGCCTCTGGCGTTTGGGGAAATGCGCTTGTGGCCATTTGACCAACCAGATATGAGGCACCTCTGGGTGGCTTCCAGACCTGGGACGTTACAATTTGGTATCCAAGGATTTCTTTTCTATTGACCTACAATTAGGAGCCTATAGTCAGGGATATGATGGAGTAGGTACTTGGTAATTATTTGTGCTTAGGAGTAGCTAACCCGTGTACATGGAAAATCCATACAACCCCGTTTATGGAAATTTTACTAGTTTTCAATTTTACAGTTGATTCTCTTTCACAATTGGGTGATCCACTTGTCTTGTGCTATTATCGTTGTTGTTATTGAGGTTTTAATTTCTATTGAAACTCTACGAGATGAGGGTATGTCATCACATGCATCATATAGGAACTTGATAGAAATCACATTCCATGCATTCATTCCATTCCATCTAAGAAGCATTTGCGATTGAAAGTTGTTTTCATGGATGTTTTGTAGAATATGCATGCTTCTGTGATAGATTCATTGATAATGATACATGATGTTTGATAGGGAGTTGTTTTCTAGTGTTTTGTTTGGTTGAATGCCAAACATTGGTTTTTGTTGTGTTATGGGCCCTCTTGGACAAAACAATTGGGTGGATCTTCACTTTGTTTATTTTTTATAACTTGTATAAGTTTCCAAACATTGATTCACGTGGATTATGGTCCCTCACAGATTAGAATTTGTCACCTTCAATGTTCATTTATGTGTTTTCTAGGCTTTGGAGCAGTTTCTGAGTCTACTACCTAGAAAAAACCCAGAACACATGACGTGGACATTATGAATACACACAGTGTAGTTTTTAAACAGTGTCCCTGCCTATTTGGGCATGGACACATTGTTGTGAAAAATCATGTAAAAACACGACTTGTACGGTATATACACGCTGTGTTATAGTGACTATGTGTCTACACGTGTGACTAATGACGAAGATGGATGAGAGATTGACTATACACGATGTGTCCTAATATCCCTTGTCGTATAGCGTAACCTAGAAACATGACCTTGTCGCAAAGAAAAGGGTCTAGGAAATCCTTCAAGTACATGCCTTGTACACATGGAGAACGCCACGTATAGTGAACTGTGCATCCAGCAGTGTAATGAACTACAGGGGTCGGAGTTATCCATTCTTATTACATGCCGTGTTTGTTTGGAACACACCGTGTAGTGTAACCTGGGTACACAGGCCGTGTCACTAAAAACACATGCTAGTGAAGCTAGTCTAGTAAAGGATGTGTCCTTTGTGAACATGCCTTGTAGTCTAGGATTAAAAGAACCATGTGGGTTAGTCATGTAAGGAAACATGGGCTGGGGAATATTGTTCAAGTACACACCGAGTGTGGAGACAAAACACCTTGTGGTTGGGTGTTACATGACCCGTTAGGGTTGAAGTACACACCCATGCGAATGGCTTAAAATAACACGTCGTGTAGTGTTTATACACACCGTGTAGTCTTGTTTTGTAAAACATGAAAATTTCATTCTCCTATTAAATTATTGTACTATTATATTTTAAGTCCTTGATAATCATGATCTAAGATGTGCATTATACCTTTCAAAATTATGCCACCGAGACATCCTCCGGTTGTATTCCACTTGAAAGACGGTGATCAGACATTGGATATGGCTAATCAGGGACATTGTGCAGATCCTCCTACTATGCCAGCCTTGGCACTAGCTGTTATACCAGTTGAAGGCACTGATGCTCAGTTTAGGGAAGGTTTTCTGAGGAAGATGCAGACCTTCCAGGGAGCTCCGTCTCCCGGCCTATCGATGGAAGAGTTGATGCGGGTTTTCCAGCAGCAACATCCTCCCACATTTACATAGGATGGATGACCCCGGACTGCAGAATCATGGCTAGAGGCCACCCTGGAAATCTTCGAGCATCTATAGATACCTCCAGAGAAAAGGGTGATTCTCTCTACCTATATACTCAGAGACTCTTCCAATAGGTGGTGGGATGTGATCTCACATTCGGGATGCACATGAGTGTGAAATGAGATGAGTTTTGGTGCATATTTATGATTTCATCTACCCAGAGACGTTTAAGGCAGATCGAGCCCAGAAGTTTATAAGTCTATTGCAGGGTAATCTTTCTGTTATGAAGTACTCATATCGCTTTACTATGTTGCATCATTTCACTCATATTCCAGGAGGCGATGAGTTGTTACTTGTGTGGAAGTTTTAGAATGGTCTGAGGCATGATATCCAGTCATTGGTGAACATGTTTAGGTTGAATTCTATATATTTTATCATCAACCAAGTGCTGATCACTGAGCACAATCTGAGGGGTTCTAGATTAGTGACCCATGCTGGTTTGACATTCACAGTTAGTATTTCTCCTACTAATAGTAGGAAGCACAGCAGGGAGACTGCACTGAGAGATCAGAGTAGGCGGGATGTATCTTCAGGCAGCCAGGTAGTATGCTACTAATGCAGAAGGATATGGAATACTATGGAACAAGGCCAGAGCGACCCGATAGAGTGCCAATCTTGCACCAAGATGATCCATCTTTAGTGTTTCTGTCAGATATTCTCATTTGCAACTGGTGGAAGGGGTTCTTCTATGACCCCACATTTAGGAGAACCATATCTAGATTCACACCAGTCTGGGAACTAGAGTAATTTCAGTCACTCCAGAAGAGGTGGAGGTCGCGGCCATGGTAGTCAGTCACCAAGGTACCAGCGACAATATAATGGATCAGCTCATAGTGGTCAGCTAGGGTCACAGGGTCGTGGAGTTGGCCAGACCTTTACAGTGGAGAAGACTCATTAGGAGTAGGATCTTGGCCCCTCTAAAATTTGAGGTACGATCTTAGTATCCTCAGTTTTATCTTCATCTCTTTTCGATACAAGGGCTTCTCATAGATTTATAACTGTCACTATTGTAGAGTTTCGTGGTCTATGCATCTTTTCTTCTGCCGACATCTTCACTATAGACACATCATTGGGGACTAGGACAACTAGTGTACGTCAGGGCAAGGAGTACCATATAGAGGTTGGTGGGTGTAACATTTTATGGGACTTGTATGACTTAGAGATGATAGGTTATAATTTCATTCTCGGGATGGAGTGGTTAGTTCCCTTCCATGCAGTTGTTGATTGATATAGCTGTAGGGTGAGTATCATATCACCAGAGGGTGAATCTTTTTTTCACAAGGGTGAGTGGGATGTCCAGGCGATTAGAGTAGGACTAGAGAATCATAAGCTAGGAGAAGTTACTGACCATATTGCTAGTCTATATCTGGATGACCTGATGACTTCAGAGATGGGCTTTCCCCCAAGTGGTGGATCGTTTTAGGGAAGTCTTTCAAAAGGACTTTTCAAGGTTGCCTCCAGAGCATGAGGTAGACTTCTCTATTGATCTTATTCCATGAGTGGCACCGGTGTCCATCCCTCCTTATAGGATGTCTAATACTGAGTTGAAAGAGCTCAAGAAGCAGTTGGAGGAGTTGGAGGAAAAGGGTTTGACTACGGGAAAAATCACTATTTGTGACGGGCTATTTGCGATGGGAAGAAATCTCATCCAAATAACCCATCCAGGAAGCTATTTGCGACGAGGAAAGTAGCATGTCACAAATAACCAATTATTTGTGACTGGATTTCGTCACTCGTCGCAAATTGTTTGGTGTGGCTTGCGGGCCAAACCGTGAAGGGGTATTTGCGACGGGTCCCATCCCAAATACTTGGCGGCGGTCAATATGTTTTTGCGACCGGATGTCATCTCGTTGCAAAAAGAATGTCAGTAGGTACTTTTTGCGACGAGTCCTATCACAAATAACCTTTTAACCGCTGACTATAATTAATACGGGTGAGGGTAATTGCGACGGGCACCGTCGCAAATACCACCATATACAACGGGAAGCACGTCGCTAATAATCCCATCGCCACTAATGTAACCTATATATACCCCATCCGTTTTTTCCAAATCATTCAGATCTTGATTTCTCTCTCTTCATTCTTCAGTTTCAATGTGAAATTTTCTTATAGTTGTTATTTTTTATACTAGAGCAATCAGAGGGCGTCAATATCTTCAGAATATCAAATTTTAAGGTATTAATATTTTATTTTATTTATATTTTTTATATTTTTATGTTATTTTTATTGTTGTTTATTAGTTCTAATTTAATTAGATTTCAATTCATTTTTATTTTTATTTAGTTTTACTATGAAATTGAGATTGTTAGTTAAAATTATAATTAATTAGTCATAATTAATATTAATTAATTATAACTAGAAATAAATAGATATAATTAGGAATAAATAGATATAATAATAATAATTAGGAATAATTAGGAATAATTAGGAATAATTAGTAATAATTAGGAATAATTTGGAATAATTTGGAATAATTTGGAATAATTAGTTATAATTAGCAATAATTAGCAATAATTAGGAATAATTAAGAATAATTAATAATAATTAGGAATAATTAGGAATAATTAGGAATAATTAAAAATAATTAAGAATTATTAGGAATAATTAGGAATAATTAGGAATAATTAGGAATAATTAGGAATAATTAAGAATAATTAGCTATAATTAGGTATAATTAGCTAAATTTAGCTATAATTAGAAATAATTAAGAATAATTAGGAATAATTAGGAATATTTAGGAATAATTAGGAATAATTAGCTATAATTAGCTATAAATCGCTAGAAATCTCTATAAATCGGTATAAATAGCTATAAATAGCTATAAATATCTATAATTAGCTGTAAATTGATATAATTAGCTATAAATCGCTATAATTAGCTATAAATCACTATAATTAGTAATAAATCACATAAAATCGCAATAAATCGCTATAATTAGTAATAATTAGCTATAATTCTCTACAATTAAGAATAATTAGATATAAATCACTATAATTAGCTATAATTAGCTATAATTATCTATAATTAGCTATAATTCAGAATATTTAGCAAAAATTTTCCATAATTAGGAATAATTAAGAATAATTAGGAATAATTAGGAAAAATTAGGAAAAATTAGGAAAAATTAGGAAAAATTAGGAAAAATTAGGAAAAATTAGAAATAATTATGAATAATTAGGAATAATTTGGAATAATTAGGAATAATTAGGAATAATTAGGAATAATTAGCAATAATTAGTAATAATTAGTAATAATTAGCAATGTTTAGAAATAATTAGCAATAGTTAGCAATAATTATCAATAATTATCAATAATTATCAATAATTAGAAATAATTAGAGACAATTAGCAAGAATTGGCAGCAATTAGAAATAATTAGCAATAAATAGCAATAACTAGCAATAATTAGCAATAATTCGTCATAATTAGCAATAATTATAAATAATTAGCAATAATTAGCAATAATTGGAAATAATTAGCAATAATTGGAAATAATTTGAAATAATTAGCAATAATTAGAAATAAATAGAAATAATTACCAATAATTAGAAATAATTAGCAATAAAAATTTTTATTATCAATATTTATGAAAAAAAATATTAATATTATTAAAATAATAAAAAACTTATAAAATATTAAAATTATCAATATTCGCAATAGGATTTTCTCTATTATTAAAATCATCAAATCTCAATGGGTCTCCATTTATCAGGTCATGCGTAATAAAAAGATTGTGTCAACCATATCCAATCTAAACTCTATAATTGTCCTTGAATGGTTGATCACCTCGCAAGTAGTGTTGCAATCGGAAAAACCAAGTCATGCCCTTCTTATCTATAAGAATTATCTCACATAAACCTGTACATATACAATTCATTCTTAAAAATTTAATGGAAAAATAATGATATCCCCATAAATTTTTAATGATGAATGATGTATGTTGTCACGACCCATCCCGGTGGGGCCCGCACCGTGACTCCCCAAGCCCACATCCAATAGGACAGGGGCTGGTGACTGGCACCGAGTAGGCATGTCACTAACATGGGAGGCATTGTCTAGGTACCTGTACACACACACACAGACATCTCCAAGCCCACAAATACTGAAATATAAAACACTAAGGAACAAAAATTTATGCATACAACTAAGCCCAACCAACAGAGCACGATGAAAGGTAGAGTACTGTAAAAGTAAACTGGGCTAGAATACAAGCCCACCAAAAAGAAGAGTCTAAAAAAATCTACAAGGTCCAACCTGTAAGCACAAACGTACTGGGACTGCTGCTCATAGCCGTAGGAATGCCTCGGCCTGTAGAAAACTCAGAAAGCTCGGTCCTGTCCTAATCTGCCATAGACTCTGTCAAGAGGTTCCTCGTCGGCACAAGACACCAGACATGCGGGCAAAGCCCGTGCATGGGTGAGTATAACAATACTCAGTAGAGGACCTCGAAATCCACAAAGTAGTACACAATGTAAAGGTACAGTCAGCTATGCAGAATATATGTTTATAGAATATATAAACAAACTAGATATACTAAAAACCTAGACCCGCAGTCTAGAGACAAGTCACACAACCGCATACCCGGATATGGATTCTATTTGAAGATTCCATGATGCACTCGTTCCGGGAGAACACACTCCATGAGTCTTATAATTCTGATGACGTCCGTCCGAGGAGTGATTTTCGTCGGGAACCGTCATAAGATATAGTTACACTCATTGTAGGAGACACACTCCTGAGTGGAAGGGTTACAATAGATAGAAGCACTCATTACAGGAGACTCACTCCTGAGTGGGAAAGATCTCGATAGACAGATGAGGATCACTGCCAGGGCCATGGCGAATACCGCGACTCATCCGGAATTCACCTGCTAGGTAGAGGATCAATGCTCAGTAATGTTGGTCACGCCGATGCCTGACTCTACCTAGGTTCTGTAATGGATAGAGGATCTCGATCTGGGCCTCTAGGATGGATGCCTGACTCTACCACAGAAAAGTCCTGCTGAAGGGATCTTAAACCGGTGTGAGGGAATGATTCTTGACCATCAGGGGAAAAGAAGAAGGGGGAACTAACCCAAATGAAAGGTGTTCAAGGCACGGTGATCAAAAGGACCATGCTATTCTCCAAAAAGTACACAGCGTGTAGAAATGATACACGCTGTGTTGTCCGACCCTGGGTACTACCCATGTACAACGGCCCATGTTTACAAGCTGGTCATGTAGAAATCTTTATACATGACATATAGTATGGAGTACACACCATGTCTGGGTCACTGGGGCTAGCTCTGTGTACTTTGGCCATGTGCCCGTACACGATTACCAACCCGTGTACTCCAACCCGTGAAATATGCACACGGGGTGACCTGCGCTGGTGACCTCGCCTGGCCGGGTGAGGGAGTATATGGTCGTGTACTCAATCCCATGTCCATGAATCCCCGGGATACACGCCGCGCTCCACGTAGCCGCCTCTGCCGAGTTGTACACGTCGTGCCGCCTGAAGCCGTGTAGAGCATCTCGTGCCCGTGTACCACCCGAAGTACACACCGAGCTTCGGGGAAGGTCCAACACACCGTGTGACTGGGGTCACATGCCGTGTGATCCTTCTCTGACCCTGAAACCCTAGCAGCCACCATCAGAACTACATGGCATGTTCTTCAGAAGTACACGCCGTGTATTCTAGAAATTTCCAGAAACGCGGACCTCCACCGTCACGCCTCCCATGGTGCTCCGATCATTGATCCAGCCGTCTGATCATCACGAAACCTTCAGGTTTTGGTCCTACTAACACCACGAAGCTGTTTCTGTCATTTTCAGGCCTCCGATCAGCTCTGAAACCATGATTGATCTTCCTGCGCGAGGAAAGCTCGAAGAACGCCCTTTTCGATCTGGTCCGATTTTCCATCCGCCTTTATTGCCACAACTCTACAAGAACGTTGCGATGTCGAACCTTTGGTTTTGTATCATTACGTCGCATAATGTATGTGCAACGATCCGTTGTTCATCGCCCCACGAAGAACGCGAAGAACGCGCGGGGAAAAGGAGGAAGAAATCCACATAAACAAAATGTGGAACGAACCTCTGCCGTCGTTCGTCATGGAGTTGATCTGCTCCCGTTAAAAGGCTTAAACGGAGTAGAGATCAACATGAATATAAATCCTGGTTTAATTCCCCAAAATCATCCCAATGAAAACCCTCCCGCAAGAATGCACGAATCCTCGGATCAACTTGCTCGCCGTTGATCCGCGTTCGTCGTTTAAACTAAAAAACGGGGAAGAGAAAATCAAAACAACAACCCCTACTTTTTGAAAGGATCGATCGTTGACGAAGGCGCCATGCTACCATTGTCGTTGTGATCCTTCAATGCTGGCGCAATGATTCTTGGTTTTGATCCATTGTCGTTCATCGTCGAGAATTGCTCCAACGCCTCGCGGATTTGGAAGAGGTTCTTCCCAAGCATTGCCAACGATTGAACAATTTGTTAACCCATTAAAAGGGAAACACGTTGACATTTAATTACGCGGTAGAATTAATGACATTGACTTGTCATTTTGATGTTATTATGACGCGTCATTAATTTAGGAAACAGTTGCACTGTTGCAACGCTGCAGCGGATGTTTCCTTAAAAGAAAAAAAATAAACTGGTTAATTTAATTTAATTTATTTTACTTAAAACATCCTAAAAAAAACTTTCTCCCTCGACCCACGCCGGTTGAGGTTAACCTCATTCTTAGGTAGAGTCGTCGTCCCTGATGCAACGGTGCACTTAGTTTTTTAATCCGGGCATCCGTTTGGGAACTTCCACAACCACGCACAAGCCCCAACTCACTTAACTAAAAAAAGTTCAAACCACCATTCCGGGCTCACTTCGCGCCCGGTCTCAACATAATTAAATATAATATTTAATAATTATAAACAGAAAAATATGATACATTAAATTCTCCCCACCTTGGGGCTTTACATCCCTAAAAATCCAAAAAAGGCTACTCAAAAAGATGATGGTACTGGGCACGGATCTGGGCCTCCAACTCCCACGTGCTTTCCTGAAGATTTCCGTGCTGCCACTAGATGCGCACTAAAGGAATAGATCGCCCATGAAGGATCCTCTCCTGCCGATCCTCGATCTCCACTGTGTACTCAGCAAAGGTCACTCCATCCTCGATGTCCATCTCACCCCAGTCGATTACGTGTGATGGGTCATGCACGTACCTCCTCAGCTGCGACACGTGGATGACATCATGTACCCAATGCAACTGTGGCGGTAGAGCCAGGCGGTACGCCACCTCGCCAACTCTACCCAAGATCTGGAGAAGTCCGATGAACCTCAGAGATATCTTCCCGCCTCGGCCAAATCTCTGCAACCCAGGTCAAGGTGAGACCCGAAGAAAAACCTGGTCTCCCTCATCGAACTCCAGGGGCCTCCGTCGTCTGTCAACATAAGACGTTTTCCGGCTTTGTGCAGTCTTCATTCGCTCCCGGATGATCTGCACCTTCATTGTGGTAGTTCGAACTAACTCTGGACCCATGAGTGCTGACTCTCCGGGGTCGGTCCAGCAAAGTGGTGACCGGCAGGGTCTCCCATACAAAGCCTCGAACGATGCCATGCCAATGGTGGAGTGGTAACTATTGTTGTACGCAAACTCCACCAGTGGTAGGTGGTCCTCCCAGCTACGACCAAAGTCCAAGATACAGGCCTGCAACATATCCTCCAGAACCTGAATGGTCCTCTCTGTCTGACAATCTCTCTGGGGATGAAATGTTGTACTCAAGCATAGCTGAGTCCCAAAATCCTCCCGCCATCCCTTCCACAACCTGGATGTGAAGAGGGAGTCTTGGTCTGAGACTGTAGTCGAGGGGGCACCATGAAGTCGAAGTATCTCTTGTACTTAAAGGTGTCCCAAGCTCTCTACGGAACTCTTTTTCTTGATATTTAGGAAGTGGGATGACTTGGTGAGTCGGTCAATGATCACCCAGATTGAATCGTGCCCCTAGGATGTCCATGGTTAGCCCGTCACAAAGTCGATCGATATTCCATTCCACTTCAACTTTGGAACTTCCATGGGGTGAGCTAACCCTGTTGGAACCTAGTGCTCAGCCTTCACCTGTTGGCATGTGAGGCATCGAGAAACAAACTTTGCGACTACCTTCTTCATGCCTGACCACCAGAACTGTCGTCGGAGATCCTGGTACATCTTTGCCACTCCAGGATGTACCACCAACGGGGATGTATGAAACTCTCTCAGGACCTCCTCCTGGAACACCACTGGTACAACAGTGTGTCCTCTAAAAAGAAGTACGTGCTCCCCACATTGCGAAAATCTATCAGGAGCATGTCATGTGGTTAACTGAGTACATAAAGCCACACAGTCGACATCCCCAAGCTGTGCCTCCCTAACTCGTTGTATGATTGGAGGGGTGACAACCATCGACTGTAGGTAGGCTGTAACCTCACCATCCACGAAGGATAACTGTAACGCGGCTAATTTTTGTGTCGCCTCACTCAAAAGCTGTGAGCTCGACCTTCTGCTAAGAGCGTCTTCCACCTTTTCCCCTTCCCAGGAATATAGATGATCTCGAAATCGTAGTCCTGGAGGAACTCTAGCCAATGCCTCTTCCTCAGATTCAGATCCTTTTGTGAGAAGATGTACTTGAGGCTCTTGTGGTCATAGTAGACAATGAACTGCTCGCCTACAAGGTAGTGTCGCCACATCTTCAGTGAAAAGACTACCGATGCTAACTCGAGATCAGGGGTCCCATAGCTCTGCTCATGCTTCCTAAGCTGGAGTAGACTATAAACAATCACTGTATGCTACTGCATCAGGACACAACTGAGCCCGGTCCCTGATGCATCGCAGAAAACTATGTACTCGACACCCTCCTCCGGCAATCTCAAGACTGGGGCGCTCGTCAAACTCTCTCTTAGCTTCTCAAAAGCCTTCTGGAAATTTTTTGTCCACACGATGGGTTTCCCATTCCTGGTCAAGGCTGTCATTGGTGCTGATATCTGGGAGAAATCAGGGATGAATCTCTGGTAATATCATGCCAACCCAAGGAAGCTTAGCACCTCTGTCACGGTTTGAGGTGGATCCCATGATAACATAGCCTCCACCTTGGCTGGGTCCACAGCTACTCCATCTTCTGAGATGACATGTCCCAGAAAGTGGACCTCCTGAATCCAGAACTGACACTTCGAGGGCTTTCCATAAAGCTGGTGCTCTCGGAGTACGTTCAGAACCATCTGCAGGTGTCTCGCGTGCTCCTCCTCTGACGCCGAGTACACAAGGATGTCGTCGATGAAGACCACAATAAACCGGTCCATGTATGGCTAGAAGATCTGGTTCATCAACCCCATGAACACTTCAGGGCCGTTAGTCACGCCAAAGGGCATCACCAAGTACTCATAGTGACCGTAGCGACATCTGAAAGCCGTCTTCGGTATATCCTCATCCCGCACTCAAAGCTGGTGATAGCCTGATCGAAGATCAACCTTTGAGAACCACTAAGCCCCTATTAGTTTATCGAAGAGGTCATCAATTCTCAGCAGTGGATACATGTTCTTCACCGTCACCTAGTTCAGGCGCTGGTAATCCACACACAACCTCAGACTCTTGTCTGCCTTCTTGGCAAACAAGATCGGGGCCACCCAAGGTGAAACGATGTGTCTCACGAAACCCTTGCTCTATAAATCCTCCAACTGCACCCTCAGCTCACGAAGCTCTGCGGGAGCCATCCGATAAGCCGATGAGGAATCGGTGTTGTCCCGGGGTGTAAGTCGATGCCGAAGTCAATTTCCCGGTGGGGAGGTAACCTTGGGACATTTTTTTGGAAAGACGTCCTCATACTCCGCCACCACTCCTGGGAATTGAGAGCTCACAACATCTACTGCTCCGAGGGTAAGGCTAGCCAACTCATGAGTGATCGGCTGTCCCCTCATATGCATGAGGCCACGTTGTGCTGCCTATGTTTCCTATACTCTGACAAAGGAAAACTGTGTTCCATCATAGCGGACCCACCACACTCTTCGCCTAAAATATTCAATCTGGTAATGGACTGAAGATAACCAATATATACTAAGAATGACATCGTAAGGCCTCGATGCTACCACTAAGAGGTTCCAACCGAAACTCTCGCCTCCAAGGGTAGGATCACACTGTTTGCAAAGGTGAGTGATCGTCGAGTCTCCTCCCGTTGGTGTCGCCAAGCATAAGGATTGAGTCAACGGTTCTACCGGAATCTCAAGGTTTTGTACAAGACATTTGGCAATAAGGGAATGACTGGAACCTATGTCTTTGAGTACGGAAGCTAAGGTAGAAAAGGCACAGATCGTATATCGAATCCTCCCTACAGCCCCTGGGTCGTATGCCTCGACCGCATGCATCTGTCCCCGTCCCTATCCCCCAGCTCCCTGAGCTTGGTGCGGACCTCCTTGGGGTGGTGGTGGAAGTAAGTCGAAGCGTCTAACACCACCTGTAGCTCTCCTTGCTCCTCCCCCACGTCCACTGCCTGTCGGATCTGCCTGCACCGTTCTCTGCCTCTACATCGGTGGCCCATCCACCACTTCCTTGTCAGCAGCCCGACATGTCAGGAAATCTCTAGTGAGATGCCCCTACCATCGCATGAGTAGAATCGCTTCTCCCTAGGCTCACTGGATCCAGCCTAAGAGCCCCAGACTGTCGATCCCTTTTCCTGGGTCCTCCTATGATGTCTCCCACGTCCATATCCCTGCGTCAGACGTCGGCTCCCTACTGCTAGTGTCTCCGCACCTATCAGCCTGCTGCTGACTGCCGACGTATGTCTCTGATCCGCCAAGAAGATTTCGATCACCAAGACCCGCTCGATCACTCCAGCATAGGTCAATATGCATAGAGGCACGACACTAGCTTGGATGTCTCGCCGTAGACCATGATAAAAGGTCCGAGCCCTGAAGTATTGATCCCTGAACATATCCATCGAGTACCTGGTGAGGTTGGTGAACCTCGATGAATAGTCATACTCTGTCATACTGCCCTTCTGGAGCTGAAGAAGCTCCTGGATGCGCACAACACTTAGCATAACCGGAGAGAACTCCTCCCTGAAGAGTCGCTCAAACTCCGTCCAAGAAAGAGTCTCCTCGTCGTGAGTCTACGTGGTCAGACTCCACCATCGTCCGGCATAACCCTGAAGAAGGATCGCTCCTAGAATCACCATCTGTTTTGCTGGTGTCCTCACTAGATGGAAAACTGTGGTCATTGCCTCAAGCCAGTCCTCAGCCGCCTGAGGTTCGGGCTCACCTCGGAACCCTACGGGCCTCTGTCTCTGAAACTCATAGAGCACGCTGAGCCTGCACACCTCGCCGGTCGGTACCACTGGTACAACTGGCTGCTCCACTGGTGGTGGTATAACAGGTGCACCACCTGGTGGAAACTCCTGGGGAACTAGTCCCTGAATCGATGCCTCATCACTGAGGAGGTCATCCTCGTGATCGTGCTACTGAATCATAGCGGGTACGCGTTGCGGAGGCATCCTGTAAAGAAACAATATGTGTCATAGTCAAAGAGTATATCTGGATAGCTGACACCAAGGATATGGAAGAAACAACTCATTACTATATGATGCATGTACCTTTTTATTTCCCTGCAACCAGTGTTTTCGTTAAATGGGTCAAAAAGCAGGCTATCAGAGTCCTGGTGTATGGATATGTCGGACACCGCACCAACACTAGAGTTTCTGGCCTGAAAGCCGTACCCAAAACAGTCAACACTATTTCCCCAACCAAACTCACAGAATCTTAGTCCTAAGGTAGAACCGACCACCTCTGATACCACTCTATCACGACCCTTCCCGATGGAGCCCGCGTCGTGACTCCCCAAGCCCGCCTCGAATACACCAAGGGCTGGTGACTAGCACCGAGTAGGCATCTCACTAACATGGGAGGCATTTCCTAGGTACCTGTACACACACACACACTTCTCCAAGCCCACAAATTCTGAAATGTAAAACACTAAGGAACAAAAATTTATGCATACAACTAATCCCAACCAACAGAGCATGACGAAAGGTAGAGTACTATACAATTAAACTAGGCCAGAATACAATCCCACCAAAAACAAGAGTCTAAAAAAACTACAAGGTCCAACCTATAATCACAAATGTACTGGGACTGCTTCTCATAGCCATAGGAACGCCTCGACCTGTAGGAAACTCAAAAAGCTCGTTCCTATCTTGTTCCATCCTGGACTCTGTCAAAAGGCTGCTCGTCTGCACAAGACACCAGACATGCGGGCAAAGCCCATGCAGGGGTGAGTATAACAATACTCAGTAGAGGACCCTGAAAGCCACAAAGCAGTACACAATGTAAATGTACTGTCAACTATGCACAATATATGTTTACAGAACATATAAAAAAACCAAATATACTCAAAAACTAGAGGCATGGTCTAGAGACAAGTTACGCAACCGCATACCCCGATAGGGATTCTGTTTGAAGATTCCATGATGCACTCGTTCCGGGAGAACAAACTCCTCAAGGCATATAGTTCTGATGACATCTGTCTGTGGAGTGGTGTTCGTCGGGAACCGTCACGAGATATAGCTACAATCATTGCGGGAGACACACTCCTGATTGGAAGGGTTACGATAGATATAATCACTCATTACGGGAGACACACTCCGGAGTTGGTAAGATCTTGATGCACAGATGAGGATCACTACTAGGGCCATGGCGGATACTAAGACTCATCTGGAATTCACCTGCTAGGTAGAGGATCAACGCCCGGTAAAGTTGGTCACGCCGATGCCTTGCTCTACCTAGGGTCTGGAATGGATAGGGGATCTCGATCCCGGCCTCTCAGATGGATGCCTGACTCTACCGCAGAAAAGTCCTGCTGAAGGGATCATAAATCGGTGGGAGGGAATGATACCTGACCTTCAGGGGGGAAAAAGAAGGGGGCACTAACCCAAACGAAAGGTGTTCAAGGCATGGTGAACAAAAGGACCAAGCCATTCTCCAAAAAGTACATGGCGTGTAGAAATGATACACGACGTGTTGTCCGACCCCGGGTACTACCTGTGTACAACGACCCATTTCAAGAGGCTGGTCATGTAGAAAACATTATAAATGGTGTGTAGTACAGAGTACATGCCGTGTCTGGGTCACTGGGGATAGCTTCGTGTACTCTTGCCATGTTCCCATCCACGGTCACCAACCCGTGTACTCCAACCTGTGCAATATGCACACTAGGTGACCTGCGCTGGTGACCCCGCCTGGCCGGGTGAGGGAGTACACGGTCACGTACTCCATCGCGTGTCCATGTATCCCTGGGATACATGTCGTGCTCCGCGTAGCCTCCTCTGCTGAGTTGTACACGTCGTGCCGCCTGAAGCCGTGTAGAGCATCTTGTGCCCATGTACCACCCGAAGTACACGCCGAGCTTCGGGGAAAGTCCAACACGCCATGTCACTGGGGTCACATGCCGTGTGATCCTTCTCTGACCACGAAACCCTAGCATCCACTATCAAAACTACACGGTGTGTTCTTCGGAAGTACACGCTGTGTATTCTGGAAATTTCCAGAAACGCAGACCTCCACCGTCGCCCCTCCCATGGTGCTCCTATCATTGATCCGGCCATTTGATCTTCATGAAAACTTCATGTTTTGGTTATCCCGACACCACGAAGCTATTTCCATCATTTTCGGGCCTCTGATTGGCTCCAAAACCATTATTGATCTTCCGGCGTGAAGAACGCTTGAAAAACACCCTTTACGATCTGGTTCGATTTTCCATCCGCCATCATTGTCGCACCTCCAAAAGAACGTTGCGATGTCAAACCTTCGGTTTGGGATCTTTGTGTCGCAGAACGGATGCACAACGATCCATTATTTGTCGCCCTGTGAAGAACGCGAATAACGCACGGGGAAAAGGAGGAAGAAATCCACATAAACAAAATGAGGAACGAACCTCTGCCGTCGTTCGTCACGGGGTTGATCTGCTCCTGTTAATAGGATTAAATGGAGCAGAGATCAACATGAATATAAAACATGGATTAATTCCCCAAAATCATCCCAAAGCAAACCCTCCCGCAACAACGCATGAATCTGTGGATCAACTTGTTCGTGGTTGATCCGCGTTCATCGTTTAAACTCAAAAACGGGGAAAAGAAAATCAAAACAACAACCCCTAACTTTTGAAAGGATCGATCGGTGATGTAGGTGTTGTGCTGCCGATGTTGTTGTGATCCTTCAATGCCGGTGCAATGATTCTTGGTTTTGATCCGTTGTCATTCGTTGTCGAGAATTACTCCAACGCCTCGCGGATTCGGTAGAGGATCTTCCCAAGCGTTGCCAACGATTCAATAATTGGTTAACCTATTAAAAGAGAAACAAGTTGACATTTAATTACGTGGACGCATTAATGATGTTGACTTTCCATTTTAAAGTTATTATGATACGTCATTAATTTAGGAAACAGCTGCACTGTCGTAACACTGCAGCTGATCTTTCCTTAATAGAAAATAAAATAAACTGGTTAATTTAATTTATTTAATTTTACATAAAACGTCCGAAAAAAAAACATTCTCCCTCGACCCGCGCCGGTTGAGGTTAACCTCATTCTTAGGTAGAGTCGTCATCCCAGACAAAATGGTGCACTGACGTTTTTAAACCGGGCATCTGTTTGGGAGCTGCCACAACCGCACACAAGCGCCGACTCACTTAACTAAAAAAAGTTCAAACCACCATTCCGGGCTCACTGGACCTCAGAATGATGTTCCGTCTTCACGCCCGGTCTCAAAATAATTCCATATAATATTTAAAAAAAATAAACAGAAAAATATGAGACATTACATATGTAAAGTGTCATGTGAGATGATTCTTATAGACAAGAACGTCATTACATTGGTCAAACTATTACAACATTACTTGTGAGTTGATAAACCATACAAGTACAATTATAGAGATTAAATTGGATATGACTGACACAAACTTTTTATTTCTCATGACCTGACAATTGACGACCCTTTGAGATTTGAACATGTTAAGAATAGAACCAAATCTATTTTGAATATTGATAGTTTTAATATTTTATAATTTTTTAATTATTTTAATAATATTAATATTGTTTTTTTGTAAATATTATTAATATAATTTTTTTATTACTAATAATTAGTAAATGAAATATGCTTGGATAATGAAGGGAAAATTTTTAATCATATCCAGAACGATTATTACCAAATTTCCTTTTATTACGCAAGCAGTTTTCCTTTAGTTATGTATTTCTAAGTATTGCTAAATTAGTAATAAATAGTAATAATTATTAATAATTAGTACTAAATTGTAATAATTAGTAATAAATTGTAATAATTAGTAATAAATTGTAATAATTAGTTACAATTAGTAATAATTTGTAATAATTTGTAATATTTAGCAATAATTAGGAATAATTAGGAATATTTAGCCATAATTAGAAATAATAATTGTGAGAAAGATGCAATTAAATGAGATATGAGACAAAAGAGAAGTCTTCAATCCACTAGAAATTATGTCGCCCTTAATTAATGATAATTATTATGTAGTTGTAATTATTTATATTATTTTTCAGATAATGGTTTTATAATTTCAAACTATTCAAAATAGTGATGATTTAATATTTTATATTGAAAAATATAGAACAAAGAAGTCGACATCATTCATTATTAGATGATAGAGCATGGTTAAATCAGCGCAAGAATCCAAATGGTTCTGGATTAAATCCTATAAATATTGAGGGTGTTGAAGCTTTCTTAGAATTTACATTATCAAGACCAGAATATGTTTCTGAAGGCAAAATTAAGTTTTATTGTAAAAAATGTGCTCTAAGAACGTTTGACACATTTGACAAGGTTGGGGGACATATCTTATGGTTTGGTTCTCAACCAGATTATGTTTTTTGGTATCAACATAGTGAACATAGTTCCAGAAAAGATCCAAATAACTTGATTCCGGATCCATCACTATTTCAAAATTTAGTACATGATGTTGCAGGTCCATCTGTGCAACAAAATGAAACTCGTGATGATATTGATTTAACTCATGAGTTTTCACCATTAGAATTTTATGATTTATTGAGGTCAGCTGAGGATGCATTATATCCTGGTAGCATGATAAGAAAATTAGGAAAGGTTTCAAAATTTATGGCTATTAAATCAGATAATGCAATGTCAAACAACTGTTTTGATCAGATATTTTCTTTTTGTTTAAACACTCTTACCTAAAAGAAATGTGTTGCCTACAAATTACTATGAGAGAAAGAGGCTGATTTGTTATTTAGGCTTTACTTATCGGAATATTCATGCATGTCCAAATTATTTCATCTAATATTATTGAGAAAATGAGTCATTGGATATTTGTCCCACATGTGGACAATCGTGGTATAAAGAAGCTCAACCAGGAAGTTCTAGATAGATTCCAGTAAAACAGTTGAGATATTTCTCCCTTAAACCCAAGATACAACATTTATTTATGTCTCAGAACACAACGTCAATGATGTCATTGAAGAAAACCATGATTTCAAATGATAAATGATTGAATCATCCATCTGATGGTGATTCATGGAAACATTTTGACTATTTGCATCCATCTTTTTCTATAGACACCCGAAACGTTTGATTGGGTCATTCTACTGACAGTTTTTGTCTGTTTGGTTCTATGGTAGTCAGTATTCATGTTGGCATGTCTTTATAACTTCGTACAGTTTGCCTCTATGGATGTTGATGAAGGAGCCTTATATCTTATTGACTCTATTGATCTGAGGACATCTAAAAATGAATATTGATGTTTATTTGAAACCATTGATTGATGAGTTAAATTCATTGTGGAGTGACGGTGTTAATACATATGATGTTGCTGAAAAACAAAATTTCATATTAAACGCTGTATTGATGTGGAAGATTAGTGACTTTCTGTCATATGGCATGTTATCTGGTTGGACAACACAAGGTCTGAATCATGTCTTTACTGTATGAAAGAAAAAAAATCCTTTATGTTGGTCAATTGAAAAAACCTTTCTATATTGATTGTCACCGTAGATTTCTTCCAACCGACAATCCTTTTCAGAGGAACATATCTCATTTAAGAAAAGGAATAATTGAAAGGCATGAACCTATAAAGATGATCTTAGGTATAGAGTTAAACTCATGTGTATATTCATTACCCCCATCACATTTGTACCAACAGTAAACCAACAAAAAATTCATGGGTTTGGGAAAGAACATAATTTGATAAATCGTAGAATTTTATTGTATCTTCCATATTGGTCTGATATATTGGTCCGCCACATGTTGGATGTTATGAATTTTGAGAAGAACTTTTTTTATAATTTATTTCATATTGTTTTTGATACACCTAGTAAGACCAAAGATACTGTAATGGCATGATTAGATCTTGACCAAATTTGCAGGTGACCAGAACATGAATTATTTTGAAATTTTATATCACAGAGGTTAATGAATCCAAAATCATCTTATGCACTGTCCGAAAAGAGTCGCTTATTATTTTGTCAGTGGATTTTAGATTTGAGACTCATTGATGGCTATGCTTCCAATTTCGGAATATGTGTTAAGAATTGTTATATTACTAGATTAAAAAGTCATGGTTGTCATGTTATAATGGAAGGACGTATGCAGATTGGATTTATAGGATTTGTGAATTCTATGATATGGTATTCGATAACAGACATATCATATTTTTTTCGAGACATTTGTGCAGGGACTACAGACTAAGATGCACTAAGAAAACTAGCAGAAGATGTTGCTGTAATTATATGTAAACTAGAAAAAATATTTCCGCCGGATTTCATTGACTCAATGGAACATCTGATATTACAGTTTCTACATGAAGCTAAATCTGGAGGTCCAGTACAGTTTCGAGGGATGTACCTCTTCAAAAGATGCATGAATAAATTGAATAAAAAAATACGTAACAAAGCTTCTATTGAATGCTCAATTGATGAAGCATATTTGCAAGAGGTTATTGCATTTTTCTGCCCTCACTATTTTGAATCTCAATATCCCTCAAAACAAAATCAAATGGGATGAAACGAATGGAATTTTAATGATGAAATGGAAAATCAATAAACATTTTCTAATCAGAAAAATCTATGTTTCGGTGGGGTTCATGAACGATGGAATTCAGATGATGAACATCACAGAGTTCATACATACGTTCTTCTCAAATGTGAAGAAATTACATCATTCGCTCTGTCATTGCTTCTATCACTTATTCTATAATTTGTGTTACAATATTCAATATTATTTTATTTGTATGTTAGATGATAATTATATCAAGAAACAACTTCCACAAATTACAGTAGCTGCTCTTGAAGAACGCAGATAAAAAAAAATTTCTCAATCATTTCAAAAACTAGTAAAATAAATTATTTATTGTTTAATATCAATTCTGTTTGTTATTTATTATATTGATAATTGTTTTACAAATTTTCAGGTGTCTCAATATGCTGATAAAATTGATAAGCAACTATGTATATTGAGTATCCCACCATCCAAAATGGTTAAATATTATAATGCATATGTGGTGAATGGTTTTCGATTTCATACACAAGCACACGAGGAAAAAACCAATGAACAATGGAATTTTCTTGAGAGGATCACATAACAGGTAAATTGAAGTTGACTTTTATGGAATTTTGGATGAAATTATTGAGTTGTGTTATCTAGGAAAAAATTACATAACAATGTTTAAAAGTCGGTGGTTGGATACTGAGAGAGGTTTGCGTGTTCATCCAACTCATGGAATCGTCAATACTAAATATAAAAGGCATCTTGCTATAAATGAACCATTTTTACAGACTCAATAGGCAAATCAAATATATTATGAAAATTATTGTGCTACTTTAAGAGACTTGAGTGATTGGTGGAGCATAATAAAAATGAAATATCAGGAATGCTGGTTTACTCAAACTGAATGTGGTTCCGCTGAAGTGGAAGGAATTGAAATTTTTCAAGAGACATCTCAAAATCCATCTGATTTACAAAGAGATGTGAATATCGACAATGACACCCCACAATTAAGGATCGATAATGATGAATATGTTAATGATGTTACAAATGAAATTGAAATGAAAAGATATGCTGAAACTGAAACTCATATGGATATTGATGATGCTGAGGAGGAAGATGAAGACATTGACATTGACATCTATGGAGAAGAGGATGAAGATGAACATTGAAACAGTTAAATTCTGGTTATAATCATAACTAATATATATCTATATATAATAGTTATTTTCAACTATCTTCTAACAACAATCATTTTGTGTTTTATATGGACTATAATCTATTGCATGAGTTAGAGGAGGCTTAGATACCTTTGGATGATGAGGATGTGGGATCAGCTGACCCCCGGCCTATTGGTGGTTCAAGAGGTACGCAGAGGGGGTGCGGTCTTGCGCGACTGATGATTCACGACCCTATCCCAGAGCGACGTCCATATCTTGGTTTCGATCCACACACATGGAGGTATGGTAACCTGTACGTTTTAGTTAGATTTCATTTATTTATTTATATATATAATAATTGTTTGATTATTTATTCCTCTTTCATAGTTTTTAGCATGTATCTATTGGATAGAGGAGCACTATATTGTGCAATTATTTTTCTCAACCATGGATCACAGGGGAACATATTCCCGTTGATGTGAGACACGACATGTTCCAGCATTGGCTGGTATATAAATAAATAATACTTATTTTGAAATTTATATTATTATCAAATTTATATTATAAATTATTTGTAGGGTTTATGGAATTCTATCGATGATAGCATGCTTGACACTATCAATGAGGTATGGAAGGTTTCTATGAATGACCGTTTCTGCCAGTTTTTTCACATTTTGAGAAGTACACCTATTAAGAAATTAGGGGTGAGAGAATTTGATGAGATGTGTAAAACCCACTGACCAGAGTACATTTCATCTCACGTTTGGGATGGATTATGTTTACAATGGTTGGGTGGTGGATTTCAGAGGAGATCATCAGTAGGACGACATAACCGGGGGAGACAGGAGGTGACTCATAGAGCTGGTATCCATACATTCAGTTCACATAGAGAGTAGCTGGTAAGTATATTTTTTAAATATTTTATATATCTTTAAATATAAAAAGTTTATTTTATATTTTTTTAGGCAGTCAAGCATCCCAATATTGCGGAGTTTGACGTTTCTCGAAGGATGTACAATGATCTATCTACTAGAGAGATTAGAGGTGATCACCAGCATCATATTGTGTTTTGTGTTATTTTTTCAGTGTAACAATTAACTGCATATAATAATTTGACAATATTAATTTTAATTTCGAACTGATGGAGTCATATGAGCCTACGACCTCTCAGACACAGGCTGAGGGTCAGGACAAGAATGATGAGCAGACCAGTGCTCACCATTTCGATGAGGCGGCATGGATGCAGGCGACTCAGTATGGCTTTGAGAGGGGCAGAGTAGTTGGAATCAGATCTCATTTGACTCCTAGTACTTATTATGTTACTGTTGTGATATCGGCGTATAGCTCGATAGGAGCTCATGGAGATGCATCGTCTTCTGGCTCACATTATCAGGAGTAGATGCGAGCTCAGACTGAGCATATAGAGACTTTGCAAAAGCAGTAAGAAGAGATGTGTCAGAGGCTGCACTAGTAGGAGCATCATTACAGGGAGCAGATGCGTCGATGGAAGCAGCATCATTACACGCAGATATAGTACATGCACCGTCTGACTCGTAGTTTAGGGATAGAGTTTCCACCACTAGCTCTTTCAGCTCCGCCACCTCCTCCAGAAGACGACCCCAAGTAATTTTTTTATGTCACAAACATTTGAATTTTACATTGTAATATGAATTATTTACATATTCTTTATTTTATATCAGTACAAATATTTCATAATTTAATTTTTAATGTTTTTAATATTTTTTAATATTTTTTTGTCAATATTGAGATTTTTTTTGCTTTAATAATAGTGATATAATTTTTTCATTAATCGTAATTTTATTAAAAAATTTTTTTTAAAAAAATAATTTATTATTTGTGACGGGACCTTTTGTGACGGAGTCCCGTCACAAATAGGCTAGCTAAAAATTTTTAAAAACATATTTTCGACGGTACTACTTGACTGTGGCAAATAATTTGTTGTGACGGGCACATCGCAGAAAGTGTTATATATATAAATATTTTTCGATAGGATGAGAGCCCGTCGCAAATATGTTTTGTGATGGTCCCTTCCTGAAAAAATTTCTGTATATATAACACATATAATTGGAAGATTATTTGCGACGAAGATGTTTCCCGTCGCAAATAACATTTTTGTGACGGGCCCATCGCAAATACTTGTATTTGCGACCGTGTTCTCAACAATGGGCCATTTGCGACGGGACCCCGTTGCTAAAGATTATTTGTGATGGTATCCTATTGAAAATAGGCAATTGCAATTATTAAGAATTATAGTATTGTTTCATCTGACCCATTACTTCTCCTTGGGGTTCGCCTATCCTTTTTTCGAAGAAGGCAGACGACACCCTTAGGGTTTGTGTGGATTATCGGAAGCTGAACGAGTTGACTGTCAAGAACCGATATCCATTCCCTAGGATTGGTGACCTCTTTGACCATCTTTGAGGATCTTGGGTGTTCTCGAAGATTGACATGAGGTCCGGTTATCATCAGTTGCACGTTAGACGATATGATATACCTCTCACATCCTTTCGAAGCAGGTATGGTCTATATGAGTATATGGTTATGCTGTTTGGTCTCACAAACGTGCCTGGAGTATTAATGGTACTGATGAAATGAGTGTTCCATCCATACATGGTTTCCTTCATGGTGGTTTTTGTGGATGTCATCCTGGTGTACTCTCACACTCGACACGACCATGCTACCCATATTGAGATGATTTTGAGTACACTGACGGAGCATCAGATATATGCTAAGCTCTCGAAGTACCACTATTGGATGTACCATATTTACTTCTTGGGTTATGTTATCTTAGAGACATGAGTATCAGTAGAACCAGTGAATGAGAAGGAAGTAGTTTCCTGGGAACATCTTAATAATGGCTTTGAGGTGTGGAGTTTTCTAGGGCTGGCTGGATACTATAGATGCTTTAATCATGACTTTTATTGTTTAGAAACACCACTGACAAGTCTGACCAAGAGGGGTGTGAAGTTATTATGGTCAGACGCTTGTGAGTTAGCCTTTTAAGAGCTGAAAGGAAGGTTGAAATCATCACCGATACTATTCTTGCTAGTGCCAGACAAGAGCTTTACTGTTTATTGTAATTCATAAGGTATCGGGCTGGGTGTTATGCTTCTATAGGGAGATGGAGTCGTTGAGTACGAGACTCGATAGTTGATGCCACATGAGAGGAACTACCTGACACATGATCTGTTGAATGCATCTATTTTTCATGCCTTACATTGTTGGGGACATTATCTTCTGGGAGAGCACATTGTGGTTTTCTCTGAACAGAAGAGTCTCAAGTAAATCTTAACTCAGCATGATTTAAATTTGAGACAGTGAAGATGGGTTGAGTACCTTCAGTCTTTGGACTTTCAGTTTGCCTACACGCCTAGTAAAAGAAATGTTGTGGCTGATGCAACGATCATAACGACTCAAGTACATGTAGTTCATGAGGACAGATGTGAGTGGAAGCTTATACCACTATTCTCTGAGATGCATTTGGTGGTGCAAAATAGAAAAGGGAAGAATTTTATATCTTATGTAGTAGTTACCTATACCCATCATGATCGAGTACGAATTAGGAAACGATCAGATTCTGAAGGCCTAGTATTATGGGAATGTGTGTCTGGAGAGGACCCTATTCATGGGTGGTCTAATGGTGAGGATGAAATATTGCATTTCCAGGGACCCGTATTGGTTCCAATTGAAATACACGAGGAGCTAATGGGGGAATTTTATTCCTCAGTTTGGAATGTTTATCTTGGTCTCACCAACATGTATCATGATCTACACCGCCAATACTGTTAGCCAGGTATGAAGAGATATGTTGTTGGGTTCTTCATGAGGTGTTCCACTTTTCAGTAGGTGAAGGCGGAGCATCCGCGACCAGTAGGGCTTCTGCAGCAGTTACCCATTCACGAGTGGAAGTGGAATGACATTGTGATGGGTTTTGTGATAGGGGTGTCGAGGCCTCCTCGAGGATAAAATGTAGTATGGGTTGTCATTTATAGACTCACAAAAGATACTGATTTGTTTCCAATCAAGGAGACCTTCAGTGTTAATGAGCTGGGACGGCTGTACATCTGAGAGATTGTACGTTTTCATGGAGTTCTGCTCTCCATTGTATAAAAAAAGGATGCATTTTTACTTCTCGGGTCTGGAGGGGCTTCATAAGGCTTTGGGTACATAGGTAATTTTGAGTACAATATACCATCCCCAGACAGATAGAATGTCTGAGCGTACAATTATGGTTCTTGAGGACCTGCTCTGAGCATGTATTGTAGATTTTAGAGGATCCTGGGAAAATCATATACCTCTTGCAGAGTTTTCCTACTATAATAGTTTCTAGACGACTATTCAGATGTCACCTTAGGAGGATTTGTATGGAAGGCCATGCTGATCACCCTTATGTTGGATGGAGGCATGAGAGGAAACTTTGCTGGGACCTCGTATTTTTTAGGAGACCACATATACTATATAGTTGATTCAGAAGAAGATGGATACAACATAGTCTTGGAAGAAGTCTTATTCTAATCAATGGAGACGACCTATGGAGTTCGAGGTTGGGAATCAAGTTTTACTTCATGTCACACCGAGGTTAGGACACAATAGGATTAGGAGACAGGGTAAGCATACACCGAGGTACATCGGGCTATTTGAGGTATTTGAGAGAGTTGGTCTGGTTTCCTATCGGTTGAAGTTTTTTCATAGGTATGGGGCTATGCACGACGTTTTCCAATTTTCTCAACTCCGAGGTTACTTATCACATCTATCTCATGCTTTCCAACCCGAAGAAGTCATGTTGGAGGTGGATGAATCTTTTGAGAAACATCTGATCTGGATTGTTGATCGCAGTACAAAGGTTCTCTGTGACTGGTATCTTCCTCTGGTATGGGTTCTATGGCAGCAAAAAAGGGTACATGATGAGACTTGGGAGAGGGAGGATGACGTATGATCATAGTGGTAATATTTGATCGAGGATTCTTCTACTACGCTGCGCTATGGAAAGTCGAGGATGAATTTCTTTAATGGGGAATTTTGGAAGAACCTGAATATTCTTTTCAGGTATGTTTTTCCTTTTTATAGTGTTTTTTTGATAAGTGGAGTTTCTGGAAATTTTTGATGTACACGTCGTACACCTTATGATTACACATTGTGTACTTCGTTGCTGTAGGAGGACTTGTGATAGCCGTGATTTGGCCACACACACGGTTGTGTGGGGTGACATGGAGGCCACTTAAAGCGGAGTATGGAAAAGGTGAGTACACACCGTGTACTCCAAAACTACATGTTGTGTACATTCTTTTTTCATTAAACGCACCGGGGTCACATCTGACGGACAAGAAAGACTCTTTATAGGTTTCGTTCATCTGAGATTGTCGAGCCTCTGCCGATCTTCGATGAGCCCTCAATCCTCCATTCATCCTCCGATTCAAGAACCGTTGATTGTGTTGGAATCACATTTTTGGGTTCTATCTTCTCCTTGTGTCTTATTTTCCAATTACTCTTCTGTTACATGTTATATTTGGTTGAACATTTTGGATGTTTTCTTTGATCTATGGTGTTCCAAGGAGATTTAAACTTCATGGTCCAAGTATATTGATCTCTAAACCTCGAGTTAAGTGATTGGTGCCTTTCAGTTCTATTTATTTGAGTATTATGTGCAAATTCCACCATTAACATTGAACGAGGTATATAATGTTACCATTTTACCACTGATGTTTTCTTGCCATGCTTGTATGTCTGTGTAGTGGTAAATTTGATATGAATTAGGTTGATTTCTATGCCTTGGATGTTCTTCTCATTCCATGTTCTGTTTATGTTCATTTGGTCCTGTTTAGCCTATTGACAGTTTACCTATTTTCTAAGACTTGTGGTCGTAGGATGGAGTGTTGTTTTCTGACATGCGTGAGATTTTGTAGACAAGTTAGTCACATTGTTCTTCAGGTTTAATTTATCCTTATATATTTACTATGAATTGACATACATGGTTTTATAAGAACCTGGTGTTATAGACTATAAGTGGAAAGACCAAGTGATATTTCATAGAGATTCTTTGGACATTATAGACTACAAAAGGATTTACTGAGTGAGTTTCCTCAGAGGGACATTGAACATTACAGACTATAGGGCGATAGACCGAGTGAGCTTCCTCATAGATTCTTTGGGATTTATAGTCTAAAAAGGGATAGACCAAGTGAGCTTCCTCAGAGATTCGTTGTTTTTTTTGAATTACCTTGATCCACTCCAGGCTATAAGAGTAATTGACTGTGTGATCTTCCATATAGAGTCTATGAACAACATAAGTCTATATAAGGAATTGACCGAGTGAGCTTCCTCAGAGAGTCTATTGACCATGGGGATATAAGGGGAATTGACCTTGTGTGCTTCCTCAGATAGTCACTCGCTATATTAGACAATAAGGGGAATTGACTGAGTGATCTTCTTAAGAGAGTCTTATAATTTTTGTATGACCAAACTATAGGGGTTAGGATGAGTGCTCTTCCCAGTTGGTTATTGGATCTTGTTAGGTAGGACTAGAGGGGATGGTTGTGAGTATATCCCAAAGGGTTACATATTTGTGTTTAGCTTCTAGTTAGAAGTTTCTTGATATTGGAACTGTGTATTGTCAACTGATGAGTATTTTCGTATTTACTGCTTCTTGTGCTATTACCTGTCATATAGTCACTGACTATTAGGCACAGATCATTGGGTGGTTACCTACTAGAATTTAGTCTCACACCCTATTTGGTTCATGATTTTGGGATGAAACAGATTATATTTTTTCAGGTATAGATAAGGGAAAGCGCCCTTCAACATTAGGGACATGACTTGCTATAGAGCTAGAGAGCATGGGACCAAGCCTAGGCTTGCGATGCTGAGGAGATGTTTATCTGTTTGTTTTGTAGTTTGGTTTAGTACTTTTTGTATTCATCATTGTGAATTGTTTTGATGTTTTCCTAGACATATGTATCAGGCATCATTTATATATGTGCTCCATTTGTTTACATGAGTAGTCTTCCATTTTTTACTATTGTATGAATGTTTAGAGCTTCTGTTATTGCATTTGTTTATCTTCGACTGTGTACTCTGGCAATGAGGCCATAGTTTCTCCACTATCACACCAAGGACCTCACTTCTAGTTAGTAGTCTCTGGCATTTGGGAAATGAGCTTGAGTCCATGTGGCCAACTAGGTATGGGGAGCCTCTGGGTAGCTTCCGGAACTGGGACGTTACATCATCCACTACTGAAAATTGCCTCAATCGAAGACCAAAATTCCATTTTTATTGATAATATCTATTTCTTATGTTGAGAGAGAACCAATTACTTTATACCCTTCAACATAATTCCTATTATTTGACTAATTAGATAAAATACCATAAGAGGAAGGTGGGTCTTGGTATGATAGAAGAATTCAATGGTCCCTTCAGATATTGTTTCATTATTAAACCAAAAACATTTATATCTTCTTCCCCTACTAATATATGAACAGAAATGAAATTATAAAAGAGACAAAATTATTTATACTTTGTTCACCCTCACTGGTCTTTGTCAAAGGATAATTCAACATAAATTTGTTGATTGTACTGCATCCACTAAGGACAACTATAAAATAACAATGTTCAGGCTAGAGAACTACTTTTCCAAGGATCATTCTCAATACAAGATTCATGGTCTTCCCACAACTTTACCAAGGTTCACATAAAATGCGTCATTCACTAGCTAACTATCATAAGAAAGGATAATTGTATTCATTTTCCATTACTCACTAATCTTAAAATGGATACACTCATAGTTTATATACATTTAGGTCCCATAATATTCATGGAAACACAAACTTTCAGTTGTAGATAGAAGCTCTGTTGATGTCTTGTTTTCACCAGTAGATAATATATAATTTTCCACAGACTCTTAGAAGACTCAAATTAATTTCATAAACTGTTCCTCTATAAAATTACATGAATCATCCATATATTTCCTTGAGTAATCTATTATTTATGCTCCACCATGTGGCATGAGTGCTTTTTAGATCACCTCTCCTACATGCACTACTTCTTTCGCACACCACCCCTCTTCTGTAGACCACTTCATCCAAAGACCATATCTTTCTATGTGGACTATCCATAATTTTCAGACAACTTTTTAATCTATAGACCACCTCTCCTTTGTGGGATATAGTTTCATACTAAACACCTTTTGTGAAAAATCTCTATGGAACCGTTTTTTTTCATGGGATCCTCCACCTGAACCTATTATCCTTTTTAGACTATCATGGGAATTTTTTAGGACATAGAATAAAATCATCCTTGAGACAAAATTTATCTCATGAAAATCCTGCATAGTAATGACTGGATTATCGATCCTTTAATAGGGATATAGATCCCAAAAATCTGTTAATCTGCCTTTCTCAAATATTCAATGTGGTATATTTTTTCAATGAACTATGAAACCCCCATGAATCGTTATTCATTATGTGTTATGAATACCATCATGAACCTATATGGTGGTTGATCGATTCCGCCAATGATACCCTTTGTGCATCCATAAATAATTGCCTCTTTATTCAAAAAAACAACATCCCAGGAAATTCAATCCTTCTAAGAACTACTTCCCTCCCACAAACTACAAGCCTTTCCTTGAACCATTTTACCTACATGATCCTATATATTCATTGAATATAAAAAAGAACACCTAAAAACACTAAGAGGACAATATGGTGATGGTTTTCAAACAAAGGATAATAATTATTAAAAAATAAACTACATAAAAAATAATGTGGTGAGTTATAAATACCATTTATTGGAAACATATTAGAATAAATTAATTTAGTAAATTTTTTCAAATATTTATATTAACGTAATATATTATGTGTTTCAGTTATAATAATTATCTTCAAAGAAAGATATATGTTGATAACTAGAAGTAAACACATAAATTTGGAAATATCATAAAACATGAAATAATCATAAGAAATATATAACATCCAATAAAACATCACAAGATAGAAAAATGATATTTGGTTAGGATCAAACACTAATAAAATACATAATTTTACATTATAAAACATATTACCCAATGCATTGGAGGGGATATATAATTCCTTACCCACCCTTCACATTTATATCATGTTCATGAATAATGTTACACATAGATCACACAACATAATAATTTATTTCATTACGTTTAATATCATGGTTGAGTTTTCTGAGATATTTAAATCAAGACCCCAAATAAATGATGCATAGGTACTTCATTATAAATACTCTTTAATTGAAATAGGGATGGGTATTTAGTAAAAAATGATTGGGATTGAAAAATATAATAATTTTTTTGAAGAACAACAGTAGTACAAAGAGATTAATTAAATGATTACTTATAGTGAAATGGGAAACTAAAAAAATTTAAAACACATTTATTGTAATAAGAATATATAAGAACATAACCCAATAAGATCCACCAGAAATTAAACGTTGACATTTAATTATCGTATTTTAAAAAAGGGAATGATTGGTTCTCATTCCTTTAGAGGACATATCTAAAATCATGGGAGGTGCTTAATAAGTGTGGGGTAGACTTTTGGTATAGATATAGAGAGATAATATTAGATGAAAACTATTCTTCATGATTTTTAGTGACAATTAATTGGAGGATTATTAGTTTATATACAAAAGAGAGGACAAATTATTGTTAATTTCCAAAACATCAGTGTATGACTCTATATGATAATAAAAAAATACACCAAAACAATATGTGGGTTTTTTTCCAATGGTCTCTTCAAAAGGGGATTTTATTTCATTATTTTATAAGGCATTGAACCCAACACATTTAAATAATTCCTTGCTGATGTGGAATTAGTCATATTATGAAATAATTTATTAAAAATCATAACATATAATATGTAACTTGTAATGTTAATTATTGTTATCTAAAATCATTAAAATCTCATCAAAACCCAATTTGTTTTATGGGTATGAATTATATTGGTCTTACATAATCATTATAGTTTTTATTGTAACAATTTTTTTCATTTATGATTTCATAATACATATCTTATTATTATACTATATATAATTATGTAAGAAAAATTAAATTGTGTTTCAAAATTATGCTAAATTTAAAATAAGATAATTTCATCATTAATATTAAAAATGTTATGATTATTTTATCAAATACACACATTTAATATGAGTGATCATTTTTTTATATAAAAACCCATTTGTAATAAAATAATAGTTATTTTACAATAATAATTTTTAAAAAATTCTAAGAATCACATTGAACTTTGTAAAAGTATATCATCATTTATTTTTAATAAATATTACTAAAAATAAATAATTTACTAAAATACCATTTCATTCAACTATTCATGAATTCCTAAGAAAATAATGTTTTCTTTGAAACTATATATTTTTTAAAAATATAGAATATTTTGATCATATCAATATTTAGTTTTTGTTAAACTCATTTTCAAATCATTATATAATTAATATTAAAAAAGATAAATATAAACATGATTTTTTTCAGAAAAATTAAAAAAATTATATTTTTGGTATCATGATGAAAATAACATTATTACAGTATTGAATTACCTAATAGTAAGGTGTGTGAGGAGAATATTTTCAATGGGTGGTTCATAGTAAATTTTTTGGGTCATGATCTTGATGTTCTAAATTATCTCCTAAAAATTTAATTTTCATAAGTTATTTTGTCTTAGGTATGGTTTGGTTGAAGGAAAATACCCTTGATAATATATCCCTCAGATGTTCTGATAAATAGAATTTATAGGGTACAATTATACTGATATAGGCAATAACGTCATTGGTTTATCTGATATGATATTTATCATAACCCATAATATAATGATCTTAATGGACACTATTCCACAGATATATTATCAATGGTTATGTCACGTAAAATTATTTTTAATCTAACTGAAAATATAATGGTCAAACACAAGACAATTACTTCATGTGTTTCAATATCATCATTTATTTATAAATCAATTAATATTTTAAAAGATGAATTCCATTTGGTAATTTCTGTTTCATTATATGAAATCATCTAGATCATTCTAATCCTTATAAGAACTATCTTACAATAATCATAAAATGGAGGATAAAACAAAATTAAATTATTATTATATTTCAATGTCCTTGATATGTAAAAGTTATCTTCCTTAAAACATATTTTTTCCGAAAAAATCATCTAATATCTCATCTAAAGGAAATAATAAAGTGGGTCAATCATACTCTAAAACAAAACCTCCAAAAAGGTAATATATATGTATCAATATAGACTTAGACCAAAAAATAGATATCCCTTACTCCAAGTGACCTCATCATAAATTGATTCATAATTATTAAAAACTCAAATTAATTGAAATAAAACACTATAATGGGTTTCTAGATTGTATTCAAAAAATATGATAAACATGGCATGTAATATATGAATAAATCTCCCTCAGTGACTTCAAATTTATCGTCGACCAACAATGACACCAAAATGGAATACATACGAACTAGAATAACAACAGATACATTAAATATGATCATATTCACCCAAAAATAGAAGTAAACCCTATAATAGAACATCATTTCAATTTAAACCATGTAGAAATTCCCCTTATAATAAAACCTTTTCTAGCCTCCCTTCCCAATAGCCCATCCTCTGGTATTAGCTCAGAACTAAGGTCATCCATGAGTGTCTTACTCAATTTAATCCCCATCACATCACTGGAATCTAATGTATCATTAAATTGAATGCAATCATCTAACACAGAAGTATTTACTGGATTCTATTCTCACTCACATGATCTAAATCACATCTTCTCAAGAATGATCAACCTGTCTAAATATCTATGAACCATATAAATTATCATAAAATGTGCTAATTAATCCATACATTCTAGTATATATATAAACTAACCTAGAAACATAATCTTGGATGATAATAAAAATTATCTTCGGTGATCATGACTCTCACTCGAGTTTTGAATTTAAAATCCCAACCCACAGGAGGATTGCAAATCAAAACCTAAAAGAAATCACCATATAAAAGAATGTACGAATAAAAAACCCCAAAAAATACCTCAATATTAAAAATGTTTTCCATTGTAATTATATATAATGAATAATAAACATAATGCATTTTAAAGCATGCAAATTATATCAGTGTGCTAAGAAAAAAAATAAAGACACAAAAGAGGGAAGAGTAAATTGTGTGTACCTCGTGTATAAGGTGTGTACGAATGAAAATCCTATTTTGCTATGTAAAAAAGATCTACCAAAAATTTAATATTAATATATATGTTTTTTTGCATAGTTTTATGTTTTATACCCCACAATAGGTTCTTATAATTTATGTGGCCATGTATCTCACACAGAATGAAGATAACTGCAATATATGGAAATTGGTTGTGTCTCTCACACAGGCTCTAGTCATATATCCTACACATCCATCTTCCACTGACATAGGGCTAATTGTTATATTTAAGGTATCAAATTATGAACATGATATAGATTCCTTCCACCATAAATAAACAAAACTATACCTTTATTACTCACCGTTATAAAAATCATGACCAACTAGTCTGTTTGTTGAAATACTTGTTGTGTAGATTGGTTTTCATTAATAGAAATCCCCATAAACATCCTGAAACGTTGAATTCCTAAATAAAAAGAACAACATCAATTGATTCATAACTATTAAAAACTCTAATTAATTGAAATAAAACAATATAATGGGTTTCTATATTGTATTCAAAAAATACAAAAAACATGGCATGTAATATATGAATAAATCTCTCTCAGTGAATTCAAATTGATCATCAACCAACAATGACCCCAAAAGGGAATCCATACGAACTAGAATAACAACAGATACATTCAATATGATCATCTTCACCCAAAAAAAGATGTAAACCCTATAATATAACATCATTTCAAATTAAACCATGTAGAAATTCCCATTATAAGAAAACCTTTGCTGGCCTCCCTTCCCAATAGCCCATCCTCTGGTATTAGCTCAGAACTAAAGTCATCCATGATTGACTTCCTCAATTTAATCCATATCACATCATTGGAATCTAATGTAACATTAAATTTAATGGAATCAACTAATACAGAAGTATTTAATGGATTCTATTCTCACTCACGTGATCTAAATCACATCTTCTCAAGAATGATCAACAAGTCTAAATATCCATGAACCATATAAATTCTCATAAAATGTGATAATTAATCCATACATTCTAGTATATATCTAAAATAACCTAGAAAAAAAAATCTTGGATGAGAATCAAAATTATCTTGTGTGATCATGACTCTCACTCGAGTTATGAATTTAAAATCCCAACCCACAAGAGGATTGTAAATAAAAACCTAAAAGTAATCATCATATAAAATAATTTACTAATAAAAAACCCCCAAAAAAACCTCAATATTAAAAATGTTTTCCATTGTAAATATATATAATGAATAATAAACATAATGTATTTTAAAGCATGCAAATTATATCATTGTGCTATGAAACAAAAGAAAGACACAAAAGAGGGAAGAGTAAATTGTGTGTACCTCGTCTATAAGGTGTGTACGAATGAAAATCCTATTTTTCTATGTAAAAAAGTTCTACCAATAATTTAATATTAATATATATGTTTTTTTGCATAGTATTATGGTTTATATCCCACAATAGGTTATTATAATTTATGTGGTCATGTATCTCACACAGAATGAAGACTACTGCAATATATGGAAATTGGTTGTGTCTCTCACACGAGCTCTAGTCATATATCCTACACATCCATCTTCCACCAACATGGGGCGTCTTGTTATATTTAAGGTATCACCTTATGAACATGATATAGATTCCTTCCACCATAAATAAACATAATTATACCTTTATTACTCCCCATTATAAAAATCATGACCAACTAGTCTGTTTGATGAAATACTTGTTGTGTAGATTGGATTTCATTAATAGAAATCCCCATAAACATCCTGAACCGTTGAATTCCTCAAAAAAAGAACAACACCAATTGATTCATAACTATTCAAAACACTAATTAATTTAAACAAAACACTATAATGGGTTTCTATATTGTATTCATAAAATATGAAAAACATGGCATATAATATATGAATAAATCTCCCTCAGTGACTTCAAATTGATTGTCGACCAACAATGACCCCAAAAGGGAATCCATACGAACTAGAATAACAACAGATACATTCAATATGATCATCTTCACCCAAAAATATAACTAAACCCTATAATAGAACGTCATTTCAAATTAAACCATGTAGAAATTCCCATTATAAGAAAACCTTTGCTCGCCTCCCTTCCCAATAGCCCATCATCTGGTATTAGCTCATAACTAAGGTCATCCATGAGTATCTTCCTCAATTTAATCCCCGTCACATCATTGGAATATAATGTAACTTTAAATTGAATGGAATCAACTAACACAGAAGTATTTACTGGATTCTATTCTCACTTACATGATCTAAATAACATCTTCTCAAGAATGATCAACCTGTCTAAATATCCATGAACCATATAAATTCTCATAAAATGTGATAATTAATCCATACATTCTTGTATATATCTAAAATAACCTAGAAAAAAAATCTTCGATGAGAATAATAATTATCTTGTGTGATCATGACTCTCACTCGAGTTTTGAATTTAAAATCCCAACCCATAGGAGGATTTTAAATCAAAACCTAAAAGAAATCATTATATAAAAGAATGTACTAATAAAAAACCCCAAAAAATACATCAATATTAAAAATGTTTTCCATTGTAATTATATATAATTAATAATAAACATAATTTATTTTAAAGAATGCAAATTTTATCATTCTGCTATGAAACAAAAGAAAGACACAAAAGAGGGAAGAGTAAATTGTGTGTACCTCATGTATAAGGTGTGTACAAATGAAAATCCAATTTTTATATATAAAAAAGATCTACCAATAATTTAATATTAATATATATGATTTTTTCACAGTTTTATGGTTTATACCCTACAATAGGTTCTTATAATATATATGGTCATGTATCTCACACAGAATGAAGACAAATGCAATATATGGAAATTGGTTGTGTCTCTCACATGGGCTCTAGTCATATATCCTACACATCCATCTTCCACTGACATGGGGCGTCTTGTTATATTTAAGGTATCACCTTTTGAACATGATATAGATTATTTCCACCTTAAATAAACATACGTATACCTTTATTACTCGCCATTATAAAAATCATGACCAAGTAGTCTGTTTGATGAAATACTTGTTGTGTAGATTGGTTTTCATTAATAAAAACCCCCATAAACATCCTGAAACGTGGAATTCCTCAAAAAAAAAAGAATAACACCAATTGATTCCTCATAGATCACAATGGATAATAAAAATAATATATGTAAATGTATTGGTATCATCATATGAATCATATATTGGACCAACTGCATCATGGAAAGCATCAAATCATCTTTGAAATCTATTCACCCTAGATATTGCAAGATGGTCCTGTGTAACCCTTGTACATTGAACTCACCTTCATATACATATCCATGTCCATATCCCTATCCTAATATATTTAATTATTTGAAAATATCCCCATATAGTGTGCATGAGAAAAGAAATCATAAATTAATTAAATGATCATTAATATAATATTAATAAAAAAATAACTTAAAATAAAAGTGGTATTAGAATATCCATGGTATACATTGTATGTTTATGTGTCAAATAAAAAGATATAATTAATTATTGACTCAAACAATTAGTTCTATTCTAATCCAAAACATCTATATAAAATATATCACCAAATGAACATAAATTAATTAATAAAAAATTTATTAATTAAATATTTCATATTTCATCACCAATTTAATGGATAACATTTCAACCATATTCTTTCAGAAGGGGAAAACCTCACTTCAGGGATAGATGTAGCTGGTATAAAAATTAATGATATCATTATATGACTTCAATCTCTAATTTCTCCAACATATAATTATGGGGAATATATTGTAAATATTTGCTAATATTTTCATCCTCTGACAATGAATGTCACCATAAAAAAATATCCATTAATGCATAATCAAAATTGAGAATACATAGTGGTCAATTGGAATCCATTCTATCACTCTATGAACATGGATAATCATACTTATCTCAACCATCCATAGAAAACTATTATGGTGACCATTCCACTCTCCTAAAATTATAGACAATCCTTTTTGATTGATCAATATTGTTTTCAGGTATTTTTTATCTTTAGAATAATTAAAAAAATTCTAAACAATTCAAGTGGATAAAAAACATTTGATGAATTTATAGACCTTTAACTAGTCTATAACCAAAATTACAATAATTTTATTTTCATTAAATAAATTAATAAAATATTTTGGAACATTAAATTTCAATATAGACTCTTTATCATATATCAAAATTTTGAATTTTAGAATAAAATCATAATAATGGGACTATAAAATAAAAATAATATTTTACTTCTTATCATTCAAAAATATTGATCCAATTTATAGAATTCCATAATTTTCCCAATCCTTATGGATTTTAATGTTATTAAATTCATTTATTTTTATTTTTTAACTATTTTCACAAATATTGTGACATTACTGGGTAATATTTTTAAGATGTGCATATTATTATATAAAATTAAAAATAAATTTAAAAATAAATTTAATTTATTATTAAATTTTATTAAGATAATTAAGCAACTGGAATATGTTTTTATACTTAAAATAATTTTAAAAATATAGTATTCAGCTAGGTGATTCATTTTTTAATAATAATATTATAATAAAAATATATTTCATAACAAATGAATGAATTAAAAATGGGTAAATTATCTATAGTTGAATAATAAAGGCTATAAATCCACACATGAAATAAATATAATACATTTTTATGATGTATTTGTGGAATAATTCTATAGTTTAACCACCATATTAATTATTATATAATTTACCTAGGTTTCTCACATTTCATAGTGGAAAATAATTTAATGAATAAAAATTAAATGACAGTAAATAATTAATTTTAATTTAATGACTCAAAATATGGAAAATGGTTTCCATGATTTAGTTTATAGATGTAGTAAAAATTGCGTATATATAATTACATGTAATGAAACTCATATGTTTTTTATGAAAATGAATTTTAAAACATAAGAACACATTACACAAAATTCATGTGTAGAATCAATTCACATGAATTTTATTGACTGATTTTTTAAAAATATGTCATTATTATACATTTATATCAATAAAAAACTACATTTAAACATTATACTAAATAATTAAATGTAAATAAAAAAATGGATGTTTATTTTATGAAAAAATTACATTATTCAAATAATAGTAATGGATGAGAATCATAATAAAAACAAATAATTTTATAATATTTATAATAATACATAAATACATATTCACTCCAACTATAGTTTTATATTTTTTACATTAATATCATATTCTTATGTTGTCACAATGAATATATTTTTTAAAAAATATTATCCACTACATAACAAAAAAACAAATCTGTCAATAAAAATTTAAAAAAAATCAATCTTTGAAAAATTATGATAGATATGTTAAAAACATATTATATTTTATGAAAATAAAATTCCTAAATTATTTATTTTTTTGGGAATAAAAAAAAATAATGAAACCCCACATTAATATAAAAAAAATTATAAACATTATGTATTATAAGTATTATTTCAAATAAGTTACAAATGAGTGTAAATTGGTTTGTTTATTATTATATATTAATATTTATTTGATTCTAGATTTCATTTTAGTGAAATTGTAATCACTTTAGTTTACGGTTTTTTATATCATGATCAATTAAATAAGATATTTATTTCAATTAATATATACTAGAATACATATGTATTACATACCCCCAAAAAATAATATGTTTACCACAATTTTAATTGATATTTAGAAAGAGAGTGTATCATAACATAGATATAATATCTGTTTATTATGTTACTGTGATATTTAATATCCATGTGATTGCTATAAAATGTAAATTTTTATTAAATATTTATAAAACCATTAATGTACCACTATTAGACTCATACATGTGAATATGATTCTCAAAGAATACCTTGATTAAAAACAAATCAATGATGATTGATTTATCTTCATCTTTATTGGGTTGAGTAATTATATTTCCACCGAGATTAATAGTATGAAAAAAATATAATTATAATATTTATTTTCATTTGATTAGAATAATTTAATCATTTTTTTCATTTTATAATTTTTATATCTCCGATAAATCTCATATTAATAATGACAAAAAATCAAGATGATTTTTTCATGCCTATATATCTAGAATTACAATTAATACATCATATCATCCATATCTGTGTTACATTTTATTCCCCCTATTTTTATACGTTATCCATAAACAAATTCAGATGAAGGTGTTTTGACAATAAAAAATGGAATTTGAATAACACGTTATATGAAAATATAATACATTACACATTATAAAAATAATAATAAAATGCCCAGATCATCTTAAATCACTCTATATAAAATTTTCCCAATGAATCATAAAAATATACGAACCCAAATTTTAAACCACAAATTCATAAATTATTGATTCCATAAACAACCAAATTTAACATAAAATTTATCATAAAATTTGATTTAATATTTCCTAATTTCAAATAAAATATATATATAATCCCTAACCATATATTCTCTTAATTTTGATAATACATTCCATTACTATCTTGAGTAACTGTAAATACATATCAATCATTTATTTTTTAAAAACAAAACTCGATATTTGTTCTTTAATTAATGTCATCACATTTGAAATAAAATCTAATACAACCCAAAAATATTAATAATTGCCTTGATTTCTATATTACATAATAAAATATACTGAATATTTTTGTTCTAACTTTAACAATGTATAAAGAGAAATTAAAATTTAATGAATTTAATATATATGATATAAAACATATATTTCCAACATATAATCCCCAATTATCCCATTTGAGTATAATTTCGTCTATATAAAATTTCATGTCAAACCACATTGATATCATTACCTTATAGCTATAATACCTAATATAATAATATTTATGCTCTATATCATTAATAGTAAATAAAATGATAAAATTAAAGTTTATATATACCTCAATAATTAATTATTTCTAATACCAAAAAATGTCATTAAAATGTCATTAATTATTTAATAATCACTTCCCATAAAACTTCAAGACAATTTATTGGCCTTTAATATTATGATAAAAATTATACTTTTAATATATAGTGGTATCTAAATTAATTAATTTTTTTAAATTCTTATCCTTAAATTACATCTAAAATCGTTCCCTAATTCCAAACATAATAACTAGAGAAATAACCAACCCATTATTACCAGTTTAATAGAATGGGATTTTATTTATTACATTCCCATGATATTCTAGTTAATATTTTTTATATTACTAGGAAATAAATACATGGTAGAGTTAAAAGATGAACAATGTGTAATGTATTCTATAAAAAATATTTCATAAGTTTTATACATTCTTTCATTCTAGAAGAATTTTATTAATTTATTATGAATGATAATATTGGAATGATGACCCATGTTGTAGTGCATACTAATCATTAAAATGTCTATTTTTTTGAAATTTTCATATGATAGAACAACCACTTAAATAAATATTAAATGAAATAAAACATTATCCCAGTTCAAAATCATGACAACCGATAATAATATATTCATTTTATGTAATAAACTTGATCTAAAATAATAATTTAGATACACAAAAAAATAATAATTTCCCAGTTTTTTCCATAAAACATATGATAAGAAAAATTTAATGTATAATCATAGTAAAAAGTGTATATTGACAATAATTCCTTGAAAACAAATCTATTATCTTAAATTAGACATGAACTATTTTTATATAATTTACAACCATGTGAAATAAATTTATTTCTAAAAAAATAAATATCATAAATAGAATTTGATATAGGAATCTAAGTGAAATATATTTATATAACCCCTATAATAACACGTACAATAACTCTTACATGCAGAATAAAAAAATGGGGATTCCAAATTATATTCCATAGAAAAAAATTTTATATAACAAATAATAAGGACAAAATATATACACCACTCATCATAAATAGTTTATAAGTACTATAAAATTATAGAGAATATATTAATATATTATTTTTTTCATAATTATAAATCTAATTTCAATCTCATCTAATAAGAAAATTAACATTGATTTTTTCATCAAAATGGTCTGTATCATAATTTTTTCAAAATATGAAATAAAAAATATCCTATAATAATAGATGTGTAATAATATTTGGAAAATGATAAATCATATAGAGGATATGTGATAATTTTTAATAGGTAGGTCTTATGGAATATGTGATTATTCATGAAATAGTTAGAAAACATATTAATAATTTTTAAAGTATGTCCCAAACAATATGTTGAATACGCAATGATTATAATCTACATAAATTGATAGTAAAAATTAAAAAAAATATTCTTAAATAAAATTTATAAATAAAAAAATTATAAATAAGAAAATAAATAAATTATTTTAGTGTACATGGATGTTAATGAGAAATAAAGTAATGAACATAAAAAAAATTTATTGAAAAATCTCATAACACACATCTTGACTCGAATAATATGTCATTTTATTCCAAAATAATTATTTTATTATGTAATTTCTCAATAATATTTTAAAAGAGAATTAAATTATTATTTATTAAGATGATTTGAATTATTACCATATTATATTTATTTTATTAATGATTTAGGTGGACATCAACTATTTTAAGGCCCTTCAATCATTAACCATTCAAATAGATTATGTATGTTGACAAAAGTGAAATGGATAATAGTTCAATCAAATAAATTGTATTAAACATGTTATATTTATAATTATTTTTCATTTAATATACATTTAGAACCACCATGATAAGTTTTTTATGAAAAAAATATATATCATTCTCTGAATGTAGTATTCCATGTGTACAGATGAGCAATGTTTTCATTGTCTAAATGGAAAAAAAATAATAAAATCAGAGAAGTAATTACATAAAAATTTTAATAATTAAAATATAACTACTATAAAAATGAATTAAATTATTTTTTATAATTGAACTTATTGGACAACAAAAAAAACAAAATCCATCGTTCTATGGGGGGTGTAAGAATAAATATTTCTACATGAAATTTTTTCTTTTTATATATGATAGAAATGAGATATAAAATGGTTTTACTAAAAACATAATGACATATAATAATATTAGTTATATATATTTCATTATATAATAATGGTTAGATTATATATTATGTATGTATAATATGAATGAATTTTAAGCCATTTTTAAAGTATTATATCTTCTTATGATATCTTACATTGCATTTGAATTGTCTGTTTCATTGAACATGGGTCTATTGTATGATATTTTTATTGTCACTCATGGGGCATAAGATAATAGTATGTTACATTTGGAAATTGATATATCGATGTTTTTAATATAATAAGAAAAGCGTATATGGACTTTGAAAAGTTATATTAATCCTCTATTATATGTATAAGTGAATAGTTCTTTCACCAATATTATGTTTTAAGAGTTCTAAATGTAATTTCAAAATTATACATAATAAAAAATAGACCATGGATGAAATGTAATACTCTTATACAAAGAAATAATCTTGTTATAATAATTTTCCATTTTAAAACCAATTAATAAACAAATATTTAAATATAATAATCAATAGCTCCATTTTCGGAACTGTTAACATAATATATATTTTTAACATATAATGATAAAAAATTAGTTTTAATATAAACAAAAAAATAATAAATTCTATGTTTTATTTATCAAAAAATTATATTATAGCACCATATTTCATGAAAACCATATCACTTTTATTGTTAAAAAATCATTTATTTAATTTTTATACAACTTGAAAAAGAGTTATGTCAACGTTGTGCAATCATGTTACATAATTTTATTAGCATTTAATATTTAAAATAATTCAGAAAATAAATTTAATTTAGTAATATTAAATATTATGATTTTAACCCTTAATAATAATATTTATACATATCATTATCATGATTGAGTATTATATGAGAACAATTTAATATTTTTTAATAATTTTATAATCTAAATAAAATGGAATGATTTATATTACAATTGATGAATTTTATAATATAGTACAATTTATTGTATGAATACACCCATCATATATCATTTAGACAAGATTTAGATGTATTTTTGGCCTTATCTCTTAATTTAACAGCCTTCTTAATCATTTGATTCATTACCAAGAAAAATAAAATTTTTTATGTGATAAGAAAATTTTGTGACTAAGAAAATAGAATTTCTTAGAACACTTTAATATATAGATTCAATTTATGGAATACTGTTTTCATATTTTAATTTATATATGTGTTAACAAAAATAAATTTTTGATAAATGTATTTTTTAAATATAAAAAATATTTTACAAATAAGTAATACATAGAATTGTTAAATGGGACATTAAAAGGTTTAAAATTAAGAATATGTTGTTTATTAGAAATTTATATAAATTTATAACCATATGGAACGTTCGAAAATTTATTTAAATGATATTAATATAATCTAGTTTTTTTCAAATAAAACATAACTCACATTCAAAATTGTCAAAAATGGATTTCCAAATTAAATATAATACTTTTAATTGGTTCATTTTATTTAATATATATATATATAACAAAAATAATTATTTTTATGTTATTTTTTTAGTCATTCAACAGTAGGATTTATTGAAATTCACAATATTTGTAAAATGTACAAATTATAAAAATTCACCAAAAACCCAATATCTTCATAAAAAACTAATATTCACTGCCATAAAATTTTTATATGTTAAATACCTAATATATTAAAATTTATTAAACTTAAAATTTCATAATATATAATTTTATTTAAAATTAATATAAAAAATATAGACAATAACAGAATTTAAATAAAAAAAATACGACTTTTAATCTTAATGTGTTCATAATATTATTTCATATATTTTAGAATGAGTGATAATTTATTCATTTTACATAATATATTCAAAATGTGTTAATATTTAACTTTTATTTCATTAATGTTTTATTCACATTTTTTCAGTGTTATCCATATTTTAATCCATTCAATAAGATATTTTTTTTGTAAATCACATTCAAAAATACTTTTTTGTTTTATGGCCTTTCTGACAAATTATTTTTAGAAAAAAAAAATTTTTTGAAAAATTTCAGTTGTAGTTTCATTATGATAGGAGAAACTAGTAATATTTGAGGAATTATTCTCAATTTAATAATGTCAATGTTGTATTATGATTTGTAAATATTAATTGAATATATAATTATATATATTATAAATGATTATCTGTACTTGTATTAGGAGATAAGATCTTCGAATAATGATGAACTAATTGGGGATCTTGGATTAAATAGGGTCATAGACATAGAGGTAAATTAAAAAGGTAATATAAACCATTTGAAGTAGATGGTCTATTTATTATATCTCAATTGTGTTCTAATTTACATAAATATATATGTAACATAAAAATTTGTCATACCATGTTTCATGATGGATTCATTTAATTCGATATTATTTTTCTATTTAAAATAAAATGAATATCTGTTGGATAATGTTATAATGGAAATGAAAAACCCTTGTGAAATAAATAGATTCTTTATGCACCTATTGTTTAGGGCCACTTGATTTTGTATGAGTTCATATACTTGGAACCTGATGTGTCAAAATTTATTGAATTAAGTAAAAGAAAAAATAATTAGCATCCCAAGTGATAGTTATCATTTTTTCCTCAGGTTGAGTTATGTAATAAACTATGAATTATCTCTAAGGGATATTCTATATGGTAACCATGGATGCCTTAAAATATATTATGTCATGTTATATGGTCATGAGGGTGTGTTCTTATACAACTAGTGTATGAATACTACGTGGGTAAGAGATGTTTATATTATAGATTGGTTTGGTGAGGGTATAAACCTAAGATTATCAAGATATATAGAGATTTCTAGTTTAACCATACGATATATATTCCACAGAGAAATTCCTTATAGGAAAAGGGAGTCTATATGATGATCATGATAAATTTTATGGATTTTATTTAATTTAATTAAGTTACATTGATATGAGACAACTAAAATTTATGAAGGAACCCATGTGGGATTCTAGTCATTTACATGACCTATGTGATCTCACTATGATTTTTGCTAATATATTGACCCTAGAGGGGGGGTGCATGTTGAAATTTGTAGTGTTGACTTATACATTCACACTAGTAATTTTACACTTGTGTAACCATGTTGATGATAATAGTTTGTGGACGTGATTGGTATACATTCGTAATGTGGTGTGGGTTTTAGCGAATAATCATCCCATGATTTTATTACTATTTTCTGACATCAATAGAATGATGTATCTTATATCTATGATTTTTAATATAAGTACAATCCTTATTAATACTTGGATTACACATTTAATGAATTAAATATATGTAAATATATGTATCTCGAAGTTTTAGTTATTGATATTTATTCATGGTTACGACTACTTTGGGTCACTTTAAGGAGTAGGAAATCATTCATGATGTGACGTAGTAACCATGGTCACTCCCTTTGATTTAGTTATGATTCATGACAATTCAAACTACTAATTTTCTCCCCTATGTTTTTGTAGTTATTCATGATTTCATTGATTACAATGGTCACCTAGTAACAGTTGGTGATGATTCTATATAATTATGATATCCTAGAGAACCCCCCATAGGAATTGATGCCGATGCTTTATTATTATAAATTATAATTTCACCCCTCATATATGAGACATTAATTTTGATTCATCTGATATAAAATAATATCTATAAATTTTTTTACTTTATGAATTATATGATAGATTGAATGGGATAACCTCAGGGTGTTTTTATTTTTCACATTATATTAGATGTCACAAAAACATGTTAGGCACTATGACATTCTTGTACAGGCTACAGAAGGAATAGGATAATCATAGGTGAAATGTTAGAACATTATTATCAAAGATTGTTATTATAATATATATTAATAATTATTATATTTATTCTAATAATAATGTCACAAGTATACAATACTTGAAATATGAACTATACCAACAGACCTATACCAACGGTTTGGAAAATATTTTGTATTTCTTTCCTATACCAATGGTTTCTAAAAACCCATTGGAATTGGTAACATAGAGAGACCAATACATGTGGTTATGAAGAAACTGTTAGTATAAGTCTATTATAGAAACCCTTTAACAACAGTTTGATCAGATCTTTGGGTATAGTTCCACCCTATGGAAATGGTTTCATCAAAACTGTTGGTATAGTTCAAAATGACAATGAACCTATACCAACGGGCCTCATAACTATTGGTATTGTTAACCAAGTTTTTATAGAATATGTTGATAAATAATAGTAAAAAAAAGTTAAAATACATATTAATAAATATATATTTATTTATGAAATTATGTTCACAAAATCCATGTTAGGTTCGTGATTAGTTTGATAGATTATAAAGATGAGGTGTTGGGATCAAAACCAACCCTAGTATGTTTTTTTAAAATTACATATACAAAAATTTTCCTAAAATAATTTGTATATGTTTTTCATATGTCCTATACCAATTCCAAACTAGAAAACTATCCTTTAAAACAATGGTATAGATTGTTTTTCTATTGGTGATACACAGTAAATTAATTGGTAATGTATGACATCACATTATGGGTTCCCAAGTATGTTTCAATTAATAAATAATTGTTATACAATGGAAGCTATATTAAAAGAATATTCTAATTTTTTTCATTATTATATTTGTTATCCATCCATATTTATCAATTCTGCTAGATACACTATCTGAATTAGTGAATTGGGTGATGTATGTCTTGGCAGTGGAGGTAGATATTTAGTATTATCTTTTAATTTTATTTATTTGTATTTATAATCATCAATGTAGGTACTCAATATTTATATTCTAGTATGAACATGTATCCATGTGATTTCATGTTGATTAATTCTTATTTGATATAATATTATTTCCACATTACTATATTCTGTATAATGTGATTTTTTTCAATGATTGTTGATTCCTTCTAAATGTTTGTTTTATTTTTTTATACATACAGATATGGGGATATAGCCTCTCCACATTAACACCCTTAATTAATTTCACTAGTCAACGAGCTATAAAATATGTAGTGTTATTCATAATTTTGTTTACTATACCTGTATAGTTACATCAAAGTAATCTAAAGTAGGGACATTAAAAAATGGTATAACAGCCTACGTAAACAAAATATCATAGTGGGTATCTGATTATTTATTTTATCTTAATAATTTTGTTGCGAGTAGAAATGTGTCAAATATAATTAAAATATCTTTTTATGGATATAATAATAGTTCATCATCATTTTATTTTATAATAGATATTATTGGTTATAAAGGATATGTGATGTCATTGATGGATTACTTATTCTAGTATTGTATGATTTTACCTACTGTATCACAATTTATTTTTCAAAATTTATCAATAATTAGGGATTTTGGATCATGGAATGATAGAAAATGAATTATCTTCATGCATAATATTTTTATTATAGGATTTCATTGACATTGATTTTCTTGAATGAAATTTATATAAATGATTATAGAGGTTTTTATAATGTAATGTGATGGTAAATAAGTATATAGTGTTTTCTATATAAAATGGTGGTATAATTATACTCATTTGTATGATGTAATATATTTAATCTAATGACCGATCAGTTGGATCTAAAATTATATGATCCTTTGTGATGCCTATAGATTCCATGGAATATGAAATTTATAGACATCATATTTGCTTAGTATAATAATATAATCATTTTTGATCAAATGTTTTGGAGTAATTTTGATACTATGGGCATGGAAAATAGTTTTTCTATATAATGAATCATTATCAAACTATATTGTGTATTATAATATATATTAATTATATAATTATACATAACCGGTATAATTCTACATTTAACTAGATATGGATCAAAAAGTAACGATGTCGTTTAATGTACATATGAATCTAGAAGACATTTAAATCCTTAATGGGGATGTATTATATACAGATGATCGATGAGTATGGTGACCAAAGAAATATTATTTCGTAGCATGAGATTCATTATGTATATGTATAGATGTTACAACCCTACTGTATCTAGTTTGGAACCTGATTTGTTGTGTTATAATGGGAATCATATTTGAGTGGTGACTCTTATGAGGTATTAACTATGTGAAATATGAACATTCATTTAGCATAGAATTCTCTTGTAATTATTTTGGTAAATATCTCAATAAATTATTGAGATGCATTTTTTAGTTGAGATAACATATGACATAAGAGTTTTACAAATGTCGTGTTTCAACATGGGATTCTGAGTTTGGTGTGGAATGAATCATCAATAGTTGATTAATGTTATATTGTAGTTAACTTGATATTCATCATTAACTTGTACCAAATTTATTGTGTGCGTAATTTTGATGAAAAATTTACATCGAGTATTATGGTCATTGTATTCATCTTCAAATTTGATGGAAAATACCTATTGTGTACATGGGCCAATTAACATTCCATATTAACAATAGGGAACATCTATAGTTTTTTTGAATATGGTAAAATGTTTTTTTTGTGTACATGTGACCTACTATGGAATATATTAAATAATTTGAATTTAACTAAGATTGGTAAAGATTTTTTTTGTTGAATGAGATTGTCTACTCATGGATCATGTTTGTAATTTTTTCACATTTTCCATGGATTTTATGGTATATAACTCATGGGATTATGTGAAGGATTCTATAAATTTGTGTTATGGGTGACTACACATGTTGTGTTTTCAAATGAAAGATGTGAAATGCACTAGGTAATATTTTGTCAATTTAATTATGTATCGGTTTGTTTATAAGAGAATGTCTAAAAACAAATGTTTTATTAATTTCCCTATATTCTTGGTCTCTCAAGGGGTTTTTATGAAATGATACAAGTCCTTATATGGAGAGATATGAAATAAAAAATTTACAGGTATTCATGTGTACTATAATTGAAATTTTCACTTAACATTAATTATCCTGATGTATTTATGTTAAAAAATAGAAAGGATTCCATTGAGGGTCAATATAAGTAAACAAATTTTATAGGAAGTGACCCATTTGATATTATAGGGTTTAAAAAATATAATGAATTACTTTTTTTGGATTCTAGAATTGATGTTCCTATGCTCCAATAATAGGTCGGATGCGATGTTTCATGATGGAATTCAAGAATGATTGGGTTAACTATGTCTGGGTATTATATTTTTTAATTTTCATAATGTTATCAATTGGTGTATTCACTTATGGTGGGTAGGGTCATGGGTATGATGATACTAGTCAATATATAGTATTGGTGGAACATGGGATTTTATATTTATATGAATCCAATTCTATTTTGTTTCCTAAGGAAATTTTCTTTTTGATATTTTTATGTGACTTTAGACGTATTTTTGTGGTTCATATCTGCCTCAATATTATGATGATTAGATCTCAATGGAATTAAAATTAGATATATGTACTTTTGAATGGAATGTAGTGATGAATTTGGCCAATCAGGTATCCAAACATGGAATTACTTGAGCTATTGTGTTTCGAATTATTTGTATGATATTTCAGGGTATTGGGATGCCTTATTCATTTTAAACATAATGATTAGATAATGGATTAGATTTTAATTTGTAGGAGTCAAAATATTTCAATAAAATTATTCCGTATATGGTCTTATTGGTAGATTTATAGATATTGGATGTGTTCTGGTAAAAACTCTAATAAGTGAGTCAACGAAACAATAAAATGGTTATTTACATTGATTATTAATTGTAGGATTTCTTTTTTATTGATTCTTACTTTATTTAATTGATTCTTATGGGATGGTACCAAAATAATGTACATGAAAATTCTATGGAACAATTATACCTCATGATATAAGGGTCTATGAAATTTCATCACAACATTTTAGGGAAATTTATTTTTATGTTCTTATCTTTAATTAGTTATGATACTCTTAAATAGAGGTACATAATAAAATCATATTTTTTGCTTTATAGTAGAATGTTATAATTAAAAATTTAATTCATTATTGGGGTATCTTGGCTATGTTGGATGAATTTTCTTATAGGGATATTTGGGATGATAACTAGAATAGGGAGGAGGATTTGAATCATCATTTTCAATCTAGTTAATAATTCATGAGGAAAGAATTTTTTTCAATTTTTTAAGCAGTTAATTTTATAAATGATGATATGAATTTAAATTTTCATAGTTAGATAATCATGGGTAGATTTGTTTAATAAAGTGAAACATAAGTGTTGATTTAATTCTATATTAAATTATAAACTAACTAAGGTATTCTTTCAAAACAAATTCTGGATTCTACCAAAGTTTACGGTTTTTTGTTCATGGTTTTGAGGATGTTGTGAATCATAATATATTTAATGAGTATTGTATTTACTTTTATTAGCCACACAATTAGTTTTCATTGATTAATCATGGTTAATGGTTAACTATAAGTATTTTTGAGTGACCCAAATTTCATTGTTTGGGCTTGAGGTGAAGATTATGGGTTTTCACTATTAAAGTCATACCATGGGATATTTGAAAGTGGGTTGAATAAGAATAATCCTGGTTACATTATGGTATATAAATTATTTTTATCCAACTACTTGAAATGTTTGGTAAGGAGAGTCCAGAATTCTCGGTTGACAGATTTTTTTAGAAAAAACCACCTGGCCCTACCATTACACATGTTGAATTTCATTATAATGATGGAAAGGATAAAAATTCCCCTCCTACCATTTAACCATCACTCACATTCCATTCCACATTACATAAGAAAAATATAAAGATGTTGTATTCCTCTTTTAACTATTTGGTTTCTCTTAAGAATGGTTATTTTAATGGTTCCTGTAGATTTATTATGTGTGGTGATCATATTTTTCATCCTCTATATTTTTTTCCATCTCTTCCTATCTACATGTTATTATTTTGTCAAGGTTTTTAGTGATAATTTTTCTATTTAATAATATAATTATTTAATTGTGGTTAATCCTTTTTCCTCTATTCCACATGATTCGAAAAGATTTTATATGTGAATTTTCACATGTTGTGTTCATGGAGATTTGTTTGAGTATGAATTGTATGGTAAATTTAATAAAAAAATCTATTTTTTGAAATTATTCAGATGATACAGATTTTCAGATATGGTATGAAGGGTATTCCCTGAAGGTTATCATGTTTTTGGTTTTCATTTGGTGTGATAGTAGTTCCGATAATATTTAGTAATTATTGCAAATTGAATTAATTTTAATATTAATTATTAATTTCATAGGTAAATTTAATACATAATTATAAATTCATAATATTTAATTATTAAATGTTATATTGTGCTATATGTTTTCAATATATTTATGATATCTGGTGTTTACATTTATAGCTTTGGGTTAGTGAGACTATGCTACCTTAAAAATGGAATAAATATTACTGAGGTGCATATTCCCTTCATCATATCACATATGGAATTTTCATTTATTTATATTTTTAGCATATTTATAGTGGTCTCACCCGTGTAGGTGAGCAGTCACTATTTTAAACAGTGTTATCTCTTTATAATTAAATTATATGGACTGGAAAATGGGATATAGGCTATGAATAACACATGGACATTGAAATGATACCTCAAACACATATGGTCATTACATTTAATATTTCATTTACATTTTGTTGCATTGAATATGGGGGTGTGAATGGGATTAATTAATTAAAGTGAATGGAATGAGAAGATGTGACCTAAGTAATATGTTCTCTTAGTGACCTCTTTATAGAGTTGAGTGATTAGTTGGGAATAATGGATTACAAATAACTTATGTAGGAAACATTGGATAACATAATTCCCATTGGGTGTATTATATTACCATGGGGTGACTTTTCCATCCCAAATACTTTATGAGAGCTATGTTTTTAAAAATTGGGTATATTGTGGATGTTTTGGTTGAGAAGACTACCAAAGGATGATCTAGAGAGTAAAATTTTATTTTCTTCATTTCATGAGACCATTATGAAGGATGCATTTCATATGATCTTAGTGGTTCCATATGATAATCATTACAATATTGTGATACATTTTATACTATAAGGTTAAGCTGTTGAATCAAGATATGTAAAATAAATAATGGGATCCAAGTTGGGTTACAATAGCTAATGTGTCATATGGGACCCATGTGATTCCCTTATGAACTTCTACACCATTTTAGGTTCATATGGGAAATGATATTGCAGATTTTATGTTTCACCATAGAAACCAAATTGAATCAGTTATTTTTATATGGTGCATATTGATGATGATAGTTCATAAACATTTGATTACATCCTCAGTTGTCTGGGAATGATTTAGTAAAATATGTGTCCCAATTTTTCAATATTATTTTCTGATATAATGCTTGGGAAATACTACACTTCCATGTTTCCCAACATATACGAGTTTCATTTGATACATAGTATTTTTCTTGAAGTAATGTAAGTATATATATATAGAATTTGGTAAACCTGTACGAGTCTATATTTATTCCTTAAAATTAGTACTATCTAGGGTCACCCCTAAGAGTCCGTAGTACTAACTACTATGATTGGCTTCCTAGAATCAGCCATAGATTTGATGTTGACACGTAATGATTATGAATATATTATTATACCCGTTTATTATAAATATTTCTTCATAGTAGGATGGGATACATAAGAAACCCACTTAAAGATGGGGAGGGAATTTGATTCATGTGATGATGTAGGGTTAACATATGGGAGTTGTTGTTGATGAATTATTATTATAAGGATTATATACTAGGTGGGAAAGATAACACGTAATGTGGATTGGTCACATAAGACAACCTCTTATGATTCTTCCTTATAAAAGATAGTATGGAAGGCCTATGAATACCTTACATGGGTACTCATTTTCACATTATATTGGATGGTATTGTTGTTGGATGTCCTTATAAAGACATTAGAATAGGATAATGAACGTTTGGATTGATCATCAGTTTCACATTCAAACCTAATGATAAATGATTGATATCTTATTTACAATTCATCATGGTTTAATTTTTTAATATTATTTCACACTTCTGTATTCATTATTTACTTTTTATGTTTGGGGTCACATTTTTATTTCACAAAATTATTGTAATCTCACCATAATAATGCATCCAAAACAATTAGGCACCCACGAAGATTTATTTTTCACTAGGTCATGTTGGAAATATTCCCATGTTAGAATTATTTAGTTGAATATATTTGGTGTATTTGAGATTGAAATGTGGTTTGGATTGTTGTTGAAATGGATCTTTATTAACATTTTATTCTAATATTTATTTGTATCTATGATAATTCCAATGGGTCATATATACATCCATTCTTTTATTTACTAAATTTAGTATGACAATATGTTGTGATAACGTCATTTGATATAAATGATTAATTTTTAAATGGATTATGTGTATTATGATATATTTATGTGATTATTTATACATTTTGATATTTTTATGATATTTGAAACTATTATATTGGGAAAATTCTTCTTCATTTCAATACCCTTGAACCAAACATATAGTTACAAGTCTCTTGAATGTCGATAGGTGAACCAATGGTCCAACAAAAAAGAGGTCCTATAAATGTAGAGTGAGTTGTATAGGGGACATTCCAAGATCCTTCAACCTCTATAAAAATTTTATTCATTTAATTATAGTTGAATTTAAATGATATATATATAAATATATCCCATAAACTCATAACATTTTAGAACATTCAGTTTTAAATAAAATATATTTTTGAGTAATCATACTAATGATTCACATGAATACATTAATGTTTTCTAATATTATTCCAACTAAATGTTTCATTGGTGATATTTTTTAAATGTTCTAAAAAACTATTATAGAATAATACAAAAATAAGATGGATATCAATAATATGTTATAGAGGATTTCGTCCAATAATTCTGATCCGTGTGATATACTCAAATTTAATTACCCTAGTGGTTTTTTGTTCCCATAAATCTCATTTCATAATCCAATGATCTTTTATGATTGATATATTGAATGAATGAAGCTTCCTTATAGGGAATCCATCCTTACTACTTCTCTGTGTTTTGAATAGTGTAATCAGTTCTAATAATATCTTCTGAAAGAGAAAAAAATACTTTCAAGATAAATTGTTCATCATAAACCAATCTTACAATTTTTAATGAAAATTATTAATTAATTGAGATGTTTTTTGATAATCACATCAAATGCATACATCTTAATTATTAATTGAAATATTCTATTTTTATATGAAATTTCTTCTATAATGAATGCTAGGAATTTTCATTACTACTGTTAATGATATATGGTAAAGAAACATAAAAATATTATTAATGATGTATTGAAAAAATTACAAATTATAAAATAGAAAAAGAAATTAATTTTAATTTTTATCTTTCAAATAAAAAATAGTTTTAGAAAACTAATGGTTTTTAATATTTTATCCCTTGGATAATGGTTTATTCTTAATTAAAATATAAAAAATATAAAGTTAATCACTATACAATTTTAATTTTCACATTAATGTTTTATATAATTTAACCCTAGATAATTAAAAATAGATTTTCCCACACCCTATTAAAAACATTATTTAAATTTGGTGTAATTTCTATAGTGATTATTAAAACTAATTTTAACATATCATTATAATTTAGTAATGTATATCCCATGATTCCCACTAAATGATGGTATCACTTTGAAATATTTTCTTATTTGTTTATGTAAATGTATTTTATATTTATTTTAATTTATAAAACATAGAATCGTTGTATTATATATTATTAAATTAAAAAAATTGTGATATATAGAGATATAACTGTAATATAACTACTATCTGTTAATTCTACGAAATAAAAAATTCTCAAAGATTAATGGCCATTAAGATGGCCATGAGGGAACAGAAATATAGTCATCACTAACACAACAATCATATTGAGATTCGTTCTGTTCATATATGAACAAGACTAGTATCTATAAAATTCCAGAGTCATCAATGGTTTGATTTACAACATACTTCCTTAGCAACAATTTACCTATGGTATGTTAATGTAAATAATTAATGATGATTTGAATATTTTCCCACACATATACTATAAAACATATTGTACAGAAAACGTGGAAAATAATATTCCATATTATTATTAATAATACAGTATCATTTTTTCCCACATTTTTTAATTTCTATTTTTTAAAATTGTATTAATTGATTAATGTGTTTTCAAGATGTCAAAAGTCTATATCTTCTTAAATAAGGGAGATTTATGTAGTTTGAAGGTTTTTTTAGAGACCCCAATATTGAAGAAAAATGCAATTTTTTTGAAATAGATAATACCAATTATTATTTTTATTTATATTGGTTTCATGATTATTGGAAAGTAAATCATGGAGGATTGGTCTGAAGATTCATCCCTTATGTTATATTATAAGTAGAACATTCATACATCATGAATAATTATAGATTAATTTTTTTAGGGAAAATATTATTTGATAGAGTTTTTCCCATTTTTATTGGTTGATGTTTTTAATGATCAAAATATTTATAGGAAAAATAATACAGGAAATATAAGATATTGGATTTATTCTAGAATATCTTTTCTAGATCATGAAAATAGTTAAATAAATGGCCATATAAATACAACTATATATAAATGATGTCTATGGAAGGGTAATATTGATTTCAAAGATACAGTTTATGGGTGATCTCTACATTTTTAAACATCAGCCAATATTTTGTAAAGATAAAGATGAATATGATGATATCAAAACATGATGATTGTAGAGGTATTTTTAAAGTAAAAATTATAAAATTTATTATTTATATAACGACTCTATATAAAAATTATTTGAATATATTTAGTTTTTTTCAAGAAAGAAGGAGTTAGTTTAAATATTTCTTAATTTGAAGAAAAATATGTTGTGTATTTGTATAACTAGAGAATAACATTTAATATAAATGAAGAAAATTTCATTTTTACATTCAATGTTACTTTATATAATTGATTCAATTTTTTCATATGATTGGTCCATAAACGGTGGCTTCAGAAAGATTATTTTAGTTGTATATACTATCAAATTGACCACTAATTCAATATTAATCCCAAATTTCTGAATTATGGTGAATATTGAGTCATGGTTGATCAAATTTTTGTTTCCATGAATGGACTATTAGTGATTGGTCATGTTATTGGATGATTTATAACAAGGCCTATTGTGGGACAATAATGTGTTTAATCCACATAGTTAATCTAGACTAAGTAGGGATGTTGATACAAGCATGTCTTCCTCAAGTCTATTTATATATATAAAAAATATAGATTTTATATTTAATGTTGAAATGTGGTATTTTAATAAAAAACATTCTAATGTGTGATAATTTATTATTGATGGTAAGGAATTGATGAAAATATTTTGTACATTTTTAAATTAATATACATATATATATATATTAGAAGGGTCATTAATAAAATGGATTTATCATGGATATAAGAGGAATTGATTGATAAAAATATGAATTATTTTATGTATACAAATTGTTTTTAATATTATGAAATATAAATAAACAATTTAAATATAGGATGGTTGTATTTAAAAGAATGAATTCCATTAATGAAGAAGGTTGAATAATTCATGAATTTTTTCAATGAATGATGACGTAAAAAATATTAATTGTACGATAAATTTTTTAAATTCGTGAATAAAATGAGTTAGAATTTATAACATTATCTTGGAATGGTAATGGAACATATATAGGTTTTATGGTGGGGAAAGCTATGATAATTATATCATGTGCTTGTAGTTATAGGAAGTTGAGAAGGACATTATTGGGATATTTTAAAATGTTGAGATCCCACATAATTTTAATTACTATTATTATTGATATTAAAAATTATGAATTCACTTGAGTAAAGTTATTTCAAGTGTGAAAACATTTTTTTGGTTGGATTATACAATAATGGATTACAAAATTGATGTTGTTCCATGAATTCCCATATTAATAGTTATTTTTAAAGTAGGTAAAATTTTAGGATATATTAGAGTACTATTAAAGAATAATGACCCATTAAAATATCCAAACATTTGATATAATTACATTTCAAAAAGTAGATTAATTTAAACAATAATGAGGTGGCCTTTTTGGATATATTCGAGGACAAAAAAAACAGAAGTTCTAAATTATTTCAATTTCAAAAAATCATGTTCATTAATATCAATCATTCATATATTTTAGTGAGTATTAATGACGAAGATGAAAATAACACTAAATCATATAATTTAACTAATTCATTAATATATTGAAGGATGTATTGGAAATCCCCATGTTAAGAAGATATGATTCTATTCAAATTAAATATCATATAGTAGCACTGAAGATGAGATGATAATTAATTACATTTTGAAGAAGTAATGTGTGCCAAAGAATAATGGTGAAGGATAAAAATATTCAAATTATTTCACTAATTAAGAATAATAATGACTGAATGGACACAAAATGGAAAATTATGTAACTAAAATTCTACTAATTTCTATTGACGAAAAAGTTGTTTTGTAATGAGATATTTGGGTAGAAAGAATTTGATTCCTAAAAAAATTAGGATATTGTTTTCTACTTTGAATAAAAATGAAATGTTAATCTACAAAACAATATGAAATTAAAAATACTGTTATAATATGTTTTTTACTGTAATAGAACAATGTTGTAAAAAAATTATTACATAAACAACATGTTAGATCTCATTATAAGTTTCTAACTCTAATTTTTTCTGATAAAATTACTTTATAGTGGTAAATGATATTCATATGTTTGAGAAACACAAATCTATGATCTAAAAGATGTATACTAATACAATTTATGGTCATACAAGTGTAAACATCATTGATTTTTATTATTGGGTTGCGTGATCATAAGATTTATCAGTTCACTCTATTGATAGTCCTTTATTGAATAAAGATACAACTTATAAATTAATGTAGATATTATGTGTGATTGTGTGTGTTTTGTAGTGCTGTATGAATGAATTATTTTTATGAGAGACGAATTATATTCATTCAGCAAAACATGTTAAAAAGGACTTGATATAAAATTATAATTTTGAAAATAGATATAATGTTACAATCATTGATTACCCAATATGTGTTTTGGTCATCCCTAAAAAATCCCTATAATTAGTTTCAAATCCAACTTCACCTCTAATTGAATTCTTATTTTTTTATTTTGTTTACTTAGTAAGAATGAAATATAATTATAGAAATAAAAAAAGTATAATTATCTTGATGATCTATTTTTTTAAAATAATAATTATATCTCTATGGAGAAACTATATAATTAGAGAATGGATGCGAGGAAGAGTGTAAATATGATAATTATTTTTTTAAGGCAATTTGGTTTAGTTTCTCATCGATTCCATAGTAAATAATATTGTATTATTTCATAATAATGAATTAAATGTGGTGGATAGGCTTTCTATCTCTATAAGATAAAGATACTGGGGTGATATTGAGGTATGTAAAATTAGTGAGGAATACGATGCTGAAATTGATAAATCACTAGTGTGAGACAACATAAATTTGTTTATTCATAAGAAAAAAAATCTGAACACTAAATGGGAGATAAGAAAAAAATTATGGAGAGTTTGATGACATGGACTATATGTTAAGATAAATATCTATATCAGACATAAACACCTGAAACCTAATAATATCTGAGAAATTAGTAATGATGGGATTCAAAAAAAATGATAAAAAATAAATAAGAGGGAACCAATATAATAGATGAAAAAGATCAGGCCTCTGATGAATTATAAAATTTGATCCAAGAATTATAGGATAATTCCAATAAAAATTTTATTTCAAAGTTGAAAACTAGTGTTCAAAATAATTATTTTAAAGGAACAAGAAATTGTTTTTCAAGAAAATTTTAGTGGTTGTTATAATGGAGTTGTAAATATACGGAAATATTGTTAACATAATGTTGAATTAATTAAAAATAAATTTTCCTATATCAATATTAAATGATAAAAATTGGTCTAAAAATTGACATTAATGAAATTATTCAAATTAAATCATCATAATATAAGATTAAATGTGTTTCAACAATATATTGTTCAAATATGTATTATCGTATTAAAGAGAATCAATATTTTTTAATCATCTAACGAATTTTTACAAGAACATGTGATGAAGGATATATGATCCATACCTTGTTTTAATGAATATTATAAATCTATTTATTTATATTTTATAAGAATATAATTGATATTTTGGAAATATGGATTAGTAGAAATAGATACAATCATGCCACAATGAATGTAATGGATATAAAATGTATTATATGTGTTTGTTGTTAAAAACAAACCAACCACTGATGAATATTTCTCAAAAATCATTCTATAAATTTATGAAAATAGGTGTTTTTAAATTAAGAATTATTTTTTTATTTATAGGTGTTATAATAGGTTTTGTTAATTTTGTATGTACATTTTGAAAAATAATTTTAATTGAGAGGAATATATGAATGACATTTTATGAAAAATAATGCCAACTATTTTAAAATATAAACAAATAGAGAAAAATCTATCATGTAAATCATATTTTAATGTAATAAAATCATTATTGTAATTGATATTTTTTCTAATCAATAATATATGCTCATATCAGTATAAATAAAATGAAAAAGATGAAAAACATTATACAAGATAGATGTTCTATCTATGTAATATAATATTATGGGAGTTAATAAAACTGATTCTTTGAATAAATAGTCAATGATGGATTAGGATTCCTCATTATGAGAAAACCCCAAGAATATCAACAAGAATGGCCCATCAAATAGAAATGATTTGGTGAATATACCTCAAAATATTACATGTGTATATTCCAAAAAAATATTTTTATATTCCCAAATACAATTTGGCCATTTTTGAATTGTTTTGGAATGATTAAATAATATGGTGTAGGAAAAAGTTGTGGATCATGCTGAAGTATAATAAGGGATTGAACAAGAAGATAATGAATTTCTAGCATAGATATCAAAAAATGGTTTCCCTTCAGATTAATAATAACTATATGAGAGATTCAATTTACATATATAAATTTTATAATATATATAAACAATACGTATATTTTAATAACACTATTGAAATAATATAATTTCATCACATGAAAATTCATCCAACCAAACGCCTAAAGAATAAATAAAAAATACACTCAAAGATGATAATGTAAATAAAAATAGATCCATACTACCTCAAAAAGACATATTTAAATATTAAATGTTGAATGATGAAGAATTTAATATATATATATATATTGGTAATAAATATCTACCTCACTCTTCACAATGATGGAAAACAATATCCACCTTATTCTCTTAACAGTATTCTACTACATTTTTTCCGACAATGTATTGAACGAATGAAAAAGTATAGTATCATATAGAGATCAATTGATAGGGTAATTTATATCACATACAAGTAAAAACAGACAAATTAGTAACAAATATTGAACGATTTCTCACGATGAAGAAAAAACAATATTTCATTTAAAATGATCACTGATTAAGTTGAAATGTATTTTATAAAACATCATATAACAAATTGGGGAAGATACCATCTTAATTATTCTTTTATTTTTTATTCTACTGACCATAGGTTAAATGAGATCATCCATGCAGAAGATGGTGAAGTATTCCAATAAACTCATCTATAAAATGAATATTTATTTTCCTTTATTCTAAATATTAAACATATTATAACTCATATTTTTGAAAAATAAATCTATATAAAAATAATTATTTAATCTATGAGTTGTATGAAAGTGAAAAACAATTAATACTATAATATAATAAATATTTCATTAAAAATTTATTATTATAAAAATTTATTCAAAAAAATCATTCAATAGTTATGATTACAAAATCTAAAAATAATTGTTATTAAAATTAGATCCCAATATAGAGAGGGTGAGTATTATTTAATCAATGACATGTTTGGGGAAGTTCGATGAAGTTACAAAACTAAAGTTAATACATGAATATCTTAATTATCTATTTTTTTCTGTTCATGTTTATTTTAATTTTTTATATCCATTGTAATCTATCATTTTTTATGTTATGATACAGTTTGAACACTATTAAAAGATATTTTACTGGTTTCTCAATTTCATTGGGTATCAGTTTTTATGGGATAACATTTTTTCCTTTACCATACCCACAAGTTTTATACATATATCATGTAATAAATAATCATAATGGTCAATTGTCTATTATACAGTTCGATGTATTGGTTTTTACTAAATTTACAATTACATTGTATTTCTAGTCAATAAGGGGGATAAAAGATAAAAATATGAGATGATATAGGATGATATTATGAAATAAAATATGGTGGGTTAAATGAAAGAACATATTTATTTATTATTTTAAATGTTTATGGATAAAAAATTCAATTTTTATTCATCATAACAGTTGATAACATACACTTCTTTATCAAGTCCAAAAAAAATCATAATATTTTCTATTGATACCCATAAATGTGATGAAATTTGAACCATTTATAAAATATATCATAAAACACAAATATATTATCACATACCGACCCAAGGACAATTTATTACCATAGTATTATAGCATTATGACATACAATTACATAAACCATTGAAATATAATCATCTTGTTTATAAAAATATATGCAATCTCCAACTAACTTTTTTACATCAAAAAATCATATTATGCATGATATTCATATAACCATTCATCATAATCTATTATAAATGACACATATATGTGATGAGATAAAACACATTCCTTCGGTAAATATAAAAATCAAAATTTTTATGTAATTAGCGATCATAATAAAATCATAATGGTATTATAAAATTATCAGATTGCATGAGAGTAACATAAAAGAGTTTATTCATTAAAAAACATTGATCATGAGATAAATCATTAATATATGATAAGGTCCACTTAACTCAACCAATATAAGCCATGTGATATAAATATTTGAAACATGTATCCATCATAAGAACATACAAAAAATAGAGACAACTTATTGTTATCAGGGAAAATAATCATCAGATAACCCTTTTGAGAACACATATTATTGAGAAAACCTTACATGAATATTAACCACAATCTCTTAGGAATAACCTATTACGTGGATAAATCTAGCATCACATTTGAGTTAAATATATTAATTCTACAATATCATCATTTATTGATGAATTTGTAGGCTATAATTGACCCAAAAATAACATATTTATTCATGTGACTTAAGGATATGGGTTCCCTCCCCAACCCCAAAATCACCAATGATGCCCAATTACTAAATAATCATAAAAAATTAAATTTTTATATTTTCCAGCAATATAAAAAACAATTTTCTAACATATCTTCATTAACCAATAGAATATGAATAGGTTCCATTACAATGTCATTGGTAATTCATAACCAATATTGGGAAATATTATGGATTTTATAAAACCAGTGTATCCCCATTTAGGAATTTGTAATATCAAGAATTGTTGGTGAATTGAGATATCATTATAATGTTATTAAAACATTGTTGATTAAAAAATCATTTCAACAATGAATATTTTAATGACCATGAAGATAGTTACATAGAGCCGGTAGTTATTTTACTACTTTGGAATAAGATATAAGAGATAAAAGCCCCAAGACTAAATAGTTCAGTTTTCATTGTAAATGAAAAACATAATTATGTATTTTATAAAATTTAAAACATTAATTACAACCTTATGAAATTAAATATTACCTTTTTTTTAAATCACCCATAGATTCCTTTTTCAAATTCAATGCTAGGGATCCAAGATAATTCTTACCTCAAATTCTAATAATGGGTTTCATACAATAAAATATATCATGAATTAATAAGTAAAAATCAATATAGAAAGGTAAAAAATTAAACACACATTTCATCTAATCAATATCTTGATTTTTAATATTTTGTAATGCGTAATCTATATAGTAGTGTAAATAACTGGAAAAGCACCCCATTTAATCAATAAAATGAGAAAAATATTTATACTAATTTTATATAAATTAAATAATAATATTGGTAATAATAAAAGAATTACCAATTATAAAAATTATTAATTATGTACTTCATGATCTCAGACATCATTATATCTATACAATCAATACCTTATTGTAAGACATTTTAATTTTTTGGATGGTAAACTGTAAAACACAATTTAATGGTGGATTATAGAATTTTCTCAAAAGAATTATTGATAAACCATGGGTATATATAATATTTGGTCCCACACATAATTTCCTACACAATTTATTTCTCATATTTCTTCTGATTTATTTATTTCATTTCAAAAATGGATAATAACAAAATATCAATATCTATATAAGAAAATTATTCATCAATAATTATAATATTATTCATATAAAAATTTGTGTAAGGAACTATATGTATAGATCACATTTGATTTCAGAAATATTCATTTACATGATAAATAATATATATATTTAAGGAAAATTTAATGTCTAATTGTCATTAGAAATTGATTGTATTTTAGGAAATTAATTAATACAAAATTAATCATGAAAGAGAATGTCAAAACAATATCCTCTAAAAATTTTCTTAATCCATATAAAGAATTTATAAGAAATGTATCGTTATATTATTTAACCAGTTTACTGAAATTAAAATAGAGGTTTTTTTGTCATTGAAGAATACATATAGCATAAAAATCCTTAAAACATTATTGAGTAAAATATCATAATTAAATTTAAAATCACATTTCAAAAATGAAAATTCCTGGAATATAAAATATTTTTTTTTTGAAAATAAAATTTTTAACTTCTAAAGAAATATTAAATTAAATTACTATTCATGATATCATTAAATATTTTTTTATTGAGCATGCTATAAAAATTATTCAATTCACATTATTATTAGAAAGTTCTAAAAATACCATACATATAAAATGTATGGAATATTTTTTTGAGTTAAATTTTTTTATAAAATAGATATATATAAAAATATATTTATAATTATTTAAAGAGTATGTCAAAAAAACCCTTATAACATTTTTAGAATAAAAATATTTTGATGAAAATTGATTTTTGACAATAGAGGAAATAATTTTTCTTTTTTCATAATGATTTTTTTCATTTATTTATTGTTAAAAAGAGTGAATAATGGTAAAATAATTTGAAAACCTTCTGAAAAATATGAATAGAAAAAATTAAAAAATTTCATTATTAAATGATTAAATAATTTCTATCATTGGAAATTCTAGCATAAATAACCCCAATTAAAATGGGATTGAAGCATACACATTTAAAATATTATTATCTTCTGATTCATGATGCCCATGATTTAAAAAAACAAAAAATGAAAAATTAAATAAAAATAACATATATAAATTTATGATATGACATATCAATGGTTCAATATATACACCTCATATAAATAAACAAGTTTTTATTATAAAATATTTTTTAATAGAGTGGATATTAATTTGAAATTTTGTAAAATGAACATACCACTTATATGAGAATTAGTTAATAAATTGATTCTTTTATTTAAATTTAAACCAAAAAGATGTTAAAATAATTAATACAACAATTAATATTTATTTCAAACATAATATTATAATATCAATGATGATGACTATGTAATATAGTCTAATAAAAATGAATTAAATTTTGAAACAATTACCACATGGACCATTCAATTTGCATCTACTTGGATTAAATTAATAAAATTAAAAGAGAATATAACATGATTTCTGATTTATTCATGTTATTTTCTTAAAATGATTTATTATATAAACCTTATAAAAAAATGTTGCAAAGCATTACAAAATGCCACAATTATGTGAAACTAAGATGAATTCTCTTAAAATGTGTTCCCCTTATGCGGAACATGATTTATCATCATGTATAACAGTTTTAAAAATGATATTTTTTAATAAAAGAACCATAATAATATTTATAATTTCATATATATTTATATTATTATATTTTTTCAATGAATTTTCAATAATATTTTAGTATTTCTATTTTTTGGTTGTTAACAACTTCTTTTTCTCTTGTATCATATGTAGTGGAATTAAGTGTTGATATGAATAAGATATATATCCTTTCTGATAATGAATGAAATTAATGTTAAAAATATAAAATTTATTCATTTTAAAAATTATTAGCTTCATTCCTAAATTTTGTACATTGAAAATGAATCCCATGGATTCGTGGAGACTGTAGACCGTAGGTATGCACTAGTGACAGAATCATTCCATTAATGGTTGGATGTTAAAGGAAGTGGATGATATATTAAATATTAACTACTAATATCATGTCATATGTACCATAATTATTCATTATTTAAATAATTATGAATATCCATGTTTGTCAATGAGTGAAAACCACTTACATTTGGTCAAGGACCCGTAGTCTACCATAAAAATGTGAAGTGTATTTTGTTCCTATTGGATAGGGAAGGTAGTGGAAAAATAATTTGTTATTAATTTAATATGATTGTTTTATTTGTTAGAAATCATTAATAATGTATTTGAATTTGTAATATATAATTGAATTGGAATATATATATATATATTAGTATCTTGGTGGTACAATTATATAATGCATACACACCACAAACACATAATGGAATGTTAGTCCATAACACCCCCAAAAGACAACTTACCCATCAATCCTTATTTTATTTTCTATATGTCATGCATAGACTGTGTGCATTAATCCCCTTATATATCCCAATTGCCCAGAAACTGGTCTTATGGCCAAGTATATCATCATTCATATATTAATATATAAAAATAATTATCTTATTCATGACTATTAACTTTAACTAGAAAAATCATTTGAATGTCTTATTAAGGAGCCCATGTGATGGTCTTTTGGGATTACCATACTCGTTATATTTTTTTCATGGTATTTATTAGAAATATTTTTGTGGGGTTTGGTAATGATATTTTTCTTGATATGTGTGAATAACTGAATGTATAGAAATCCATTTTATAATTTAGGTGGAGTGACATTTTTGTTAATGAAAAAAAACTATTCTATAAAGGGATGTAATTTTCCCCAATGTGCCTCCAAAATAGATAAATAATGTATTGGATAAAATGTATTGATTGTCCAAACACTAACAAAAATAAGGTAAAAAAAGTCAAACATGTTATTTTTATACTAGAGGTTTACACACATTTCCCATTTCCTTTTTAATTGTGGTAATTTTATTTTACTAACATAGTTAATTTATCCTTTATTGATAAAATAAAATTAGAACTATTTATATACTTTACCTGACTAATTATTTATATGATATAATACTTATTGAGAAAAAATTAACAAAATGTGGGAAAATTAATTTTAACAGAAGAAAAATAAACGCGAAAACACTTGTTTTATCTTTAATCGTGGTAAATAAAAATTATTGCATTTTCTGATAATTAACGAAAAAATAAATTTCAACATATTTTATTATATTAATAATGGTGTTTAAAAATATGTAATTATTTTTAATAAATTCATAACATTTAATTTTTTTTAATTTTTTTTAAAATAAACATGAAAATCATGACAAAAATGGGTTTTCAAAAATTGAATACTTCAAATATTAGATGATATTACATTATCAATATTTCTATGAGTCATCATTATATGGATTTAAATTAATATTTTTTATCTATAATAAATCAATTAAATTTATATATTTCATATAAATTTTTTAATTTAATTAATTAAAATGGATAAATACATTGAACTTAAAAATAGTATTTCAGAAAATTCATCTTTAGTGAAAACGAACTTTATACAAAAATAAAGTATGAAATCGATTTAAATTTACATAGAATTTAAAATATAAATAAAAATACTATATTATCATCAAAATAAAATTCATTTCATAATTAGAATGTTATTTTTAATAATTTATCTAAAATTATTAATATCATATTTTCAAATATTAATGGAAAATATAAATTTAATTAAAAAAATACATAACTCAACCATTTTACATTTCTAATATGTTGACTTTAAAATTCAAATTTTTTTCTTATAATAAAAATTATAAATTTCATATAAACTAATTATAATTATCAAACATTAAATACAAAATAAAACCATTTTTATAGAGAATTACTTTTGAAACATACAATGAAATTACTATAAATATAGCATACTATTTACCATAAATTTATCAACAGATTTATACTGATTAAAAACTCTATATCAGTATTCCTAATTTAGTTGACAAAATTTATACAGTAAAACATAAGGGATATGTTATAAAGTTCATATATAAATAAGATATTTCATAGCACATTTCATTTTTGTGTTCTGTGTCTTACACGCTATCAAATTTTGAGTTTTTCTAAAAAAACAACAGGGTGTTATATTCTATAAAACAACAATAAATTGAATCCTATCAATATTAAATGAGAATTAGACACAATTTTTTCTACATTTTAATACCTTTTGTAAACAATCACATCATTTATAAGGTTAACGAATTAACAACATAAAACTAGGAATTTTATTTTGATCCATGCTTAAAATACACAAATATTACATCATCAATTATTAATATTATATACATTGAAAAAAAACATACCCTGAGACAATAATAGTTTAGTGTATTTGAAATTATAAAAATAAAATATTCTATCATAGTAAAAGATCATCAACATCTCCCTTAATGATCTCCTCTAATAGTTCTTCTACATATATTTTTTTCATAAATTGTGGAATTTAAATAGAAGAAATGGGTGAGATAAAATTCATAGTAAGGGTAAATAAGGTTGATTTGTAAGAATAATTATCCGTATAAGGTTATTACACCATGATCATGATAATAGAAGATCATACCCTCCTAATTAAAAATCATTTTCACCAATCATGGATGAAAGAATAGAATTTCATAATAATTGAATCATATGTAATTAATGAACATAAGCCATGAATTCCTAACAAATGAGTAAAATATTTCATTATAGCCATCATAGAAGAATATATACTGATTTTCCTTATTGTTATGAAATTATTTTCATGACCATCTTTTTGGAAAAATTACTTTTCTGAACTTATATTACACCACATTACATCCATGTATTACTGAACCAAATTCACCCCTCATTCAAGCCATGTATTACTAAACCATGTTATTCCCTCGTTCCATTCCTCAATTACTGAACCGTTTTCATTCCCCATTCATGCCCAATAATGTAGAACTATGTTCATTTCTCATTCTTGCAATATCTATTTGATTGTATATAAATCCATAACCAATACATTGGAAGAAGGTATAGGTTATAACCATATCATTATGAAATCATGCATACATGTTCTCCAACGTGAAAAATAATCATATCCTAACCCCACGAAATGAAATAGGAATAATAAGCATGTAAACATAGCCAAACATGTGGGAAAATATAATGTTTTCATAATATTTTCATCAAAATAATAACCAATGAAAGAAAAATAATTTCATTAACATTTAATCGGTGAATGAGAAATAAATTTCATAAAAACCATGAAATTAAAATTAACAAATTCCTAGAGTGAGTATGAATTGAACCTATAGATCAATTCCTAGAAAATAATTTGCAACATCAATAGACTTCATCTTAGATGTAAAATATTTCGAAAACATTATTCAATAACATTTCATGAGGAAATATCTTTTCTTCTTAAAAAATATTTGTAATTAATAATCACTTGAATATAATTTTCTTATAAAATACCATGAAAACAAATAAAAAATACTTGAAATAATTTTGAGAACTTTTTTCCCTGAAAACATATAAAATATGATTCGAATCAATTTAAAAACCATTTTCATTTAAAACACATTGAAAATTTGTGACAAAATTTTGGTAATCGTTGTAAAATAATTTAATTGAAAATATTCTGAACACTTGAAAATAAGGCTATATATATTTTAAAAACGATATTGCTTAAGAACATATAAAATAATCTTGAAAACATTTTGAATTTATTTCTATGAAAACATATAATATATTCATGGAAAAATTTTGAAATCCATTTTCATTGATACTATCTTGAAATAAAATTAAATTTACCTATAAACATGAAAATATTTCTTCAATGGATTGATGACGGATTAATCCGTATAAGTCGTATATTGTAAAAAGAACATTATTTTGAATGGTAAAAAGGATATTTAATTTCCAAATTCAGAAAGTGGACATAATATTACATTGAAAACATTGGTAAAATATAAAATTGAAAAAATTTCATTTAATTATTATTATATATTAGTATAATGTTCTTGGAAATCCTTTTTAAAAAAACATGGTTTTAATCAAACATAGATTTCCAAGTGATGAATGGGTAAAGTCGGCCTTTATTAAAAATAACATTCTTGTATATCTTATGTACCAAAAAGATTAATGATAGTTCAAATACATGAATATGACCTAAATAACCACATGATAAGATATTTATTTAATTTTATTGAGATATATATCATAGGAGTTAATCACAGAGAGCCTAAACAGTAACAATCTTAAAAATTGATACAATTTTCTCAATAAAATATTATAACATGTTAACTCAGGGTCATAAACTACATGATCGAAATGGAAATTAAATAAATCTTAATTTATAATGAAACGAATTAATTTCATTATATAAAATGTAAAATGGAAGTATATACACCTTGTAAAATAATTTAGGTTCATAAGAAAACACGAGCCATAAAGAAGGCCAATTAAGACAAGAATATTTTACCAATTTTGTTATCTTTTGGAATATAAACCCCATGAATGAATGATCACACAATAGATATTTTAATAACCAAAAATTTATTTATAATATATATAGAATACAATTATTGTAATTAAAGACATCACACAAATGGAATGAGTTGTGAAAATTGATTGTATGTCATAGAAATAAAATGTGGGATGAATCACTATACATTGTTTTTTAGATTCACTTCATACATGATAAAAACAAATATATAATAAATATAAATTTATAAATATCTAAAAAACAATATGATTATATATAAAAAATTATATGGTTTGATTACAACATTATATTACTTCTTTTTACCATCCTTTGTTAAGGTTTCACTTTGGGTCATATTTCCTTTATTCTTCATGTGGGTCTTAATTAGTTATATTTTTGGTATTAATATGTATTCCATGATTCCAAAATGTAAAAAATTTAAATAAATAATTTATATATATATATATATGTGTGTTTGTGAGTAATATAATAACCTATAGGATATATAAGTATGAAATAGAATACACCGTTAATGGAGATGGTAGGTCGTACGTCTGCATGAACACTATTTCTGATTAATTTTCATGTTGAATGAACAAATATAAAAGGCATACATGTATTTATATGTGAATGTAAAAAATTATTATATTCAATTTATGATATCATATATATTGTATATATTCTTTAAACCCATCCAAAATTTGATAAATGTAGTTTATAAATGAACTGTATCACTTTGAGGGGGTGGTAGTCCACACATTCCCAAAAAAATTATTGTGTTTACACCAAATAGAAAGTAAAAGAAATATTTTTTGTAAAAGAAATAATTAAGCATAAAAAATAATTAATATAATTAATAGAAAATATAAATAGTGTGTTTTTCATTACATCCACCATGAGAGAAGGTATGTTAAATTGAACAATCGTCTTTTAGTGAGGTGATAATTTCTTCATACAAAAAACATTATCTTCGTTAGACATTAGAGAGAGGTTTGTGTAAGTAAATTTCAAAAAAGTAAGATAAAACATAATTATATATTTGGAATACTGGTTTTTTATAATATAATGGAATAAATATATTATTTTGGTGTGGAGAATGAAAATTAAAGAAATTATATAAGATAAGTCGTTACCAATTAATCGGGTAACTACTTTTTGTTTGTGAAAAAATCATTCCATGGATTTATTTATACTCAAGAGAACTAATATAAGTGGAAGGTAGTTTTTTTTATTGTATTGGGATGATATTCTATGAAATGAAGAGGATCGAAAGGTGTAAGGATGGGGGAGAGGTGATGGCCTTCTATAGGGTTGGAAAATGACACACATGGGATTTTTGAAATCATGTTTGATATACATATAGTCATATCTAAAAAAACCACACCATCCATACCGTAATAAAAATTGAAATGTTGTGGCTTATATATGTAAATAAAATGTTGTTTAGACAAGTTAATATGTCATTTGGGCCCAAATAATTTATGTTTCCTCACAGATTAAGCTAATTTTGACCTTAACCGCTGTGATTAATTTTAATCACATTTATAAATATTTTTTGTTAAAAGTTATGCCCTTTTTAATAGACTCAAAATATTAAACTAATTACAATGGTTTATTTCAGTTTTTTGAAATTCATTTCATAGAAGTGGGAAAATATAGATTAATGGTAACCCATCAGATGTGATGAAATTATCAGTATTTAAAGTAGAAAATGGTTTTAAAATATTTTTAATTTTTTATATTAAATATAAAATTTCAATTGGTACTACTGACCTAAATGATATTAATATACATATAATATATTTAATTCAACCTTAAAAAATAACTAATTTTTTTCATTATTAATTTTCATAAAAAAATAGATTTTTTAACTAAAAAACTATATATCTCACTATTCATCAAGAAAACAATGTTTCACATGTAATAAAAAAATTTCACCATAAGATAATTAAGGCAATATAAATTCAGAAAAACTTTTAATTTAGAAAAATATTGTTTTAAATGTGTGTAAAATATATTTTATTATTAAAATGGCTTCATTTAGGGAAATGTTATTTTTAAACATTAAATGACATTACCGAAAATCATATCTATCATTTCCAATATGTTTTATCTATATATAAAACAATATTTTAATATTATTTATTAGTATTTCTAAAAATATTTTCAAAGGAAAGGTTATAATTATCTCATTTAACTAACTATAACAATAAAATGATGTTTGGTTGAAACATCTAGGTTGTGTGCACCATGCGCTATGTCAGTGTTGTGGGTAGCGCAAGCCACATAGGTATTTCATGTAGCACAAAACAAGATAGTATTTTATGTTGCACAATAATATTCAATGTAGTGTGAAAATAACGTTTTACTTTGTGTACAAGTATATATATATATATATATATATTCAACTTTTTCCACTGTCACATGAAATGAAAAATATCAAAAATAAAAATTAATTTGAATTAAAATAAATTCAAATAATCTCAGGGTGTTAAATTCTACCCACCTTAAAATTAATTTTCCTTACAAAATCATATTATTTGTAAATGTTTATGTATTTTAATTATTTATTCATTTTATCCCATTTCCGAAAAATGAATACTAAATCATCCCACATAACGGAAGGTTGGGACCATAACAGTTAAGTGAGGTATCTTATAACATGTTTTCCTCATAGGACAACATACGTTAGGAGTGAGATTGGACAAGGAAGAAAAGCATAAATATTTATATACAGTGATTGAGTTCATCAATAAAAAATAATTTAATTACCAAATATATGTTTTTGGCATCATGTTCATAACTCTATGATGATTTAAAAAGTCATATTTAAAAAAATAATGTATCAGGACGAACCATTATCATTGAATAATTATCATAACATTGAGTAATTAATTTATTGATATTTAATATAAAGAAATATGAATACCTTCCATATTATTATAAAGAAAATTTTAATTCATTATTTGTGATTTTATCAATTTCAAATTCAACCATTACTTCATCTAATCAAAATGCAGAAATTAAATTTTGTGCATGAAGTGCTAAAATAGTTTTTTAGTTGATCATAACCCTCATAAAGGAATAAAATTTATAACTATTTACGTATAATAATTCATAAAATGAATATGGTTAATACATTAAATCTGGAAACATAAAAAAATAACACTATTATTTCATCATAAATAATTATTCCTCAAAAACAATTATACCATAACCAGCAAATCAATTAGGCCAGTGACAGGGATGAAACCATTATTGTCCTTTGATCATGGGTTTTTGATCCACAACCATTCCATACAATATTGGTTGTCACCTGACATTCATGGCCATCCATTATAAAACCATACTAATATAATTTTAAAATTAAAAATGACATCTTTGAAATAAGGTTAACCACTAAATAGCATTTTAATCATGGTATTCCGTACTATTTTATTTATTATTGTGATGTTTAACATAAAACATTCATTAATGGATATCATTAAAATCCTCATAAAGACTAAAAACCAAAACCACTGATATAAAATAATAAAATCAACTTAAAATTGTTCCCCCATATCCAAAAGTAGATCTTTATTTTCACATTCCAAACATGTCAATTCCCTATTTGTAAATTATCATAGGACATTTTAACAACATAAATTACTATAAATTTTTTTGGAAAACATTCATGATTCCTTATTCTAAAGATTATTGGATGTATTCTATAAATAAAATAATTTTTATACTTAATCCATGATAGCATGAATTAATTTTCAACATGCCCATAATTAGATCCAAGGAAATCAATACCTTCCAATTAACTTATTCATAATATAATTATCTTAAAATAAAAACATATTAAGGGTTACATAAAATAATTAAAAATATCTCTTTGTAATTAAATCAATTCACTAGTCTATCGATAACATTCAACATGAACTAGTAAATACTATTCAATAAAAATGACATGAAGAATCGTTGTATATTATATAATTCAAATAAAATAAATAATGATTCCAAACAAATAAAAAAATTTATTATTCCACTTCATCTTTATTGCATTAAAAAAGCCTACCTCATCCGATTATAAAAACCACTTTTTATTCACATTTCATATGTAGTATCTTCATCATCTCTATTGTAAACCTTACTCACACCATATTGATAGTTCCCTTCAAGAGAATTCATATTGGGATGTTATGTTTCATTATGACAATTAAATTCTTACAGAAGGGTGGATGACATTATCTTCTATTTCGTAAACTGAACCCTTCATTTTTACCGTGCAATCACTTACTTTTATTTCTAATTTTCCCATTTCAAAACATCTTCATGTCACACTAAGTAATTTACTTCGGTTTTTTTCTACATTATTGACATAATAAAAACTAAATCTTCTTTCCTCAATCATCTTAATTACATGAAATCTTAGTTTACTCCATATTTATATTCCTTGGTGAGTCCGAGAGATGGTTAAGGTATACATTGTGAAAAAATCCATGATAACTGAAGCAGCCTAATAATGAAAAATTTCACTCTACTGATCGTTCAACATAACTTCCCTTTGAAAAATCATTCATCACATTTAATTTAATCTAGTTCCTTCTTCTCTTTTCCATTAACTAAATACATTAGCATAGTGTTAGAATTTCTTATCATAGTATAAAAAACATAGTCATGAAAATAATCACATATACGATATATAGTTCATAAAACCTCCCTTATTTTATGTCTCCATAGGTTCATCCTAGTTTATTAATTTCCAACATATATTTAAATCCATAATGATTGTTCCTGAATAATGTATTAATTCCCAACACATATACCAAATGTGTGTGAAACTAGGTGTACAATAAGACCCATTATCGTGTACCAGTTTAACATGACTTAGGCCTGAAGAATCATGTCACATTTTTTAACCATTGGAACATCTATGTACGATCCATGTCCATATTTAGTACCTAGTAAGTGATGTACTGCTAAGAAGTCACTCTCTTTACCCCTTACCAATATTTGAGGACATTTTCTTAAATGTTGTTTTATCCTTATTCTTATTCTTTTATATTTTCCTTTACCTATTCTTGTAAATATTCATAAATATACTTTTAATGTTTTCTAACACATGTTTCTAATGTCTAAAGAAACCATTCCATTGATACAAAGTATTGTGACCCAAGTGTAATATACATGGATATTAATTCATATTATAATAATATTTAGTACATAGAAATAAACATTCCCATGTAGAAAAATAGTTTAGTGCCTTTGGAAACACAGAAACCAAATCTTCTATCCTGGTGAATGATCTTCAACATCTCCCATAAATATGTACACCTTTAATGTATCTACCTAATACTTTTCTTTATAACCCGGGGAAAGAAGTCATAAAAAAAGGGTGAGCTCAATTTCTCAATTATAGTAAATAAGGATGATATTTTATCTGAAATATGAGAATAATGGTACGATAAAATAATCATGAAAATATAATACAATACCCCACATATCAAAGATAGTATACACTAATCATGGAGTAAATCATTGTAATTCATAATAGATGAATTGTAAGGAATTAATGAACATAATCCATGAAATTATAACATAAGATTAAAGAAATGGTATTTTGGTAGACACATAATCATATAAAATTATTTACATTATAGTCAAGGTATTGCTGTAGAGACCATCATTGTAGAAAATTTCCACTACGTAACTACGTTCACACCACGTTCCATCCTTATATTACTAGGCTGAGTTCAGCCTTCATTTCATCCCTGTATTACATTAAAATTTCACCAATCCTTCCAAATGTGTATTATTATACTATATTCACTTCCCATTCCGACATTAGAATACTTATCAATGTTTATTTTTCATTCCAAACATGTATATCTCATGAGATAGAAATATTTACCCTACCCATTAGATAGAAATGTAATTTTCAAAAATCACTTAATTAAATCATATATATTTGTTCCAAAAAATCACTATAATTAGTTTCAAATCCAACTTCACCTCTTATTGAATTGTCATTTTTTAATTTTTTTTTACTTAGTATGAATGAAATATAATTATATAAATAAAATGAAGTATAATTATATTGATGATCTATTTGGTTAAAATAATAATTATATCTCAATCGATAAATTATATAATTAGAGAATGAATGTGAGGAAGAGTTTAAATATGATAATTAATTTTTTAAGACAATTTGGTTTAGTTTCTCATTGATTCCATAGTAATTAATATTTAATTTTTTCATAATAATTAATTATATGTGGTGGATAGGCTTTCTATCTCTATAAGATAACAATACTGATGTGATATTGAGGTATGTAAAATTAGTGATGAATACGATGTTGAAATTGATAAATCACTAGTGTGAGACAACATAATTTTGTTTATTCATAAGAAAAAAAATTTGTACGCTAAATGAGAGATAAGAAAAAAATTATGGAGAGTTTGATGACATGGACTATATGTTAAGATAAATATCCATATCAAACATAAATCACCTGAAAACCCAATAATATCTGAGAAATTAGTAATGATGGGATTCAAAAAATGATAAAAAATAAATAAGAGTGAACCAATATAATATATAAAAAAGATGAGGCCTCTGATGAATTATAAAATTGTATCCAATAATTATAGGATAATTCCAATAAAAACATTATTTCAAATGTGAACACTAGTGTTCAAAATAATTATTTTAAAGGAAGAAGAAAATTTTTTGCTAGAAAATGTTAGTGGTTGTTATAATGGAGTTGTAAATATAGGGAAATATTTTTAACATAATGTTGAATTAATTAAAAATAAATTTTCCTATATCAATATTAAATGATAAAAATTGGTGTAAAAATTGACATTAATGAAATTATTCAAATTATATCATCATAACATAAGATTAAATGTTTTTCAACAATATATTGTTCAAATATGTATTATTGTATTAAAAATACTCAATATTTTTTAATCAACTATTTTAATCATCTAAAGAATTTTCACAAGAACATGTAATGAAGGATATATGATCCATACCTTGTTGTAATGAATATTATAATCTATTTATTTATATTTTATAAGAATATAATTGATATTTTGGAAATATGGATTAGTAGAAATAGATACAATCATGCCACAATGAATGTAATGGATATAAAATGTATTATATGTGTTTGTTGTTAAAAACAAACCAACCACTGATGATTATATCTCAAAAATCATTCTATAAATTTATGATAATAGGTGTTTTTTAAATAAGAATGATTTTTTTATTTATAGGTGTTATAATAGGTTTTGTTAATTTTATATGTTAATTTTGAAAAATTATTTTAATTGAGAGGAATATATGAATCACATTTTATGAAAAATAATGCCAACTATTTTAAAATATAAACAAATAGAGAAAAATCTATCATGTAAATCATATTCGAATGTAATAAAATCATTATTATAATTGATATATTTTCTAGTCAATAGTATATGCTCATATCAGTATAAATAAAATGAAAAAACTGAAAAACATTATACAAAATAGATGTTCCATCTATGTAATATAATATTATGGGAGTTAAGAAAACTGATTCTTTGAATAAATAGTCAATGATGGATTAGGATTCCTCATTATGAGAAAACCCCAAGAATATCAACAAGAATGGCCCATCAAATAAAAATGATTTGGTGAATTTACCTCATAATATTACATGTTTATATTCCAAAAAAATATTTTTATATTCCCAAATACAATTTGGCCATTTTTGAATTGTTTTGGAATAATTAAAAAATATGGATTAGGAAAAAGTTATGGATCATGCTGAAGTATAATAAGGGATTGAACAAGAAGATAATGAATTTCTAGGGTAGATATCAAAAAATGGTTTCCCTTCAGATTAATAATAATTATCTGAGAGATTCGATTTACATATAGAAATTTTGTAATATATATAAACTATACGTATATTTTAATAACACTATTGACATAATATAATTTCATCACATGAAAATTCATCTAACCAAACATCTAAAGAAAAAATAATAAATACACTCACAGATGACAATGTAAATAAAAATAGATCCATACTACCTCAAAAAGACATATTTAAATATTAAATGTTGAATGATGAAGAATTAAATATATATATATATATATATTGGTAAAAAAGATCTTCCTTACTCTTCACAATGATGGAAAACAATATCCACCTTATTCTCTTAACAGTAGTCTACTGAATTTTTTCCGACAATGTATTGAACAAATGAAAAAGTATAGTATCATATAGAGATCAATGGATAGGGTAATTTATATCACATACAAGTAAAAACAGACAAATTAGTAACAAATATTGAACGATTTCTCACCATGAATAAAAAACAATATTTCATTCAAAATGATCATTGATGAAGTTGAAATGTATTTTATAAAACATCATATAATAAATTGAGGAAGATACCATCTTAATTGTTCTTTTATTTGTTATTCTAATGACCATAAGTTAAATGAGATCATCCATACAGAAGATGATGAACTATTCCAATAAACTCATCTATATAATGAATATTTATTTTTGTTTATTCTAAATATTAAAGATTTTATAGCTCATATTTTTGAAAAACAAATCTATATGAAAATAATTATTTCATCTATGAGTGGTATGAAAGTGAAAAACTATTAATACTATAATATAATAAATATTTCCTTAAAATTTTATTATTATAAAATGTTATTCAAAAAAATCATTCAATAGTTATGATTACAAAATCACAAATTAATTTTTATTAAACATAGATCCTATTATAGAGAGGGTGAGTATTATTTAATCAATGACATGTGTTTGGAAGTTTGATGAAGTTACAAAACTAACGTTAATACATGAATATCTTAATTATCTATTTTTTTCTGATCATGTTTATTTTAATTTTTTATATCCATTGTAATCTAACATTTTTTATGTTATGATACAGTTTGAACACTATTAAATGATATTTTACTAGTTTCACAATTTCATTTGGTATCAGTTTTTGTGGGATAACATTTTTTCCTTTACCATACCCACTAGTTTTATACATATATCATGTAATAAATAATAATAATGTTCAATTGTCTATTATATAGTTTGATGTATTGGTTTTTACTAAATTCACAATTACATTGTATTTCCAGTAAATAAGGGGGATAAAACATAAAAATATGAGATGATATAGGATGATATTATGAAATAAAATATGGGTTTTTAAATGAAAGAGAATATTTATTTATTATTTTAAATGTGTATAGATAAAAAATACAATTTTTATTCATCATAACAGTTGATAACATACACTTCTTTATCATGTTCTAAAAAAATCATAATATTTTTTATTGATACCAATAAATGTGATGAAATTTGAACCCTTTATAAAATATATCATAAAACACAAATATATTATCACTTACCAACCCAAGGACAATTTATTATCACAGTATTATAGAATTATGACATACAATTACATAAACCATTGAAATATAATCATTTTGTTAATAAAATAGTATGCAATCTCCAACTAAATTTTTTACATCAAAAAATTATATAAGGCATGATATTCATATAACCATTCATCATAATCTATTATAATTGACACATATAAATGATGAGATAAAACACATACCTTCAGTAAATATAAAAATCAAAATTTGTATGTAATTAGTGATCATAATAAAAGCATAATGGTATTCTAAAATTATCAGAATGCATGAGAGTAACATAGGAGAGTTTATTCCTTAAAAAACATTGATCGTGAGATAACTCGTTAATACATGATAAGATCCCCTTAACTCAACAAACATAATTCGTGTGATATAAATATTTGAAACATGTATCCATCATAAAAACATACAAAAATAGAGATAACTTATTGTTATCAGGGAAAATAATCATCAGATAACCCTTATAAGAACACATATTATTGAGAAAACCTTACATGAATATTAACCACAATCTCTTAGGAATAACATATTATGTGGATAAATCTAGCATCACATTTGAGTTATATATATTAATTCTACTATATCATCATTTATCGATGCATTTTTAGGCTATAAATGACCCAAAAATAACATATTGATTCATGTGACTTAAGGATATGTGTTCCCTCCCCAACCCCATAATCACCAATGATGCCCAATTACCAAATAACCAGATAAAATTAAATATTTTTTATTTTCCAGAACTATAAAAAACAATTTTCTAACATATCTTCATTAACCAATAGAATGTAAGTAGGTTCCATTACAATGTCATTGATAATTCATAACCAATATTGGGAAATATTATGGATTTTATAAAACCTGTGTATCCCCATTTAGGAATTTGTAATATCAAGAATTGTGGTTGAATTGAGATATCATTATAATGTTATTATAACATTATTGATTAAAAAATCATTTCAACAATGAATATTTTAATGACCACGATGATAGTTACATAGAGCAGGTAGTTATTTTACTACCTTGGAATATGATATATGAGATAAAAGCCCCATTGACTAAATAGTTCAGTTTTCATGGTAAATGAAAAACATACTTATGTATTCTATAAAATTTAAAACATAAATTAAAACCTTATGAAATTAAATATTACCTTTTTTTGAAATCACTCATAGATTCGTTCTTCAAACTCTAAGCCAGGGATCCAAGATAAGTGTTAACTCAAATTATAATAAAGGGTTTCATACAATAAAATATATCATGAATTAATAAGTAATAATCAATATGGAAAGGTAAAAAAATGAAACACACATTTCATCTAATCAATATCTTGATTTTTAATATTTAATAATGTGTAATCTATATAGTAGAGTAAATAACTGAAAAAACACCCCATTTAATCAATAAAATGAGAAAAATATTTATAGAAATTTTATATAAATTAAATAATCATATGGGTAATAATAAAAGAATTAACAATTATTGATATTATTAATTTTTTTACTTCATGATCTCAGACATCATTATATCTATACAATCGATACCTTATTCTAAGACAGTTTAATTTTTTGGATGGTAAACTCAAAAACACAATTTCATGGTGGATTTCAGATTTTTCTCAAAATAATTATTGATAAACCATTGGTATATATAATATTTGGTCCCACAGATAATTTCCTACACAATTTATTTCTCATATTTCTACTGATTTATTTAATTCATTTCTAAAATGGATAATAAAAAAATATCAATATCGATATAAGAAAATTATTCATCAATATTTATAATATTATTCAAATAAAATTTAGGGTAAGGAACTATATGTATAAATCACATATGATTTCATAAATATTCATTTTCATGATAAATAATATAAATATTTAAAGTAAATTTAATGTCAAATTATCATTAGAATTTGATTGTTTTTTAGGAAATTAATTAATACAAAATTATTTATGAAAGAGAATGTCCAAACATTATCCTATACAAGTTGTCATAATCCATATAAAGAATTTATAAGAAATGTATCGTTATATTATTTAACCAGTTTACTGAAATTAAAATAGAGGGTTTTTTGTCATTGAAGAATACAAATAACATAAAAATCCTTAAAACATTATTGAGAAAAATATCATAATTAATTTTAAAATCACTTTTAAAAAATGAAAATTCCTAGAAAATAAAATATTTTTTTTATTTGAAAATAAAAATTTTAACTTCTTAAGAAATATTAAATTAAATTACTATTCATTCTATCATTAAAATATTTTTTTTATTGAGCATGCTATAATTATTATTATTCATTTCACAGTATTATTATAAAGGTCTAAAAATACCATATATAGAAAATATATGGAATATTTGTTTTAGTTAAATTTAAAAAAAATAGATATATATAAAAATATATTTATAATTATTTAAATAGTATATCAAAAAAACCCTTATAACAATCTTAGAAGACAAAGATTCTGATGAAAATTGATTTTTGAAAATAGGGGAAATAATTTTTCTTTTTTCATAATGATTCTTTTATTTCATGTAATGTTAAAAATAGTGAATAACGGTAAAATAATTTGTAAACCTTTTGAAAAATATGAATTGAAAAAAATAAAAAAAATCATTATTAAATGATTAAATAATTTCTAAAATTCGAAATTCTAGCACAAATAACCCCGATTAAGATGGGACTGAAGCATACACATTTAAAACATTATTATCTTTTGATTCATGATGCCCATGATTTAAAAAAACAAAAAATTTAAAATTTAAAAAAAATAATATATTTAAATTTATGATATGACATATCAATGGTTCAATATATACAGCTCATATAAATAAACATGTTTTTAATATAAAAAATGTTTTAATAGAGAGGATATTGATTTGAAATTTCATAAAATGAACATACCACTTTTATGAGAATTAGTTAATAAATTGATTATTTTATTTAAATTTAAACCAAAAAGATGTTAAAATAATTAACAAAACAATTAATATTTATCTCAAACATAAAATTATAATTTCAATGATGATGACTATGTAATATAGTCTAATAAAAATAAAATATTTTTTGAAACAATTACCACATGGACCATTCAATTTTCATCTACTTGGATTAAATTAATAAAACAAAAACATAATTTAACATGATTTCTGATTTATTCATGATATTTTCTTAAAATTATTTAGTATATACACCTTATAAAAAAATTTTGTAAAGAATTACAATATGCCACAATTATGTAAAACTAAGATGAATTCTCTTAAAATGTGTTCCCCTTCTGTGGAACATGATTTATCATCATGTATAACAGTTTTAAAAATGTTATTGATTAATAAAAAAACCATAATAATATTTATAATTTCATATATATTTATATAATTATAGTTTTTCAATAAATTTTCAATAATATTTTAGTATTTCTATTTTTTGGTTGTTAACAACTTCTTTTTCTCTTGTATGATATGTAGTGGAATTAAGTGTTCATGTGAATAGGATATATATCCTTTCTGGTAATGAATGAAATTAATGTTAAAAATATAAAATTTATTCATTTTAAAAATTATTAGCTTCATTCCTAAATGTTGTACATTGAAAATGAATCCCATGGATTCATGGATAATGTAGACCGTAGGTATGCACCAGTGACAGAATCATTCCATTAACGGTTGGAAGTTAAAGGAAGTGGATGATATATTAAATATTAACTACTAATATCATGCCATGTGTACCATATTTATTCATTATTTAAATAATTATTAATATCAATGTTTTTTAATGATTGAAAACCACTTACATTTGTTCAAGTGCCCGTAGTCTACCACATAAATGCGAAGTGGATTTTGTTCCCATTGGATGGGGAAGTTAGTGGAAAAATAATTTGTTATCAATTTAATAAGATTGTTTTATTTGTTAGAAATCATTACTAATGTATTTGAATTTATAATATATAATTGAATTGTAAATAAAAATATATATATATATATATTAGTATCATGGTGGTACAATTATATTATGCATACACACCACAAACACATAATGGAATGTTAGTCCATAACACCCCCAAGGGACAACTCACCCATAAATCCTTATTTTATTTTGTATATGTCATGCATAGACTGTGTGCATGAATCCCCTTATATATCCCAATTGCCCAAAAACTGGTCTAATGGTCTAGTATATCATTATTCATATATTAATATATGAAAATAGTTATCTTATTCATGACTCTTAACTTGAACTAGAAAAAATCATTTGAATGTCTTATTAAGGAGCCCTTGCGCTGGTCTTTTGAGATTACCATACTATTTAAATTTTTTTCATGGTATTTATTAGGAATATTTTGGCGGTGTTTGATAATGATATATTTCCTGATATGTGTGAATAATTGAATGTATGGAAATCTATTTTATAATTTAGGTGGAGTGACATTTTTGTTAATGAAAACAAACTATTCTATAAAGGGATGTAATTTATCCCCAATGTGCCTCCAAAATTGATAAATAATGTATTGCATAAAATTTATAGATTATCCAAACACTATCAAAAATAATGTAAAAAAATTCAGACATGTTATTTTTATACTAGAGGTTTACACACATTTCCCATTTCCTTTTTAATTGTGGTAATTTTATTTTAATAACATAGTTAATTTATCCTTTATTGATAAAATAAAATTAGAACTATTTATATATTTTACCTGACTAATTATTTATATGATATAATATTTATTGAGAAAAAATTAACAAAATGTGGGAAAATTAATTTTAACAGAAGAAAAATAAATGTGAAACACCTTGTTTTACCTTTAATCTTGGTAAATAAAAATTATTTCATTTTTTGATAATTAACGAAAAAATAAATTTCAACATATTTTATAATATTAATAATGGTGATTAAATATAATTAATTATTTTTAATAAATTCAAAACATATAATTTTATAATGTTTTTTAAAATAAACTTGAAAATCATGACAAAAATGGGTTTTCAAAAAACGAATACTTAAAATATTAGATGATATTACTTTATCATTATTTCTATTAGTCATCATTATATGGATTTAAATTAATAATGTTTATCTATAATGAATCAATTTAATTTATATATTTCTTATAAATTTTTTAATTTCATTAATTAAAATGGATAAATACATGGAATTTAAAAATAGTATTTCAGAAAATTCATATTTACTGAAAACGAACATTATAAAAAAATAAAGTATGAAAAAGATTTAAATTAACATATAATTTGAAATATAAATAAAAATACTATATGACCATCAAAATTAAATTCATTTCATAATTAGAATATTATTTTTTTAATTTATCTAAAATTATTAATATTATATTTTTAAATATTAATGGAAAAATTTAAATTTTGTTAAAAAAAATACATAACTCTATCATATTATATTTCTGATATGTTGACTTTAAAATTCAATTTTTTTTATATAATAAAAATTATAAATTTCATATAAACTAATTATAATTATAAAACATTAAATACAAAATAAAACCATTTTTATAGAGAATTACTTTTGAAACATACAATGAAATTACTATAAATATAACATACTATTTACCATAAATTTGTCAATAGATTTATACTGATTGCAAACTCTATATCAGTATTCCTAATTTAGTTGTCCAAATTTATACAATAAAATATAAGGGATATGTTGTAAAGTCCATATATAAATAAAATATTTCATAACACATTTCTTTTTTGTGTTCTGTGTCTTACACGCTATCAAATTTTGGGTTTTTCTAAAAAAACAAGAGGGTGTTATATTCTATAAAACATCATTAAATTGAATCTTATCAATATTAAATGAGAATTAGACACAATTTTTTCTACATTTTTAATACCTTTTATAAACAATCACTTCATTTATAGGGTTAACGAATTAACAACATAAAACTAGGAATTGTATTTTGATCCATGCTTAAAATACACAAATATTAAATCATCAATGATTAATATTATATACATTGAAAGAATACATACCCTGAGATTATAATAGTTTAGTGTCTTTGAAATAATAAAAATAAAATATTCTATCATGGTAAAAGATCATCAACATCTCCCTTAACGATCTCCTATAATAGTACTTCTACCTATATTTTTTCATAACTTGGGGAATTTAAACAGAAGAAAGGGGTGAGATAAAATTCATAGTAAGTGTAAATAAGGTTGACTTGTAAGAATAATTATTCGTATAAGGTTATTACAACACGATCATGAAAATAGAGGAGCATACCCTCCTAATTAAAAATCATTTTCACCAATCATGGATTAAAGAATAGGATTTCATCATAATTGAATCATATGTAATTAATGAACATAAGCCATGAATTCCTAAAAAATGAGTAAAATATTTCATTATAGACATCATAGAAGAATATATACTAATTTCCATTATTGTTATGAAATTACTTTCATGACCATATTTTTGGAAAAATTACTTTTCTGAACTTATATTACGCCACATTACATCCATGTATTGCTGAACCAATTTCAACCCTCATTCACGCCACGTATTACTAAACCATGTTATTCCCGCATTTCATTCCTCAATTACTGAACCGTTTTCATTCCCCATTCAATCCCAATAATGTAGAACTATGTTCATTTCTCATTCTTGCATTATCTATTTGATTGTATATAAATCCATAACCAATGCATTGGAAAGAGATATAGGTTACAACCATATCATTAGGAAATCATGCATACATATTCTCCAACATGAAAAATAATCATATCTTAACCCCAAGAAATAAAATAGGAATAATAAGCATGTAAACATAGCCAAACATGTGGGAAAATATAATGTTTTCATAATAATTTCATCATAATAATAACCAATGAAAGAAAAATAATTTCATTAACATTTAATCGGTGAATGAGAAATAAATTTCATAAAGACCATGAAATTAGAATTAACAAAATCCTAGAATTAGTATGAATTGAACCTATAGATCAATTCCTAGAAAATAATTAGATACATCAATAGATTTCATCATAGATGTAAAATATTTCGAAAACATTATTCAATAACATTTCATGAGGAAATATCATTTCTTCTTAAAAATATTTGTAATTAATAATCACTTGAATATAATTTTCCTATAAAATACCAAGAAAACATATAAAAAATTCATGAAATAATTTTGAGAACTTTTTTCCCGGAAAACATATAAAATATGATTCGAATCAATTTAAAAACCATTTTCATTGAAAACACATTGAAAATTTGTGACTAAATTATAATAATCATTGTAAAATAATTTAATTGAAAATATTCTGAACACTTCAAAATAAGGCTATATATATTTTAAAAACTATATTTCTTAAAAACATATAAAATAATCTTGAAAACATTTTGAATTTCTTTCCATGAAAACATATAATATATGCACGGAATGATTTAGAAGTCCATTTTCATTGATACTATCTTGAAAAAAAAAATTTACCTATAAACATGAAAATATTTCTTCAATGGATTGATGACGGTTTAATCCGTATAAGTTGTATATGGTAAAAAGAACATTCTTTTGAATGGTAAAAAGGATATAAAATTTCCACATTCAGAAAGTGGACATAATATTACATTGAAAACATTGGTAAAATACAAAATTGTAAAAATATCATTTAATTTTTATTATATATTAGTATAATTTTCTTGGAAATCCTTTTTAAAAATAATTTTTTTTAATGAAACATAGATTTCCAACGGATGAATGGGTAATGTCGGCCTTTATTAAAAATAAAATTCTTATATAACTTATGTACCAATAAGATTAATGATAGTTCAAATACATTAATATGACCTAAATAACCACATGATAAGATATTTATTTAATTTTATTGAGATATATATCATAGGAGTTAATCAAAGAGAGCCTAAACAGTAAAAATATTGAAAAGTGCTAATATTTTCTCAATAAAATATTATAACATGGTAACTCAGGGTCATAAACTATATGATCGAAATGGAAATTAAATGAATCTTAATTTATAATGAAAAGAATTAATTTCATTAAATAATATGTAAAATGGAAGTATATACACCTTGTAAAATAATTTAGGTTCATAAGAAAACACGAGCCACAAAGAAGGCCAATTAAGACAAGAATATTTTACCAATTTTTTTATCTTTTGGAATATAAATTCCATAAATGAATGATCATAAAGTAGATATTTTAATAACCAAAAAATTCATTATAATATATATAGAACACAATTATTATAATTAGAGACACCATGAAAATGGAATGAGTTGTGAAAATTGCTTGTATGTCATAGAAATAAAATGTGAGATGAATCCCTATACATTATTTTTTAGACTCACTCCATAAATGATAAAAACAAATATATAATAAATATAAATTAATAAATATTTAAAGAACAATATGATTATATATAAAAAATTATATGGTTTGATTCCAACATTATATTACTTTCTTTTTTACCATACTTTGTTATGGTTTCACTTTGGGTCATATTTCCTTTGTTCTTCATGTGGGTCTTAATTAGTTATATTGTTGGTATTAATATGTATATAATGATTCCAAAATGTAAAAAATTATATAAATAATATATATATATATATATATATGTTTTTGAGTAATATAATAACCTATAGGATATATAAGTATGAAATGGAATACACCGTTAATGGAGATGGTGGGCCGTACGTCTGCATGGACACTATTTCTGATTAATTGTCATGTTGAATGAACGAATATAAAAGGCATACATGTATTTATATGTGAATGTAAAAAAATTATTATATTAAATTTATGATATCATATATATCGTATATATTCTTTAAACTCATCCATAATGCGATAAATGTAGTTTATTAATGAACTATATCACTTTGAGGGGGTGGTAGTCCACAATTTCCAAAAAAAAATATTGTGTTTACACCAAATAGAAAGTAAAAGAAATATATTTTTAAAAAAGATTAATTAATCATAAAAAATAATTAATATAATTAATAGAAAATATAAATAGTGTGTTTTTCATTACATCCACCATGAGAGGAGGTATGTAAAATTGAACAATCGTCTTTTAGTGAGGTGATAATTTATTCATATAAAAAACATTATCTTCGTTAGAAATTAGAGAGAGGTTTGTGTATGTAAAGTTCAAAAAAGTAAGATGAAATATAATTATATATTTGGAATTCTGGTTTTTATAATATAATGAAATAAATATATTATTTTGGTGTGGAGAATGAAAATTAAAGAAATTACATAAGAGGATTCGTTACCTCTTAATCGGGTAACTACTTTTGGTTTGTGAAAAAAATGATTCCATGGATTTCTTTATACTCAAGAGAACTAATATAATTGGAAGGTAGTTTTTTTTATTGTATTGGGATGATATTCTTTGAAATGAAGAGGACTGAGAGGTGTAAGGATGGGGGAGAGGTGATGGCCTTCTATAGGGTTGGAAAATGACACACATGGGATTTTTGAAATCATGTTTGGTATACATATGGTCATATCTAAAAAACCACACCATCCCTACCGTAATATAAAATTGAAATGTTGTGGCTTATATATGTAAATAAAATGTGGTTTAGACAGGTTAATATGTCATTTGGGCCCAAATAATTTAAGTTTTCTCACTGATTAAGCAAATTTTGACCTTAACCACTGTGATTAATTTTAATCATATTTACAAAGAAAAATTTGTTAAAAGTTATGTACTTCTTAATAGACTCTAAATATTAAACTAATTATAATGGTTTATTTCAGTTTTTTGAAATTCAATTCATAGAAGTGGGAAAATATAGATTAATGGTAACCCATCAGATGTGATGAAATTATGATTATTTAAAGTAGAAAATGGTTTTAAAATAATTTTAATTTTTTATATTAAATTTAAAATTTCAATTGGTACTACTGACCTAAATGATATTAATATATGTATAATATATTTAATTCAACCTTAAAAAAGAAATGATTTTTTTCTTTCTTTATTTTTTTTAAAATGGATTTTTTAACTAAAAAACTGTATATCTCACTATTCATCAAGAAAATAATGTTTCACATATAATAAAAAAATTTCACCATAATATAATTAAGGCTTTATAAATTCAAGAAGTAACTTTTATTTTATAAAAATAATGTTTTAAATGTGTGTAAAATATATTTTATTATTAAAATGGGTTCATTCATGGAAATATTATTTTTAAACAATAATGGAAATTACTGAAAATCATATCCATCATTTCCAATATGTTTTATCTATATATAAAATAATATTTTAATATTATTTATTAGTATTTCTAAAAATATTTTCAATGGAAAGGTTATAATTGTCTCATTTAACTAACTATAACAATAAAATGATGTTTGGTTGAAACATCTTCGTTGTTTGCACCATGCGCTATGTCAGTGTTGTTGGTAGCGCAAGCCACATAGGTTTTACCTGTAGTACAAACCAAGATAGTATTTCATGTTGCACAATAATATTCAGTTTAGTGTGAAAATAACGTTTTACTTTGTGTATAAGTATAAATATATATATGTATCTATATTTAACTTTTTCCACTGTCACATGAAATGAAAAACATCAAAAATAAAAAATAATTTGAATTAAAAAAAAAATTAAATAAACTCAGGGTGTTAAATTCTACCGACCTTAAAATTAATTTCCAATACAAAATCATATGAGTTGTAAATGTTTTTGTACTTTAATTATTTATTCATTGTATCCCATTTCCTAAAAATGAATACTAAATCATCCCACATAATGGAAGGTTGGGACCATAACTGTTAAGCAAGGTATCTTAAAACATGTTTTCCTCATAGGACAACATACGTTAGGAGTGAGATTGGAAAAGGAAGAAAATAATAAATATTTATATACAGTGATTGAGTTCATAAATAAAAAATAATTTAATTAACAAATATATGTTTCTGGCATCATGTTCATAAATCTATGATGATTTAAAAAGGAATATTTAAAAAAATAATGTATCAGGACGAAACATTATCATTGAATAATTATTATAACACTGAGTAATTAATATATTGATATTGAATATAAAGAAATATGCATACCTGCCATATTTTTATAAGGAAAATTTTAATTCTTTAGTTGTGATTTTATCAATTTCGAATTCAACCATTACTTCGTGTAATCAAAATCCAGAAATTAACTTTTGTGCATGAAGTGCTAAAATAGTTTTTTAGTAGATCATAACCATCATTAAGGAAAAAAATTTTAACTATTTGTTTATAATAATTCATAAAATGAATATGGTTAATACATTAAATCTCAAAACATAAAAAAATAAAACTATTATATCATCATAAATAATTATTCCTCAAAAACAATTATACCTTAACCAGCAAATCACTTAGGCCAGTGGTAGGCATGAAACCATTATTGTCCTTTGATCATGGGTTTTAGATCTACAACCTTTCCAAACAATATTGGTTGTCACCCGACATTCCTGGCCATCCTTTATAAAACCATACTAATATAAATTTAAAATTACAAATGACATATTTGAAATAAGGTTAACCACTAAATAGTATTTTAATCATGGTTTTCAGTACCATTTTAATTATTATTGTGATGTTTACCATAAATATTTCATTAACGGATATCATTAAAATCGTCATGAAGACTAAAAACCAAAACCACTGATATAAAATAAAAAAATCGACTTAAAATTGTTCCCCCATATCCAAATGTAGATCATTATTTTCACATTCCAAACATGTCAATTCCCAATTTGTAAATTATCATAGGACATTTTAACAACCTAAATTACCATAAAAACTATTTGAAAACATTCATTATTCCTTATTCTAAAGATTATTGGATGTATTCTATAAATAAAATAATTTTTATACTTAATCCATGATATCATGAATTAATTTTCAACATGGTCATAATTAGATCCAAGGAAATCTGTATCGTCCAATTAACTTATCCATAATAGAATTATCTTCAAAGAAAAACATATTAAGGGTTACATAAAATAATTAAAAATATCTCTTTGTAATTAAATCAATTCACTAGTCCATCGATAACATTCAACATGAACTAGTAAATACTATTCAATAAAAATGACTAGAACAATTGTTGTATATTATAACATTCAAATAAAATAATTAATCATTCCAAACAAATAAAAACATTTATTATTCCACTTCATATTTATTGAACTAAAAATCCTACCTCATCCAATTATAAAAACCACTTTTTATTCACATTTCATATGTAGTCTTTTCATCATCTCTATTGTAACCCTTACTCGCACCATCTTGATAAATCCTTTTAAGCGAATTCATATTGGGATATTATTTTCATTATGACAATTAAATTATTACAAAAGGTAGGATGACGTTATCTTCCATTTCGTAAATTAAACCCTTCGTTTTTACCTAGCAATCACTTACATTGATTTCTAATTTTCTAATTTCAAGACATCTTCATGTCACTCTAAGTCATTTACTTAGTTTTTTTCTACATTATTGACATAATAAATACTGATTCTTCTTTCCTCAATCATCTTAATTACATGAAATATTAGTTTACTCCTTATTTCTCTTCCTTGGTGAGTCAGAGAGTTTGTTGAGGTATACATTGTGAAAAATTCCATGATAACTGACATGACCTAATATTGAAAAATTTCACTCTACTGATCATTCAACATAACTTCCCATTCAAAAATCGTCCATCGCATTCAAGTTAATCAAGTTCTTTCCACTCTTGTCCATTAACTAAATCCATTAGCATAGTGTTAGAATTTCTTATCATAGTATAAAACAACATAGTCATGAAAATAATCACATATATGATATATAGTTTATAAAACCTCCCTTGTTTTATGTCTCCAAAGGATCATCCTTGTTTATTAATTTCCAACATATATTTAAATCCTTAATGGTGGTTCATGAATAATGTATTAATTCCGAACACATATACCAAATGAGTGTGAAACTAGGTGTACAATAAGACCCATTAACGTGTACCAGTTTAACATGACTTAGGCATGAAGAGTCATGTCACATTTTTTAACCATTGGAACATCTATGTCTGATCCATGTCCATATTTAGTACCTAGTAAGTGATTTATTGCTAATAAGTCACTCTCTTTACCCCTTACCAAAATTCAAGGACATTTTCTTAAATGTTGTTTCATCCTTATTCTTATTCTTATATATTTTCCTTGACCTATTCTTGTAAATATTCATAAATATACTTTTAATGTTTTCTAAAACATGTTTCCAGTGTCTAAAGAAACCATTCCATTGATACAAACTATTGTGACCCAAGCGTAATATACATGGATATTAAATCATATTATAATAATATTTAGTACACAGAAATAAACATGCCCAAGTACCAAAATAGTTTAGTGCCATTGGAAACACATAAACCAAATCTTCTATCCTGGTGAATGGTCTTCAACATCTCCCATAAATATGTACACATTTATTGTATCTACCTAATACCTTTCTTCATAACCCGGGGAAAGAAGACATAAAAAAGGGGTGAGCTCAATTTATCAATTATAGTAAATATGGATGATATTTTATCTGAATTATGAGAATAATGGTACGATAAAATAATCATGAAAATAGAATACGATACACCACATATAAATGATCATATACACTAATCATTGAATAAATCATTGTAATTCATAATAGATGAATTGTAAGGAATTAAGGAACATAATCCATGAAATTATAACATAATATTAAAGCAATGGAATTTTGGTACACACATAATCATATAAAATTATTTCAATTATAGTCAAGGTATTGCTATAGAGACCATCATATTAGACAATGTCCACTACATAACTACAGTCACACCTCGTTCCATCCTTGTATTACTTGGCTGAGTTCACCCCTCATTTCATCCCTTTATTACATTACCATTTTCCCCAATCCTTCCAACAGTGTATTATTGTACTATGTTCACTTCCCATTCCGACCATAGAATACTTATCAATGTTAATTTTTCATTCCAAAAATGTATATCTCATGAGATAAAAATATTTACCCTACCCATTAGAGAGAGTTGTAATTTCCAAAAATCACTTAATTAAATCATATATATCAGTTCCAAAAATTCATTATCATTCATATCATAACCCATAGAATGATATGTTTATCATAAACATGTTAAAATATCATAACATGTGGGAAAAGATATAGGTCTCATAATCATTTTATACTAATCATAAATTGTGAAAGAGAAACTGATTTCATAACCAAATAACTTGTGAAAGAGAAATGAGTTTCATAATAACCAAGAAAATAAGAATAACTGATTTAAAGATTGAATATGAATTTAACCTTTAGATCATTTCCTTTCATGTAAGGAGTAAAATCAATTGATGTCATATTAGTTGGAAAATAATTTTTAAATATCCTTCAAAAAAATTTCATGAGGAATGCATAAAACCATTTGAAAATAATTTTCATCGAAACTAACATGAAAAAATATATTGAAGAGTTTATATAATTTGAAAACCATTATCATCTAAAACATATAAAATAATCATCAACAAATTTAAAAATCAATTTTATTTGAAAACATATTGAAATCATATACTAAAATGTTGAAAATGTTTTAAAATAAAACTCATTAAAATATTTTAAATTATATAAATAAAAACGGAAATCATTTTGAGATAAAATTATATGAAAAAAATAAAATAATATTAAAATCATTTGCAAACTATTTTCAATGAAAATTAATAAATTAAGCTTAAAAACATTTCTAAACCCATTTTCCCTAAAAATATATTAAATAGACATGAAAAATTATTAAAACCCATTTTCCATGATAATATATTTCAATAAATTATTTTTAAAATAAAACATAAACATTTAATGTAATTTTAAAAGTATTTATATAGAATAAATTCGAACAAGTTATATGAGTTAAAAAATAGTTATTTTTCTTGGTAAAAAAGTTAGAAAAATGATTTTTTTGGAAAGTGTCATGAATTTTCCATTGAAAACATCAGAAAAATACAAAAAGGTTAAAATTTTATTTTAATGACTATTTTATATTAGTATAATATTCTTGGAAAACATTTTTATAAAACAAGGTTTTAATGTAACATATATTTCTTACCGAAGGGAGGGTAATGTTGGTCTTTCTTAGAAAACAATCTTTGTAATATTATTTACCAATGAGAAAAAATATGGGTCTAATACATGAATATATAATGAATAAATATAGGATATTAAATTCTCTGACTGTTCTTGATATACATATCACATTATTTCACTGTATAAAAAATAAACATAAATAATAACAAAAAGTGATGAGATTGTATCAATATTCTAATATAAATTTGTAACATGGGATGATACTATCCATATTTGAAATGTAAATTTTGACGAAGATTTATATATAATTAAAATAAAAAAATTATGACAAGGAATGTAAAATGGATGTATATGTACTTTACAAAATAATTTTTGTGCATAACAAAACACGATTCTTAAAGAAAGAAATTTGACACAAAACTATTTTAATGATTTGGTATATTTTAAAAAGAGAAAAATTGAAATAAAGATCACAAAATGAATATGTTAATAATCATAAATTTTGTTATAATATAAATAAAATAATATTCTCTGTAATTCACACACCATATAACATGAAATAGTTGAAAAAAAAGAATTTATCTCGTAGAAATTAAAAGTTAGATAAAATCCCCTTACTATTTTTATTGAATCTCAAAATAATTAATCAAAATAACTGTATAATAAATATATATTTATTATAAATTTTTTAAAAATTTGTATTAATATATATAATACCATATATGGTTTGGGTGAAATCATAAATTACCCTCTTTATAAATATCTTTTGTTAGTGTTTCATTTCGGGTAATATTCACTTTGTTCTTTGTATATGTCTTAATTTTTAATACCATTGGTACATATAATTATATAATGATTGAAGAATTAAAAACATGATATAAATATCATATATTTATAGTATATTTGATATAATAATCTATTGTATATATATGTATGAAACATAAATAACTATTTATGGAGAGGATAAGCCATATGTACACTTGAACACTATTAACGTTCAATTTACCTATTGAATGAATGAAATTGAATGACATTTATGTATATATATAATTATGTATCACAATTATATCTATTCAGGGTATCATGTATATCTTATACATTCACTAAATCTATTCTTAATAAAATCCTTCTAGTTCAGGAATGAATAATATTGCTTTGAATGGTCAGTAATCTACTCTTCCTCAAATGAAATTATAACATAAAAAATTGAATATAAATAGTTATAAATTGAAAACAGAATAGACATGATAATAGAAATAATATATATAATATATATAATATATAAATTAACTACCTATACTAATATTCACCATGATATGCTATAATAAAAATTGATAAATAATCGTTTAGTGAAAAAATTGTTCACTGTACACATAAACAGTATGTTCATTACCCATTAGATGAAGGTGTCTGTATGTTTGGGTAAAACCATTTTCAAATCAAAATCCAAGTATATATATTATTATTTTAATAAAATCCTTGAATAATTATATTGGATGATGTAGAGATGTAAAATAAAAGAAATTAGTTGAGAGAAGACATTACCTCTTAATTAGGTAACTCTTTTTGGTTTTTGCCAACAGGATTCATTGGATTTCCATATTCCCAAGGTAGGGATTCTTTTAGGAAGGGTGATATTTAAGTAAATGCATTGAGTAGATATTTTCAGAATTTATGTGGTTTGAGAGGTCTGAGGTTTAGGGTGATTTGATGTCATTTTATAGGATTGGAAAAGGACTTACATGTAATTTATGAAAACATTGATGGTGTACACGTGATAATATCTATGAAAAGTCCTAATAGTCAAAATAAATCAATTATTTAATCTTTTTTTCAGAAATATGGAAATTAATGGGGTTTGAAAATGTTTATATTATATTTGGTCCCCATAGATAACGGTTTAGTCCCTAATTAAGCCTAATTTGACCTTAATAAATATGATTAGTTTTAATCAATTTCACTAATATTTATGGTCAAAAAATTTAATGATATTTTTATAATATATATATTTTATTTATTTATGTGGATTATTTAGGTATTTGTAAATTAAATTCATATTATCATTAAATTGAGATAAATTTCAATACCACATATGGGATGAAATTATGGATTTTTTAATTTTAGAAGAAGTTCAAAAAATTATTATGTTTTTATTTTCAATTTAAATGTGAAATTGATTATAATGACCTAAATATAATTAATATATTTTTATCTAATCTATTTTGACCTTAGAAAAATATAATATAAATAGTCAGTAATTATTATTTAAACGAAATGTTAGTTTTTATCTAAAACAAAGTATTTTCTCTATTATTAAAAAAAATAATGTTTTTTAGAAAATTCCCAAAAGTTTAATCTAATCCAATTTTGAAATTATAAATTCTAAAATTGTGTTTATTTTTTCAAATTATAAATCTAGATGTGTCTAAATAAAATTCATTATCAATACCAGTTCATTTGAGAAAACAATATTTTTAAATATAAAATGACTTTACTAAACAATCGTATCATTCATTACAATTATGTATTATCTATATAAATAAATTTTTAATAATATTTAAAATTTAGGTATTAATATTCATATAAATATTCTTAAAAGATATTATTTAATTATATCTTTTAAATAATTATAACAATAAAATGATTTTTATAAAAACACATGTGTTCTGTTTAACGTATACCATGTCGGTGTTTTAGGTATCGATGTCAAGTCAGTATGGTGTGTGGTGCAAGATAAGTATGTATACCATATAGATTAATCCAAGTCAGTTTCATTGGAAATTAATGTATCACATAGTGTTTAATATATTACTATATATAAAAAACTATATCCATTGTCACATGAAATACTAAATATCAAAAATATAAATTACTTTGAAGAAAAAACAATTAACCAAATATCATGGGGTTATAAAAGGGAAACATGAAGGATGCTACGAATAATACATAACTAGGTTTCAACATAATAGAGAATTGGTTGATGTAAAAATATAGATATATTATAAATGAATAATAAATTTAGTATATTTACTGAGATTATTTTTTAAAATAAATTAAATGATCAATAAAAAATCAATTCCCATGAAACCATGAATCTGTGATGAGTTAAATGGCCATTGATTTATTATATAAAATGTTAATATGATATTTTTTTGAATATAAATTTTTTAATGATATTTAATTTAATTATAGACTAATAAAATTAAAGTACACTTACCTAATATATTTCTATTATATAAAAACAATTTAATTTTTTGGTAGTGCTTCTATCAATTTCCATGTCCCCTTATAATCCATTTTATGAATATAAAATATGAATTATTTTATCTATCAATCATTATAATTAAATTTAATCATATTTTATATCTATAATAAAATGAATATTCATTTCATATGTCTCTAAATATCTACCAAAACAAAATTGTGTAGAATGAGTTATTCAAAACAATACATTAATTTATCATCCTTTACAGAAAAACTATGAGTACATCTAAATATATTTCAATCATAATTTTTTTTAATACAATTTCATACTAACCCAAACATCGTGTTGTCTAGTGGATGTAATTTCAAAATTTTCACCCTTTATTTGTGGGTTCATGACTCACAAACTTGTCAAATATGATAGGTTGTCATGTATCATACATGTTGTCCTTTAAAAAATATATTAATACATTTCAAATAATATCCTAAATTTGTAATTTCTTATTATTACCCAATTATCATATACACGTATAAGCATTATGGTTACCAATACCCTAAATATTATTTCCAATTATTTAGGGATGATCATTATTGAATATAGTTATCACTAAAACCTAAATTAAACCAAAATATTATATTTTTATAAATGTATACCAAAAAACTCATATTCTTGATACACTACCCTTAAAATATAATAATAAATGGGATTTTTATGAAATTGATCTTATGATCATTCCTAAACTCAATAACCAATGATGGTATCCATCATAATTAAGATAAATATACATGAAGACATATATGTTTCAAAAAAATTATCAGAATCCTTAAGTGTTTCAGGATTATTATGGAAAAAAACCATTGATGAAAAATAAATCTACAGTATAATTCATGATTTCATATGAAAAAAATACATCAAATATTTTACATCAACATATGTCTTTACTAATTCTTGGAGTTAGAAATTAAATACTGCTATGAAATTAGATAACGCCCAGGTTCCCAATAGTCAATAAATTAACTATAAATTTGTTTATAAGATGAAATTTTTTTATCTACACTATACTGTTCAGTTTTCATCTAAAATTAATTTCTCTATTACATTATTTTAAACATATTAGGAATATTTTTGATCCATTTAGAACTTCACATGGGTGTTACATTCAATTATTTTTTTAACATTAAATAAATAAATATTTCCTTCCCCCATAGCCTCCACCACTTTATCTCTTATAAATGTTTATCCATCCTCTATTTTGTGAGTCTTATAGAAAATTAATGTTTTTTTCATTATATATCAAGAAAATATAATTAATCATTGCCAACATATCTTTATTTTAAACCATTATACCTTTCAGTTTCTAACTGTCACTAAATGTTCTTTAATATTCAATGTTAACATGTTTTATTTAGGTTCTATCCATTGAATTGAACTCCAAAATACAGTGTTAAAGCCATATAATTTGTTATTGGATATAAAAATCATGACACCCTATTTTAAATCTAAGACACCTTTAATTTAACATAGATCATTCATCTTCATCATTTATTCAAACCCTTAATTATGGTTTGTAATGAAAATGTGAATAATCCTGGAATATCCCTCAAGTGCGTCTTACCGGGTGGGTAGTACGACCCATATTCATGCACATGGTAAAAATCATGTCAAAGCCAAATGATCCCCTTTCATATTTATTACTTCCAGGTACAACTATTCGAGAACCACATCCACTTGTAGTATTTATATAATGACTTATTGGTATAAAAAAACACATTATCTCTTACATAATGAAATATTATAATATTCTTTTATAGTTATCATAAAATCAAAAAAATGATATTATTCCTAATATTTTTATGCTAAATATAATTTCTATGGTTTCTAAAAAATATATATGATACCAAATTTTTTGACAATGACCCATGTAATCTAGTAATAGTTGTCATTTAAATGCATAAAAATAATATACAATAGATAACATCCAAAAAATTAATTAATAGTTCAGATGTCTGGATAATCGTGATGCATAACTGAATCATCTGATATATTTTAAAAAATCTACATTATAGTGAAAGTAAATATTAATTTACCCCGAACACATTCAGGTATTCCTTCATAAAATCATTGGGAGGGGAATAAATAAATGATATCAAAGTCACACTGAGCATTAAATCTAATTGAATTTTTCAAATGAATTATTAAATTGTTAAACCAAATTATACATAAACAAATTTTGATTTTAATTAAAGCATATAAATTTATCAATACTTTTCTAGTTAATCGAATAACATTCAACGAAACACACCATTTGAGTAAATAATATACTATGTAATGAATAATATTATTCATGATTAGAAATATGTATATTTAAGGGAAATTTAATGACTAATTTTACTAATTACATATAGGTTTATGGAGATATTTAATGAATACAAAATTAGTATATAAAGTAAATGTAAATAAATTAAATGCTTAAACTAATCATAAAAAGTCCCATAAAATAATAATATCGATATAACTATATAATATCCCAAATATAGTATAAGGAAAACAAGGGTTTTTGTTATTGAATAATTTAATTAACATAAAAGATCATTGAAACATTGATATGGAAAATACCATTTTCAATATAAATAAATTAATGACTAAAATTTTGGATTTATTGTAGGGGATATATTTTTCTTATAACATAACATTTAAATCATGAAAAGAAATCATCAGGGATGAAAATTTAAACGATGAGTGGAAATTACTTTCATGAAAATTAGGTTAAGGTAATGATTTCTTTCCAAATTTTGGTATGAAAAATCCTAATGTACGATTTTTTGAAAACGATAGGTAGATCAGTTTTATTTTCAAAAATAAATAAATTATTGGGTTAAAATATATTTTAAATATCATATGAGAATATTGAAAACATTTTAAAAATAATTGAGTTTGATGGAAAATTATATAGACTGAAGAGAGAAATAAATATGGTTTTTTGCTAAAAATATTTCATCATTCATATTATATGACTAAAATATATAATTTTTATCATTACATGAGATATTCATTAATATATATATATTAATTATATAACCAATCCAAAGGGTTATTAGATACACATTATATAAATAACAAGGATGATAACACTAAATATTTTTCAACATAGTCGAAATTGAAATTAAATCGGTTACAAAGGTCAAACTATTGACGTGATAATTAATCAATGATTTATTTATTTTTATCAAATGTAGATACTCAAAATATTATTTCAATACATAATAAATTAATAATATGTCATAGATAACATAATATAAAAATGTTAATTATAATGAATAAGTAATATTGATCAAGGAAAATAAATTCTACTATGAAACCCTTACCTTTTTCTAGTTTTCAATTAAAATTAACTTGGATGAAGTTTTTGAAATTGGATATTAATTTTAAATTTTTTTATTATATATTAATGATATTATATGTAAAATAGGAGTTATATGTTCCATATAAATTAAATTTTCACTTTGCGATAAAATATTCCCCAGTAAAGATAAATTGAGATGATGTCTCACACCACAAGTTTCACTAAAGTTGAAAATTTATAAACATCATGTGTAATGGTTTCAAAAAATATATTTATTTATAGAAAAAATATATTCATATTTATAATATAATTTATGATATTATTATATCATTTTAGAACCTTGTTGTAAAAAACAATTAATTATTATAATATTTTCATATTTTTAATATATTATTTTATCATTCATGTTTTGTAACTAATGGTTCAATTATTTTGCAAGGGTTATACATCCATTATCTCTTAATTGATATTAATTTTTTTATATCATATTTATTCATTAGATAAATTTTTGAAAACCAATATTGATCATTAGAAATATACAATTAATAATATCTCTTTGTCAAGAAGATATGTCCTATTTTTGTACAAATGATGATATCATTCCATTAATGGGATAAAGGTTAATAAGGCGGAGAATATATTAATTTTAAGTACTAATATCATGTTAATTGGATGATATACGTTAATTTTCATTATAATTTCAATTATACATGTGAGTCAATGATGGAAAAAGTATTACATCCATTTGTGATGTACTTGTCCACCTAACACACGAATGATGGATTTGTTCTTGATTTGATAGAGATTGATATGGATAAATATTTATTTTTTTACACAATAACATATCAATATACATGATATAACTATTAAATTTCATTACAGTTTTTTATAAAAAACATTATTGTGGAAAAATAAGAAGTAAAAGGGAAGGATCTTAGTGAAGATGATTTTATTCTCATTGAAAACCCATTTTTAGATATCTTTTTATTGACCATGTGGATGGTCTATTGAAAAGGAAAGTATCTCTAGAATGTGAATATGTATTTTAGTGAAACATTTTGCAATGTTTTTTATGATCTAATTGATAGGATATGACTGATTAAGTGATGGTAGGGAGTTCCCTTTAATAATTTATGAGTATTATTATTGTAAATAAAAAAAAAATCAATAATGAGATGTCACTCTAAACCCAAATGACTATAATATTTATAAATCGTTAAGAAACTATATGGGATGTTCCAACTACTCCCCCATTAAAAAACATGTTATAAACATGTTATTCCTTACACTCTATGTTTACTAACTTTTACCATTTTATATATAAAAATGGTAACTAGTTTATTTAACCTTGGATATTTATTAATTAATAAGAAAATAAAATGATTCCTAGAAGAAAAGTTTCTAACAATAATTATTACATTGAATTATAATTTTTCAAATAATATATTTTTTTAGTAAAATTAAATTTAAAAAAATATTATGTAACACAGAAAGCACTATTTCTCCATTATAACTGAAATTTAATATTAATATCTATATTGATCATTATTAACAAAAATTATGTTTACCCTATTATATAATTTTAATTTTTATTAATAATAATATGGGTTCTATTTTATGAAATTAAATTCTTATTTGTGCTGTAATTTTATTTAAAAATAAACAAACCAATCATATTGAAAAACTATTATTCAAGGAATGCACTCTTGAATAAAAAATATGATCCTATATTAACAATGTGACTAGTGATAATTATAATATAAATATATATATATATATTCATATAGGTAGATATAAGATGTATTAATACTTTAAAAAAAATCCCTAATTCGTTATTATTTAAATTAATTAAAAGTGACTAAATATTTGAATTTAATTGTTTTTCAAAATTTATTTATGAATTATAATAAAGATATTGAAAATTAGAGTTTAAATATGAAGAAAATGTAAATTATATTTCTAGATGTAACTAAATAAAAAATATATAATTTAATGTATGTTTATTTTGTTATGATGATTTTAGAAAATATATTATTTTCATAAAACAATATTTTTTATTTTGGTAAAAAAAATTATAATTCGAAAAAATAAAATGAAAAATGAATGTATATATGAATAAAATTTATTTTTAAATGTAATATTAAAATAATAATAATTTACATGATTATTTAATAATATTTTGTTAATAAATTTATATTGATTAGGAATTATAAATATATATTATTATTTTTCATTAATCCTATTCAAACCCACCATTTCAATATCTATATTATTATAGTAATATTTAAATAAAACATTTTGTGAGGCATTTTTTCTTTGGTGTTACCTTCAGTATATACTATCAAACATAATGTTCTTTTTTTCTATCTTAATGTTAAAAAACAACTATTAAAAAAATTATCCAATAAATATTTCAAAAATCTGTTTAAATTAAAAATCATTATAAACCTAGAAATTATTATTCTAAAAAATGTACAGTCTGGTTGGCTAGAAAATCATCTCATGTAATAAATAATGAAAATAAATATTATTTTTTATCTTTTGTGAATAAAAATAAAATTGACCAATATTAAAAACATTGAAAAATAACCATTTAAAAAACTAAAATAATGACATTGATCCATCAAAATATAATTATGAGATCAATTATGTTCTTAAAACATCCTTCATGAAAATATTTTACAAATAATCAATATAAATGTGAATGATTTATGATCTTAAAGTAAAAACAAGATGAGTATAAAATTAAAACAGCATTCCTGTTGTTTCAATATACATTAATGGATTAATTTGATGATAAATATTTAAATATTGTTATTAATAAATCTTGTTTAAAAGATATGTTGTTCGAAAATTTATTTTCATCAGATTTACCTAAATGAACCAATAAAATAAATAATCTTAAAAATAAAGGTGATTGTATTTTAATTACTTTTTCGCATTGTAATCATTTCTATAATAGTTCATCAATAAAATCATATGTTTTGCATATATAAATTAATTGAATTTCATAATTTAATATGTAAAAATTAATTCATTAGGTTTAAAGTAAACCATACACATAAATAATGGTGCATGACTTGAAACATGTAACAATATTATGTGACTGAGAAAAATAAAACAATCTCATTATAATTTATTAGTGATATTTATTCCATTTAGTTATTATGTGAAAATGTTTCAATCATAAAAAAACATTAAAAATTATATAAAATTATATAAATATTTTCATAAAAAGAATTGAAAATTTAATATGGACGTCTTATAACTTAATTTTTGTAAATTTAATTAAAAATACCATTACTCTACGTGAAATTTTCTCATATATCCTTGTGTGAAATAATTTGAATAAAACATTAAAATACCATGAATGTTTCATTATTGATGATATAATATTTATAATGGGTATTTTATACACCTTATATAATAAATCATATTTTTATTAGAAAATCATGGCTCAAGGAAGGGAAGTTGTGATGAAATACATTACATCGACTCCTAACCTAATATGTATGTCCATTAAAACATGTTTAATAAAATATATCAATTATATAATTTATTAAGTTACATTTTATTTATGAATACCCTATACATAACCCATATATAACTTTTATTTAAATGACATATTCTATAATAATATTTATTAGGTCTACATCAGGTGATTTGATGAGGTTCACTTCATAAGTTTAGTATAAAATTTATATACTGACGACATTCAATTTGTTATTGGTCACACAATATCTAAATTTTAAATATTATTTTAAATATAAATTTAACAAATTGAAAATTCTTTAAAAAATTTATAAATCAAGGTTATGAAAAATTATTTATTTTTCAATTATTTAAATGGTAAGCCATACATTTTCATGAGTAACATTTCTATTTTTCAAAAAATATTTATGAACAAACGTATTTATTATTTAATTTTTACTGATTTATTAAAATAACATAAATATAATATTAATATATTAAATATACTATATATATACTATATATGTGTGTAATTAAATAAAAAAGAATCACACAACTTCATGTATATAGAAATCACCAAGGAATGATGAACGATGTCATCATTTACCAAATTAAAATTTATGGTAAAGAAATATAGAGAATATTATCCTTCCATAAATATTGTTATTTTAATGGTAGTTAATATAAATATTTAATAATATATCAAACTCATTCAAGATAGTTGGTGATGGAAAACGAATTGTTTTTTTTAAGAGATTGTAGTACTCCATACACATGAATGATGGTTTCATTTCCCATTTAATAGAACAATGAGATGGATAAAAAATATATAATTATCATAATAACATGAAATTATATATAAAATAAAAATTATATTAGATGACATTTTTTGATGGTTTTTGAACAGTGTAGAAGAAAAATACTTTTTAAAACACTTGGTTAAAAAATATATTTGTTCTTCAAATAACTACCATTATTTTAAACATTAATCCATCTAATGTTGTTATTCTAACAAAATTATATCCTCATTATCAACAATAGATTTTTTTTAAAAGGGAAATTTTACTGTCTTGGTAATGAAAGAGATCAGAAGTAGCAATAAAAATATTATATAAGGTTTCCTTTTATAATAAACAGAAGGGGTACATTTTGAAATGAATTAAATATTTTTATAAAATATTTGTATAACTTCATTAAATATGTTCCATATTGACATTTTATTGAATATAAGGAGTATTTCTTCTAATCATCTAATAAAATAGTTTCTATATTAGATATCATTTTCTACCATATAATTTTTATTTTCCACTTATTAACCATTTTTTATATCAAACCAAAATAACCAATTTATCTATAAAATGTGTTATATATTTATATCACAAACCCCTAATCCTTTATGATTCCCATCATTATATTGAAATTAGAGAATATATATGGTTACTTCCCAAGTTCCACATCAAATTTTACTCTAGGAGCTGACTACCACTAATGGTATAATATAGAAACTTACAACAGACATTACCCTATAAGAGAACATGAATAAGTGGGAGAAATGAATAGTACATCGATCAAAACCTAATATAATATATAATATAAATCCCATGTGAATACATGAATCATCATGAATCTGAATACAATTTAATGTAATTTAAACAGTACTATATTGTAAATATAGAAGCTACTAATAAGGCAAAATAACTCATATAAAACAATGAGAATGTAATGTCCAATATGTTTTCTAAACTAGTCATTATGGCATGAAAATATTTTATATATAAATAGCTTTCGTATAAAATTATACTCTATAGGATCAACCCCAAATACTCTTGTATAAATATTATTAAAGAATTTATTATAACAACGAATAATTGTGAAACTGACTCATTACCTAAATAGGTATACTAAGATACCAACCACACTAAGGATATAACTTGACAATTATCGCATTCCTGAGATTATATAGTATATTATAGAAACCTAAAATATACCCCACTCCAAATCCCAATCATTTAATCACTCTCACCCTTGATCAAATGTCCTAAACCATATCTCACCAAAATAGGACAACTCATAGACTCTTTGAAAAGGCATCACAATATTCACCTCAACCATAACATAATCACATCATCCCATATAGATATCTATATATAGTAAAACATTAATTATTGGGATAAACCACAACCCAAATGACTTGTATCATACATCAGGTATGTATACTCAATCCATCACATCCAATGCAATGAGTTAATACCTCAATCAACCACATCTTGTAATTTAAATACTTATACAAACCCGTTTGATACAATATCTATGGACATATGTCTATGAAGAACCATAGTCCATGACATCCCTGTACATATATGTATGGGAAAAATGAACACCATTTGTACTAGAACATATAACTACAATGCGATGATAGAAGTGTTATCTGAGTAGTCATCCACCCATCCTCTTAGAGGGTGTTGGGGAATACATCATATGTGTTTCCACTAGGTGTTATTAATCATAGATAACATTGGTGGGGTAGTTCTTGAAATACAAAATATACAAGAAATAAAACATATCACAACCACATAATGGGAATGACTTATTCCTATGCCCAATTGAAGAAATCATCATGTGAAGACCCATCTACCGCTACTAAGGACTATATATCCTATAAGAACGCAATAATTTGAAGAGACACAGTAATTACATGACATCATTTTTCACAATACATTTCAAATTTAATTGATTAGTCATTATATTATACATTAATATTGTATTATGATACATTCATTAAGTAGATTTTTAAACTCTATCCTCTATAGTAATTATCCAAACAATGTGTAGAGTTTATATGGATAAACATATTTTTAGTTACTTCATTTAATATACACCAACCCAATAGATTAAGAATTATTTATGAATAATTTTAATCAATCTATAATCATAGAACTATAAGAAAATAATCTTATACTACCCCCAAAAGAAACCAGGCTTCCATGCCCAAGAAACTCCCTCATGTGGTGGGGAAAGAAAAACATATAAAATAATATAATTGTCCATCCATGCATAAAATTATTAAACTCAATAAAATATCCAATTGTATCACATCATTGGGTAATCCCATATTCAATCCATTACATCATCATTGATTCCATTTTTTAAACCCTCAGGAATATTCTTATGGATCAGACCATTGACATCATCCACTACTACAACATCATTTAAGACTCCCCTTCCAATATCACATCATTTATCTCATGAGAAGCCAACTTAGTCTTATAACACATAAAATTAATAAACTCACGTCAATATTAAATGACAAGTTACAAATAAAAAAACATTATCAACAAGAAAATATTGACTGGAAAATATTTAATCCATACTTCACCAAAAACATAATCTTATGACTCCATCCCAAGAAACATGGCCTTATCCAGTAATAGGGAAACACTAGACTTAGTAAATTTTTCATTAATATATTTTTAATTACATATTGGATTAAATGATACATTTTTTAAAATTTATGATTTTTATAACTTCAATAGATCAAGGTATGAAAACCTTTCAAAATTTATAAATGATCATTGTTTTAAAAATTATTTCAAAAAAATAGAGAAGATTCATTCTTAGTAACACGCCTTTTAATCTCAATATTATAAAAAATAATGATTAGAATTCACATTTATTATGGATCCCATAAATAATAAACACCTTATTTAATTATGAATTCAAATTCCATCAATTTTATTATCAACTAATAATAATAAACACATGATTCGTTACAACATTCCTCATGTTTTATTCACATGACAATTAATAATTTAACGGTTGATTTATGTTTCTTATAAATTTAAATAAATAACAACACGATAATCCATGGAAGAACATGAAATTATTACAAGAATATCATTGCTAGAAAACTATATATAATATCATGTGGGAAACAGATATCGTTATAGAAAGAAACGATATGAAATCACTACAACTAACTCTGTTTTAATCTAGTTCAAAAATTATTTCGTTAATTATAATTCAATCAAATGGGATAAACTATAAAATCAATGTGATTTCATATATAAAAATAATATAAGTTAAAAACATCTTAAATGAATGGTATAAAGTTTTATCAAATGTGAATGGTCCAACATCATATGTCTCAAACACCCCTCCCATAAGAGCTATAACATTACTTGGACTCTATTCCACATTCGAAACTTCAAAATAACATATAATTAACTATAATAATGAAGGGTAAAAATCTCCAATGAAGATAAATAAGAAGACGTAGGATCTAGATCCAATAACTATTGAAAATATAGTGCATTCTTCAAGTCCCCATATGTCAAACATAGGAATCCAATAATCAAATCATTTTAAAGGGATCCCCAAACACCTGAAGAGGGATGTTCATGAATCCTAGTATTTGATAGAAATTTCATATGGATTTAAAAATCCTAAGGTCCTATATCATATAGTGGTATACTTCTAATTTTATTTTGATATCATTAAACCCATTCTTTTCATGGATGTATCGGGATTTCAGTTCCTCTAATAATGAACCGCATTAGAATATTTGGAATTGAATTAAATAATTTCTTGATACATCAATTAAATAGCCTCACACATGTGGTTAATGATGTGAAACATATACAAATCATGAATTAACCCTACTATAATTACCAAGATTCCAATCACATACATATCTTTTTTATCCCTCCTATGAGAACATTGTTCTCCAAAAATGTAGAATGAGTAAGAGTACATCGATCTGGGCCATTAAAATTGTTACATCACAAAATATCCATAACATCAATAATCAAAAACCAATCCCAGTGTGAAAATGAAATGGTATCATTTGAAAACCCACATCTTGAGATACCTATTAAATATCTTTTCATCACATGAGATCAAACATCTTATTATATGAGTCGTTTGAAACCACACAACACCAAAACCTCACTCTTGAATAATCTCTTTAAATATATACCTTTTAATCAATAAAAATGTTTCTGAAATGAAACTAGTGGGAACTATCCCATTAACAAAATTATATATATATATATAATGAAAAAAATTACAATATAAGTGATGAAAATATAGGAACTCTAGGTACGAAGTTCCCATCTATGTATCTTGTTCCCAATTATTGTCCCCATCTTCCACCGGGCCACCAGAAGTCACAAAAAAAGGAATAATGAAATTTTGAAACACAATATCCTTGATATCAAAGACAATCATAGACCACTAAACAATGATCACATCATCGTAGATATTGATCTATCTATAATAGCTAATAGGATAGTTTTCCTAAAGTACATGATTGAGCTGAAACATGTAAAAAATCATGAATCGTACTCATATGTGTGGAAATTGATATTTGATATGAAATGACACCAACACTAGCCAACACATCTAAATTTCCAAAAATATAGGGATAATTCATACTCCCATGGTCCAACTATTACATCCCGTGATTGGAATTTACCACCAAGAAGAGGTGATATCTAATGTCAAACTCTAAAGGAATCATTCTATAGTCATCAGATGATTTATTTGGAAATTATGATTCCTTAATCTTATCATGATTTACACATACCATTTGAACTATAATTTCTTCTAGTTTAGATATAATATTTGATACCTCTTCAATAAAGGTCTATGAAAATCATAAAAGGAATGTCTGGATGTACTAAACTATAAGTGTTTTCATATAATGGGTTGAGTGGAAACTATATTAGAAATTAAGTATAAAAAGGGAATGTGAATCATCACTAAAAATAAAAATCTAAATCATAATATAGAAAAACTTCTTTCAAAGACTTGATTTCCCAGAACTTTTTAACATCATTTATCGATGAAATGTAGTAATATGGAATGAATAGGAACCGAAATAATACTAGTGACCTCACCACACCATTGACGGAAATGAGGCTCCCAATTAGGTATTATTTTCCTTGGTACTTTGTTGATTTAAAACACATCCTCTATATATTTCCTCAAAATAACAATCACATTGATCAACTCTTGGATTTCTGTGAAGTAGGTTGATTTCATCAACTAAAATACAATATCTCATCTTTCATTATAACATTATTAAGACCACATAAGTCAATTAAAAGAATCAATCATGATATCCTACCACATTAAGCATGGATATATAATTGTCAAATAAAACCACTAGAAAAATAGTGTTCAATATTAACAATATAATGATACATCGTCGAGAAAGAAGATCTGTATATATAAACATTATCCAAAGACACTAAAAAAGTCCTCTAAAGTATTAGTACATTTTTTAACAACAATATTTACAACCAGTTTTGGGCTAGGGATATCATGTAGAACTGTCTCATGCATCAAATGATAAATAAAGTTCCTTATTTTCATTATAACTATGTGTTCTTCATCCTCAGACCAACAAATTTGGGTATTTCTGAAATGAAATCGATCAAACCATACCACTACCTAAGAATACCATTACTATGACTCCTCCACAATCCTAAAAAATATGAATGAACTATAACCTCACTAATAAAACTGTTACATATTGTTTTTTAAACACTAGATTCATCACTGAGAGTTCTTCTATCACTCCTATGAAATATTCAGATTCAAACTAATAATAAGTATGTGACAACTTTCTCATAATATCAACAAAAAAAACCATTTATTGGTTTATATAAAATTAGAAATTCATCATCCTTCAAGAATTAAAACCACGTGGGGTGACGCTCATTCAAATCACAATATCATAAGATAGTACTCCTACTCTTTTGGTTTGTAAAGACAAAAAAATTCCCTCTGATGAGGTAATGTCAACCCAATTTCAAAGAAAATAGTCATACACAAAATAAAGATCAAAGGCGGAATAATAATTCTCACAGGGATATTATTATCATTAACCATATTAAAAAAATTAATATAATATTCCCCTGGACACTTCTAAATACAATATTTGAAGCATCCTATAAAACCATAAACACAACTCCTTCTGATAGAAAATAATAGAATAGGATGATGCCCATCATCTCATTTCATTTCATGAAAACTTCATGAAACTGGTATTTCAAATTTAATTTTTATTCATATATTCTCGCAGATATCATATGGGTGACTGCCCAATATAAATCTAAAATTAACCTCTTATAATATCCTATAAGCCCATGTAAATACCGCTCCTCTGCCAATTTTTTTGCACATCCCAAAAAACCACTGCCACTATCGTCAATGGATCCAAAAATAATATATCACAAACTAGACTAGAAACCTTGGTAACCACATAACTGAGATGGTCCTAAAATGACCATAATGGTGTTCCTAATCCCCATAGGTTGGTGACTAGTGTGAGATATAATACAAATTGATTATATGAATGAATTTGTCACAAACATTGCATAATAAGATTAAAACATTATTATGCATATAAGAAAATAACCTCTGGTAGAACTGTACCAAAATTCAAATTAGTATAAACAACCCAATGTAGTATAAAATGTAATGGGAAACTAAAATAAAAACTTATATCACATTGGATGTACTCTTTAATTTCCATGAATCAATATCTAGAAAAAAATACAACTGGTGTTTCACCCCTTCTTGAAATATGAATGATAATATCTACAAACACCTGAAGGCATAGGTATGTTGTGAGCTAAAATCCCATTATGGACACAAACAAGATTACATAATAGATGTAAACATTTTTTTAACTAGTTAATTTTCTTTTAATTATAAAAAAATAGGTTTGGAAAATCAAAATTATATTTAAAGAAAATCATGGTTTAAATTTCAAATGATGTTAATACATTATAAAAATTTATTGAAAAATAATTTATATATAATAGTTTATATGCATTCGTATGTAATGTATAATAGTTTACAACAATTCTATGTAATCATTTAAAATAAAAACAAGAGATATTCATGGTAATATGCCTAAAGTTTATAGTATGTTAGGGTTTTAGGACTACAGACAGTCAATTTTAACTAAAAATTTGTATATAAATACTTCCCCTCAACATTGGACAAGAGGACCTTGTCACCATCCAATTAGAGATGTGATGTCATAATTTTTTTTCGGAACATTGTAAACTGTAGAGTTCTATCAAAATAACTCACAATCTACCAATGTTTTTCATGTTTTATAATAACAAATCAATGATGGGAAATTTACATTAAGACTACATAAAATAAAATTAAAATGATTCTCCATTTCAAAAATTGAAATATTTATTTAAAAACTATCACATTGGGTTTAATAAAAAATATTACTTTCCAATGATAAAAATCAACTCCTTTTATCAAAACAATTTGAATATATTTTTCAAAAATACCAATTGAAATCAAAATAAAAAACAAATTTCAAAATTCAATTTATAAATTTTAATTTATCAATTTAATATATAAAAATTCAATCCATTTAATAAATACACTTGAAATCAATGGAATTGGTGGGTTTCCCAATTTAATGTAAAAACCCCAATTTCCAAAACCAAATCTCGTAATTCAACTGAATTGTGGTTTAAAAAATGATATTTCATAAATATAAAATTATACATAATGAACTAAAATAAATTTAATCAAATTATTCTATTTATGGTTAACTAAATTGTCATATAAAAATGGAACAAACTTACTCTAAATCATGTTATCTCAAATCAGAGCACCTTGAATGGGATTCACCAATGAAGAACACAAAAAATCTGAATCCCAGAATCGAAAATAGGTTAATTATTCAATGTATTATGTATTATTTATTCCAACTAACATGATGATCTACCAAACCCTAGGGGGGAAAATAGAGGGAGAGGTAGATAGAGAACTAGATGAGGAAACTAACTGGGAGAGTTTCAAACATCATTCTCTATGCATTGATCTGTTTCTCATAGGGTTTTGGGGGGACAATAACTACTATTGGGAGATCTAATGGAACGATAAATCAATTTGGGGTGGAATAGGCCAATTGGGTACCTTGAACATCGTTTTTGTGTGTTTTAAAAATTAAATTTTTGAATTAAAAAACATATACAAACAGTTAGTTGGCCAGGGTCGCACGGTTAGACCACAAAATGATCCCAAAATTTTTACCCCCTTTTCATAGGTTCACAGTTTAAACATGTTGGCCAAATGGGTTTTCAAAACATGGACCACCCATTAAAAACTCCAATTTCCTTGGTTTTAATGGATTTCTATAGCTAGGCACATGATGGCGGAAAAACATGAACCGACCATGTACAAGCCCATAACATTACAAATATCCAAAAATTATACCTAGAGAAACCCCAGACAAAGCCAAACATTAGAATGATTGAAATATGGGTTTAGGAATACCTGAGAACAGTAAAAGGATGTTAAAAACACCCCACAATAGAAACATTATCTCCATATAAATCTTACGAAGATGATTTCATTCCAAAAAAGATGATTTCACTCCTCCTTCAACAGGGCCTCCCTCTCACACATATCTAGATAATCCTAAATATGTAACCAAATTAGACAAAACAATGATATCATCCAACCGTTAAGTACCTTGGATTAAGAATCAATTTTTCTGACTAGTCATTTAGTCATGGATAAATTTTCTTTGACATCGAGATCACTCCAATTCAAAACATGAAATGGATTAAATATATTTTTTCTCAACAATGTTACATGGAACACTTTGTTTATCCACTTCCACTGTAGTGGAATTAATAAATAATTATAATTTTTTCACACACGTTAAACAACCAAATAATGTCTTATAAAATGAGGATAAACTTTACATTTCCTCTCAAGACAACAGTGACCAAAACATAGTGAATCATTCCAGAACACCAAGTTTTAAATTGAGAATTTCAGTGGTTTTTGATGAATATCATCATAAAATTTATATGAGCTATATATTGAAAATACACTGCCAAATAAAAAATATCTTTTACATTGTTTCTTGCACCACAATTAGTCTAAATGGATAACATTCACAAATCTCAAACAAACACAATAGAGATACCCATGGCTAGTTATACAAGCCCCTAAATGGATCCAATATAATCTCAAACTTGTAACTATTATTTTAATAAATATCAACCATTCCCAGAAAATTATCCCATGTTCCACCAAATGCAAGAACACAAGCACGAAGAATATCCTAGAGAATATTTATTTCCTTTTTCATATTTCCCCTTATGATTAGATGGAATGATGTGCTCAAATAGACTATAAATCACATTTTTACTTGAAGGCCCATCTAAAAACGATATGTAAATATAGGATACATATTAGAGAGTATTACATATGGTACTCAACTAAAACATTCAAACAAATTCACCTAGAGTAATCACAACTCCTCAACATTGGTTTTATAAGAAATTAGTATAAAGTGAGTCGATTTTTTTTAGAAAATCAGCCACAACACATATCATTTGTTATGGTACATGGAAACCCAACCAAAATTTCCATGATATCTCATTAAACTTACATTTTGGGATTGAATGTGGTTGCAATAACCCCAATGGATTTTGGTTCTCTGACTTGACTTACAAGAATGTATATAAATTTGAGACAAATACTAAAATTTCCTCATTACATAAGTAGATGGTAAAATATATTCCACATATCATAGAACATATTCATTATAATTAGATTCCCAGCCTACTGGGAGTTCTGAAAATCCAACACCATGCCATTCCAAACTGATAACAAAAAAAATGATTCTTCAAACATAGAATTTTCTTGGTAATGAATGACCAATCAGTCATAGTCTCTCCACCATAAATAGAGTCTGTATACTATAGAACCTTCTATATATCCTTGATTCCTATTAAATCAACTCTAGAGAAGAGTGTGACAACTAAAAAAGAGTCTTATATACCACATCCAATGATTCCTAGACACAAATATTCATCTATTCAAAGATATTCGTCATGTTCTAGTCTTCTGACAATTAATTCAACGTGCGAGATTGAAGTTTCCATCTCATTAAATCTATGATAAAATTTACTTAGATATGGTACTGGAGATGTCAATGTAGAAGTATTATATGTACTCTACCCTACACTTATGGTGAATATTAAAATATTTTTTCTAAGAAGATATAATTCTAGATCATATGGTATTAAAACATGGAAAACCATTATTTCTAAATGTAATGTCTCCAACTATTTTGTTCTGGAAACACAAATGAATGATCAAGGTCATGGGTTGGATAATTATTCATGTTTGGAATAATATGATGAGAGACATAGGATATGACATGATCACCTTTCATAAGAATGGTTTACGGTCCTTAACCCAATACATCACAGAATACCACATAGATATTCCCATACTATGGAAGAGTATGCATTGGAGTAGTAATAAAATTTCATTTTACCCAAAAAATTGAATTATGAAATTTCTCATCCCATGAATACATTACTCCATTACGAGTCAAAGAAATTCATATAGAATCAAACATTTATAAGTCCTTGTCAAACTGGTGATAATAATTTTCTAGACCCAAGAAGCTCCGAATCTTGAGAAAAATCATGGTTGTTACCACATCATAACAACATTTACATTTTTTAGATCAACTTATCTTCTATGTTTTCACACCATGTGTTGAAATAAATCCACTACTCAAATTTATAAATTTCACATCGCATGGTTGGAATAAAATATGTGATTTCTCAAAATGTTCAAGACTATTCTATAATGATGTAGATGGTCCTCCTGTGATTTAGTGAAAACAAGGATTTCAAACTCATTTAATAACACAATGTAATCATGTTATTAATTGAATATCATGTTCATGATGTTCATGAAAATATTAGGAAAATATTTTATAACAACGAGAATTACAAGGTACTCTTAATTGTGGTACCTTCTCCAAAAGGCTATTTTTTTATCCTTAGATTCTTCTAGCCAAGATCAATTTTAACTACATAGATGATCACAATTCAAAAACCTCCTGTTTCATTTCAATGGATCAAATATATAACAAAAATAAGTAAACTTGTATTAGTTATTTATATCTACTATTTTGAGTTTTTAGTAATAAACATATATGCAACATGACCAATTATATTTCATAACAAAGAGAACTGGCATTGTCCAAGGTGAAAAACTCAACCATTTAAATCCTTTACCTAATAGTTCATCCTATAAAGAGTTCATCTTTTTTGTTTCAGTTGGGGCCATGTGGTAAGAGTGAATAAATAATACTTGAGTACCGAGCACTATATCAATAGAAAACAAAACCTTCAATATTATTGATAGACTATAGAAATCATAAGGAATGATGTTGGGAAACACGATGAAAACTGTTATGAGATCATGGGTAAATGATTCTAGATCCTGATCAAAAGAAAAACCTAATATAACATTCCCCAACAACGAATAATAATATATCACTCTTTAAAACACTGTATCCCATTCCCATTTAAATTCAAGGCACACATAGTCATGTGTATAGAAAGAGACTAGATGAATGCAACAATCAATATATGATTTATTAAAAATGACCAAATTTGTATTAAAAATGATTTCATGTGATTTCATGTCGATAAGAACAAAATTCCATGAAAATTCACCAACTTATATAGAGACAACACAAGCGGGACTATAGAGAGCCTTCTCCCTCCTTCTACAAATGGTTGAAGTAATATACACCGAATAAGACAAAATATCCATATAAATATTTAGATGATTAACAATAAATGTTGAAATAAATTACTGATATGAACCACTATTGAATAAATTAGTAAAAAAGGATAGAATTATAGTGATGGTACCTCTCATGGTCAATCATTTTATATCTGATGCCTCTAGGGACAGTTTCGCTGAATAAAAAAGATTAATTTTGGATGACTATAGTTGGAAACCTTTTATATGTGAATAATAATATTTCCAAACAATTATATAAGGATATTTTTATCATGTTATTCGATGATGAGTTTGATATATATATTATACCAATTTTAGGTGACCCGAGCATCTAAAGAAACCACAAATCATGGGTTTCATACTTAAAGTTCATTTTTGAGTGCACTATCTTGCCCCACTGGTAACAAGTTAAAGGAAGTCATCTATGAAAAAAATGAGGTTTCAAAAAAACATACTATCAAAAAACACCGTGATGATCATAATACATCCACATTCATTTTAATGAAAATTTAAAACCAAAAGGAGACAACGAAACACCCCACAACAATAACATTCCTTCCATTTCCATTTAGTCTATTAGTGGTCAATAAAACACACTAGCCAAAGAATGATGATTTTGAACTAAAACAAAAAAAATGAATATTCTATTGAATAAACAACTAAAACCTTAAATTATTCATCTTCCCTATAAATACTATCTCAGTTGAGAACTGCAAAAGATTAGAAAAATGGTTTTCATTATCTATCACAGTCATGTTTGTGAGATCTTGTTTGGAAAACTCTATAGCATTGGAAAACAAAATAGACGCTATATTGAACGAGTTTGTTAAAAAAAAATTAATACATTATACCTGATTCCCTCATGCTTATTAACTATCACAACATGTCCTATAGTATCATACTCGGTTGTTCATGTGTTATGATTGAACACTTCAGCCTGATTTTGTTTGGTGTATCCAAGAACTCAAAAAAATTATCCATCCTCATCAACAATTACCTGACCTATTTAGGACAATTTAAGATCTTGAATTCTATTGAATTATAATAAATGAATTATTGGGAACAATTATTATGATCAATACATTAATGTTCTACTATTGGAGCATAAATTAGAGCTATTTTTGGTGTGTTTCCCAGAGTATATATAATGAGTTCAATCATCTCAACTTGATATGGGTACACAATATGATTTTCTCAATAATCAGTAGTTATACCTTAATCTACGATATGTTTGAAATTCATTCTTAATGGTCTTATTGTACACAACATCAGAAGAGAAAATGACATCAAATTATAAATAAATTGAGAAATGTCAAAAATGAATCCCAACCGATATACAAACAAGATATGATTTCAATATATCCAAATCAAATGCAGGGAATTGACAAGATCAAATCCTGAATGAATTTTCCCTCAACCAACCAAATTGAGTTAGGGTTCATTATGGTGAGTGATGAATATGAACTCAATCACATATAACTCATAATTATAAAAAATAATAAGTAAATGTATACAAATATCAATTAAATATGAAAAAATTGAACCTTTTGTACCTCATTTTCAAGAAATTAACCAAGTAACCATCATAACATGATAACTGAGATGCTTATAAAATGGCCTTAATGGCGTTCTTCACCCCCTTGGGTTATTGAGTATAAACATGAATCCTACAAAATGAATATTGGAATGAATTTTACAAAATAATTGTGGAATATGATAAACAAGTCAATATTCATATAAGAAAAACTAAATAGCGATAACTGTAGAATATAGAAAAAGAGTATAAAGAACATAATTTTCTACAAAAAAGTACCAAAAAACATAAATTACAACCCACACATCATTGAATGAAACTCTCCATATCCAAATATCAATATCTTGTACCACCTCTTTGTGGTTATTTATTCTTTCTCCAACCTAATAGTATAAAATATACAAACGACCAAATAATTTTTTAGGATTTGTGCTAAAATAATAGAAGGATCTAAACATGGATTCTCTAATAGATGGAAAATTTTAATTAAAAAAATAAATAGCTTCATATTTTAAATAATATGGATTGAAAATTATGAATAATATTTAAATAAATCATTCTTTCATTTAAAATAATTTAAATACATTAATCAAATGGCATAACAAAAAAATTATAATTTTTTTATAATTTCATAAGGCACATAATTTTTTTTTAATTCAATGTATTATATTTGTTCCATGTAAAAAAAATTGAAAGATGGACATATTCCAAAAAGGAATGATAGTTCTTCAGTATAGAACTCCACACACTCAAGGATACACACAGATACATGTATAAACGTTACCCCATTTACACTTGATAAGAGAACATCATCACCATACTTTCAGGTATGTGATATACTGTATTTAGTTTTTGAAAAATTTCCAAATCATATAGAGAATTAAAAAAAACTCACTAACTACCTATGCCTTACATGTGTTTTGATAAGATGTCAAGGATGATTAATTTCTATTAATATAGATTAAAATAAATTTCATCTCATTTCCTATAAAATATATTCCAATTTCAATTTTAAAAAAACATAAGTGTTTTTAATAAAAAATTTCCATTTCTAGGATAAAATCCAATTTATTATATAAAACCAATTTAAATCAATTATTTATACATATAAATTTGAAAAAAAATAAGATAATCAGAGAAAAATTCATATTCTATAATTAAATTCAACTATTTAATTTTTAATGAATATCTATCATTTATCCCAATTCACCTCAATTTAAGTGAATAGAGGGGTTTTCCCCAATTTAATTCCAAAAATATAATTTCCAAAAAAAATTAACAATTAAATAGAGTTATATTTTCAAATAAAATTTCATAAGAATCAAATTCTAAATATTCAATTGAAATCAAATTAACGAAGTCATGAAATATATGGTTAATCAAATTAGCCTATCAAAATGGAACCACCATCCCTGACATCACATGATCTAAAATCACAACACCCAAAATAGGATTCACCAAAGTGTAATCTAGAAAAGAAAGAAAAATAATAAAACGTAGGGTTATGATTACAAATATTGGGGATTCAGTCCTCCTTCCAACACGTAGATCTAAAAACCCTAGGGAGTAAATTAATGAGAGTGGGGTAGAGAAATAAGAAGGGGGATATAACATGGAGAGTCCCAAATATCTTTATCCTAGATTCTAACCACCAATTTTAGGGTATATAATGGTAAAAAACGATTTTTTTAGAGAACAATTTGTGGTTATAAAGATCCTTCAAGTAATGTAAATGGGGTATTCAGGTGTTTTAAAAATAGTTTTTCCAATTCAATTCTCATACAAACTGTTAGATGGGAAGGGCTACATGATACGGAAAAACTATGGACCCTAGTTGTGGACCCCTTTTTCCAAGGTCCAAAGTTTCAAGCTAGAGAGAACATAGTTTTCCACATTATGCATTAACCCTGAAAAATCCCACAACCTTATTTTCGAGGGATTTCTCTAGTATATCATAGAATTTGGGAAAACCGTGTGCCAACTGTTCTCATCCCCAAATCATTAAAAATTTCCATTATTTTCACAGAAAACATCCCAAAACGAAGCTAAACCAAATAATTAATAAATGGAGGGTTATAAATAATATATAATAGTAACATAATGTTACATAATCTCTTCTAGGACATGAAAAGATATACAAAATGGACTTTATTATCCTAGAACTGGCACTTTGATGACATTAAGAATAGATTTTTCAAAATGATGACCTCCCAAAATGGAATACACATTCTCTGCATTATCACCCTCATAAACGAACTAAAAAAGAATTACATTAATGGAAACAACCATGAAAATTTCTGATAATTCTATAAGAAATATTTTTATTAATAAAATTAATAGTATATAAGTATTTCCCACACAAAATTACATCACAATGGAATGGTATTTACTTGATGAAAAGAATGATGTCTTTTTAAATTTCTCAATCCATCACTCATATCTGTTGAAATCCAAACTACATATCAATCTTTAGGAACCAAATTTCTACCCACATATAATTTAATTATTCATAAATCTATGTGAGAGGATATATTTTAATTGATATCAATTGATTCAAGTGAATTCAATCGATAAAAATCCACACAACAACATCTTCTTTATTCTCAAAAAAATGTTGTGACCCACAAGTTTCACACTCAGAAAAACAAAACATCGCCACAATTACTAATTGATCATACTAATATATATCACATATCAGAAGGAAACTTTTTATATTGAGACTCTAATATTGGATATAATCTTGTTTATAGATTTATATGAAACAAGATCACCCATTAAGGGGGTAAAAAAATTATACTATCAAGACATCATGTTACTCTTCTATGGCCCCATGAAACACTGACTACTGAACTTATGATGAACACTGTATTAGATTATCCATTATAGAAGACAATAAATAAGAAAAATTGTTACACAACTAATGGTCTCACACACCAAAAAAACACCACTTCTTCTCAATGAGCATTATAAAACAAAACTTACCTCATGAAGGAATCCATTCTCATATCTTCACAATACAGCCAATACATTTCTGCGAAGATTTCATAATATTGTGTTAATAAACAGTGATAATCTACCAAATAGTTATAATACTTCAACACCTTCTCAAATTCTCTTCCTACTTCATGAATGTCAATTTTCCCTCTAAATAGTGTATTCAATACCAAGGGAACCAGAATCCTCTCTACATGATGCCCCGAAGAAAGGATTTGGGAAGTTGATATAAGGGAGTGTGTATCTCCTATATAATTCAAATAGATCACCAGTTTCAAAAACAATTAATGGTGACCATGAATTATTCTATTCTCCCCTAAATCTTGAATCACTATAATATTAATCTAAACATGACATACTCCATGGTCTCTTTAACTCTAATAACAATAACTTCCACTACAATTATTTTCCCTCTAATGATGATGATATATCTTGGGGATGTAATTTTCCTACAGCATTTCTTATGTACAAATCCCAAACATGAAAACCTTATTGATTCTTCTTCATGTGAAAATTCATCAATGAAGGAACATGGAGAAGAAAACCTCAGGATTACTTTTTATATGATGGTTTAGCTACTCTCCAAATTGTTTTTCATGTAATCAATAAAAACATATTACCTTCCCATGTAATTGGATTGAAATGATCCACCCATAAAGAATAAATAAAATGATTTATGGTGCCAACCATCAGATAAAAAAACACTTCACTATCTGTGAAACTGAGAATCCTGAACCACAACTCTACCTCATGAGTAATTATGATGACTCCCTAATCATGATATTTTAGTTCTGAAAATGTCCTCAATATAAAATCATTTTTCTCTATAAAATAAATTTAAATATTCATTATAATGTGGTGAAATGGTTCTATATCTCTGCACAAGAATCCCTACTTAAATATTTGTTTTCCACAATCCTCATTTTGAAACATGGTTCATGCATACTATAGATGGGTCCCAAAATAGATCTCATAATATCTAATAACAAAACACCATTATCAATGGGTAATAAGCTCATGGGAACTATCCCATTTAAAAAGTGACTAAATTAACTCTTCATGGAACTGCTCTTGGAACTTATTCATCAAGAATATAGACTCTGCGTGAACCCCAAGGAATAATAACCACATCATTCTCACATATCAATGTAGAATTGTCAATGCTAATAAAAAATATGATCCATAAAGTAGTATATCAAACAGAGTGAAATCTCAACCACCCTAAACTATTCTTCTATGACTATGTATTAAATACGGTGTTTATAATTCTATATATTATATCACTGAAACTCTCAAAGTAGCCTTCTCTATGTTTCATTGTTCTCAACCTCCACTATACATTGATCTATTGGAACATCACACTAAACCACATTAGTGTCAACCATATGTGGACATCGACCATGGGAAATACCATTAAATTGAAAAAAATTAAAAGGCACAAAACTATTTTTGGAATATTTATCATTAATTTAATAATATTGGGTTATTAATATTTTAACCTATTAAAATTTATACCGGTTAAAAACATTGGAACACAAGAAAATGATTTATGACCAATTCCTAGGTTTCTAATCTACAATAAGAATCTCATTATTTAGGGGGATAATTAAAATGATTGGTTTGTACATATTGTCATAGGGGGCCCTATGATCATTGTCACATTTGTTCTCCCATTATTACATCACTCAAAAAAAATATAGATAACATCATTTCCCTAATAAACAATGAAATATCACTAATCCTTAAATATAAATTCCATCTTATCCCTCGACCTAAGCCTCTTATAATAATCTCCCACAAACCCCTCCCCTTATATGGTGCCCCTTATAGGCTAGTAATGATAAAAGATGGAGGGTGATATCCCATGTGTTTCCACTAGTTTCCCTCACATTTGATAATATTCATGATGTCATAATTAACATACAATGGGAGGCATCCACCCCTAAGAGAAATACATTATCATAAATTCATTAAAAACTAAAAAACATATATGTTCCAATAGGTAATGATGGGAGTGGCCAAACATCCCAGACATCATCAAAAAATCCATGAGATACTAATATCCATCCAAATTTACAACCTTTTCTAGCTGATATAATAATATATTATGTATACATATGTTGAGTATAAAATTATATTCATTTGGATCCTACCTAGTGAATTTCATTAATTATATAAATGAATCATGATAAAACACATTTCAAAACACTGAAACTAACATGACACGTAAACATAAATATATTTCATTAAATTCCAAACCATGTATAACACTCACAAAGTATCCCATACAATAGATAATATCAAATAATAATGAAACAACTTGGGTATCTCGTATATGCTTCACTTATTGTTTTCTTGTCAGTTAAACTATTTCATGTCATATTCCATTTCTCTCCAAAATGCACCAACTCATAGAAACCATAGAATGGAATATAAACATGCACCACAAGCATCACATAATCAAATAATCACTTCCACATATCTATAAATTGAAAAAATATAGACTATGGGAGGAACCATTTCTCATATGATGTGTATCATACATCATGTATTATAACACCAGCCATAAAATACCATAAAAAGTATGTATGTCAAGACATCTAATCCTATACACATTATACCAATAATAATCCTTTTAGATTCTATATTTGGGAATATATTTGTGTGAGTAACCACACTACATCATATCCTTTTACATAAATATATGCAAAAACAAACCGGTATACTTAAAAGTAAATATAACTTCCAGGGATAAGAATGAGGCTAGAGGTGGTATTCGACTATCCATCCGCCCATTGGGATTTTGGGGAAAACGTACTAATTGATTACACTAGGGGAGGGTTTATCAATTCAATATGGTGCCCGTAGATTATAAAATTCCATAATATACCAAATAAAATATATATCACTTCCACATTATACGAAGAACATTATCTCATGACCAACATTATATATCATCACTCCGACATTCTGTTTCCACAAATAGGAACCAATATCCTATAAGATCATAAGAATATAAAGAGAAACATTATTTACATTTTTTTAAATTTTCCTATCCAAAATTATTTTATTTTCAATTAAATTAACTATTACTATTATATTAGTATATAATAATTAACCCACAATGTGAATTACTCACACTAGAAAAAATAATATATACAGAGTCCATGGTTTATCCGTATTATCTTTTTCTTAAAACATTAATTCCACCAAAACCAACCCTATAGGATAATAATTAATTATTTACTATTAATATCATACCATAATCAATGTACTCTAGGAAATGAAGCCTATGATACCACTTATTGAAAAATGGAACCAACAAAACCAAACTAACACAAGTAGTTGGGAATGGAGTGTAGATAAAACAAGAAACACATCCATAATCCATTAATTAGATTCATGTCTGAGAATAATACAAATTTATCACATCATTGATTATTCATCGATTCAAGACACTCTATTTTCATGGATTGCATATCCAACATCCTCGGGCATATCCAGATGTATTTCACCATCACATGAGTCAATTACAACAACATCATATGGGACTCCCAACCACATATCACAGTAGCCATCCCATGATTTTCCCTACTTGGATCGTAACAAATCATATCGTTAATCTCATCTCTAGATCACTAAAAAATGTAGGAAGAATGAAACAAATTCAATAAGAAAATTATGTCCCCATAAAAAGGAATCATTTATATAATCAAACCATGCTTTAATATATATAATACAAGTCAGTTGGTGTTCTCAAGGAAATGGTAAAATCAAGATAATAAAATAATTTGTAAGATACAACTTTTTCTGATTTTTTCTTTAACTATCTCATTTTTAATTAATAAGTTCCAAAAATGGTCAATTGATTAAATTGAGCTATAATAATCTATCAAATGATAAAATTTTTCTTAAAATTTAAACCCACTTCCACAAACATAGAGAAGTACAATTACAATATATATTTTTTTATATATCTCAATTATCAAATTTCATGGTCATGCATTACATTATTATTCAATTACACTGAAATGAAAGAAAAAATTTAATTAGGCATGATCCTTGAATAAAATTTATTATTTTCATGTAATCAAGGACACAAGATTCATTATTACATGTAACTTCTTTTATTTTAAAGAAAATTAATCTATTAATTCCTACATATTGTTTTATATCAATTTATACCAAGAAGAATATGCTAATTCATAACATAAATAATAATATTTAGAGATTCACATATATTGTAGAATATCTTTAAAACTGAAAGAAAAAATTTATCTTTGTAGAAAGAAACAACAAGTCATCATTATATGAAATTATTTATTAATCTAGTTAATAAATTAATAGGATTATCCTATTTGAATCCAAATGAATAATCAATTTTTACTTTTACACTTACAATAAATTAATCGTAGAAGAAAATAATCCATGGAATCAAAGGAAACAATATTATTCACACAATAATGAAATAATGTCATAGATCCTTACCACCCCTCTAGGAATAGGTGTATCCTTACACGGACAAAAAGACACTATCGTTCTAATAAACATCTGTAAGAACTCAGATCATTGTTTTCATGTATTCTTCATTTTTCGGGAGCTTTAAAGGAAAATGTAGTTTTTGGAAATTTTTGAAGTACACGCCGTGCACTTTCTGAGTACACGCTGTGTACACTTTTCCCACTCGATGTCGTGTGCTGGCCATTTCTGGGCCACACACATGGTTTGTACGGGTGACGTGGAGGCCGATTTTGGAAGATTACGGAAAGACCTAGTACACGATGTGTACTCTAAAATTACACAACATGTACTTTCTTTTTATTTCATTAATCGGACCAAGGTCGCGCCCGATCACCATAAACGTCTTCTTCTTGGTTTTGTTTGCCCGAGAGATGTCGTACGACCACGATTCTTCTCTGGATTCCCGAGCCTCCATCTGTTGGCTGATTTGACCGCCGTCGATTGTGTTGGAACCGCAGCGGTGAGTTCCTCCTTCTTCATGAGTTTCATTCCTTTTTTCTTCCTCTTTCTCAAGTTATTGTGTTTTGATCATTTTGGACATTTTCTCATATCTACGACATTAAAGGGGGGATCCATCATTGTGGTTCAAGTATATTGAACTCCTAAGATTAAGGTAGATGGTTTGTGCCTTACTGTTCAATGTCTTTGAGTTTTATGTGAAACTTCTACCAATACCCGTGAACGTGGTATTGCGTGTATACCTTTTTTCCCTTGTTGTTTTCTTTCCTTGCTTGTATGCTTCGGTAGTGGTAAATTAATCTTGTTAGAGGATAACTTGTTGTTCTTGGATTTTTTGCCCATGCTTTTCTTTGTTTACAACCATTGGGTTTTGTTATCCTTTGGCTGTTATGACTGTTGACATGCCTTGTGTCCATAAGATGGAGTATTTTGTATAACATGATTGTTGTCCTGTAGAATTTTTTCCAAGTAGCTTTATAGGTGTACTTTGGCCTTATAGCATTATCATGCACTGACTGGCACGAGGCTGTGAGAACCTAGTGCTATGGACTATAAAGGATAGACTGAGTGAGATTCCCAGAGAGTCCTTGTCATTATAGACTTAAGGAGGGTAGAGCAAGTGAGCTTCCTTAGTGAGTATTACACATTATAGGCCATAGGGGATAGACTGAGTGAACTTCACAGAGTGCCTTTAGAATTTAAAGACTATATGAGGGTAGACCAAGTGGGATTCCTCAGAGAGTATTACCTTGTTTGATTTACCTTTTGGAACCTTCCCAGTCTAGAGGTGGAATTGACCGAGTGAGTATCCTTAGAGGGTCTGTGGTATTCCTGAGGATATAGGAGGAATTGACCAAGATAGCTTCCTCAAAGAGTCTCTAGACCTTGTGGATAATGGGGTTAGACTGTGTGATCTTCTTCAGAGAGTCCTTAACTACCCTAGACTATAAGGGGAATTGACCGAGTGAGCTTCTCCAGAGAGTCTCATTATTTTGTATGACCAAACCAGAGGGGTTAGGCTGATTACACTGCCCAGAGGGTTGTGGTACATCATGGTCAGGACCATAGGGGATGACTGTGGGTACTTCCTAGATGGTCTCTTGTTTGTGTTAGCTGTTTTTCTCACTGCTATTTTGGTTGTGGTTTGATTAATGTTGTGTATCATCCTGCTTAACTACTTGTTGTTTACATCCTACTGCTTGTTGTTTCTTTTTACTGCTTATTGTAATTTTAGCTTCCATATACTCAGTGACTGTTAGGCACAGATCTTAGGGTGGTTTCCTATTAGGATTTTTATCTCACACCCTGTTTGGGGCTTGATTTTGGGCCCAAGAAGACTATGTTGTTGTAGGTATAGACAAGGGAAAGTGCCCTTCGACTTCTAGAACATTATTGATTGGAGTAGGAGAGAATGGGACCAATATTTTGCTTGCGATGTAAAGGAGATGTTCACTTTTCTTTTGTACTTGTTTTGGTACTGTGGTGTTTTCATCATTATGACTTGTTTGGATACTTTCCTAGAGTTGTATCTTGCATCATTCCATATATACATATGTTCTTCAGTTTGTTGTTTTAGTCATCTACTGTCTATTATTGTTAGTTATTCACAGCTTCCTCTATTTCATGTCTTTCTATTTCCGCAGTGTACTCTTCCAATGGGGGAGTAGTTTCCCCACAATCACTCCAAAGGCCCTCACTACTATTCAGCAGCCTCTGGTGTTTGTGGGAATGAGCTTGAGGCAATGTGACCACCCGGGTACGGGGAACCTCTGGGTGGCTTCTGGAAGCGGGGCGTTACAAAGTGGTATCAAAGGAGTTCTTTTCTCTTGATTTACTGTTTGCAGTCTTTATCCAGGGAGAGGACAGATTCGGTACTTGGTAATAAGTTGTGCTCGAGAGTAGCTAACCCGTGTACAAGGAAAATCCACACTACCTCGTTTATTGTAGTTTCCTAGTTTTGAGATTTTACAATTGATCTTTTTTCACCTAGAGTGATTCGCATGCCTTGTTCTGTTATTGTTTTTTTATGGATCTATTTCTATCACAACCCAATGAGATGAGGGTTTTCTATCTCATGCATCATATAAGCACTTCTTAGAAATAACATTCCATGCATTTTTTCCTTGCCATGTAGGGATCATTAGCGATTGCATGTTTTTGTGATAGACTCTGTGTAGATTATGTATTCTATTGTGATAGATGCTTGATAGAAACCCTGTTGTTGTGATTGCGAAATTGATTGTGTTGTACATTTCTTAAATGAATCCCAAATTCAGATTCATTAGGTGTTATGGGACCTCTTGAATCAGATGTTGATGGATCATGATCATGTTCTCTCTTGTACATGATGGTAGGAGATGCCAAGAATTGATTTGCGTGGATTATGGGCCCTCATAGATCAGAATTTGGAACCTCTTTGCCTTGTTTTTAGTGTTTCTGGAATTTTGTGCAGTTTTTGAGCTACTGCCCAGAAAAACCCAGAATACACGGCATGCACATTCGGAATACACGACGTGTATTTTCAGGCCGTGTCACTGACCGTGTGAGAAGAAACAAGATTTCGTGAAAATAACTTCAGGAACATGCCGTGTATGGTAGGTGCACGCCGTGTAGTTTAGAGCCGTGTACCCGGCCGTGTCACTAACAACATGGGCCGGGGAAGCTCGAGTAGAACACGTTGTGTTGGTAATGAACACGCCTTGTAGTTTTTTCCTAGGTACTCGGCCGTGTCACAAACAACACGGGTCGGTGTTATCTTCCCATATACACGACGTGTTTGTTTGGAACACGCCGTGTAAGGGAAGTTGTGCAGACGACTATGTCACTAACAACACGGGCTGCCGAGACCGTGTCTACTACACGTCGTGTCCCTAGGGAACATGTCATGTAGTCTAGGGTTAGTTGGACCATGTGGGTTAGCCGTGTAAGGAGACTCGAGTAGGGGTTCAGATTTCAAGTACACTCTATGTGTGGGAACAACACGCCGTGTAGTTTGGGGTGTTACACGACCAGTAGTGGCGGAAGTACATGCCCAAGTTAATGGCTAAAAGTACACACCGTGTAGTTTTTATACACGTCGTGTAGTCGTGTTTTGTAAAACATTAGAGTTTCTTACACTTGTTCCTATTTTATACTCCTGTGTTTTCAGAATTTGTCATCCTGATGTAATGTGTTCTTTTGATCTTTCAGAGTTATGCCTCCTAGACATCCTCCGGTCGTACGTCAGTTGATGGACGGTTACCAGACACCGGATATGGCCAATCAGGGACCTCATGTTGATCCTCTTATTTTTCCTGCCTTGGAACCATCAGTTGTACCTATCATAGGCACCGAAGTGTAGTTCAGGGAGGATTTCCAGAGGATGATACAGAATTTTTAGGGAGAGCTGCCTCCTACCCCATTGATGGTTGAGTTGACGCGGTTTTTTCAGCAGAAGCATCCTCTTACTTTTTCTGGGGATTGAGGACCCCAGGCTGCAGATTTTTTGTTCAAGGCCACCGTGACTATTTTCAAGTATCTGGAGATACCCCCATAGAAGAGGGTAAAGCTGGCCACCTATATGCTCTGAGACACCGCCAAGAGGTGGTGGGAGGTGATCTCACAGTCAGGGCACCACTAGGGTATATCATGGGATGAGTTCTGATGCACCTCCTATGACTAATTCTATCCAGAGGCCCTGAGGGCCGATCGAACCTAGGAGTTTATGAGTCTGCAGTAGGGTACACTTTCTGTCATGGAGTACTCGTCCCGTTTTACTGAGCTGCATCACTTCACACTGATCCTATCATGTGATGAGTTGTTCCTTGCTAGGATGTTTGAGGATGGTCTCAGGTATGAGATCCGTTCCCAGTTAAATATCTTCCAGTTGACTTTTATATCCTCCATCGTCAACCATGCACTGATTACTGAGCACAATTTGAGGGATTATGGAGCAGTGAGCCAGGGCGGTTCGACATCTGGAGTTGGTGTTCCTCCTACGGAAATTAGGAAGCATCACAGAGAGTCTTCTCAAGGAGATCAGGGTTTGCGGAAGGTGTCTTATGGCAGCCATGTTGTATGCTATCGGTGCGGTAGGAGTGGGAATACTAGGCCTTAGATCTAGAGAGATCTGATGGAGTGCCGATCTTGTGGCAAGATGAGCCATCTTGAGCACTTTTTTTACATCTTCTCACCTTCATCTTGTGGTATGGGTTCCTTTATGACCCCACATTCTAGAGATTCTTCGACAGTTTCCCACCAGTATGAGAACTGTAGTTCTTCTGGCCGTTCAGACTTAGGTGGATGTCGCCGTAGTGGTGGTTGGTCACCAGGTCATCAGCGACAGTAGAGTGGATCAGCTCAGAGCGGTCTACTAGGGGCGTAGGGCCACGGTGCAGGCCAGTCTTTCACCATGGAGCAGACGTTTCAGGAGTAGGATTCTGGCCCTTCAATAGATTGAGGTACGATTTTAGTAGACTTAGTTTTATCTTCAGCTCTTTTCAATACTGGTGCTTCTCATAGATTTATCTCTGTTGCGGTTGTGGAGATCCTTGGGCTCTGCATCTTTTCGTCTTGTGACTTGTTGACTCTTCACATGCCGTTGGGAACAAGGACATATAGCGTACGTCAGTGTAGACATATCCCTCTTGAGGTTGTAGGTTGTCACTTCTTATGGGACCTCTATGTCCGAGAGAAGTTGGGCTATGACGTCATTCTCGGGATGGACTGTTTTGTTCTTTTCCAGGAATTTGTTGATTGCTATCGCTGCAGGGTGAGCTTCGTATCACTAGAGGGAGAATATTTTCTTCATATAGGCGAGTGGGATCTCCAGGCGGGTAGAGCTGGACCTGAGCGTCATGGGCTAGGGGATGTTATATCCCGTATTTCCAGTCATTATCTGGATGATGAGGGGACTTCACTGTTAGACTTTCCCCCATTGGTGGATTGTTTCAGGGATTTTTTCCTCGAGTACTTTTCAGGTTTTCCTCCAGAGCGTGAGGTTTAATTCTCTATTGAGCTCGTTCCAGGAGCGGCACCATGGTCCATTCCTCCTTATAGGATGGCTACACCTGAGTTGTAGGAGCTCAAAAAGAAGTTGGAGGAGTTGCAAGAAAATGGTTTCATCCGACCCATTAAATCTCCTTGGGGATCTCCTGTCTTGTTTGTGAAAAAGGCTGATGGCACCCTTTGGATTTTGGTGGATTATCGGAAGCTGAACCAGTTTACGGTCAAGAACTGATATCCCTTGCTAAGGATCGATGACCTCATTGATTAGCTTTGAAGAGCCCGAGTGTTCTCGAAGATCTACTTGATGCCCATTTATCATTAGTTTCACATTAGACCATCAGAAATACCTCTTACATCCTTCAGAAGCAGGTATGTTCTATACGAGTATATAGTCAATCCATTTGTTCTCATGAACGCTCCTTCAGTTTTCATGGCACTGATGAACCGAGTGTTTCATTCGTACTTGGAATCATCCATTGTGGTCTTCATGGATGAAATCTTGTTGTACTCTCACACTCGACATGACCATTCCACACATCTTTAAATCGTTCTGAGTACACTGAGAGAGCATTGGTTGTATGATAAACTCTCTAAATTCCACTTTTGGATGGACTAGATTCACTTCATGGGTCATGTTATCTCAGAGACAGGAATTTCAGTGGACCAAGAGAAAGTGAGAGCTGTAGTTTCCTGGGAGCATTCGAAGGACGTCTTTGAGGTACAAAGTATTCTAGGGTTGGCTGGGTACTATAGGAATTTCATACAGGACTTTTCATGCCTAGAAGCACCGTTGATAGTTTTTACCAAGAAGGGGGTGATGTTTTTATGCTCAGATTCTTGTGAGTCATCCTTTTAGGAACTGAAGGGGAGGTTGACGTCATCACCGATAATAGTCTTTGCGGAGCTGGGCAAGGGCTACACTATTTACTGTGATGCATCAGGTATCAGGCTTGGAGTTGTGCTTATGCTGGGAGTTGGAGTCGTTGCGTATGGGTCTCGGCAGTTGAATCCACACGAGAGGAATTACCCTATGCCCGATCTGGAGTTGGTAGCTGTTGTTAACGCCTTATGTTGTTGGAGACACTAACGTATGGGAGAGCACTTTGTGGTTTTCACCTACCAAAAGAGTCTCAAGTATATCTCCACTCATTGTGATCTGAATATGAGACAGCGTAGGTGGGTTGAGTACCTTCAGTACTTTGCCATCGAGCTCGCCTATACGTCGGGAATGGGCAATGCAGTGGCAGATGCGTTGAGCAGACGAACTCAGATCCAGGTAGTTCAAGAGGCCACCAGTGAGTGGAAGCTTATGGGTTTGTTCTCTGAGATGCACATGGAAGTGCTCGACAGACAGGGACATACTTTTCTATCTTATATAGCTGTTACCTCTACACTACTTGATCGGTTGCGAATGAGGTAGATATTAGACCCAGAAGTCTTAGTCCTGCGGGAGAGTGTGTCAGGACCATCTTCCTAGATGGATAGTGATCAAGGATGAGATATTTCATTTCCAGGGACGCGTATGGGTGCCATTAGACATACATGTGGAGCTGATGTGAGAATTTCATTCCTTAGTTTGGGTAGTTCATCCTGGCGTCACCACAATGAATCATGATCTACACCGCCAGTACTGCTGTCCAGGTATGGAGAAGGATGTTGCTGGTTTTTTCATGAGATGTTCTACTTGTCATCAGGTGAAAGAAGAGCATCAGCAACCAGTAGGTCTTTTACAACAGTTGACCATTCCTGAGTGGAAGTGGAACGATGTCGCGATGGACTTCGTGACCGGGCTACCGAGGTCACCTCGGGGGAGTGATGTTGTTTGGGTTGTCATCGATAGGCTTACTAAGGTTTCTCACTTCTTTACAATCAATGAGACCTTCAGTGTGGATGATATATAATGTTTGTACATCCGAGGGATTGTACGTCTACATGGAGTTCCACACTCCAATGTTTCAGACAGGGATGTGCACTTTACTTCTCGGTTCTCGCAGGGACTTCAAAAGGATTTGGGTACGCGGTTACTTTTTAGTATATCATACCATCCCCAGACTGAGGCTAGAACAAGGGCATGATACATGTACTTGAGGATATGCTCTGAGATTGCATTCTAGACTTTGGCGGTTCTTGGGAGAAGCATATCCCTCTGGTGGAATTCTCCTACAACAACAGTTTTCAGGCGACCATTCAGATGGCACCTTACAAGGCTTTGTACGATAGGCCATTCCGATCACCCTTATGCTGGATGGAGGTATGAGAAGAATCTTTGCTATGACCTCGTCTTGTTTAGGAGACCTCAGAGCAGATTGAGCTGATTCGGAAGCAGATGGCTACAACACAGTCTCAGCAGAAGTCTTATGCTGATTAGCGGAGACGACCTCTGGAGTTTGAGGTCCAAGATCAGGTTTTCCTGTGTGTCGCACCAAGGCTGGGACACAAGAGGATTTGGAGACAGGGTAAGCTTTCACCACAGTACGTCGGTCCATTTATGTTGTTGGAGAGAGTTGGGCCAGTTTCCTATCGGTTGCAGCTACCTCCGAGGTACCAGGCTATGAATGACGTCTTCCAGGTCTCTCAGCTTCGACGTTACTTTTCAGACCCATCACATGTCTTCCAATATGAGGAGGTTGAGCTTGAAGTGGATGCATCATTTGAGGACCATCCTATCTGGATTTTTGATCGTAGTACGAAGGTCCTCCAAGGCAGGTCTGTTCCTCTAGTACGGGTGCTATGATAGCATGAGCGAGTACAGGATGAGACTTGGGAGAGGGATCACTACAAAGAAACCTATTTTTAGCAGTGGTTGTTTAGCGGCGGTTCTATGAACCACCGCTAAACCATTTTTTATAAGGTTTCGCCGTGGTTTATAATAAACCACAGCGAAACTTTTTTTTTAACACCCGACCCTTCCCCCCACCCTGGCCCTCTTTCCCCCGCTTCCCACGTCCCCTCGCTTCCCCCGCGATCCTCGCCACCCGCGACCCGGCGACCCCAACCCTGGCGACCCCGGTGACCCTGCGACCCCCAGCCCCCCGCGACCCCGTCCACCTGCGACACCGGAAGCTTCCCCATAATCACCTTTAGGTAGGGTTTTTTTTCTCCTTATTTAGGTTTTTGTTTTTCCAGTAGGTAGGGTAGTTGATTTAGGGGTTTTAATGTAGGATAGGGTTTGATCTTGTTGTTTTTTGGTAAATGCTGGTGAATGTTTGGTTAGCATATACAATTCTACCTACACCATGCCCTTAGTGCGAACATATGGGCCACTTGAAGTATTTCTGTAAGGGTATTGTGCTAAATTAGAGTTCTTCATGATCCTTAATACATAGATAATTTCCATCTCAATCTAGTACATTAATGATTATTGGTTATCATTTTATTGGTTGTGGTGGTAACGATGAGTCCCCTTATGGACAGAGTCATATCATGGTAGACCCAAAAGTCAGTAATCAACCACATGTATTACATAATTCAATGCACCCCTACTACATGAAATATACAGTAGTTAAATCTTATTCATGGCATGTAATAGTACAATTTTAAATTTTTTATTTCTTAATTAATAGACAGTGATTTATTTAATCTAATTGAATATAACTATTTTACTTCATCCTATATTGTAGAACTGATCATGTGACAGACCATGATTATGCATTATTCATTTATTTTGATTGTTTATATAGGAAAGAATTTGGAAAAGTGGCTTAAATGTCAGTTCTACATTCTCACTATATTAGGATTAAAATTTGAGTGGTAAGTTAATGTTTTAGAAATAGATATTATGGTTGTGATGCTCGACATAGATTGTATGGTTTTTTTAATGTAAAATGTTGATTGTTATCATTATTGAGTGATCCTTGTAGAACCTGATGGGTGTAAACATGTTTTTAAGGAGAATGTGATTCTTAATTAGGATGAACTATAACTCTACCTCCAAATTTAGGATATCATATTTTCTAATTATCATCAGTTTTTATAGAGGATGGTGGTGTAGGTTTTAAGAATAGGTTACCTCCAGAATTCGATGTAGATTTCACCATTGGATTATTTTTGGGAACATAGTTGATATATATTCTCTTATATATTATGGACCCCACTTAGTTGAAGGAATTAATTATATAAATGGTAAATTTGGGATCTAAATGATTTATTTTCCTGAGCGTCACTCTAAAGGACTCCCTAGTTACTTTTTAAAAAAAGGCTAATTGATCTCTATTGTTTTTCATTGAGTAACAGAAGTTAAATGAGGCCACATTCAGGAAAAAATACACCATACCCTAAATTGAGGCCCTTTTAGGTCCAAAAAATGGTAAATGTTTGTTCTATGAGATCAACCTAAACTCATTAAATTATCAGGTCAATGATATAGAGGAAAAAATATCCACGATTGACATTTGATGTAGGTATGGGGACTTTGAGATATCTGTCATTCAATTTGGACTAATGAATTATATAATTAGTTTTCATGGATCTTATAAACTAGGTGTTTCACCTATATGTAGATTCTATTATCATGGTGTTTATGTGTGTAATATTTGTCTACATGGGGAGTGAAAAAGAGGGTGGGAAGTACTGGGGGAATAATCTAGGCACTCTTAATGATCACTAAATTTATGTTAATCCCATAGAGTGTAGCTTCTCATTTTGATAAGTAATTTTTCTAGGCCATGTAATCTCATATCATAGAGTTATAGTGGAAACCAATAAAACAAGATTAGTTATTTAATGGGTGAACCAGAAGATCATATTAATGATTGAGAATTTATTAGGAATGGAAGGATACTACAAGAGTGTTGTCATAGATTTATCTTGGAGTTCTTCACCCATGACCAATCATACCTATAATGGGTTAAGGGTTAAATGTAGCCTAGTATGTTAGGAATACATTTTGGTTCTCATGTTGTGATTGAACACACCACATATATATTTCAAACCTAAATCTATGAAATTATAAGTGGATTAATGTGTTCAATTATGTTTGATTGTTGGGTTTGTGTTGAAGTATGAAGATCATGTAGTGTCATTTGTCTCTCTCTAACATCAACCACTTGAAATAAACTACCCATGTAAAAAATTACAACTATTAGTGGTGATGAAAATGTCGAAGAAACTATGTCACTGTATATTTCAATATAAAATCCTGGTTTAATCAGATCATAAGAGTTTGGACAACATTTACATCTTCAATGATTTGAATATGAATTATCGATGATGTGTTTATAGACACCCCAATCACCACAAGAACCTCAATATTGATAGTACTAGCTCGTATAATTCAACAAAATCAGAAATAACATTACCCAAAGAATGATAAAACCAATATTTGATAACATCAACCACTCATGAGACTTTTTATTGGTGACAGATCAGTATGGGAGTATGTCAATAACCTTTAAAGGTTTGTTATATATTCTCCAAAGATAGGGGTCATCAATTATGAGAAAGATCATTTCTTTGCCGATGGTCTTCACCATGACCTTGGTATATCTCTACTTTCATTGGGCATAACATCCATTTTGGAGGTTGTCACTAGGGTCATGTTAATGGAAGCTGAATATTGTTGTAAATATATGGTTGTTCATTCTTTAGTTTTATCAGGTATGCAAAAAATTAATAGTGGGAATGAAGAGAATCCAATGTACAAGGAGTAGAGGTAGGATGAACCATAACACGATGAAAAGGATTATTCTTATAGAAAGAGTTCATCCATTTTGTGCTTCCAGTTTAGGCACTTTGAGGAATTTTGAGACCCATTTCTTGATATATCCTTGAATTTTTCTCTATTATGAAAATTTTGTTCATCATTATTTGTTTTTTATGATGGGTTATAGGAGATGTACCATGTTTGATTCCTTGTTTTTTGTGTAGGAACATTGTGATATATATGGATAAAAGCTAGATCACATTACCGAGGAATACACCTATGTATGTTAAGGGTTTGAATGAGTTTTTAGATTTTTCAATTTCTAATCGATCCGTTGAAGGGAGAATAAAATTTCCATTTCCTAAATGTAAATTTAGAACATTGTTGAAGAGAGATGAGGTTTATGAACATTTAATACTGAAGCAGTTCCCTGCTCAATATTTGTGATGGATTTGGCATAGAGAATCGAACGTTACAGAAAGATTGAGCACTGATGTTAATCCGCATAATGAGGTCCCAAGTTCGTCGAAAATGGATAATGAAATGAAAAACCTGATAAATGATGCATTCGGCACTGCAAGACACCACTATTAGCATCAAAACATATCAGAACAACCAGAAGAGGGTGCTAGAAATTGCAACGTGACAAGTGATGTTTTTAAGACTATAACACAGGCAGATCAAGATTGTCACATATCATTGGATCCTCCTGTTGATTATGTGGATCCAAATGTAAGAGAAATCTTCACTGAGGAAAATGTGTTTCATGATTAAGTTGATGATGGAAATAAAGAGTTGTATAGTGGGTGTTTGAAATATTCAAATCTTTCATTTTTGCTGATGTTATACCATATCAAATGTCTATGTGGAATTACAAATAAAGAAATGTCCATGATATTGGAATTTATTTGTGATACATTTCCTATAGAAAAAATCGTAGAATATTTTTATGATATGAGAAAATTTGTTAACAAGCTTGGTCTGAATTATACAAAAATACATGTGTGTCGCAATGATTGTATGCTTTATTGGGGAGAGGATTCAAGTAGACAGAATTGAAAGAAATGTTCTTATTCTAGATGGCAGGAAAAGGGTGGTGTTGGAAGTCTGAATGAACATAATTTCATGGAGAAGAAGAAAAGGAGCACACCTGCAAAGGTTTTTCGTTACTTTCCTTTGAAGCATAGATTGCAAAGATTATTCATGTCATCGAAAACCGCCGAACACATGAAGTGGAATTATGTAGATAATAACAACGATGCGTTAATGATACATCCACGAGATTCCCAATCGTGGAATACAATTGATTCATTACATCTCAATTTCTCAGGTGATCCTAGGAATATTCGATTGGGATTGGCTCCCGATGGATTCAACCCATTTGGGACTTTGAGTACAAATTATAGAATTTGGCCAGTTGTTTTGATCCCTTATAATCTGCCTATGTGGATGTGTATGGAACAAACATCTTTTATCCTTTCGATGATTATTCCTGGAAAAGAAATTCCTGGAAATGATATTGATGTATACTTACAGCCTTTGATTAATGAATTGCAGGAGTTATGGAGAAACGATATTGAGACATTTGATGCTTCTTCTAAAAGAATGTTCAAAATGCATGCTGCTTTAATGTGGTCCATTAGTTACTTCCCTGGGCTTGGGAATTTATCTGGTTGGAACACTTACATAGGTTTGGCTTGTCGAGTTTGTAACTATGATTTTGAGCCCAAAAGACTACCTCATAGTAGAAAATGGTGCTTCTTGTGTCATCAAATATTTCTTGATGCATCTCATAGATTTCGGCTGAACAGATCAAAATTTAATGGTTCCATTGATCGTAGACCACCTCCAACGTTTTTAAATGGTTTTGAAATATTGGAACACCTTGAAAATGTTGAAACAGAATTTGGGAAGGTTCATCATTTGAATTATAATGGAAAACGGGTCTAAAGTGTATCGTCAAGTGAAACCGGAACGCAACAATGGAAGAAAAAAAGTATATTCTTCAAACTTCCGTATTGGGAATTTAATTTTTTGCGGCATAATCTTGATGTGATGAATATTGAGAAGAATGTTTGTGACAATTTAATTTTCTCATTTCTTAATGAGCATAGAAAGTTGAAGGATCATCTCAATGCTCGCAAAGACTTACAAGTAATGAACATAAAATGCGATCTCTGGCCAGATGAGAATGGAAAGTATCCTCTAGAAATTTTTACAATGAAAAATAGGGATAAAGATACATTCCTTCAAATGTTAATGAATGTTAAGGTATTTTATGGGTATTCATGGAACATCTCGAGGTGTGTTGACTTGAAGAATCGTAAGTTACATGTATTGAAAAGTCACGATTCACATATTTTGTTACACCAGTTAATACAATTGAAATTGCATACATTATTACCTGAAAAAATTACTGCTGTTGTACTCTAGTACTGCACATTTTTCAGAAAACTATGTGATAAATCTCTACATCCATTTCAGTTTGACAACCTCTAGGAGAGGTTTGTATTGACCCATTGCACAATGGAGATGATCTTTCCTCCGTCCTTTTTTACTGTAATGATGCATTTAACTATGCATTTGGTTGAGGAAGCTAAATTAAGAGGCCTCGTTCATTATCGATGGATGTATCCAATTGAGAGGTACTTTATTTATATGTTTTCCAGCTATGTAAACAAATTTTTGTACTTAATTAAATGCATAATTATGTTTATTTTATTTCACAGATATCTTGGCCATTTCAAATCGTACGTGATAAATAAAGCTAAACTGGAGGTCTCAATCGCTGAAGGCTATGTGGCTGAGGAGTGTTTTACCTTTTCTTATCGATACATTGATGATATTGAGACAATATATAATCGAGTTGGACGTGTTGACGACACATCGAATCAATCTCAAATACATCAGAAATCCAAAATATTTACTGCTATTCGCCAATCAGTTGGAAGGACCTCAAATGTGACACTGACTGAATTGGAATTATTAGAGGCACATAGATATGTGCTGCTGAATTGTGAAATTGCTGATCCATTTATTAAAGAGTTGAGGATACAAACAAAGAGACGAATGAGAGGCCGAACATGAAATGAGAAAGTTATAACTAAAGATTTTAATAAAGATCTTATATAATGGTTTGCATGACGTGTAAGTTCATAAATATTGCAATAAATAAGAATATTAGTTTGACACATACATTCCGTAAATCTAATAAACTATATTTCTTTTTTCAGATCATGAATACTGATACTCGAGCAGAGGTGTCATAAGATTTGATTTTTCTTTCTAGAGGTCCTCTAAAAGAAGTTATAAAGTTCAACGCTTATAAAGTGAATGGCTTTAGATTTCATATAGTCGGTCGAGAAGTGGGTTTTAGAACACATAATAGTTGTATATTTACATTTTTTGAAGTGGAATACTATGGGAAGCATCATGATATTATTGAATTAAACTACCACAGTCATTTTTAGGTTGTTTTATTCAAATTAAAATGGGTTGATATTTTCAGAGGTGTTAAAAGAGATTCCTTGTAATTTACTTATGTGAACTTCTCTCACTTGATGGATGTTGGTGATCATGAACTGCATGATCCATATATCATAGAATCACAAGAAACAATGTCATATTATGTGAATGATGTTTCTGATGAAGGGTGGAGTGTATTTTATCAAGTAATACAAAGAGATTTGTATGATATGGGTGATGTAGTGTAAAATTTGACCTCTAAAATTGAATTTAACCAGCAACAAGAAGCAGAATTATTTGTCCATCATGATATTGAAAATATTAGTCTAGCAAGGATGAATGATGTGGATGAAGAAATGGAGCAGGAAACCAACATGATCGAAGGGGAAAATGATTGTATGCACAATTATTTATTTATTCACCAACCACTTGTTTCATTTCTATAGTCATTCGTTATCATTGTTATATATATTATTCCTGTTAGTACTCCATCTGTTATCATTTGTAATTTTTTTTCTGCATAATTTTTTTGAAATATATATTCTGAACTTAATTTTGTTTGATTAAATGACAGGAATGCCAAGGAAGAAGCGTTACATTATTTCATCCAGTTCTGTGACAGATGATTATCCATCTGGCTCCCTCCCCACGACATGTGATGCACCAGCTGCCGACACCCCTACACCATCTCCCCTTGCACCATCTCTTACACCATTTGTGGATGTCCTAGTAGAGGCTGAGTCATTGACTCCCCCTTCCGGAGCCTCAACAGTGGGGTAGCGACGTGCCCCTTCCAGTTCATCTCAGACATACTAGAGTGTCACTATCATAGGTACAAATTTTAATTAAATAAATTTATTCCATTTTGTTTATAATAATTGTTTTCTAATTGAAGATGACAAAAATTAAACTGTGGAGAAAAAAAATAAAAAGGACAGATGTTTGGAATCTTAATTGCGAGAAGATTTTTGTTCCATTTGATTCTTACGGGGTCCCTACAGATGATGTCGTGGGGTTGCTTGGCCAAATTTTAGTATAGCTGGCAGCAGAGCCCATTTTCTTTCCTATTTCATATGATGATTGGAGACATATGCCTCCAAGATGGAAAAATGAAGTGTTTGATTTTCAAATAAAGGTAAATTTATAACATTATGTTTTAAATGAATGTCATGTTACTAATATGATCAAAATTAATTTTTGTATACAGATGTTTTTCCACTTTACTGTTGCTGATGTGATAACACAGAAGTGGACATTGAAAAATCTTTGAAAGAAGTGGAAAGATTTTAAATGGAGATTGTGGTGTGATGTCAACGATGCTTCATTGACCGTGCTACAAATGTATGAGAAGCTACCCAGTGGGGTACCAAAAGAGCAGTTGAAAGCGTTTGTTGACAGGCATCGGGATCAGAAGAGAATGGTATTGAAATATATATATTATTATGTTATCCTCATTTTTCATTTTTACATGTATATGAAAAGGAATTGACATTCAATACATCAATATTTAATTTCATTTTATTTATTTCAGGATCTATCAAGACAGAATGCATCAAACCGAGCGATGCAAGTCATCCTGCACACTACGGGCTCAAAAAGTTTTTCTAGAAATTTATGTGCATTGGTAATCTTTTATTTAGTTTAAATATTTATAAGAAAATATTATCTGTTTAATATATTGAATTTTTTATTTATATTTGATTAATGCATTGACAGATTTTAGGCCATGAAGCATCCAGAACTGAACTGTGGTTGGATGTTCACAAGAAATCAGATGGATGTTTTGTTAATGAGGCTGCTAAAGAAGTTGGGTTATGAAGTCACTTTTTTTTATCATAATAAATTATTATCAATTTTTCCTGTGTTAATATATATTGATATTTGATTTATAGGTCCAAATTAAAGAACTATGGGATGCCAATCCTGCGCATTCCTACTCTGTCTCCCAGGATGACCTGGTTGCTAAAGTCCTTGGGAAGGAGAATCCTGGGAGAGTGCGTGGGATGGGTTTGGGACCCGTGCCATCTGAGGTTTTTAGAAGGCCACCGGGGATAACTGCTACATCTACTCCTGACTTTAGTCAGCCCATACCCGGAGATGATAAGAAATAGATTGTTTATTTATGAAACACAGTTCACCAGCAGGGGGATCAGATATCTGCATTGCAGAAAAAGTTAACTGAACTATGTCAGCAGATGGGAAGATATGCCCCCAGTGGGAGTGCATCGATTGGTGGAATGTAGGTAAATCACAAAAAATAATAATAATTTAGTTTTCTAGCTTTAATTTGTTTTAAGTTTTAAAATAAATATGTAACTGTGTTTAATTTTCTATATAATGTTCTTACAGGTGACAACACAAAGTGGAAATGTAGGTGGAGAGGGCGACGATGCATCATCGGAACCAGAGTAGTTGTACTGTTGATGTGTTGAACAAAAATGGAAATAGTTGGTTTGTATATGTAATATTTGTGGCACATAGTTTCCACCACACATTTTTATGTCCTAAAATTTCATTGATTTCTCATGTTTCTTTTTATGAATTTTTTTGATTTCTGATGTTTCTTTTTATGTCTTCATTTCTCGAGTGTGGTATACATCATTCCATTTAGGTCAGTGTTTGAATTGGTAGTCAAGATTTAGGATGAATGGGAGTTAAATCCATTGTTGATGTGTTGAACAAATTGGGTCATTTCATTGTGATCAAGGGGATAGTGTTGTGGAAACATTCGTGAGGCCCATTGTTGAAAATGTCCGATTTAAGCGTCAAAAGTATCTAAACATGCTCTATATCTTCTAAAATGTCATGATAATGTTCTAAATCAAGGGTGCTTCACTAAGATATTGGTGTGACTGAGGGGTGATAAATTAGCATAAGTCCATGAATATAGGCAAGAATACTTTATAAATTAAAATATAATCTCGAAGTTGGATGTCGACGTGACGCACAATTGGTATGTCTTATAATAACTTGAATTTAAAGAAAATAACTTCAACCAAATACTTCAATATACGGATGGTTAACTCATATATTTATGTCTCTTGATTCAGTAAAAAATATATGAAAATGGGTAACATGAAAAAAGAACTAAAAATAGGGCATATAAGATTGCACAATGATAACACTTAGAGAAATAAAGAAAACAAAAGAGGTAAAAGGAGCAGAATCCAAACCCCTATCCTTCCTCTTCTTTAAATGGATGAATAAATTGAGGATTATTGAGTTTTTTATTAGAATTGTTTGATGATACATAACTCCACTTACTAGAAACACAAAATAAAACTGACCGATTACAATGGACCATTTTCAACCATAACTGTTTTGATCATTGAACTATTACTAGATGACTTGAACTACATTCCCAACACAATTTCCAATTAATCATGGTCTGTCTGGTAATTATTACCTATCATTATATCCCTGAATTATTTATATTATGATTCTTAATTCCATTTTTTGATTCATTACAAGCAATCCGGTCATGAATCATTAATTACTGGAATTCCAGAACTTTCTTCTTTACCAACACAAGGACTTATAGGGTGATGTCATAGGTGTGGTACAAAACACTTCTATCTAAACATAATAATAAGAAACCATAGTTATACTCCCATGAATCCATGTAATGATCGTATTGAATTTGACCAACACCCACATCTAGAGGATGTCCAATTTAATAAGACCCCCCAAACCACCACTCATCACCTGTCCCTATGTTTCTTTGCCATCTGAATTTAATCCAGTAACATTAAACTAAGTGAAACCACTCAGACACATTAACAATGGAAACTACATAAAGCGAGCACCACATGATTTATAGGTCCATGGTGTCTTCCCACCATAGTAATTCTCAAACCACTAAACCATTAGCACTATACTACTATACATCACTTCTAGTTTCACATTGACATGTTCGAGCTTTGCTTGCTTTATTTAAGACAGATCTCACTTGAGCTCACATGAAAAATCCTTATGAAGCGGTGCCACATGAAAACCGCTACCTCCATTTACAAATCAACCATCACTGTTAATCTAGTCCTAATGATTTAAACTAAAGGGTCATAACCAAAACACACTCTTCATTATTAATACATCTTACAAAAACAAATATTAGCTGACAACATGCACTAGTTTACTAAAATTATAGTCAGAACGCTTTAGGTTGACCTGCTTAGAGGACATCCAAATTGATGGCCAATGCCTTTATTTGAAAACTAAACCATATTAACATAAATTGAAAAGTTATATTGTGATAATTGAGATGAACCCAATGAATTCCAAAATTGACTCATGGTGTGATTTAATGGGTGCATACTAAACCAACCATTTCAATATCATGCTACATTACAAGAAAACATGTTATATTGATCTATCACATTTCCTAGATTTCACATGCCGCCCGAGTCTGAATATAATTTCCAAACCTCATTCAGACTCATACCTAAGTCTTAAATTCAACACCTCCTCCATGTTTGTAAAACATGAATTTTATAGCTCACAGACTTCTGAAAGTCATTTTGACCATTCATGGCTATTCTTTCTACAACCACTCTCCCAAGGGTTACATTTTTAATGACCTGTGTGATACTCCCCACCACAGGACCATAATATTCATCATTTTAATAAAAATAGGAATCTAATTCCCATGAAAAACACTATGTCCACCACTAAACATGGTTTTTGTATGTCAGTAAACATAATTATACCATGTTCTATCACGACAATCCATCCTTGGGGATACGCTAAAGCCTCATCTGGAAATAATATTCCATCCTTGAACAACCTGTGGTTCACTTCCTACCACATAGATTTACATCATCCAGTTAATAATAAATAGCAATAGTATATTCATAATCACATGCATTATGCAATCCTCATTCCATGCGCACACCTTCAATCGACATCAATAACTACATCTTGAACATTAACCCAGATTGATGATGTTATAAAACTCGATCCTCTTCATCCATAGAACTAGGATAACATAGCTTTTCTACTAAAAACATAGTTCTACATCACTCATCACAACATAGTTAATACCTAGGTAACCTCACTTAGGGAGGGATCGGTTAACACAACCTTTTTAGATCCCACAACCCTAAACCTAGTAGTTATGTGATAATACCCCTCAAGGTGTTGCTTGTGATTTCATCCGTCAAACTCTTATAGACTAGAAATTTTTTCACAAAACACCACACAACTCTCTCCACAAAACCTTAGTTAAATAAGAAATTTATATGATAATCAATACTAAATTGATGTTACATCAATGAAATAGGAACACCCATTTCATATAATTCATAGGACCAATGACACTGTGCATTCCTGGTATTTTCTACCCTACTAAAAAAAATCAAACCCAAGGGTCACGTTATCCTACATAACCATTTAACATGGATGATGACTTCTTCAGTTATACACCTTTGAAATTAAACTCACACAACTAACTAAACTAAATAAAATTATATTGGCATGTCAATCCCACTAATCTCAAGCATTAAAGATGCTCATAACACCTAGAAGTTTTACTTATCTCATGATCGCCTACCAACATGGGAAATCATTTCACAACTAGAGTCCTAATCAATCCCAAAATACATAAAAAACACATTCTATGACCAAAAACTAAAAATATGCATCCAATGATGCTGAATATATCCAAGGATGGTATAGAAACAAGGAAAACCCCTCACATAACACGAGGAATAAACTCTAATTCTAGGTTTATTCCTAAAAGGTCAGTAGAATCTCCCACCTAACATATATTCCAACATAAAATGATGTCAACTAAGACTCACTGGAAATATCCACATTCTAATAAATGATTTATCCCAATGTAACTAGAAAACTTTTCCCACAATAGGATTTTTTATTAAAATATCTTTCTAATGTGTTATTTAAGCTATTTCATCAGTTCAAATTTATTATAAGTATTCAGGATGGTTTCTAGGCCACAAAACCAAAAAAAATTCATTATATAAATGGGTTGGTAATAATATAACTACTAATTCATCAATTATCAATTTTTACAAGTAGAGTGGAGTCGCTATGGATAATATATCCTAAGAAAGTGAAGTTATAAGATTTAGTGGAATCCAGTTTTGGATGTTACAATGTTGTAACAATGGTGTTTTATCTTACTAGTATTTACTATTTAGGATATTGTATACATGATTATGAGAAATGGGTTGGAACCTTTGAGGGATATGTTACTGCTGTGTTAATAATACTTTCTCTAATAGGAATTCTTATTTTCCAGATTTTCAGATTTTCGTTCTATTTTTAAATATTAAAGTTGTATATTATTTCTCATTGAGAGAAAAGCATGTTTTTTAGATGTTGTGATTTATTCTGAATATTCATCTCTTGGTCATTGGTGGGAGGCCAGGGATGGTTTTTTTGGTTTTATTTTTTTTTCAGGGTAGTGGTGCAGTAGAAGCAAGGAATTATTATTTTTATTCTGGGTAGCTTTTCGCGGCGGTATTAACCACCGCAAAATGTATAGTGGCGGAAGTTGAAACCACTGCTAAACGTAAAATAAAATTTACGTTTAGCGGTAGTTATAACCGCCGCTAAATAGGAGAATCGTGGCTGCCTCATTCCACGGAGGTTCCTGTGTCTTTAGCAGGGGTTCTACGGCTACTAGAATTTGAGTTTATTTGCGGCGGTTATAACCGCCACGAATAAAGTGATATCCAGGGCTCATAAAACCGCCGCTATATTTAGGGAAACCGCCGCGAAATGAGGTAGCGATGACGCTTTCCTGAAACTGCCGCTAAAAGTAAATAATCACCGCTAATAGATTTCTGACGCCCTATTAGACAGAGGTTTCTATAAACCACCGCCAAAAAATGTAGTGGCAGTTTAAACCACCGCTTTACGCAAAACAACAGCCGCTAAACGGAGATTCTGTTGTAGTGGAGGCCGAGGTTCGATCACAGTGGCCGGAGCTGTTCAAGGTTCCTTATTCTACACCATTCTAGGGAAATTCGAGAAAATTTTCTGAAATGGGGGAATTTTGTAAGAACCCGGATCTTCATTTTCAGGTATGCTATCTTTTTTCAGGATTTTTAATGGAAAATGTAGTTTCTCAAAAAATTTGAAGTACACGCCGTGTACTTTCTGAGTACACACAGTGTACACTTTTCTCGCTTGAAGCTGTGTGTTGGCCATGTCCGGGCCACACACATGGTGTGTAGGGGTGTCATGGAGGCCGATTTTGGCGGAGTATGGAAAGACCTATCACATGCCGTGTAATTTATTTTTTTAATTAATCTGATCGAGGTCACACCCGATCACCATAAACGTCTTCTTCTAGGTCTGGTTCGACCAAGAGACGTCGTACGACCGCGAAACATCTCCAGATTCCCAATCCTCCATTTGTTGGATGATTTGACCACCGTAGATTGTGTTGGAACCACATCGGTGAATTCTTCCTTCTTCTTGAGTTTCATCCCTTGATTCTTCCTCTTTCTCAAGTTTGCATGGTTTGATCTTTTTGGATGTTTTCTCAGATCTATGACGTTCAAGGGAGAATCAGTCCTCGCAGTTCAAGTATATCGATCTCCTAGGATCGAGGTAGGTGGTTTGTTCCTTACTGTTCAAAGTAATTGAGTTTTATGTGAAAATTCAACCAATACCCGTGAACGGGGAATTGGGTGTTTACCTTTTTTCCCTTGTTGTTTTCCTTCCTTGGTTGTATGCTTGTGTAGAGGTAAATTAATCTTGTTAGAGGATATTTTGTTGTGACTGGATGTTTTTCCCATGCTTTTCTTTATCTATGACCTTTGGGTTATGTCAGCCTTTGGCCGTTATGACAGTTTCCATGCCTTGTCTCCATAGGATGGAGTGTTTTGTATAACATGCTTTTTTCCTGTAGAATGTTAGCCAAGTAGCTCTATAGGAGTACTTTGTCCTTATATCATTATCATGCACTAACTGGCACAGTTCTATGAGAACATGGTGCTATAGACGATAAGGGTTAGACTGAGTGAGCTTCCCAGAGAGTCCTTGACATTATAGAATACATGAGGGTAGACCGAGTGAGCTACCTCAGTGAGTCATAGACATTATAGGCCACAGGGGATAGACCAAGCGAGCTTCCCAGAGTGCCTTTAGATTTTATAGACTACAAGAGGGTATACCAAGTGAGCTTCCACAGAGAGTCTTACCTTGTTTGATTTCTCTTTAAGAATCTTCCCAGTCTAGAGAAGTAATTGACCAAGTGAGCTTCCTCAAATAGTCTCTGGTATACTAGAGGATATAGGATGAATTGACCGAGATAGCTTCCTTAGAGAGTCTCTAGAACTTGGGTCTAAGAGGGTTAGACTTTGTGATCATCCTCAGAGAGTCCATGAATACCCTAGACTATAAGGGTAATTGACCGAGTGAGCTTCCCCAGAGAGTCTCAGAATTTTTTATGACCAAACCAGAGGGGTTAGGTAGAGTGAAATGCCTAGAGGGTTGTGGTACATCATGGTTACGACCAGAGGGTATGGTTTTGGGTACATCCAAGTGGGTTTCATATTTGTGTTAGCTGTTTTGATATCTGATGTTGTTGGTTGTGGATTGATTATTGTTGTATATCATTCAGCTTCACTACTTGTTGTTTACATCCTACTGCTTGTTGTAGTTGTTCCCTGCTTATTGTACTTTTACCTTCCATATACTCACTTCCTGTTAGGCACAGATCTTTGGGTGGTTTCCTACTGGGATTTTTATCTCACACCCTATTTGGGCCAAGATTTTAAGCCCATGCAGACTATGTTTTTGCAGGTATAGACAAGGGCAAGTGCCCTTCGACTTCTGGAACTTGATTTCTTGGAGCATGAGAGCATGGGTCCAAGCTTTGGCTTGCGATGCCGAGGAGCTGTTTACATTTATTTTGTACCTTTTTTGGTACTGTGGTGTTTTCAGCATTGTGACTTGTTTGGATGCTTTCCTAGAGTTGTATCTTGCATCATTCCATATATACATATGTGCTCCAGTTTGTTGATTTAGTCTTTTTCTGTCTATTATTGTTGGTTACTCATTGCTTCTGCTATTACATGCCTTTCTATTTACCCTATGTACTCTTCCCATGAGGGCATAGTTTCCCCACTATCACACCCAAGGCCCTCGCTGCTATTCGGAAGCCTCTGGCATTTGGGGTAATACGCTTGAGGCCATGTGACCAATCGGGTACTGGGAGCCTTTGGGTGGCTTCCGGAACTGGGACATTACAGCATCCATGAAAACTGTTTAAAAATAATGGAAGGAAACTTTTATCACATGTAATTAATAGAGTGGAGATATTTATCAAGTAAACAAACGATATTAAGGTATAAGTTATCTCGGATCACTATGAATAAATTAAAGGAATCATGGAATCATTATTGATCAAACATATCAAAAACAACTAAAGAGTGAGATGTTGGCTACTTAGGGTTTGTGAGAAATGATATAAGGCTTGATAATACCAAATTTTATACAATTTATAATTTTTTTTATCAAATTTAATTTTTATAAAGTGTTATATTTTAATTTGTTTATCAATACTGTGTTTTAACTGCAACTGAAAATAATTTCAACTATGTTTATGTATCCTTGAAATAATTCCAATCATGAGGATCCATGTCAAACAGCCTCACAAAAGACGTGAACTGAATAATCACTTTTTGAATCTATTAAACATTATGAATTCTCCATTAAACATTATTTACATTTAAAAACACCCATTAACCATTTTTACACCTCATATGAGCAACACTTACTTCAATAACTGAAAATGAGTCGGGATATATAGATCAATACCCTTATACATTTCCTATAACTTTATAACTGTGAATTAAATGGTACAAAAATTACATTTTTGACCTATTCCTAGTTCAATTGTCAATGATCATGATTTATTTTTATTTTTCATAATTTATTCAAATATATTTAATGTAAAATACTATTAATGTTATATTGAGAATGATTCACATATTTTTTATTATAAAAAGATAAATATATTTATAGAAACAAAATCTAAACTCTGTAACGATTAATTATACATTAGTAGTAACCATCTATTAAACATTATTAGTAACCATATAATTTATGTAAAAACATGTAAAATCCAAATGTGGGCCTACCATTGAAATTTAAAATACTGTAACATTCTTAATTTTTCATTACATCAAACAATATATAATGTATTTTCAATGATAAATGGAAAAAACTACCATAACATCTAATATTAGATAAGGATTATAGAACCCCACTAAAATAAATTATTATTTTAATTCCCTTGATTATTTATATTCCTTATAAATTTTAAAATAATTGTATCTCAATTTTCTCATGTGGTTATGGAAAATATTTACTCTGATTTCTATTAATATTGACAAAAAATAATAGGGATCTATTTTAAAAAATTTTAAAAAACAATTAAAAATAATAGATCCATTTTATCAAATTAAATTCATATAAGGGACATAAGATAATTAAAAATTAATTCCAGAAAATTGATGAAAACATTTTTTCTTCGAAATTCCATTTAAGTATAAAAAAATATTTGGACAAATTATAGATTAATAATATCACTAAAAAAACTAATGATTTATTTCAAATAGAAATTAATAAATTATATTTTATATTTAATCCAACATATAAATTTACATTATAAATACTTATAATAGAATGAAAATTTTCAATAGTAATTATTATTTTTGACTTTTCATAAGAATACAATATTTTCTGAAATAAAAAAAAATATTATAAATTATTTATGAAAGGAAGAATTCATAAATAAAAATTATTTTGATAATATATTACTCTATATATAGTAAATAATTCATTTATTTAAAAAAAATTATGCATGAATATAATATTTGTGTAGGAATCTAGCCTTTTCATTTTGAATAAAAAGTAACATATTTTTTTTATAATTAATATAACTCTATAGAATATAATTAATGAAAATTAATAACAAATGAAAATGTTTTTCATAACAGATCTAGGATTTTTACATTCGTACATCATTTTCTTATTTAATCATCACTGTTTTATTTCTTCTAGTATAGAAATGGTTTCAAAAGTTTTAATATTTTATTCCAAGAATGGGAAGGAAAATCATAAGGAAATTAATGGAAACCATTTTTAATAATTGTGAATAAAATTTCTCAAAACACACGTCATAAATTGAGAGAATCATAATAAAATTATAAAATATAGTAATTATTACATGATGATTATGTAAAATAATACAAAGTTAGGTCTCTAAAGAGGTTAATATTTGTGGTATGTGAAAAAATAGACTTAGAGAAATGAAGTATTTTCCCGATATTGATGTTGATTTAAAAAATGATCAAAAGGAATTAAAGGATGTAAGGATTTCCAATAAATGGATAATAATAAATAATGTGGTTTAAAAAGGACCATTCATTCTATCTAATTAAAGGTAATATGATAACATTTTTTTCCTTATCCATTCCAAGATTTAAGTAATACCTTGACTATGTACAAAAAAATGAAATGAAATATACTTAAAAAACATGCATAATTTCATCCTCACCACAATATAATATTTTTTTCTAAAAGATGATCATTCAAGATTAGTTATTCCTTTATAATTCACTAAAATTATCTTAAAATGAATAATATAAACAAAAAATGCATAATAAGGTATTCTTATTATATTTAGACATTATGAAAAATGAGAAATTGTTAACATACGGTTGTATAATAAAAAATTATTATACTCCTTCATAAAATTAATTATTACCTTATTCAAAAAAATTAAATAACAACATTGAATATTCAATGTATATCAATGCATAAATAAATTAACCTAATCACCACAATAACCATGATATTAAATAATGTTTTATACTCAATTTTTATATCTTATCCTACAAGTTATATCTCAAAAATTGTAATATAATTCATCCTAGTTAATCATTAACATAATGACAAATTGTAACATGTAATTCAAACCAATATAATGTATAAAAAATATCCTTATTCTTTTTTACATATCATAATTTAATAGATAAAAATATACATATATCACTTTAAACATATGAAAAAATATCACCTTATAATCCCATTATGGTATCCATAAATATTCATTGAACCAAAATGAATGAATATTAGTTAACAATTTTATATAAATGTTTCATCTCATAATAAATATAATAGCCCCAAACCATCACTCATAGATCATATACTAAAATATAATCTTTAGATATCTATACTGCATTCCTCTAAACATGATCCACCCCCCCCCCCCAATATCATCTAAATGAAATATTTTATCAATTAAACATGCAAGGACCACTTATATTTTTTTTAATGAATTTGGATAATAACTACGAAATACATTAGATAAATACATATCTTGTTCATAAAAATCTATAACATATCTTACTATGATTTCCAAATATAGATTTTTTTTAGGAATAACAAAGTTAAAACATTTCTTCATAGCCGTGGAAACATAAATCACAAGAAAAAATATATGAAACTCTCAATATGTTTTCGCATAATAAATAAAAAATTTAACTCATCAATGAACATAAAATTAAAATATGTTTTTGAGGACAAAATCAATGTACATGAGAATAAAAGAAGATAATTCATTCACATAAAAACATAGATCATTGAATTGAACATTAACATACAAAAATACTCATATATGTTACAAATCACGAGCCTTGTTAAAAAAATACTTTATAAATATTTCTTTTAGAAAGTTATATAATTAAAATCAAAAATGCATTGGTATCTATGATAATTATCTAAACAGAAACCTTGATGAAACATTAATTATGTGATATCCTTTAATATATTCCACCCATTACCTATTAGTAGAAAGTTATTAATCTATTAACTGTATTTTTTTATAGGTGTTACTTATATTTATAAAAAACTATCATCATTAGCCAATGGAATGGTATATTATAAGGGACCCACACAAAAAAGATTATAAAATTTACCCTAACTATTTGGGTGGTATGTTCCATGTTTTGGGTGCCACCCAAGGGTACCCCATACCCTGTCGGTCACATGACCGTAAGCACATTAACCCAAATTCCAGATTCTTCCTACTTTAAGCAGTGGAAAATGTATAATATTAGGGAAAATATTCCCTTGTTGATAGAGAATACGTATTGGAATAAAAAACAGTAAACAATAGTTGAAGCAGTAATACAAAAAATAAGTAAACAACAAAAGATTGAAAACAATAGAACAACTGAAGCATATATAAATGGTGCATGTTACATGTGTATAGGAAAGTATCACTACAAGTCCCAAATATGGAAATACAATACAAAACCAATGTATAGAAATGAATAAAAGCTCCAACAACATTAAAAACATCATCTTGGTCCCAGGCACTCTAGAGCCAACTACAATCATGTACCAGATGAAGAAGGGTGCTTTACCTTATTTATACCTACAACCATATAATTGAATAGGGTAATAACTCATAACCTAAACAGGGTGTGAAACTAATTTGAGTAGGCAACCACTAAATCAACTATTCCCAACAATCAGTGAATATATATAGAATGTAATATGTTGAAATGAAGAATTAAACAAGGAAGTAATCAAAAGTAACAAATCCTATTGTTTTCTATTAAATTCATTTACTTTTATTATTCATCATTTGAATCATGTAACATTGGGATATAGTCTAATCACTATATCCCCTATGTAATAGTGACAGATAGATGTCTTCGAAGACTATCTAAAAAATCAAGTAAGACTGATTCCAAGATTATACTTTGGCTTGGTAGACTTGTCACAATAATTTAATCCTTCATAAACAACCCTATGGGAAAGTTATCATAGAATAAACCCATTGGTTTAAAATAGAATTAATTCATTAGATAATGACCATTTGGGAATTTCTCAAGGTTTAACCCCTCTAGTCTAACATCACACTGATCATCTACAAATGGCCACGTGGGAAACTCTCACAAACTATTCCCTTGGGTAAAAATTCCATTTATAATTTATATACAACCTCTGGGTAGCTCAAATGGTCAATACATGTTTGTAAAAGTCTACAAGAATTCTGTCATGGTTCTATGTAAATAAACATGGAAACCCCCATAGTTTTCCTGGTCTATGGATCCCACTGTGCATTGGAAAAACAACATGCATATTAGAACCAGGTATGAAAAGTAATCTATATCCACGACATGGATACCATTCACAAGAATAAAAAATGAAATTTATATAATGAATAAAACTCCATCTTAAAAAAAATAAATTCATAGAGACATGGAACGCTGCATAGGAAACATAGTCCAAACAGCAATAAACTGGAAAACTAGGGAAACTCACCCATGGGGTGTACCGTAAACAAGGCATCTAACCATACAAATGTGATAAAACATCTTTCCAATAAATAAAAATATATCAGGTAAATAATATGCTTCTATTACCAATAAATCAATACCCAAAACGTGGGTATACGACACTTTTAGCATACATAATCTAAAGAGGAACAATGAAAGTAAAACCAACATACCTCGATGTATCATGATTTATATACTTGAACGTGGCCCCTTGAATTGTCCTAGATCTACATAGATCTAAAAAAGTGTAATAACAATCATCCCACAATATCTAACAAGAGTGAAATAGTCATGAAAAAAAGGCAATATGGGAAATGAGAACACCCTGGTGGGAATCAAACACTACCAACAGCGTCTTAATCAGAGTTTTGTTAGAGAACTGTGAGGGGACCGATGTTCATGGCAATTTTTCCACTCTATACAAACCAAGGGGAGATTAAATATGATTTTTATATTAGATATATCCCCACTATTATTTATCAATTCAAATGAAAAGTACACTATCTGATCCTTTAAATTACACGTTATGTATTCGCCGCTACCGGCCTCAAACTTAAGATGGTCATCCATGCCACTAAATAAACATGTTCTCATCTATTAACCAGACAGTACATAGTTATACATGGAAAATTATTACAGAACATGTACTCATAAGTACATAGTGTGTACATAGAAAAAATCACATTTCTTTACTGTTCCTCAAAACCAACAAAAATCATGATACAAACATGAAATTAAGATATCGTATCTCAAAAACTACCCCCTTTAAAGTATTTCATCTTCAAATTTCCTTTTCATGTTTGGAGATTACGAATATGTGAACTATTACATACATTATGATCTTACATCGACCTCCCTCTCCAATGTCTCATCCTACACTCTCTCATGCCACAATAGCTACTTTAACATAGAAACAAAACAGACACTGAGAACCTTCGTGCTCTGATCCACAATCCAAATAGGGTGATCCTTGAAGAATTCATCCACCCCCCCACTCAACATGCTAAGGTTGAAAGAAATGAGATAGGGCTAAAAAGTATCATTGTATCTTAGAAACAAGAATAATTTCATTCAACGCCCAGTAACTCTAATGTAAATGCAACCTATTGGAAATCGTACCGACTCTCTCCAAAACCTCAAACAACCTAATATGTCTCGGTGAGCATTTTCCTACCTCATAGTCCACATTATTCCCATCATTGGTGTGACATGTATGAAATAAATATCTCTGACCTCAAACTCTAGTGGTCGTCTCCAACGATTAGCATAATATTACTAGTGAGACTTTTTAGTAACAATCCTTTTCCAAATGAACTCCACCTACTCAGTTAGTCTCCGTGACAAGATTATGTCCCAACATAGCTACCTCTCTTGCATCTCGACATCATTGGGTGATCAGAATTCCCTATCATACAAACCTTCAGAAGGTGCAATCTAAATCATTACGTAAAAACTATTATTACAGGAAAACCCATCTAGGGTTATGTGTCTCTCCCATGAACCCCTGAAATCTATGATGAATGCTCAAAACATGTCCTACTGAGCTATAATCGTGCGTTCAGACTATCTTTCTATCTGGGGATAGTAATCTGTACTCAGAAGAACATCTATCCCCATATCCCTCTATATCCCCTTCCATACATGAGATGTAATTTGGCCATCCCTTCTCAAAATGATAGATTGTATAACCATATGAAAATAATATTATCCCTTTGATGAAAAACATTATAATCTCGAAAACATTGGTGTTTTTATCGGTATTAAATGTGCGTCCATTGTGAGTCCTTCCACAAAAATCCAAAAAACATCATTTATTATAGGAAAGCCTAGAAAACCTATAACAAAACCCATCACGACATCATTCCAAATCTGCTGGGGAATGTGTAACTGTGATAAAATATATGTCGGTCCCTAATGTTCTTCCATCACCTTATGATAGGTGGAACACCTCATAATAAAACCAGAAATATCCATCTTCTTTCTTGGACAACTATACTGACACTGTATATCTTGATTCAACATATTGACACCAGGATGAACTACCCATACGAAGTCATGAAAATCTCCCAAAATATTTTCTCATACATCTACTAACATCCATATGCGCATATGAAAATGAAAAACCATATGTTCTCCTACGATCCATCTAGATGTAGGGCCCTCACTTGACACACTCTGTTTTAGGACTACGCCTTCAGAATATGATAGATTAATCATTCACACTCAAACCAAGAGAGTAGAAGTAACAACAGTAGAAGAAAGAAACACCTTCCCCTATCCATCATGCACCTCTAAATGCATCTCATAGAATATATCGATAAGCTTTCACTCCCTTCTAGCGTCTTAAAATAAAATTATTTGAGTCCTCCATCACAACATATCAGCCATAGTGTAGCCTTTCTCTAGCATATTGGAAAGCTCAATGTCAAAAGACGGATGGTTTTGAACCCACTTATGTTGTCTTAAATTCATATAACATTGATTAAAGATATACATGAGACATTTCTTGTCATTTTATAAAACAAAATTCTCTCCAAAAATACAATGTCTCCAATAGTGAAAAGAATGTACAACTACAGCGAACTTGCAACCATGCATTGGGTAATTCCTCTTCATGTGGCCACAACTAACAAGACATGTACACAATGACTAAAGCCCCCTAAATAATTATTTCTTATAGACTAATACTTGATGCCACATGGTAACTGATGTAACTCTTTCTTGGCTCCAAAAAAATCAGTATCAGTGGTAAATGTAATCTCTCTTTCACCATCTGAAAGGATGAATCACATGAATCTATCCACAAGTATATTTCTCCCTTCTTAGTTTGGCCTGTCCATGGTGCTAATAAGAGTGAGTATTCCTGAATATATCATCTGTAGTAACCATCCATCCCCAAAAAACACCATACCTGAAAGATGTTATTCATATTCTCTCAAGAAACTATTTCTCTCAATTTCTCTGGGTATGCTGACACTCTTTCCTCTGAGATAACATGACCAAAGAAATGAATCTAGTTTATCTATAAGTAGAACTTTGTGAGCTTATATTATCATTAATTCTATCATGTTGTACTCAATATGATCTCATGATTAATGGAACAATTATATAGTGTGTGAGATTATACCAAGTTATCAGCCATGAAGACTACCACATAATAATCCAAGTAAGGATGGAATTCTTTGGCAATCAATGCCATGAAAATTACTTGTGTATTTGTGAGACCTAAATGAATAAAAAAATACTTTTATAGACCATAAATACCCCAAATGTTTATAAAAGGTATATCTGATGGTCTTAAAATCAACTAATGACAACCGGATCTCATGTAAATCATTGAGAACACCAGGTCTCCTAGAAGCTCATCAAAGAGATCATAAATCATTGGAAAGAGATATCAGTTCTAAAATGTCAAGTGGATTAGTTTCTAGTAATACCCACAAGTTCTAAGGCTACCACCCTCCTTCGCAAAAAAAGGTAGGTCAACTCCATGGAGATGCAAAGGGTCGTATGACACTGGTTTCTTGAATCTCCTCTAAATACATGTTGATCTTTTGTTACTTTGGTGTATACATCCTATACTAAAGATTGGACACTGGTGCCACACCTAGAACAAGATAAATAGAGAAATTCACCTCAATCACTTGAAGTAATATTGAAAATTCATCTGGAATGACATCCCTAAAAAGATCCACCACTGAAGGAAAGTCCATCTAATAAGTCACATGCTCATCCAGATATAAACAAGAAATCGTGTCTTTAATTACACCCAACCCATGATGCTTGGGTCCATCTCTACTTGCCTAGACATCCTATTCACCCGTGTGTATAAAAACCCACCCTTTGGTGATGTGAAAACCACCTTGTGGTGATTGCTGTCAACAAAGGACTGAAAGGAGACCAACTATTTTATTTCGAGAATGAAAACTAATCATGTCATATCTAAGACATTGTGGTCCAACAGTAAGTGAAACCCACCAACCTACAGTTCTCACTCCATGCACTAATGTACAATAGTCATCCTACTCCTCAATAGGGTCTCTAGAATCATAACATCATCAGACATAAAGATATAGAGCCCAAGGATCTCCATAACAGTAACAGATATGAAACTATGTAAATCCCCTATATCAAAATGGAATAAGCTCATACAGAGGAAAAAAAATCATACCACTAACTATAGAGGGTCTAGAATTCTACTCTTTATGGGTCTACTCAATCACAAAAGACGGACCTATACAGTGGCACTATAATCGTGCATGAATATACTATGCTGGTCCACCATGCAATCATAGAAAACTTGTCTTATGGTTACCTCGATCACAGCCGCCTCTTTAGCATGAACAACTTGATGAACTCCAGTTCCATGAATGATGAGAAATTGGTTCTCAAACTATTGAACGTGTTTTCATAACTTATCCCCTATCACTAGATAATGGTGAGAAAAAATAGAAAAAAATGCTAAATATGACCCATCATGTCGCAAGATCGGCACTCATCTGTGTCTTTCGGGCATAATGGCCTCTTTTGCCCACTCTTCCCACACTGGAAGCACCTCATCTGGATACCACAATACTTATCCTGGCTATTGTAATGACCACATGAAGGCTCTTTATCATTCTTCCTGCTATCAAATGAAGGAGTACCCTCTCTGGATGATGAACCGCTCAGGCTCACAGCTCCCAATTCCCTCCGATTTTGATAAGTAATCAGCACCTGATTTACAATTGTGGTCCCCGATGTCATCTAAAAAACATTAGAATGTAATCATATGTCAAACCTGAGACCATACTCAAAATTCCTAGCTTGCAATAACTCGTCATCTCCCATAATTATTGTGAAGCACTGAATCTCAAGTAATTGAGATGAGTAATCCATCACTGAAAGATCTCACTGCTCCAAATGCATGAACTCTCGAGATCGATCAGAGTTGAAAATATCATGGTAGAATTAATTATAGAATATTATCTTAAACTATTACCAAGATATATCTTGATGGAATCCTACATGTGAGACAATATATCCCCATTTATTGGCAGAATCACATAGCATTTATGTCGTGAGATTTACCCTCCTCTTTGGAGGAATCTCCATATGCCTGAAGATAGTAATAACAGCCTCCAACCATTTCTCAGTAGCCTGTGGATCTCCATTACATGAAATAGTAGAAGAATGTTGCTGCTATAACCCCTGAATCAGAAATTCCATAGCAGGGGTAGTATGTGGTGATCACATAAAATTATGCATCATCCTCAAAAAGACATAATAGAACTGTGCATTAGCACATGCTTCTGGTATAACAACAGGTTCCAATATAAGAATGATTGGAAGATCTATAGGTAGTCCTTGATCTATTTTTTCTGGTGTCTGATTAGCACCCTATACCTCATGTACAACCATAGGAATTTTTCGTGGCATGACTCTGCAAGGCCAACTACACACCTATGTTCAAAATTATCATGGATAGAATCATAAATGTGCACGAACAGAATAGGAGGATAAGGCATTCATATTTTACAAAATAGGTGTACACGGCATGTAGAGACTCTACATGGTGTGTTACCAAAGGACTTGGGATAGTCGTGTAACTCTAACAATCTTGGTAGTGTAACACCCATACACAAAGCATGTTCCTCCTGAGACATGACTTGTACGTTAACATTCCTTCCTTCAAATGTTCTTCTACATGGAATGAACTACACGGTTCCCTCATGGTGTAACATTACATGGAGTGCACACTCCACACAAGGCGTGTACCACGTATGTACGATCCACCCATGTCGTCCAATACACGATTGATATGCACATAGCTTGTAAAATATAAAAAAGTCATGCGAAACCTATGTTTCATCCAAATGTGTCATTAGACACACAACTGAATACATGGTCCTTCACAACATATCGTGTACAATCTCAACTTGGTGTGTTCTACCAATATTTTAGAAACCCCAGGTCTCTGCTCCCATATTCAGCCACATGGTCAACAACTAAATGTCATGTGCATATGGTACACAGTGTGTACATAAAAAATACATATTCTTACAGAATACAAGAACACCTGGCGTGTTTTTATAACATCACACATCATGTTTTCTGGGATTTTGGATAGTAAGCCTTTGAAAACTCTATAAAATCCCAAAAAACATAAAATTTGACTAAGGCATTCCATGTTCCTATTTGTGATATCCCATACACCCCAAGAAGAATAGTTTTTCATGCAAATTACTTCCATAACATTAGAAAATCTAATTAAAGATGATACATGTTCCACCAAATTCCCTTCCAAGAGGGCACATAAAACCTCAAGACCAATGTTCGGATTTTGTCCAAATGATGATTTCCATATGAAAATACCCCATAAAAATAGTAGGTCTTTATATCACGTTATCTATCATAACATCATGCATATATATCAAAACATTTATCACAAAAACTTGAAATCAGTAATTCACATTAAATGGTAAGACAATAATGGTTAACATGCGATCTCTAGGAAGTGCCTATATAATGCATGAGATGGCATAACCTCAAATCGTCATGTTGAAATAGAAATAGAACCACACAGATATCAATAAAAATAGCAAAAAACATGTTTTTCACCCAATAGTGACATTAAATCGACAGCTACAATTGAAAAAACTAGACAATTGAAATATTTAAGGTAAATTATCTTTTTTCATGTATATGGGTTAGATAATCCCGAGTTTACCATATTACCAAATACCTATGTTTTAGTATCATCTTCTATATGCTCCAAAAATGAAGACAATTAATAAAAGAACACATATGATACCGCATTGTAATGTCTCAGTTCTGGGTGCCGCCCAAGGGGGCACTGTACCCGGTTGGTCACATGACCACAAGCGCATTTCCAAAAATTCAAGAGGATACTAACTAGCAATGAGGGACAAGGTATAATAATAGGGAAACTATTTTCACTTTTTTAGAGTATACACAACGGAATAATAAATAGTAAACAATAACAAAAGTAGTAATACAAACAAAAGAATTAAATAATAGAAGACAAATAGCAATATAAAAACCAAAGAATATATAAATGATGCATGTAAATTGTGTCTAAGAAAGCATCCATTCAATTTAAAATTATGGGGAAACAATACAGAACATAAGTACATAAAAAAAGAATCCTCCAACCGCATTGCAACCCTTTTCCTAGTCTCATACTCTCCAGGTCTAACAAAAATCACGTAAATCATGATGAATGACACTTTCCCTTATCTATAAATGGAACCATATAATCTTTTGGGGTCAAAAAGAATGAACCAAATAGGGTGTGAGACGAATCCTTCCAAGAAAACACTAAATGATATGGTCCTAACATTCAATAAATTTATAAAGCAGGTAATATATAGAAATATTCAAATTAACTTTAAAGTACTCAAAAGTTACAAATCTTATAGTTTCAATTACATTCATTAAAATTAATCATTCACCCTTTGAATCATGTAACCTCAGTATTTATCCTAAGATCTATATCCCCCTCTTTAATATTGAAAAATAGATATCTCAAAAACCAAATAAATGATCATATAAGATTGAGTCCAAGTTTATGCTTTATCTTGACAGACTCATCACACTCATAAAACCATTCATATACAAGACTCTGGTAATGCTCTCACTATCTATCCACTTTGGTTTAACACAGATAAAATTAATTAAATTACATCCCTCTAGGAAGCTCTCTTAGTCTAACCCCTTTGGTATTACATCCCACAAATCATTTACAAATGACCGCTATGGCATCTCACATGGTAAATCCCCTTGGGAAAACATGGAATCAATAAATTATTAACGATATTTGATTATCTCTCACATTCAAAACCGACAGGTCAAATTTTACTCCAAGTAACTCATACTTCTATGTAAATAAACAGCGAATCCCCCATAGTTTACTTGGACCAATGATCTCACGGTCCATTTGAAAAACAGTGTGCATATCATAACAAGGTATCTATAGTAATCTATAACTACTATGTGGATAACATTCACAAGCATAACACATGAATTTATTATAATAAATCATACTCTATCCTAAACATATCGGGTCATGGAAACACGGTACACCCCATAGGTAACCAAGGCCAGATGGCCGTAAACAATCAATCTTGGAAAACACACCCATTGGGAATCCCGTAAACAAAACATATAATTGTACACATATTCAATAATAACTTTTCAATCAATTAAACTATATGAGGTAAATAATACAATTAATTTTATAATCCAGAAGTACCCCAAATGTTGTTTTGTGGCACTTTTAGAATTTATAAACCAAATACAAATAATAAAAGGCACAATCCACCCACCTCAATCTCTCACTATTGATATACTTGAAAGTCAGCCCATGAATTGGTATATAGTGGCGCAGATCTACAAAAAAGGTAATTATAAGCATCTCATGATAACTCATTAGAGAAGTGTAATTAGGAATAAATTCTCTATGGGAAATGAGAACATATAGGTGAGAATCCAATTCAACCCATGACGTCTTAATCAATGATCAGATGGAGAACTGGGATGGGCTTGATGTTCGTGGTCATTCTGTCACCCTCCAATATGAAATGAGGAGAGAATAAATATATTTTTACATTATATGTGACCCAGATCAAATTTATTATATAAAGAAAGAAATTAACACATCTTGTTAATTTAATTTACATGTCGTATATTAGCCTCAAACGAACCCAAACTTATGCGGGTTATCCAGGTCATCACACAACCATGTACATGGGTGTTACACAACTAGTTCATAGCTATACATAGAAACAAGGTACACAGTGTGTACTCATATGTAAAAGACATGTACTTATAAAAATTTCAATTTCACTCTTTTTTCTTCATGAAACAACCCTAAATCATGATACATGCAAGAAATGAAGATCTGGATCCTTACATGGGCTCACTCTCCAATCCCTCTATAATCATTAATGCTTATTTAATAGATAAAAAAAACAAATTAATTTCTATCATTTTCCAAAAAAATATATATCCAATATTCAATCAAATCTAGATTACCCTATAAACAATAAATGACTTCCACGATAAAATTGTTCAAAAAATCATAATCATTCCAAGAAAATAATAAAGAAGGAATCATTAAAATATATCCCCAATTGATCATATGTGACATCAATGGTTTCAAGTGAAAATAAACATCATTATAAGGTCATTAAAAAAATACCTTAGTAATGTACCATTTAAAATTTGTAAATCACCATAAAGAAAATTATTTTCAAAATAATGTGTAAATACATACTTTTACAATTACCTATGAAATATATAAATCATTAATAAATGAATATTCTATTTATAATGGTATAAAAATTCATTTACATTATAAATGTTAAATTTAATCATTATTTTCAACAGTTGTAAATAAATTAAGAAGTTACCAATTCAAAAAAATGAAGAAATTTTAAATTAAAACATTTTAGAATAAGTTAAAAGATTATATAGTCAATAGTTATAAAAGCAATTATGTTTTCAAAATATATTTAGTAAAAGGACTTATGAATAATAGAAAACATAAGTGAAATATTTCAAATCTAAAAGGTGACACTATATCGGTATAAAGTAAATATATTTCAATTCATGTATCTTTTCTCAATAACGGATGAAATTAAAACCAATCATGTAAATCAAATAAATACATTGGGTAAAAGAAAATAATTTTTGATAAAGGAATTATGATCACATAATTTTACCCACGGAACCATTAATAAAAAAATTCTTCAAAAATAAATGAGATTATAACAGAAAACCATAACATGTTTTATAAATTTAAATCTAATGATATTAAAAGAAATATTATTATATTGACCAATAAATTTCGTTAATTTGAAGAAGTAATTTTTCAAAATACATTTATAAGGAATTAAGCACGTCATAAAAAGTAATCATAGTTTACAAATTTAGTGATTTTTTATAAAAATGAAATTGAGTCAAAGAAAACTAGTAAAATGAAGATAAATCATGTTGTGATAAATATCCCATGATGTTATTATGATCACATATATAAATATAATTATTAAACAAAATAACAAAAAAATTAATATCAATTCACACATAATCATTTAATTTTGTTTCTACAATGAATTATTATAACATATATACAGTAAATAACGATAAGGCATCCCATACCACATAGTATCATTCCATTTAAATACTATTGGATTAAATTATTAAACATAAAACAATACACATTATGATTTATGAAAGATTCATTTTATATAATTTAAAATTGGTAGTTTATAGACAATATAAAATAAATAAGGTGAATAAAATTAAAACATTCCTCCACTAGGTGACTTTATGATAAAATCTTAAACCTATAGTCCAAACTAGCAAGGAATGTAATGAGAAAATGTTTTATATATGAAATTCCCTTAATATAAATATTCCATATTTTATAATCATAAGAGATCGCAACATAATGAACTAAAAAGTACTACATGTCCTTTAAACAGAATTTTTCCACTTCTATGACTTGAATTTTGAAAGAATGACATACCCGGTTGCGTTCAGGATGATTTTTGGGGTCTAATGGAACAAACATAATTTTTTTGAATAATAACACACCCTTATGAATATTAATATTAATATTAATTATAGTAACACATCCAAAAAAATAGTAACATCTCCATTGAATGTATAAATAAAATTAATGCATCTTATAAGTGATAATATGAACTTAATAAAAGTGTTGATATTTTTATATATCATTAATAATTAATTACCATTAATTAATTAATTTAAAATAAAAGTAATTTTACTAAATGGTGTTAATAATTATAATATTTTATTTCGTCTTGTTTTAGGATTATTTTATGAGACCATTTGTTATTTTTGAAATCATTATAAAATAATTTTTAGTTTTATAATTTGTATTTAACATGTATATTTTATTTTTCATTAAAAATAAAATTAATTATATCAATAAAATAATTTTAAAATAATTAATTTCATTTTTTTATTCTACAAGTCAAAATATGGTTGGGGAATGTTTTTGTGATTTTTCTAAAATACAAGAATTTCTTTTGAATAGTGAAATATGATAATTTAAAATTTTAGCTAAATAAATGATTATAGAGTCATGTATGATGTTCTAATGATTTAATCACCCTTGGTTGGAAACTCACATTCTCATATTTCTGTTTCGTTTAATGGGGTCGTCAATATTTCATATCTTATGGGAAAATAATGAACTGATTTTTTAAATATTTGGAAAACCCTCATCCTCTCCAAATAAAAAAGACCCACACTCCCATCTTATCATTATTCCTCTATATCCTTGTTCCTATCCAATCATGAAATGAGATGATGTGGCAGCCATGGAGCATCATGCAACTATAATGATGTGGTCCAACTAGATTGTGGTAACAGACCCCATAGTGATCTGTGGGGTGTATCGAAGTTGTGGCGCCTGCCGCGTCTCGATGGAATAGACTAACCTACTCCAACGGGCCTGGTCGGATAGGAGGGAAAATATAGCAGAAAAGGACATGCCCAATTCATACAAGTTGGGGTCCATGCATCACGTTGGACTTAGGTCAGGTCAATGGTCCCAGATCGGGTCGGCGGACCCTGGGCGGGCTGGGTCAGGTCGGTTGGACAGGGTCAGACCGGACCTGAACCCAACCATTCCCTATTTACAAAAAAGCTCATAACATCTTATCCATATCAATTATTGAAAAAATGTTTGTCTAAACGGTACCCTCGAGATGTGGTGGCCCTTCTGATAAACTATATCTGGGTTATAGTTGAAGATGAGAAATGACTGATGGATTGAGGATGAGATTCTCTCAGCATCAAGTGTGCTACAAGAGGGAATCCTTATATTGGATTTGACGAGAAGATAGTGAAACGAGGTTCTAGGTTCCCTATTATGCCTTACTAATGAGTGATTCTAGGTGCCTGATATCCCCCTAGGGTTTAATTATTTCACTGTAGATCTATTGAAAAACAAAATTTATAAAACTCATAAAATCATAACTAAATGTGTGGTATTGGGAAATTATGAGTGTCAAACCCACATTGAAGATCCTAATGTTATAAACTAATTTGGAAATTGAATTTCAATGGATTTTTTTCTTGTGAGATAAGAGAAACAATAGAAGTATTGATTGGGGTTTGAATCAAGATTGGATGTATGTTTGGTTCAGTTATTTTCTTATTTGTGTTCTAGGGATTTACATGAATGTGTGTTTATTCAGTTTTGGTTTCATAATTTGTCTAGTAGAGATCCTTGGTCTTGGTATCCCACCATAATATTTTGATTGTACAATTAGAATGGTCATCTACTATATTAAATCACGTGTATAGGTGACCCAAATCATATTTACACATAATTGGCATATATTTCATAATGGTCATACACAAAACAATTCGATTAATTGATTGAATTATATAATACTCTTCAAATATCAAGAAATGGTCATGCATTTTAAAAAATAATGATATTTGGAATTGAAATAATGAATTTTAGTAATTCAAAGCCTGAATAAGATAAAATAAAATAATTCTTATGCACACATCCCTCTACAATAAATTCACCCTTTACGATGGGACTACTCTCCCATGATGGAGGTCAGCATCATGGGTACCAAAGGAAGAATAGTAGTGAAGAATGTCTCTGGATTATCATTTATGGTCTGGTGGATGTCTGTTGTTTTTTACTTCGCATCTTCTACACTAGAATTATTTTAAAGGTCAACTTAGGCCTTTATTTATATGTTTTTTTCATCCAAAATTGTTGAACACATCCCATGTTTTCTCTCTGCGCATCGAAACCTACACGACATGTACCTAGGCTACATGACATATACTCTAGTTCAGGTTTTCCTCCCCCACATTTAATTCACGGATGGTGCTTTCACTATTTTATTTTCCTTACGACTTATAATAACAGTACACAATGTGTACTTGGATTTCAGTATACATATCATCGTCCCTACTTGTCTAACGCTGATGTACTTCACTTGAAATGGTCATGATGTGTACATGTGATACACTATTTGGAGTTGTATTTATTCAGTTTCTAGGTACTCTTCTCTCTCCAATATCTAGTCTTATTCCAAGAGAAATACTTGGGGTGGATAAAGGTGATTCACCTCCTATTTTTTCCCTTCTCCATCCTTTTTCCAAGAAACTCATATTTCCTACCACAAAAAATAAAAAAATCAATTCATTCAAAACGTGGAATGTTTATTAAATAAATTAAAAGTTAAAAACATTAATATATATATAGATAATAGAATAATCAGTTCCCCAGCATGACTATGTAACGAGTGGGTCTTTGTTCACCATCATTTCTATGTAAAAAGCAGGTCTAGGTTCCTCTAATTGGCTTAATGGAATGCTGGTCTAAATTCCCCATCATTTCTAAGTGACGAGCATGTCTAAGTACCCTAGTAGGAAAATGTGACTAATCAGGTATGATTATATTAACATTACATTTTGATCAAAATTTATGACTGGTAGTCTTTCTTTTCATACTATATATTTAAACATTTGTGGGCTAAAAACATTTTGTGCATACTTTCTGTTACGATACTGCCTTTTTATTTTTTGGTCCTTAATGAGTATTGTGTTACTCACCCATACACATGATCCACTCATACATGTTATGCCTTGTAAAGATGATAGAAACATTGACAGAGACCTTATTTTTCTATTACCACGAAGTGCCCAATGAGATCTGGTAGATGAGGAATACTTCTATGGCTTCAGGTAGCACCCAAATCACAAACACGTTAGGTAGGGTTTACCAAAGACAAACATCATGAGCATGAACTTCTCTTTTTTGGTTCTTTTATTTGGGCCCCTTTATATTTTTTACTATTTGTCTTAGTGGTTTTTTTAGTGTCATGCATATTTAATTTTCATCATTTTGGGATAGGGATTTGTGTTTTTGTGTGTATAGGTATTCAGCTAAATCCCTACCACATTCAGAATATTGCCATTGGAGAAAGTCACCAACCCCTGGCCTTTTGGAGGTGGGCTTGGGGTAGTCATGGTGTTGGCCCAAGGGGTTGGGTTTGAAAACCCCATTGGTATTTTAATTTTCACTAGTGAAATTTTTTTGAGGGATTAATTTACATAGAGCCTTCATGGGATTTCATTACAATAAACATCCAAATTTCAAAACATAATAATTTTACATGATTATTATCGTTTGTCACTCATGAAATCAAGGTTTGTGCCTTTTTAATTATCTAAATTTATTTTCAATATTTACTATAGCCACTTGGTAAATACTTTAAAAAATTGATTGCTCTACAAATATTTTTGTGTTATGAAAATAGTTATGTATTCTATAGATTATGTTCCGAATTGACTCTTTCAAGATACATGTGACATATAGTTCACATGTTGATTAAAATAATTGAAAAATATATGTATATTCTTTGAGTAATATATAAAATTACATCCTTCATTAAAAAAACTATATTGGGTTCATATACTGATTGAGGTATTATGTGAATGGAGTAAAATTTCATAAGATGAACACAAAATTACTTCATATATTCCACTATTGATATTCTATTAGAAAATAGGTATATGTTTTATACTAACTTTGAATAATTAAATGGGTGAATTTTGACCTTAATAATAATTATTCATGATGATATGAAAGAATATGTAGAAATTCTATAACTTTTGATCTAAAAGTCCAATTAAAGACTGCGAGAAGTGAAATAAAGGTCACTGAAGTTGAATTTACCTGTGTAAACATTTTTTATACCATATATTGATGTTTAAAAAATGGATAATGTTCCCATATTTACCTCAAAATTTATTTTATAGTCATTTCAATATTTTTTATAAATTGGTGAAATCTATTACCTACCCCCATAGAGAGATTGCAGCCTCAATTTTAATATACGAGGAAATGTTTTTTAAGAGTCTACATTCATTTTTGCATGAGAAATCATATTGCATATGGATATCCAATATTCTTCTCATTCAGTCATGGCTATTTTTTTACCACTAAAATTGAACATTTTTTATATAATTGATGAGAGTTTAATGGGTTCTGGGAAAAAATGGTGTGCCCAAATTTCATGATGAAAAACAGTCATCCCAAAATTATATTGAAATTCATTTGGAATAAAATGAATCTGATTAATATGTAATTTTATATTACATTGACACATTATAACATTTCATAATGGGCTTTGACACTATGTTACAAGTTAATAGATGCAATACAAAAGGAGGATCCCAACTTATATATTTGGAATTTTGAAATGAGGGATTATATCGAATCATTGTATTGATATACTGTATTCTTAAAGATTAATATTGATATATATATTTATATGGGGTATATAATTAAATTTCTATTTATGTATATATCCTTCATAGGATAATATTATGTCTTTATGTATTTCAAGATAATGGTTATCCAGATACATTTAGTTATTATAAAGGGTACCTTATATAGATCAATTTCTTTTATTGAGGGAGATAATTATTATCCTATGATCTTGGGTGATGAACTCTATACAATCAGTATAAGACCATATATTTGATCACATAGATAAAAGATATGGTCTAATTATTTCATTTTTTTAATAATGTATAAAAGGATCATTTTTTTTCATTGAATAAGTTTAGGTCCATACATTCTTGATATCAAGTTATTTTTTCCCTATAATTTGAATAATACCGTAATATAAAGGCTCAGATAAAATGAACATTTATTTTTCTCTAACCCACCTTTTGTAGTCTCATGTTTTTAGGATTTAAACATTCTCTTTTTGTTTCATATGGATACATTTTTTATATGATACATCAGGTGAATACCTATAATTTAGATACTCAATCTTTTCATGACTCCCCAATTTATAGGCCTTTATACTCGTTATTTTAAATTTTCTTTCGATGGTTTGTTTTTATAAATACATGCCAGAATAATATACCTATTGATTATGGTCATACAATTTTGATTATTATGTGATTCATTCAACAATGTGACATGGGTGATGTAATATGACATAAATTGGAATCAAATAAAACACTCATAGAGAATGTCATGTAATAGTAAACATAGACGAGTGACAAAATTCCTAAATGAATTGGTTGATGATGTTTTCTATTGATCAATATTGGCAATGTGGATCTATTGATTAAATGAAAATGGTATTAACATAAATTATATGTGTTAAATTCTATAAATAAAGGGAATGTGGAATCCCAACATAAATAGATATACCAATGCTAGTATAAAAATATATCTTATAAGTACACATCTATTTATATTATTTGCGATTGACCAATGTTTGTAGAATTTTATATTTATTACATGTTACCAATAGAGTGGGGAAGCCTACATGGTGAAGGAATTGTAAATACCAATGTGAATATAGATTATAGTGTTAGCATAAACTACATGGAAAAATAGGGGAATTAATTTTGTTGTATTATTTAATAAACATCATATAATATAGTTTCAGGGCAAAAAATTAATGTAATAAGCTAATTAGGACTACTGTAATAATAGAATTTCGAATAAAGGCGTTATGGGAATACAAATATGAATAAAAAAATCAAGGCTATTGGGACTCCAATAGAATGGAATACTCATACATATATGGGAATAAGAATATAATTCTATAATATATATCTATAATTGTGTATACTGAGAAGGTGTATATAAATTGAGGGTATAAAAATCAACGTTGAATTTTTTTTGGTATATATAAATCAGATGATAAGAATGAATGAACCACTGGAAATTTGAATGATGTAGGGTTGTGTTGTCATTCGTAATGGAAAAAAAATTCCTTATTATATATAAACATAGCACATGGGCGTGTAAAGGGAATTTCCATCCGAAAATTGTTATATTCACCCTCCAATATTAGTGGGTTCCATAGACAAAACTTTCAAAACATATTTCCAATTTTATAGATAAAACTATGAACCTAGATAACTTATATATATAAATATATAGGATACCTAGAGTATTATATCATCTAATGTAAATGTGTAAGTGATATTTCTTCCATCCTAAATATGATTTATGTTTATGAATAATATGATATTCAAAAATGGTTCGAGAACCATAATAGTTATTCCACAAAGTATGGAAAATATTCTTATTGATGAAGTTCAAGGAATCTATTTATTCGTAAACAATCACATGGATTTTGGAATTATCATTGTGATGTGGTAATAATTTCATGATTGACATGATAATTATGACATATTTAATGTTCACATATTATGGGAAAAGGTGATTTGATCTAACTTTTATCAAGACTAGTGGGTTTATTTAACATAGTCGCTTTTCTTGGGGAATCATTATATTCCAAATGATATTTTTATTTCATAATTATATTCCCTATCAATTTGAATAGGCATGGATGGGGATGGATTTGAGATAAAATACACGATATATGATCATATCGGCATTAAAATATTATCATCTTATCAATCCATTTTGTATCTTTAGATTTTTATTTATTTTCAGTTAAACATAGAATATAGAATTTTAGAGGGTAATTCAATATAGATTTTGACCAAATGGTGACTAAGTACATATATAATTTAAAAGGATAACATAATACTAATTTAAGGCCCACAACTAATTCATACTTCCGCACAAATAGGTGTACATGTCTATATGGTTTTTTAGACAACTATTGTCACAAGTCAAAGGATAGGATATCTCAGGAAGTTTTACAAATCATAATTGGTAATAATCAAGCCACACATAGATATTAAATTGTTATGACATGAAAAGATATACCCCATATATATGAAATAGGATTTTTATTATTTTGAAACAATATGGGATTAGGACCTGGAGAAGATATATAATTTTCCTTGAGGAGATAAGGTATGAGTTTCTTATAGAATGGATTCATATATCTCTATCATGGATCTGATTTGAATCATGTTCCATGATCGAGAATATGAATCAAAATCAGGTATATGTGATGGGATTTCTTGGTTGTACTACTTTTTGACTTCTAAAATCACTAAAATGATGATATACATGAAGTTGGAACTCTAAAAATAGATGGAAATTGATGACAATGGAAATTTTATTCCATTGAATCAGAAACAAGAGAACCCAGTTCCTAAGACATATATTAACAAGAACCTCAACCATTTTTAACTACACTACTCAGAAGATAGAGATAATTATATTTCCTAGGGTTTAATGTTTTCAAATATATATATATATATATATTACCCGTGGACTCATCATTTTAATTTTTTAGATGGTATAGATTAAGACTGATCCAATATTTCCCAACTATCTCTTACATGTCCGTATATTCCCAGGGTATCTTATTAAATACATAAACCATTGAAATTATAATAAAAAAGAGTTCAATGGGTTCATTAATGGTTTATTCCCTAATGAATATTATTGAGGATGTTGTTCATCCTTGGTCTAATTCCATTATAGTGATGTAACCTATCATTGCTAAACACATTTTAACCTTGATTCCAATATAATAAATTGACACATTCAAAAATAAGAATAATGTTATCACGTGTATAAAGACATGTAAAATTACATCTCCCCACCACTTTTCGAGATAATCCCGAATCACATATCATTATAATTTATTTGGTGAATGTCAGAAATATTTTAAAATTAATATCCTAGGATGAATGTTCAAATTTTTACCCAGTGTCACATGGTTGAGGTTTTCTTCATGAATTTTAATATGTAAATTCATTCATTAATCCTAGAATAATATGGAACCATGAACACCCTATTATAAATGGTTATTCCATTAGATAAATCTATAATTTGGACCATTAATTATCAAGGCCCCCTTTAAAGAAACTAAATGCATAGAATCAAATTCTGTACACCAACATGACCCTCTTACGATCAATAATTCCACTGAAAAAATGTTCCCCCTCATATGTATCACCCAATATATTGGATCCCATTGGGGTTTTTAATCACGAATCCCCATGATAATGTTGGTTATAATCATATGGACAATGAAGATACGTTTCCTAGATTGTGTAGAATAAAAAATGATGCCACTCTTATAAGATCCATCAACCTATGATATTAATTGAGACCTCATCAAAATCTATGGGATAAAAATATGTAATTATTATATATCATATTTCTTCCCATGTAGTACACCAACTGAGAGCAAGACACCTGGATGCTACCTTAAATGGGTGGAATCAATTACTTTAATTTATAATCTCATATATATAATGGATGTGTAAGCCTCTGTAGTAGAACAATTAATGTCAACCACCCCTTATATTTCCCTCTTCCAATACTCATTTAAATAATGAAATTCCCTTATAGGTAAGAACCTAATTTCATACCATGTCTTGTTGTTGAAATTAAAAAAATGACAATAGTAAGGGAATATCTTATAGAGTATGTGTGGGAATATCTTGTTGGATAAAATATCCATTCTACAATATACAACACTAACATCATACAAAAGTAGATATAGAAAAGACTATGTCATTATGATTCCATTTATTGTGTCTTTCCCATCCAATTATGATCGTCTATTGTGGCTAATATTATAAAATTCCATTTTTCTCACACAAATCACGAATTATATGTTCTTAGATATATTTGAGGATTATGACATTATTATTTACAAAATAATTCCATTTTAGGCCTACAATTATATTATAAGTTCATTAAAAATATTCCCCATCTTATAAGTCCATATTCCCCTAGATGAAACTCTTAAATAGATTACATTAGAAATTGAAAAAATTAGTGGAGACATATATGTGTATTACCCCCCTCAATAATCTATGTTTTAACCCCTTAATTATAGACATTCCCTTACCACATGATGCTAAATTATTTCATATTTTCTTATCACAATACCATAAATTTTGATATTCAGACTACAAGGGCTTTGATTCCTATTTCTATGTGACATTTCTGGTTAATTTATGACGATTAATGCCATCACCATCAACATTACATTTAACACTACTAAGTGTATAATCACCATAAATAAACCCTCTATATAACCATATTCCTAATAAATTCAAACACCCTGATTTGAAGTTCATATTCCCTCTTTAACTCATCACAATGTTAACATCAGGAAATATAAAAAATATTATATTGATATGAAAAAAATTCATATGAAAAAAACATGTCAAATATTTTAATATTTTTCATATTATGTTAATTAGAATAGTTTATCACACAAAACCCTCACATAATGCATTTAAAGTCATATCATGAACATTGATCCTTACTATATAATGTAAAAATATTTTCATCATTATTTGTCAAAAAAACATAAAGGGTATGATGTTTATCATCAAGTGGAATAATCAAATCTGGGGTTTTATTTTATTCAAATGTTTTTATAGTAATCGGCATCGTAATACAAATCCTATAAATATAAGAAACTACCACCATACAAGATGATGATAAAATCTAGAGAAAATATTGTATTGATTTAAAACATAGGTATTGATTAAATCAAATAACTAACTAATCATAACTAACTTGGTCCGGAAAATCAATAAAATACCATAGAATACATAAATTGTATACCCAAAATGATTATAGGTAATCACCAATGAATATTTTGATAAATTATTTTTAAATATGAAGGTAATAGGTCATATATCAGGATATTGGAAAAGATTCCTAAACATGACTTAAAATTGTAGGATATTCCCAATGTACGAAATATTTCCTCCCAATATGGTATGATGAAAATGGAATCCAATCATATTTACCAATATGATTTCATAAGTGTCAATGGTAAGAATTACAAAAAAAAATCCTTTAGAAATTATGACCATATACATCCAAAAACATGGAAGTTATTTTGTGTTTCTAGTTTCATAAATAAACCCTATATGAAAACCTTATTAGATAACAATGGTGACCCAATGTAAGGATCGTGTAGTTACTCTTAGAACATCAAAAGAACCAAACATATGTCCACCCTTTTGTGGGTGAAAAAAATGAAGAACCCAATATTTATCATTTAATAGATAAACGTATTCTGACATCCACATGTTATATATTTTTTAATATTATAAAACAAAAAAATTTAAAAAAAATGTGAGGATATTTCAATAATTAAATTTAATTGGGCTTCCACACATCAATCTATTTTTGTATACCAAGAAAAAAGAAACAGTAAACAAGGAATAGAGTATTCTATAATTAATTATCATCAGTTTTCTCACATATTAATTCATATGTATTTATCCAAAAAATGTACATCATATTTAATATATTTTAAAAAATATAAAATCAATTATTTTTCATGAAAATTATTATTTAAAACTATCTTCTTGATTTTGATGTTTCACTATTATCTATTTTCATTTTTATTTTCGTTATAATCAACACAAAACATTATCAAGCTCCATCTATGATACAATTAGAGTCAATAATCATCCAGAAAATTTTCTTGTGTATCAAATGAAATGAGAGTCACAAACCCCACATGAAATAATAGAAATATCACATGTTCCGCATCTTTTTCCTGGGAAGAAAAATTACAAGATAAGGGATTACCATTGGAACAATAACTTACCGACCCTAGATGATACAATCAAAATTCTATAAGAGATTAATCATATTTTATAATATCATATAAGGATAGAAAAAATGAATATGGGGACACCTGTCACAACAACTAGATGATTTTATAGATAATACCATTAGAAAGAAAATTGAAACCCTCTATATCAATGGATTATAGATCTATGGGAGAACTATGATATCACACTAGATAAGGATAATCCCTTGATGAACCTTTTAAACATGAATAAAATAGCATCCTGAAACAACTATACCTCAAAAATCCTTTTAGGGAACTAATTGATAAAGAACCTCTGTCACTCAGAACTCAGTGTCTAAAGGCTCTCATTATTCATGGTGAGATGTGGAAGGTAGTATTAATGCTCATATAAATTACTATAATAAATAATATTACATACCATTTGTTTTGAAATGTATTGATAACACTTCTATACATGTTTATTAATGGAAATTATAATATAATGTTGTTGAAGCAATAGGATGGAATATGCATATTCTCTCCCCCTTACCTGATGCTCCTTGGTATATAATGATTGAAAATGGAGGATATGAGTGGGTATATATTCCCACATCAATAAAATATTTCTTCAATAATATAATATAAAACATTAAAAAGAAAACTCAAATTCATCATCATTATATTCTATACTACAAACATATTCTAGAAATGATGGATGAGATGTGATGAAATTTTCTATTTGTCGTATGGGAAAATTTAAATAAACATATTCCAAACTTCAGACTAGTATATTATAATTTATATAATGAAAATATAGCTACTCATAAGAAATATCTCATTATCTCTCTAATTCATGATAATTAAGAGAATATACTTTTAAATGATGAGGTAGTAGCTTAGTCATATATCTCTTTTTGGATTGGGGTTCATCAATAAATTTTTGGAATTCATATATGAAAAAAACTATATTACTATCATTATGATCTGAGAGAATGTTCCAATGTAAAAATTGGATCCATTTTACATTCCAACATTTATTTAGGTTTTTTAGGTATATTAAAAAATCACTATAGTAGAAGCCCGGATTCTGAAAAACAATTCGGTTGCGTTCTATCCTTTTCCATGTACTGATAGTAGTAGGACAAATAATTATACAAATACTAATGGAGGAATATATCTACATCACAAAAAAGTTTTAACAGAGGGGTAACATCAAACTTATCCCATTCCATATGTCTATTATCATATCCCATAGGTTGTTGAGTATCAAAATTAGTCACACAACCTTATATCAGCTAATGATGACATGTCTACTATAGATGAAACCCAAGGTTTTTTTTTCATATTTCTAATAACAATTAGTTTTATTTCATAAATATCCTAGAAACATCCAAACATCATTCATATATCCCAAACAAATCCAATTATATTTTTAATTATGTCTTGCATACTACCATATTATATGCTAATATCACTATTTGACCCCAAATAATAAGTCATGATATTCATAATAGAATGTTAGATGAGGTCCTTATTCTTATCATACTAAATAAAATCATCCTTTATCCAAACAAAACATATCTATAGTATCACCAATATCCAGAAACATTTGATATGACGTTAAATTTCATATTAACCATGGAATTCCTCCTCTCAGTAGTATAGAAAAATTTTTTGGGGATCCTACACATAACATCCATTAGGGAAAACGTCCCCATGAAAAGGTGTCTCCAAAGAAAGGAAATCGACCCCTTATTCAGGTGACATCATGTAGAATTTTTCCAAAAAACAGTATGTTGAGCCACATATTCTTTCACATCGATCACCAATATCACCTCACCTCGATTAGTAGATAGCCTAGAGTGGTGACCATCATCCCTGCCATCTACAAGTCTTGACTCACAATTAATGAAAAAATGAAAACTTTGGTTTGAATAAGAAGAATACTATGAGTCCAATGATTTGATTCATGGGTATATTTATTTAATTTTTTTGCAAAGAAAAATCATCGATAATTTTTCAGGGTTACCGCCACTTCCAATTAAAACGTACTATATATATTATAGGATGAAAGAATAATTTAACTACACTATAACCTATTATAAACTATTTATCAGGTGAAGGATTAGAGACTCTATTATTATGGATACAATTTTTATCTCTATATTGTAGGAAAAAATCAATCAAATGGACCATTCCACTTTCTCTTTTTCATAAGGCACAAGTAATAAAAATAAATACTATGGTATACATAATTCTTGTATCCATAGCCAATGAGTAAAATTATATATACCTTATAATACCTCATCATAAATATGTATCTAGGGATATGGTGAATGTTAATGATTTTATTACACTATATCTTTTAGTTTATAGAGTCCCTGAAGAGGAAAAAATATAATTTCATCACATGTGGAATAATCACATGTCTGAAAAACATGCATTATATTTAGTCAATAAAAAAGCCATCCTATCAATATGGAATGAATTATCAATATTCAGAGATAGTGGGTCATCAGTAATATCTTAAAAAGGAATCCAATATGATTGAATGTGCATATCACATAAGATATACAAAACCACTAATTGTGGGACAACTCCAAGTGCCAAGGGACACACATTTGGAATATGAAGTATACCAAATAAATTCTGAAGTGAACATATAATAAATTTGGATTACTACACTGGTAGATTCCATAGAACTATTGGGGAGGAAAACCCTCCCAGTGGGATCAGTGATTTTTTTCCAACTACTCTGCACACTAGGTCATCAAATCCTTAGTGGGTATGAATGATAATGAAGGATCTCCCATATTAACACTAGTATTCCTGTATTTGGTTATTTCAACTCTAATAGTCACCATTGATAGTGAAATATCTTATATCATTTCATGATGTACTATTGTAAACCCCACATCATCCTTGAACCTTAATATTGGAGTCATTTTTATCATCTAATTTATGAAAATTTTTATTTAATAGGAAAGATAGAAGTTTCCAATAACCTACTACCTCTTTATTCCTATCATCATGTGAAATAGACCTATAATTAATGTAATGTAAAGTGAATATAGATAGAAAATCTATCCGGATTACTATACATAGATAAAAACATCATAACACCCAAAGAAGAATATCAAACCCTCCAAAAGTCATAAGCATAAATAGCCCATTGTGAAAAGATGCCAAGGGGAAGACCTCAATATAACTAACAAATTAAAATAAGGATGTAAAATGTTATAAATATATTTAATGGTGAAAATATTAAACATTATTCCCAATTTTCCATGGTGAATGACATCACCATAAATCATAAAGTTTATGTAGATTAAGACAATGACACTTGGGAACACAATGGGTAACTAATACACATATACATTGGTTTTAATGAAATAATATCAGAGGTCACACATTCTTAGATTAATATAAAGAAACAAAACTAGTCTATTACAAATTATTATTCATCAACCAACTTATTAAAGTCAACTACATATAAATGTAATGGTTTAGTAACATTTAACTCACCATCATGAGAGCCCAAATTCCATTCTACAAAAGATAATTTTTCATATTATGATTCCAATAAATTTAATATGATATGGTTTTAACTGGAATTTCATAGGTTAAATATTCACATATGGTATCTAGTTAATGAATAGATGATTTATTTTTCTCCCAGTCATTAGTATGGATAACTATTACTTAATCAGTTGATTTTGATCACTATGTTTTCTGTGGATGTCGACATTTAGTGTATTTGACTACAAAAATTAATGAAGAATATGATTAAAATACTTTATTTTTGAAACATCCCTCATATGGTGAAGTATCATTTTCTTAACATGTAATGACATTCATAAACATGATGATGTCCATTAATAGTGTAAATCATTTCCTATTACTCAAACGTTACTTTTTGATAAAAAAAATTACCCCTAGAACTCCATATCACCATAGATAATTTAACCACTCAAATAGAATCCATGGTTTGGTGGATATCACCAATTCATCCTAAAGTTAATATAGATCTCATATGGTATGATTTCACAACATATCATTCAAATTTCAGGAATCCTATTTTTCTAACCCATTACGGGATCATAAGATCAAAGAATCATTTCACATACATCATTTCCTGATGAGGTAAAATTATCATCCCAACTATAGGGAGTTAGTAAACATGAAGTAATTTTAGAAAAATATTTTTAGTTATGCTTTATTATAGTGTAGTTTTATCTCATAAGGCACCACCACATGTTTGGAAGTCCTTCAACAACAATTCATTTACAAATTTCTTCAATTCTATTCAATTTTTCTATTTAATTATTTATAAGAAATCGGAGATTGAAAGGATCTATAACTATATTTCCAAATATAAATGCATGATGCACTCAAAAATATTCTAGTCCCACATGGTATGTTATACGAAAATTGTGTAGGTGTCACACCCCGACCCGATGCTTTATTTCATTTTAAATATTTTGGGTCTCTTTTTTGAACTGTGTTTTGAACCGGTTTTAAATTAAAAGAAAATATCGTTTTTATACGAACGTGCAAGTGTATGGGCACCCTGCACAGTTCCTCGTTTTTTTATGGGATTGTTCGTTATCGAATGTGTTGTTTTTGAGACACGCAACCATGCGCGCGACCCCGCGTGTGAGACCGTGCGCGGTGTCCGCTCTCAGTTAAATTTTTATTATTATTATTTTATTTAATATTTTAATTAGGATTAGAATATTAAATTATTGACATATTTATAAAATTGTTATTATTATTATTATTATTGGAGTTCATTAAAATTCCTATTTTGTTCATTATTATTTGTTATTATTTAATTATTATTTTTATTTTATACTCTTTTCTTTTATCCCCTTAGTTTATATGTTATTCATTCCTTTCATTTATTATTATTATTATTATTATTATTATTATATTGTTTTTATTTTATTTTTTTTACCCTAACTCACTCCCTCTCCCCTATTCCCCCGTCACGCGGCTCTTCCCCCCCAGCACTGAACCCTAACCCCTTCCCCCTGCTTGTTGCGCGACACCGGCCTCCCCCTACCGCATGGACCTTCGTCTAGCCTCCTCCTCTCCCTATCGCGACCGCCGCGACCGCCACCTCCCTCCCGTCCGGCCTGCTCGTGCCGCCTCCCTCTCGTCTAGCCTTCTTGCACCACCCCTTAACCCCTCTTTCTTCCCAACCGCACGACGCTCCTCTGTTCGACGTGAACCGCACCGACGCCATCAGTCCACCTCGCACCAGACCCGTCTCACCCGTTCTCAACCGGCGCAACCATCCTCCACGGACGATTCCCCTCCTGGTAAGCTCCTCTCCTCTCTTCTCTTGTGTTTTGGTTCTTAAAGTTGGGATTTTTTATTTTCAGCGGGTATGGAGTTCATGTTATGGTTTAGTCTTGTCGTTTTTTGATGAATAATGGATTCTTAGGGTTCGCTTGTGATGCCTTTGGTGTACGATTGAAGTTTCAGACATATATTTGAAATTCCTCTATATTAGGTATGTAATTCTACGTATAACCATTATTTGATGCATTAATTTTGGAGTTTAATTAATTCAGTTTGTTTATTTATTGATTTGCAAGATGCGAGTTTGATTATTATTGAGATTTGATATACTTATAATTTTTCAATAGAATGTTGATGCAACATGTGTACAAATTTCGGTGCAAACCCATGTTGAGATGTTTATCAACATTTTATAAATTGTGTATTTAATTTTTTAGAATGTGCAAAGGGTGAAATTGGTTTTATTTGATTTTTGACGTGTATTTATTTTGTTAGTAGTCTGTTTGTTAAATATGAGTGTGTTAATGTGTGAAAAACCTATGATGAATTATTTTTTAGTGTTTAATTAATTTTTTTGATAGTTTGTTAAGACATGAAAGGGATGCGGTTTGTGTTTTGACGCGACGTTAAAATACATTTTATCACAAAAGAGATTTTGGGTGAACTTTTGGTATTCAAAGTGAAGCAAAATGTTTTGAAACTTTTTAATAAAATTTTCATAATAGTCTTTTTGAGTATTAAAAGTGTTTTTTTATTGTGAAATTGGTTTATTATGTTTTTCACGGGCTGTGTTTTCTGTTTTGACAAGTGAGTGGTGTGCGTTTGGCCTTATAAGAGGTTTTGGGGTAGGCTTTTGGTGTTCAATGTCTCGTAATACCACTTGGAGTGGTTTTATAAAATTTTTAAGTGGTTTATAAAATCTTGTAAAGTGTGTGAAACATATTTGTATATTGTTTTGGTGTGAGTGTTTTCAAAACTGGGTTTGAGCATACATATAAGGGTATATGTGTGCGGATATTATTGTGATAATCATTGGAAGTGTTCAAATAATTGTTTGAGTAGTGCGAAATGTGATATTGTGGGTACTTGAGGTGCGTGTGTGCTGGAAAAGAATTTTTTATGGAAAATGTACCACTTTGAGCACACTAAAATGTTTTATAAATTGGTAAAATGTTTTATTATATGTTTAATGGTTTTATTAAATTATATTTGTAGTGTGTTGCGCCTTGCTTCGTTGGTTTTGGGCCTCGCATGTCGAGACATCCTACATGTACATGCATAGGGTAAGACATATATATATATGTGCCCTCTTGTACATATTCGCTCATTGCGTGGGGAATATGTGCAATGCAGCTAGGGGTACGTATATATATATGTATAAATGCATGTCTGTGTATTCTCCTAGTGTCGGTTCGAGTGGCCCTCGGCAAGCAGCGACATGTTGAGGTAGGTCCCCTATGCCCAAGATTTTAATTTGAAATTCATAATTGCTTGATTGTTTTAAAAATATGCGTTACACTATGCTATATATATACATGCCATGGAATCTGATTGCTGTTGCTAGGAACTATTATGTCTTGTATTGGTAAATTGAAATGTATTTCAATGCCATTGGTCTTAAGTGACTTTTCTTGGAAAATTGATTTCTTAAGTGGTTTTGAATTGGTAAAGTGTATTTCCAAAGGTGTTTGGCCTTTTTGGCTGGTTGATTTTAAAAAGTGTTCCCGTTATGTAATTAAGCATGATTGGCATCTTAAGAATGTTTTATGAAATAGAAAAACCTCTATTGAGGCCCATTTGGAACTTTAAGATTTGGTTTGCAAAAATAGAAAACCCCTTTTGAGTCATTCCCCTAAATTTGAAAATAAAATGTGATGCAAGTGTTAATGGGTGGTTTGAGATATGTGCCTAGTGTAAAGGCTTCTGTGTGATGGTGTGATGTAAAGAGGGGGAATGCGCTTAAGTAGGGAGTTTTGTGGTTAAAGGTTGAATGAGTTTTAGATAAAGAAAGTGTAATGTACTTGTTTGATTGCTCGATAAAGAAAACTCACCACCATTTGAAATAGATCATAATGGGAAACCCAGGTATCTAGGTGGGTGACCAGGACTAGTACGCTAGATGACACGGTAGGGGTTCGTCCCGGTTTGTCTTGCAGGATCGACGCAACAACACTACCTAAACATGTGAATCTCTAAGGGTCGTGGTCTTCTAAGCCACGTTTTTTGAGGGTCGTGGCCTTCTAAGCCATGTTTTCTGAGGGTCGTGGTCTTCTAAGCCACATTTCACCGAGGTACGAGGTATCTAGGTTCCCACTTGTTATAGCTACGTATAGGGATTACCCATAGTGATCATTTATAACATGCTGATTGTGATGTAACTTTCTTTTTAGTTGTCTCATACCTGGTGTCTTGTTTGTAAAAATCACATTTTATTCCAAACTGGTTTCTTTTCATTTTGAAATGTTAGTGCATTCTTGGAAACTATTTTGAAAATGCAGTAAGAGTGAAATGCTTTATTTGAAAATGCAAACTCATTACTTGAATTTGAAAAGAATGGAAAACATTATTTCAATATATTTTATTTTCAAACTGGCATAGTTGGATTTCTTAATAAAGGCAGAGGCATAGGACATGGTTATTTTTGGCTTTCCTACTGAGAATCTCGGTGCTCACGCCTACATTACTTTTCAGTTGCAGGTTTTATTCTGGTTCGCTTTTGCGAGCGAGTGTGGTTGTCGTACCGTGGTGATCCACGGGGTCACCTGAGGTATGTCACATTTCTTTGTTTATTCCTTTTTCCGCTGCCAAGTTGTTCAATTTATTTTCCATTATTTATCTTCTTGTTCAGTTTATGTTTACTTATCATTGTCATGGTCCAAACTGTTCCCAACTGGTTTGTTTTGATGCTCGGAACTAGTTTCCAGCCCGTGGGGATCGGGAACGCCCTTCGGGCCATGTCGCGGACCGGGTCGGGCGCTGGGTCGGATGAAGACCCGGCCTGGTTCGTGACAAAATGGTTTCAGAGGCGCCCTTGTTATTTGGGGTGTCAAGTATCTTGATGATTAAGTGTGTCGGGACTCTAGAGGTAGGTGTGAGAAGGACGTCATGAACCCATGCCCGTCTTGAGACTCGTGTTCCTAGGGGTAGTTCGGGATTTGAATTTTCTTCGTTGGATTGGTATGTGTGGATGAGGGATGACAAGGGAAGTGATTCGATGTTACGTGACGAGCCTTCTTGGAGTAGCGACCCATGTATGGCCTCAGTGCATGATTCAAGATGCTTCCTGTGGTTGATGCTCGCTTGGAGCATGGCCCGCTAAGCCGTGTTACCGGGTTGGTGTAACCACTAGTCCCTTATTTTTGGATGTTTTAATGTGAGTAATGTTTAACCTTCGTTTTAGTTGGTGTGAGTAGACCTCAAAAATGAAAACTGATTTTTGAGAAGGTGGTTTCAAATGGGAATGTGGTGTTAGAGTGGAAAAGTGGTTTTGAAATGGAAATTGTTTTCTTTTAACGAATGTGTGGATTCAAAAGGGAAAAATGGGGGGTTTTTAGGATGTTGTTTTGGAATCTCAGTAACACTTTTTGGAATGTGAATTGGAAAATGTTTTGGAAATTGGAAGTGTACTACTTTGATGACAAGTTACTTTTTCAAATTTTTTGGGAATTTGTGCTTTATGCTGAATGATCTGTTTTGAAAATGAGAAGTTTCTTGTATTGACCCTTGGTATTCCTATGATTGATCACATACATTGAGGTGCACATATGGAAAGTGGGGAAATTGGTGATGTAAGTGGATGGGTGCTTGAGCTAGCACATGGATATGTATGCGTGAGACTTCATGGGATATCAATGGTGGATATTTAAGTTGTTCTGTTTGATGAAAGATGGTTTAAAAAAAAGGGTTTTTCAAGTGTTTAGAAATGTGAGTGAGAAATTGTTTAGCGTTCTCTTTTCGTGTTGGGTATTTTTTTTCATGAGTTCTTGGTTTTGACATATTGAATTGTGGTTGGAATAGTGATTTGAGTTTGAGTTTTCGTTTGTGATTGAGGTGTGGAATTTTGATTTATGATGAGTTTTGATTCAGATTTGTGCCTTTTGTTTTTGAGTATGCTGCCCAGTAAAGTCCCAGAAGTTTCTAGTGAGTCTCTTCTAGTTGTTAGTTCTACCGAGACTCTTAGCGGGGTGGTGGAATAGAATTCTTTTTGGTTGTTGTTCAAATTCCGTGGTGATCATGATCTGTCGAAGGTAGTAGACTGGCATGGTGATGTCGTGGGTGTTTTCAGGTTATTGGGAACTCCCAAAGCTATGAGTGTCTTTATTGGTTCGGGCCCGTTTGAAGGTGTAACTTTGGATTGGTGGAGGAAATAAGCCCAGTGTCATTGCATGATGGTGCGTCTTCAAAGGTGTTTAAGGTGGCGCTCGTCCGATGGTTTATACCCGAGGAAGTAAAGGTGAGGAAAATGGCAGAACTAGTGGGTGTCAAGTAAGGCAAACAAGCTGTGAAGGCCTACATGAGATATTCCAAGGGGTTGATTCCATTTTCTCCAGAGGTAGCGTCGCGGATCAGCTAAAGTTTCTCTTGTGTGGGGTTTTCGTCCAGGGTTCCAGGACCGTTTCTTTTCGGTGCTCGGGAAGGTTCCCCATCCAGTGATGAGAGAGAGAATCAGAGGAACCTATCTTAGACAAGTCTTCTTGTGAATTCCATTTTCTACTAGTTGGGTCGCCCCTTGTTTTCTCCTAGTGTGCTCGGTTTGGGTACTTTAAGTCTCCATGTCATCATCCTCCGAAGGCTTGCCGTTAGTATGGAAATTTCGGAAAATTGGAGAGGTTCCACTAATAGAATTGTCATCAAGAGTGTCGATCGAAGGATGTCAGCTCCTGAATGCGGGGCATCATATGTTTCAAGACATCGGAGCTCCAGCCACAGGTCTCGGAGTGAAGCCTTTCACGCAATCAGGAATCGTTGGGTGTTGGTCACATTGGTCTAACTTTTGTCTCCAGTGCTAAAATAGGGACGATTCAAATTTCTCGGTTCAAGCTTCCTCGTCTTTGAAGGTTCTGTTTTTCTGTAAGAGGCGCAAAGGTTTCTTTTTCTCATTGTGGTATTTTTTCCTTGAATACCCCACTATGGTTGAAAAAGAGGCATTGTGATTTTTTGTTTTCATGTAATTCCAGTATTTGAGCCTCCTCAAGTGTGACCTGTTTTGTTTTAGTACATGCTCGTTTTGGAGATGCTCACCTCTTGTGGAAATGATGATTCATGGTTAAGTTCATTATTTGGTATAATTATTCTGTGGGTTTTCTCATGTCACAGTGGTTTCTTGTTTGGGATTGGATGTTCTCATGTCAGTTTATACTGGTTGGTTTAAGCTAGTTGGATCTTAAATGGTGGGGATACTCACCATGAATCTTGTCGTGCCTTTTTTTGAGGTTTGGTCTGTGTGGAGGTTCCCTCGTGGATCAAGTTAGTAGTTCCAGAGTTAGTTCATGCTAAGAGTCTTAATATCGGTTATGCTATCGGGTTCTTGTGTTGGGGAGAACCCTCCTCTTTTCCTGATGGTTATTCTCTTCTCAGTTTCCCTCAGAGTTGGTCGAGTGTGACTGATGGAGTGAAAATTCATACCAAGTTCGTGATTTTGTTGGCCTCATTCAAATTCAAACTCGATTTTGATTCCTCATTTGGCTGGGTGACTTTCTGGGGGCAGAAAGTTTTTATGGTGGGGAGAATTGTCACACCCCGACCCGATGCTTTATTTCATTTTAATTATTTTGGGTCTCATTTTTGAACTGTGTTTTGAACCGGTTTTAAATTAAAAGAAAATATCGTTTTTATTCGAACGTGCAAGCGTATGCGCGCCGCACAGTTCCTAATTTTTGTTACGGGATTGTTCGTTATCGAATGTGTTGTTTTTGAGCCACGCAACCATGCGCGCGACCCCGCGCGTGAGACCGTGCGCGGTATCCGCTCTCAGTTAAAAATTTTATTATTATTAGTTTAGTTAATATTTTAATTAGGCTTAGAATATTAAATTATTGACATATTTATAAAATTGTTGTTATTATTATTGGAGTTTATTAAAATTCTTATTTTGTTCATTATTTTTTCTTATTATTTTATTATTTTGTTTATTTTATACTCTTTTCTTTTATCCCCTTAGTTTATATGTTATTCATTCCTTTATTTTATTATTATTATTATTATTATTAATATTTGTTTTTGTTTTTATTTTATTTTATTTACCCTAACTCACTCCCTCTCCCCTATTCCCCCATCGTGCTGCTCTTCCCCCCCAGCGCCGAACCCTAACCCCTTCCCCCTGCTGGTTGCGCGACGCCGGCCACCCCCTGCTGCATGGACCTTTGTCCGGCCTCCACCTCTCCCTACCACGACCGTTGCGACCACCTCCTCCCTCCCGTCTGGCCTACTCGCGCCGCCTCCCTCCCGTCCAGCCTGCTCGCGCCACCCCGCAACCCCTCTTTCATCCCGACCGCACGACCCTCCTCCGGCCGGCGTGAACCGCACCGACGCCATCCGTCCACCTTGCACCAGACCCGTCTCACCCCTGCTCGACCGGCGCAACCATCCTCCATGGACGATTCCCCCTGGTAAGCTCCTCTCATCTCTTCTCTTGTGTTTTGGTTCTTAAATTTGGGATTTTATATTTTCAGTGGGTATGGAGTTCTTGTTAAGGTTTAGTCTTGTTGTTTTTGGTTGAATCGTGGATTCATAGGGTTCGCTTGTGATGCGTTTGATGTGCGATTGATGTTTAGCACTGATATTTGAAATTCCTCCATATTAGGTATGTGATTCTGCATATAACCATTATTTGATGCATTAATTTGGGAGTTTAATTAATTCAGTTTGTTTATTTATTGATTTTCAAGATGTGTGTTTGATTATTTTTTAGATTTGATATACTTTTAATTTTTCAATAGTATGTTGATGCAACATGTGTACAAATTTTGGTAAAAACCCATGTTGAGATGTTTATCATCATTTTATAAATTGTGTATTTAAATTGTTAGAATGTGAAATGGGTGAAATTGGTTGTATTTGATTTTTTATGTGTATTTATTTTGTTAGTAGTCTGTTTGTGAAATATGAGTGTGTTAATGTCTGAAAAACATATGATGAATTATTTATTAGTGTTTAATTAATTGTTTTGATAGTTTGTTAAGACGTGCAAGGGATGCAGTTTGTGTTTTGATGCGACGTTAAAATGAATTTTATATCAAAAGAGATTTTGGGTGAACTTTTGGTATTCAAAGTTAATAAAAATGTTTTGAAACTTTTTTATAAAATTTTCATAACAGTCTTTTTGAGTTTTAAAAGTGTTTTTATTGTTCAGTTGGTTTATTGTGTTTTGCACAGGCTACGTTTTCTGTTTTGACACGTGTGTGGTGTGTGTTTGGCCTTATAAGAGGTTTTGGGGTAGGCTTTTGGTGTTCAATGTCTTGTAATACCACTTGGAGTGATTTTATAAAAATTTTAAGTGGTTTATAAAATCTTGTAAAATGTGTGAAACATGTTTGTATATTGTTTTGGTGTGAGTGTTTTCAAAAGTGGGTTTGAGCATACATATAAGGGTATATGTGTGCGGATATTGATGTGACAATCATTGGAAGTGTTCAATTAATCGTTTGAGTTGTTCGAAATGTGATATTGTGGGTACTTGAGGTGCGTGTGTGCTGGAAAAGAATTTTTGATAGAAAAATGTACCACTTTGAGCATGCTAAAAGGTTTTATAAATTGGTCAAATGTTTGATTATATGTTTAATGGTTTTATTAAATTATATGTTTAGTGCGTTGCGCCTTGCTTCATTGGTTTTGGACCGCGCATGTCGAGACATCCTACATGTACATGCATAGGGTAAGACATATATATATGTGCCCTCTTGTACATATTCGCTCATTGTGTGGAAAATATGTGCAATGCAGCTAGGGGTGCGTGTATATATAGATGTATAAATGCATGTGTGTGTATGCGCCTAGTGTCAGTTCGAGTGGCCATCGGCAAGCAGTGACATTTTGAGGTAGGTCCCCTATGCCCATGCTTTTAATTGGAAATTCATAATTGCTTGATTGTTTTAAAAATATGTTTTACACTATGCTATATATATACATTCCATGTAATCTGATTGCGGTTACTAGGAACTATTATGCCTTGTATTGGTAAATTGAAATGTATTTTAAAGCCATTGGTCTTAAGTGACTTTTCTTGGAAAATTTATTTCTTACGTGGTTTTGAATTGGTAATGTGTATTTCCAAAGGTGTTTGGCCTTTTTGGCCGGTTGATTTTAAAAAGTGTTCCCTTTATGTAATTAAGCATGTTTGGCATCTTAAGAATGTTTTATGAAATAGAAAAACCTCTATTGAGGCCCGTTTGGCACTTTAAGATTTGGTTTTCGAAAATAGAAAACCCCTTTTGAGTCATTCCCATAAATTTGAATATAAAATGTGATGCAAGTGTTAATGGGTGGTTTGAGATATGTGCCTAGTGTAAAGGCATGTGCGCGATAGTGTGATGTAAAGAGGGGGAATGCACTTAAGTAGGGAGTGCGGTGGTGAAAAGTTGAATGAGATTTAGATAAATAAAGTGTAATGTACTTGTTTGATTGCATGATAACGAAAACTCACCACCATTTGAAATAGAGCACAATGGGAAACCCGAGTATCTAGGTGGGTGACCAGGACTAGTACGCTAGATGACACGGCAGGGGTTCGTCCTAGTTTGTCTAGTAGGATCGACGCAACAACACTAACTAAACATGTGAATCTCTGAGGGTCATGGTCTTCTAAGCCTCGTTTTCTGAGGGTCGTGGCCTTCTAAGCCACGTTTTCTGAGGGTCGTGATCTTCTAAGCCACGTTTCTCCGAGGTACGAGGCATCTAGGTTCCCACTTGTTCTAGCTACATATAGGGATTACCCATAGTGATCATTTATAACATGCTGCTTGTGATGTAACATTCTTTTTAGGTGTTTCATACCTGGTGTCTTGTTTGTAAAAATCACATTTTATTCCAAACTGGTTTCTTTTCATTTTGAAATGTTAGTGCATGCTTGGAACCTATTTTGAAAATGCATTAAGAGTGAAATGCTTTATTTGAAAATTCAAACTCATTACTTGAATTTGAAAAGAAGGGAAAACATTATTTCATTATATGTTATTTTCAAACTGGCATAGTTGGATTTCTTAATAAAGGCGGAGGCATAGGACGTGGTTATTTTTGGCTTTCCTACTGAGTATCTCAGTGCTCACGCCTACATTACTTTTCAGTTGCAGGTTTCAGTCTTGGATCGCTTTTGGGAGCGAGTGTGGTTGTCGTACCGTGGTGATCCATGGGGTCACCTGAGGTATGTCACGTTTCTTTGTTTATTCCTTTTTCCGCTGCCACGTTGTTCAATTTATTTTCCATTATTTATCTTCTTGTTCAGTTTATGTTTACTTATCTTGGTCATGGGCCAACCCGTTCCCAACTGGTTTGTTTTGATGCCCGGCACTAGTTGCCAGCCCGTGGGGATCAGGAATGCCCTTCGGGCCCTGTCGTGGACCGGGTCGGGCGCTGGGTCAGATGACGACTCGGCTTGGTTCGTGAAAGTAGGGAACCTCTGTGATGAAATGCGACACCATTGATCCCATTGAAATATCCGGATGTATTTTAGCATTTTTCTGCAATTGAACAGAATCTAAAAGATGACATTCTATGAACTATATTATAATCAGAAAAAAAATCCTATATCATAAAGGAGTAATACTGATGTGAATGAAACTACCAATATTACACTCAAAACAACAACATTTATTTTTTGGGCACCAAGGAATACACTACATCACCTAATGCCTCGCACAGTGTGATAACTGATAACAAGAAAAAAAGATCACATTTATAGAAAACATATTATTAAATGACGGCCATGATTTGATGAATAAGAAAAATACTCTTCCATATAAAATTAAGTGATTATCATTAAATTATCATTTCAATATATGAAAATATACTTAAGAATCCAGAGTCAATGATGGTAAAGCAATCATTAGTGACCATCAAAAAAACTTTAGCCTTTAAATTAGGATTAACCACACCATCCATGCACAATTCATCAATAAATGTATTAGTATGATAAATTTTGATTACATACATTTAAAACATGGGAAACCCTAGAGACAAGTTTTTCATATTTCCGTCTCCCACGTATACGAAAAATGACTCCTGATATGTGTTCTATATAATCATGATTTTTTCGATTATTAGATGACCAAGAAGAAAGTTTATTTCACTCATTTCCTTTATAGGGAATAAAAATAAACTGATTTGTGGTATATCTCCTACATAATTCAATAAATGGAAACCATAAAACACATCGACTAGGGTATTATGACATTATATTTAAAGGAAGATGTCATAAGAAGAAGATTCATATCTGACACCCAAATTGTCCAAGAGTCTTTCATATTTCTTTATCTCATAATTGGGTTATTGAAATACCTCTTCCAACTGGATAATTCATATAATTATGAGACAATATTCATTCATATTAATTTCACTCCTTTAAAAGAAACTTTATATGATGAATAATTTTCATATAAACCCATTATCATTGTAATGGAGTGAAAATGAATTGGTAGATTCGAAAAAATCTAAAATAATATGCGGGAAACAATAAATCCCATGATTAATATCCTTACCATGTTCCCACCAAAACCATATATGTTATTGAAACATAGTATTTTAGCACTTATTTATCCAAAAAAATAGTATGCATACACATCAGATTCCTTCATGAGTTATCCAACCCCTAATATATATGAAGGTCAACTAGTGGCAGTGCAATTATATAATCATAACATATGGGATGGTATAAATCTCAAATCAACCAATAATAGATAGATATTGCTTATACATTTTTACAATTTCTATATCCGTCTATGTCAAACACTTAATAACCTATGCCACATGCCTTGGAAAAACCCCACATTTATAAGCATGAACCTATTGTGAAAAAATTATCATATTTTCAATCCATTGATAACTAATCATGAAAATAACATGATTAGGTATTTACATTATCGTTCAAAATTATTCAAGGGGTTGGATGTAGTGGACCTCCAAATACCCAAATAATTTTGGAGATAATTCTAAACCGTCGATGTGTATCGTGGTGAAGATACCTCTATAGAATAAAATAAAACTATATCATTCAAATATAAATATAGATAATAATATATGAATGGTTATATAAGGCCTATATACATTTAATGTAACCTGAAAAATGATTACATTATATTTTTTAATCATTATAATGGTTTTGGGATAACAAATATAACTATTTAGACTCTCAAACATTTATTTTATAGTTATAAGGTTATTTATCCCCCAAAAATAACATTTTAATTGTTTAACAATAGTGATCTATAGCCCCGTAAAAATATTAACACCATTTTTAGATCATGGACTAGTTTCTTAATACGACATTCATGGTTATATAGTAGGACACAACATATTAAGACAACATGGAAGTTGTTGGTTTAATATTAATGTGGCAGTGTGATCTGAATAATATCAATGCATTAAGTATTCGATGAATGGAATGGTTTGATTTATATGTGGTGATAGTTCATCCTTTGAAACCTGGCTATCTTGTAACATTGATGTGATATTCCCTATTAGAAAAGAAAAAAATGATATAGGCTAACATAAGTGTTTCTTCTCCTTGTGGTTTGGGTCTTTTGTTTTATTCCAATGAATCATGATCATTAATGATTATATAGTCCTTATTAACCTAAATGTGGTTGATGATCCAACCCCGGTATGCTACCAAATGTTTCATTCTTTACTAGTTATTATTTATATAAAAGTAGTCATTCATGTAGAGATATGCCTTTCAATAATTATATGTGTAACACATTGGGATATCCAATGAACGAGAGTTCCTCATTTCCATTATTAAAACATAAATGGACCCCTAATCCCCTATATAAATCAAAATATTCACCTACCTTGTTGACTAAAATTGAAAATGATTGTCTAATGTCTCCTTAAACCTGGGATGTAAAATTTTAATATTCCACCAATGATAATAGAGATGACATTCAACATCATAATATTGATCCAAATAATGAAACCCATACCTTGGTAGTTCCATGTTCTACTAATAGCCTAATTTATATCACAGTGTATATAGATTCCCCCTAGTTATATAATAATCTTTTGGACACTTTAGTTGATATTGATATGGTATAAGGAGAGTATAACCATATAGATTCCACGCCAATTATTGAAGAAATAATATATGCCACTATTTATATACTTATAATAGTTTTTTAGGTTATTGAATATGAATTATTAAAGACATTAATCAATTCATTTTTCCTCAATATGAGAAAGAGATGAATATATTATATATAAAATAGTATCCTTAGGTGGTCAATGGGCATAAAACCTAGATGATGGGGATATATATATATATATATATATATTTGTGTTTGTGTGTGTGTGTGTGGTTTCCCATTAACTCACCCAACTAGAAGATCACCATGGATTTTATATGGTGGATAGAAAAACACTCCCATCATAATCTATTCATATATTTTATAATTTTTATAATTTTACCATAAATGATTATTATTTCCAAAATAGTCTTCCACTCTCATCCATGTTAATTAAAAAGGAATGTTCATGGTCTCTATAAATCTTATAGATATCAATATATACTCTTTGAAAAAAAATCTAACATTTGCTTATAAAAATCATAATTGATGCATCATAAGGCTTCCAACCCATTTTTGTTATGGATGGGAACTAAAGGGGATATCCAATCATAGTTCCCATTAATGCATTATAATTTATTATTTAAAGAGGACCCCAAGGCGTTTTTTTCTACCTAGTAATTCTTTTTTGATTAAAGAATTTTAGCACCACCAATTAGTGTACCTTGAAGCACATCTACAATACTTTCTGAGGAATGATTATATAATAATATTTGAATGATCTGGTTGTTATGTACTAATATAATAGTTACAATATTTCTTATGTAAAAACATTATTTCTTAAATTACATTAGAAAAACTAGGACAAAAACTAGTTGATTTTTTGTTAGGGTAGAATCATTAAAATACCATTAAATTTTGGACGAAAACAATGGAATATATATTGAACATGCATTGACTAGTGTGTTACCTACTATAAATCCCCCATAACCATAATTAATTGAGAGGTCTCCTTAAATTACTTACATATATAATTATTTTCAGATAGTATATATCTGAAAAATTTATCCCTGTAATATTTTTGATAAATACGGAAGTTTCATACAAATAAGTAAAATATTTCCATGAATTATTAGAATGTGTCATGGACTATATGAAACACCAAAAAATATTATGTATTCCTATAGAAGGGAATAAACGTATCTTATACATATACTTCATGGATCAATAAGTTGACACAATCATTGAATTTATAAATTATGTATAGAAATAAAATAGACTTTACTATCATAGTAGGAAAAGATTATATATAGAGACCTGATATTCTAATGTAAGGAATAACTACCTCACACACTTTATAGTGGTGAAATTTTAGTGACATTTTCTATAGTACCATGATATTTTCCTATTAACTCACATCCACCAACTCATGTATATATTCATCTACCAAATGTTCATAGACCACATTGCTTGATGGTCAGTAATATTATAGAAAAAACATATCTATTTTTTATATAAAAAATAATGAAAGGGTAGTCCTTAAATAGTTTTCTTGAATCCAATCTAGCTCATTTGAGTACATTAGTGAATATGAATCCCTTATATGAAGAGGTTTTCTATTGAAAGGAAACCCCTAAATCATGGAATTTTAACATTGTTTCTTTATCTCAATTAAAAATTAGAATGATAAATGTAGACCATAATTATAATATAGATGGTTTGGATATTGTATTTTTTTACCCTAATAATCATTTTCTACCATGTTCATTCGTATAATATTATGGTTTCCCCATAAATGAGGTAGAATACGAAGATCTCATCATTGTCCTATGGCTGTACTAGTAGCTTCAAAAATAAAATTATAATCTTACTGTAAATTCAAATATTTTTATCAATGATATCATTAGTGAAATAGTTATTAAGAAGGAATACTTAATACCTCCTTATATATGTTAATGAAATTTGATAGAATAATTTTAATTAGAGAAAAATAAATGTTATAATTTTCATGCATAGAATGATCAAGATGATCTTTTTATATAATGTAGTTATGTTCCTTGATGACCCTATAAAAGGGAATATGGCCTTCTACATTATACAATCTGGGTTAGTATACTGGGACATCATCCATAACATATATAAAATCAGTCATCTTAGAACACCCCATGAGTTATAATGAGCCATCGTCTATTTATGGGAAAATGTCCCCCATGAGAGAAAACCTATAAAACATGTCCCTTCCATTTTATCATTCCAAAAAGTAACAAATAAAATATATATTATTAAATTTAACCCTTTTGATATGAATAATAAATAGAATTTCCTTTGTAAATTATGTCTAGATCATGTTCTCCTCAAAGGAATTTTAGTTTGAGTGATTATAATCAAGATTCAAGAATTAAATGAAGATTCATGTCATTACCATAAGAGTATTAGTATTATATCCTAAAAGATTATAATATTTTATTTTTTCTAGAACTCAATTACACAATATTGTATGGAATTGACCAAAAAAACCATCCTTTTAAAATACAATAAAATATAAACCATAAACCCATGGATATTTTCATATTTTGAAAATACACTTTATAATTTCCAATATATGGAATATATTCCATGAGGCCATATTCCATATAAAAAATATATACATTAAATATATCCTTACTAATATGGTCTTATTTTTAAAATCGAATTATGGCATACCACTCATAGAATATTGGAAAAAGAAAAACATAATATTTTATAAATTGAATATCATTAAAATATATTTTAACCCTGGTATAATGTTGATATAAATTGGTACTAATTTCTGTTCATGTCTTTATCAAGAGTACAATAATGAGTCTAATTTTTTTTAAATCTTCAATATTGTGGAAAATATTTAAAAATTGGTTTTCAATAAGGTGATTTCAGTTATACTCTGGAAAATTGATGACAGAGAAAATATGTCTTGTCTAGAAGAGCTCTCAAAAGCCTTGGGTCATATCATACCACAACATGATATACCACAATGTCTTCCTAATGTTCTCATGTATATTTAATAGAGGTATTTTTTCCCATTAATTCAATATTTTTCATCTTTAAAATCTCTATCTGTAGGATAAACAGTAAATATAAATAAATAATAAACTAACATGATGTGTTAAAACAAATAAATGAGGAGAAGTGTAATAAATTTTAGTGTATTAAATTAAATCAAAATAATATTAAACGAGCATTAAATAAAAATTTATACCTATACTCTCTCCTTTAAGGATAATTAGTATTGGTTCATGGAAACCAATTTATATCAAGGATATATCCTCTAATGTTGGATACAATGTGGGAAGGAGAAAAAGTCATGCACATGTTTTATTTTAATAAAGATAAATACCACACTATGACGGAAAAATTACATGTTACTAAACAAAAAATCAATTTTTATCTGGTAACACGTTTTATTATTTTAGCTTCCGAATTCAATTTCATATTAAAATAATCAATCATATATAGAGTCTTTTTCCTAGCGTGAACACACTAAATTTCTTAGGGTTACTTCATTTCTGTATATTTTTAATCATCATACTAAATTTTCCTATCATATGATTATAAATATTTAGATGGAATACAATATTGTATAAGAAAAAATTGCATAGATTTTCTTGTTTAAAATGGCCACTTTTTCCTTTTCCTATGATTTTTATCCTCAAAGAATTATATTTTCACATAATATGCTGGTTATTCCAGGAAATAATTCCCTATATTCCATATATATAAGCCTTATCAATGAAATAAATCATTATTATAAATAAATATTTTTGTACTAAATCATGTTCTAACATTATAAATACAAATTCCAAGAATATATTTCCTAGGATGAGAAAACAAATGAAAAAATTAATTTATTCTATTTCAATGAGTAAAATATGTTAAATGGTTATTCTTTATGAGTACTATATGTCTTCGGATTCTAGTTAATAGTCAATACATAGTGAAAAATGGATCTCGTATCATCAGCCCAAGAATATTTTTGAAAACAATATATATTTTCTATTATTATTTTATACATACTAGTTTTACATAATTTTCATAGTGTCACGACACCAAGGTGAGGCCCAATTGAATTTTCATAGAGGTAACCATGATCCTTTTATATGATTCATCGCAAAAATTTGGTATCAAAAGATAGAATATCACATCCACCATATCATACAAACCTATATAAGATTCCCCATCCTAGATATATTCATCTAGTAACCTTTACTTGAAATAATATCATTTTTATATTATATTGACAAACAAGGAGAACACAATATAAAAGAAACATGTAACTTGATTCTATTTATTGTAGGATATTTAAGGATACCTAAATATATTATCGTGTGCATGGCCAATGATTCTAAAAAATTTCTTCTCTTTCTATATAAAATAATGATCTATGTGGAGAACATTAGATAGCTATTTGGGTGATGATTACAATAAAAAATTATAGGATTATTTTTCCCATCCATATCAATGAATTTAAAATAAGATTCCCTACATCCCTAGCCTCTTATAAAATTGTTTCCTGGGTCCTCCAATATAAAAACTATAATTGGATTTATTCTTCTCCATATATGAGAAATAGTGAAATATTGTTCTACTATCCTAGTACCAACACAAATATCAAAGTTAAAATATCACCCACAAACATATGAGTCATATTTATATAAGAAATTTTACTTTAATAAATTTTAATATCATAATAACTATGTCTATATGATATGTATTTATTCAAGGACTCATTAATGTAGGTAGAGTTTCAAAAAAATAATTCATTTACCTTATTATTCTTGATTTAATGACGACACTTTTATTTTAGGGTTAGCACTACACTGATGTGTAACCCATATTTCTTCCATAACACAAGAACACAATTTATATAGATGAAGAAAAATAAAATCTCTAAACTCCAATGTATGAAACTAATCTATGTCGTATTATTCATCGTTGATTTTTTCATGAACATGTGTAAATAATGACATCAAAACTATATAAGATCTTAATTTAAAAATTGATTTACCAAAATGTGATTTATTTTTTTAATCCAATCTGTATATGTTATGTAATGATAGCCAAAACTAGCCCACAACAGTTATTTTATATTCTCTTCACATCAACATGATATCCAATTAGTTAATTCATAATTCATGGAAGATCTCAACCCTTCTCCACACTACAACAAGTTTCTTTTTCATTGAGAAAAAATTAGATCCATGTAAAATCGATTACAAAACCCCCCCCACACATTTGATATATGATCCATATCTATAAATGAACCATTATCAAGGGGTCCCTAACATATAGTCCTATATTTTTATAATGTTTTTCATTTAAGAGGAATTGAGTAAGATATAGTCAATGAACACATTCCATGTAAAATTTTTTGTATTGATTCTTAATATCGTAGGATTCACCTAGATCATATATTCAACCCCAACCAAAACATTAAATATCAAATATAGAAACATATCTAGTTCATACTATCATTCAATAATATTTAATTCAAAAACCTATATAGAGGGAAGTGATATTAGGGACAATACAAATTCTAGGATTCATATCATACTCATAGACCTATGCTATATTATATCACCATGTATATTTCTTGTACATCCTTTTTCATTGAACACCAGGAAACACATTATGGGTTATTCTATAATAAACATTTATTTATGACACAAATCATGACTCACTTTTTTATAGAGGTCTTGTATAATCATCCCATTTTATGTGACTTGGTGTATTAGAACAGAAAATAGAGATATAAATTGTACACCTATTAAGAAACCAATCCAATTAAGAAATATATATTCTAAGATGCTTTCATTACATATATATTGGATAGATCAATATATGATACCATATAATATAGAACAATTTCTAGAATATTATCAAAAAATAAAAATTCTCCCCTCTTTAATAACATTATGGAAACTAAGTTTTAAAATATATCACATTTTCCATATATATAAGATATTAAACATTGGTTCATAAATTAATAGTCAAAATACACAACATATAAAATTCCAGAGTCCATGTAATGTGACATTAAACATAATGACTATATGATGCTTGTTTCCTTCTATTATATTACATTTAATATAATAAAAAATCATTCATTTTATAAGTAACACAATAAAACACAATGTTATATAAATTATTTTATTCATCCATAAATGGAAGAGATCATATAATTATATAATTCACACTTATCAACTTCTACATCTCTTTTCTCCTTAAATCGTCCATGTCCATCAGAGGAAAGTACATATTTCTTGAGGGGATTCCTCTATTTATATTTGTGTACATAACCCGATTTGGATCCTACATATGTACCCTTATTCTACACCACCAAATGTTTCAAGAGATTTTTCTCATGTCCTAATATAAAAATATTACATATCATGAAATTTAGTATAATGTATACTCTAGGGTCAATCTCATGGAATGATACTCACATGAACCATTTTTCTATTTCACACTAATATATTGCTAAATATATTCTATAATTGGTTTTATATAAAATATAGAAGATATATATTTTAATAAATGATAATATTCTTGCACCTACAAATATAAATGCAATTAATGAATGTGTCTAGGAAAGAAAGATTTCCTTTTAGGAGTTCATGATCCCATTACCATGGATATTAAAATAATTAATTCTCAATATCATTTCTATTATTGATATGAAGCCTATATTTTGGAACACTCCCATAAAAATTGTTGTTATCCACTATAAACCTTTTACTTGTGATGTAATCTCCCTAAAACTTTAATATAATTCTACGTTAAGCCACTATAAACAATATTATAATAGAAAAGTGAAATATGTTGATGAATATGAAGAAGAAGAAAATAGTAGAGAATGTGAGGTAAAGCCTACACCAAGGAAGGTTTAAATAATATTGAAATTCATAGAATAAATTAAATTAAATAATTTTAAGTAAAATTAACTCGATGTATCCTTGATATCAGTCACAAAAAATATCTATCATTAGTTATCGATTATGACAGAGCTCTAATGTAGCATTGTGTGGGGATACACAAAATAAAAAATAATTTTAAATAAAATATCTAAATAAATGTAATATATATTAAGAAAAGTAAAAAAATATAGCGTAAACTATAAATTTTATCTATATGAAAATTAATCTACAATATTCCCCCACCTACCCTAACAAAAATTGGGAGGAGAAAAAAAATAGAAAATAAAGGTGAATAGTTTTTCCCTAATTTCATCATTTGTAGTTTTATTCATGTTTGTCTTCATAGATGGTAAAATTTGAAAAATAAATATTTTAGTAATTGTTTCGTCCTATTCTCTTATTTTCCCAAAAAAATATATGTTTAATGTTTTATATATTTTAGAATTTTTTGATTGAATATTATTGAATATTGAACTTTTCATACACGTTATCTAGATTTGATGTACCACAAGTCCTTATATTTTGGATATGTTAATTGTATAATATTATAATATGGTTTTATTTGAACATGATACAAGATTTATTCCATATATAGAATATAAATTTATACCTATATTAAGTTATTAAGAAGGATTTATGGACAAAAAAATTATTCTAATATTTCCATTTTGTAGATTCATTGAATCCCAACGCATTAAAAAAATTATTTTTTATTAAAAATTAATTTTGATCAATAATTTCACCCATTAATATAAAATGATCCAAATAAAATCATATAATATTAAAAATAATTTCAATTTAAAAAAATATTGTAAAAAATTTTATGGATGAATTATTATGGTGAGTGCCATCTAGTTGGATCCCGGTCATCTTTTATATCATATCAACTTCACACCCCTGAAACATGGGATTCATATCATATTTTCAAATGGAATATTGTATAAATTTTTCTTTAAAACATTTCTACGAAACATATAGTCCACCTATGAAATAAAATAATTTTCATAAGAAAAATAAAAAAATATAATTCATGGGGAAAAACCAAAATTTCCATGGAATTTTCAAATTATTAATCTATTTAATTTTTTTAATGAAATCATTAATTAAATATCAATATGGGATAATTAAATAATTTAATATAATCAAAATAATCAACAAAAAATGTATTTTAACTAACAACATGCATCTTAGTCCCATGAAAAAGTTCATCTTTTCTCCATATTCTTATACAACTTCGTAGTCATTTATGTATGTTCAATATAGTCAGAAATGTTCATATACATTTATATATTATATCATTACTCAAGATTAAATAATCATTAGAAATAATTTACGACCCACACAGCCCCAATTCAGAATGGTGTGTGGTTACTGTCAACCATGCTAATCTTAATTCAATAATGGTGTCCCATTTACCCTTTTCAATGTTAACGGTGACTTCAACTAAACTATGTAATCATTGGTCCATACATTATAGAATTATGTAGTTTGAAACAAGTTCAATGTTTTAAATCCATAACAATTATCCCATATATTGACTAAATATCAAGGATACATAAATCTATAGAATGATAAAAAATGAAAATTAGATAAAAATTTAAAATTGGAGGTGTTAGAAAATTTCATATCACTACTTTCAAATATTCACACGTAAAAATTATTGGAAAAAGTGTGATCATATATAAAATGGTTGAATAATGTGTTGGTACAATATTATAACCCTAGAAACATCATAGATAGTCTTTTCATATCCACCAGATTAAGAAAATTATATATTAATTATTTTTCATATACATTCGCATTGATAATGTGTTTGTTCGTATTGATAATACAATTAGTGTGCTATAAAACCTAAATATCCATTTCTATATATCCTTCTATAGGTTACATGTTTATTAATCCTAGAAATAATTTCCTGGATTATATTTAATAGTTTTTAAAACAACTTAGATGTCCTCTATTTTTAAAGGCATACATGGCCATATTTTTTCCGCATATATGACATTATTTTTCTTACTAACCTAAGGAGTTATCTTCATTATAAGAATATCATCGTATCATCATATGTCATGAAAACATCCTAAATTAATTTAATCATTAAATTTGTTTATTATATAAAATGTGTTTGTCCTCCCCATATTCTAATAATAATTAAAACCTCATTGAGACATGATTTTCCCAACCAATAATCCAATTATTCAAGTGGATTCGACATTCTTATCTATACACCATTATGTACCATACATTTTTTTATGGAAAGGATTTTTTACCTCATTTATTATTTTTTTGGTTTTCCTACTTACATTTCATTAAAATCGATGACACATTATTCTAAATTAAACGAGCATAAATTCCCCAAGGAATGTTTAATGGTACATGTTAAGTTAAAAGTTTTTAAACAGTGGTGTAGGAAAAATTATTGTCCCTAGAAGCACAACATTTACCATTAGTGGATTAGGAAAAAATTGTAATTCAAAAAATATAATAGGTATCAATACTTTTAGGATGAAAAACATAAAGGAATACTTTGAAAAAATGAATATACATACTCAATAAGTATTCATTGAGTGATACACTGGGAAATTTAAGGGATAAAAAATTTAAAGAAAAAATGATACTAGGTCCTACCACACTATCGTAGTATTTTTCATGTGATTAATGTCGGGCCAAAGTCTTTTAGAAATTGAGAGAATCAATTTTCATGTAATGTTAACACAAATAACCCCTAATGCACTAAGCCATTCACCATTATTCCAAATGAGTTATTTTAAACACATTAGTGATGCTGTATATAATGATTCAAATTTATAATTGTGCCTAAGAGAAATTAAACATAATTATTAAAGAATCCCTTTTACTACATCAGGGATGGTTTATACTAGTATCCATTCGTGGTCCTTGACTTGTAAGTACCTATATTCATTCCCAATTGACTAGATCAAGTGAATTAGTGAGTATATTTATAATAATATACCTTATAAATCCATTCCTCATAGTATTTAAACATCATTATGAATGAATTTCCTATAGCTCATCGGTAATGGATTATATCGTTATCCATCCATGATCTGTGACATGTTGGAAGCTATCATAATTCCAAAGAAAACAGAAATAGTGTGGTGGTTATGGGGTTTATAAAATTGTCCATATGTATTCCAAAACTAGAAATAATTCATCATCAATTAGAATAGACCAGCTCAATTGGGTATGCGATGGTGATTATACCGATATGATTCATTGACCAACACTTGTGATTAAATCATCACCATTTCAAATATATTAGGTATAGTGCATTAGTGATGATGTTTATATCAACTTTCATATATAATCCAAACCCAAGAGTAAATCGTCATCATTCTAAATACTCTATCTCTAGAGAATATGTTATTTTGTTAATACAATATCTTGTTATAAACTATAATTAAAATGAATTCATCTTAAATAATTTTTGGAAAATAAGTATTGAAACATGAATATATAAAAGATAATTACAATTTTTTTTTATTTGTTAAACAAAAGATAAATTAGAATCCATTATTTTTTGTCTACCTCTCACTATTGTAATACATAAAAAATTAATATAAATAAAATTATTGATTTACTGTATCAATATCATGTTTTCATTATATCAGGAGCCAAATCTGGTTTTCACCAATACCGGAACCAAACCCAGCCCATGAAAAGGCACGAAGGGCGTTACCTATCCCCATGGGCTGGCACAAGTGCCCGAGTATCATTAATTTAGGTTTGGGAATGATTTACCCGAGTATAAAATCATAACACATTAAAACAATCCACAGTACAAATATGAAATTTTGGAGCCAAACAAGTCTTAACCAAAAACCAAAACTGAATATATTGGTTTAAAGACAATAAATGAGGTACAAATACAAATAAATACAATAGCAATATAGCCTCAAGGACTCTAAATTACAAGGGGAAAACACCCACAAGCCATCTCTATAACTCCGCACCAAGGATGGGGACTAACACCCTGAACCGTCATCACCCTTAGCCTTTCCTTTATCTGCGTCAAACATAACCAAGTCTACATAAACCCAAGGGATGTAAGTAGGGTGTGAGCCTAATACCAATAGGATACCACACAATTATTCCAAATATCATGCAATATAATGTGAAAAACAATATGTTTTAATAGGAAAAGAAGAGTAGTGTTAAAATTCCAAGAATTGTAACTTTCATTGGAAAATAGTTTTCAATCAAAAAATTTCAGAATGTTCACTCATATAAATATAAAGGTTATATATTGTAATTTACTTCCAAAAACACCATTATACATGGGTAAATATGGCAAATCCAATGAGCAACAACATTGGGAACACCCCTCGGAACTAGGTTGTCTTGGGCCCTATGTACCTTGTATCTCGGTGAAAAGTAACCACAGAAAAATCCGTTATCACGCACGAGCCACTAGTAGGGAACAAACCCATAACCCAATGGTCCCCAATAATAATCCACATAGTTTAGTTAGAGTAGTCGTTATCCAAATTCTTAGTGAAATAGGGACAAAACCCATCCGGTGCACTAGCCGTGCTAGTACAAATCCACCCCACCATGGTACTCGTGCTTCCCCTTTTGTGCTAAATAAATTACAGAATGTAACAGAAATAAATTTTTATATAAATCACCATTAATGTTCAAACTCAACCAATACAGAAGATATTACATTTTATACCACTTAAAACACGCAACAAAACAGTTAGATTTTTAATAAAACTACCCCTCAAAATATCACATTATTTTGCACCCAAAATTCTTTTAAATATCCAATTTTATCACTATGTGCACACTTGTAAGTCACAAAAACAAAATTTAATTTCAATTAATTTTAATGATACCAAAAATTCCGTTATGGGGCAGCTTTATGTGAACCAAGATGTTATATCCTTTAAAAACCCCCATTTTCACACAAACATGACATTTTAAGCCCATTTTCTTCCCAACCACAATTTAGACAAACATTCGTAGCAGCAACCAAAAATAATAAACATTACAACATGATTTACTGCCCTAATAAAATTCAATAAAATCAACTATGTAGTTATAGGACATCGCCAAATGAACCCATAAAATTTTTGTATGAAAAATCCCCAATTTCATAAAAAATTGGCACTTTAAATTAATTTTCATTATAAATGCCACTAAAAAAAAATTAAGAATAAACATTAAAATTCTATGAACATGAAAATACCATAAACACATCAATCTAAGTAACAAAAATATCATGCACAATGTAATCACCTACCGAATTAGTTAAAACCTTGAATCCTTTGTGCGAAAATCAAATCGCACCACCAACCCACCAAGTGGTACCTAGATTAGGCATAAAACCACAATAAAAGTCCAAGAAAACCCATGGTAAAAACCTTGGGTCTAAACACTACCCTCTTAAAATTTGGTACTTCCAAAAAAAGGGATGAATCCCTAGTCAAATTGATTGTAACACTAATCCATTTGAAAGAGGAAAGAAATAGACTCACTTAATCGAAGTATCTTGAAGTAATCACTACAAAACAAGAGTAGATGAAAATAAAAATAGACACAATTCAGGTTTTTTTCTAACAAGAATAATTAGGCCATTTAGGAACTGTAATGGAGGAAAAATATTATGAATTGAGAGAGTTATGAAAGAATTAAATTTCCACTTCAAATATGAACCATTTGAGGAACCCTATGGGGTTATGCACCAATTCGTGATTAACCAGAGCTCCAAATAGGTGGGATAGAGTTTAAACGCATGTATAGGTTCAATGGGCTTTGGTGAGACTTGTAATTAGATAATAATTCCCAAAATTTAATAAGTTATAAAATAAAAGAAATTTAATTTTAAAACTTGAATTGGGATTTCGGGCTGGCCCAATCCCTTAAATTAAAACCCCAATATGCATTGGTTATGGATTTATAAAGGCCCCAAATTTACTTGGTGGTGTTGATAAATCATGGGAGGGAATTTAGGAGTTTTAATGTGAAAAAAAATATTTTAAAATGAAAATGTTATAAAAGAAACAAAATTTATTATTAAATCTGGAATTGGGCTCACGGTTTGGCCCAATTCATGAAAACTCATATATTCCTCCATAAAACCATTGAAAACCCCAAAAACAATTCATTAATGGAAGTTAAATAAAAAATAACATTAAAATATTTCATGTATATGACAATTGGAACGCCCTTCGGCCCTTGTCACGAGCTGGGTTTGGTGCCGGTATTGGTGGCAACTAGATTTGGCTTGTGACAAAATTGTATCAGAGCAGGTAAACGTTTTTGGGGTATATTGATATTTTGTGATGAGTTGGGATAGACCGGAGCTAGGACTATCAGGGATTGGGATTTTTGTTGTGAGTAGGGTGTCTATCCCACACCTCTCATGGTAGACCGTGAGTCACCAGGGGATGTTGCAATTTACGGATTTACTTCACTTCCAGGTAAGACGTGTGGGTTGTAGACCACATGTGGACATCAGGTGGATATGAAGTAGTTGTAACAGCCCAAGATTTTATTAAAAAAAATAATATTCTTTTTAATTTTATGTCTTGTGTTGTACGCTACACCAAAAGGAGCTTGCACAACACGCATCCTTGTCTTGCCTTTCATTACACGCAATCACGACCTTCCTCGATAGCGTGTGTAATACGCAATACCGAGTTTCACTAAACAACGATGTGCTATTAAAATATTATTAAAACTAGCCGTTATGAATAGTAATAACCACTTTTTTAAAATTCTCTAAATCTTATTTTTCAAAATGAACTTCATTCTTGGATTCGGAGTATCGAATTTAGCCTAAGGTGAAATTTTGGTACTTTTCGGATAACTTTCATATTCTGATGAATAGTGAAAATTACTAAATTATAATTAAAAACAACTTTTTTAATCGAAATAATTAATAGTGATAAATTATTAATTTGAGTGGTTTTAAAGTATATTTAGAATATATTTTTACAATTTAATACAATGTTGGTCATTGGTTGTAATTTCACATTTAAACCAGACACAATCAAGTGTCAATCTTTTGATATATATTGTTTCCTAAAAACACGCTATTTATTTTAACAGCAGGATTTAATTATAAAATTAATTAATGCAACTTCTATGTTATGAATTTGGTAAAATAGATTTCATTTTTGAATTCGGAATATGAAATATAGCTTAGGATGAAATTTTGGCATTGTTCTGAAAAACATCAATTTTTGATGAATAGTGAAACTTCTAAGTGGTAGTTAAAAAAACTGAATTTTTCATAAAACTTAATTTTTCCGCTTCTGTAAATGGAATTTCGAAAATCCGAGAGACACGGTTAATATCAAGGACTAAATTGTGGTTCAATGTGATGAAAATAATTTTTTGGTGAATAGTAACTTTTTACTTTTTTTTACCGCGGTTAATAGTAAATAGGGTAACTAAGGGTAAATATGATATTACTATTACCCTAACACATGTCCTAATTCTACTGTACAAGTTTAATTCGACCAAAAACAATCTTAGGAATAAAATATGACCATTTAGGCCCACTTGGATTAGATTAGGACATTTCTTATTAATTTATTTAAAGAAAGGTTAAAATAGTTAAAATCAAAGTTTAATAAGTAAATCATTTTTAATATGGGGTTATACATACGATAAATTCGATTGTAAATATTCATTAGAAAGCTAAAAAGATTTCCTACATGAGGGTATTTTATTTGTAATTTTTAGACATCAAATAATTTAATTTATTTATGACACAACGATGATGCAGTAATTATCTTATTAATGAAATATTGACATAATTGATGTTATAAACACCAAAATAAATGTAATTTGAGATTTTTTATGAATTCCACTAATTTTCTAGGTCACTATGATATATTAGTGTTGATTTAATCAACTTGGTTCGAACATATAATTCTGTTATGACTTTCACAAAAATCATATATCAAATAGTGTCAAAATTGACACAAAATAGTTTTTAAATCAAATATTATATTATTAATTGTTATTGTATTCCTAAAAATCTAAGGTTCGGCCAAATGACTTAGATAAGGATATATATTTTAATAATAAACAATTTGGGGTTCGTTTGGCATGTTATAGTAAGTGTATTAACCATATAGTGAAAGATAACAAAAAGACACGGTAAAAGTAAAATTATTTAACTTTGAGTTAAATCTAATTGATAAGGTTAAAATAATACCCTAAACTTGTCTAAATCTTATTGGATGATAGGATTTCGACCCATCCCCACTTTAGCTTCGAAATAAGACCATTTGGAACCATTATAAACCGATTTTGACATTAATATAAAATAATATTTTGAGGTATTCCTAAGGTGCCCCTCTCCTCCCTTATAAAAGGACACCTCCTCCCCCTCCTCCTCACACCAATTTGAGCACTCAAGCTCGGCCAACCCCTGCCAAAATCTCTTCTCCACTTCCCTAGAAACATCCTAGAGGTTCTGGTCTTCCTCAAAGACCAATTTTAGTGCCCTAAGAGGAGGTCTCAAAGAGGCGCTTCAAAGAAGAGGTAATTACCGTTACCAATTCTTTCATCTTTATTTCTTCTTCCACTTCTTCTTATTAGGTTGTTTCATTATGAAGTAATAACATCAGTATCACTCATATACTGATATGTTATTATAAGTATGAAACAACCTTATTTCACCATCTATCCATCCTATGGAAGAAGAAATCACCGCGCGTGCGTACGTACGGAATATCGTCTCCACGCCGTGGTGTAATCTACTTTCCACCACCACCTTACATGGATGGGTATAATGGTGTAAAGAATAACTATACATAGTTATTACAACATCATATTGATTCTGATATATTGTATAATCCACTCCAATTCAATTCAATATTTATAGAAATGATATCATCGCTCGTGCGTACGTACGGACTACCGTCTCCACGACGCGATGAGATTCATTCTCCATGTTAACCATTTAAGAATGATTATAAAGTATATATAAGAAATAATAATGAAATATATGAAATTATAAAGCTACTGGATTTATGTATATATATACATATGTATGTCATCTACTTACTTCCATTTCAAGACAATAAGGAAAGGAAAACAGCGTTCATGCGTACGTACGGACTACCGTCTCCATGAACGGTGTTTTTCATTTTATTTATCTACCTATTATATATATATATATACTGAATATATATGATATATAAATAATATTATATATTCTGGAAGTAAGTAAATCATGATATAAGTAATAATGATGTCAAGAACAACAAGTCAAAACACCTACGATAAATGAAACGATTTTACCCAAAACGCTTCTTTAACATGGAATTTACAAAAGAACGGGTAATATAATGTCATAAGTGAACCATATATGATATCATAACAATGAATATGATTATGTAATAAGTCAATAACATGATTTAAATCATTATACAGGAGGTTTGGACACTTACAAAGCAAGTCGGACCGAAGGTAAGGGAAATATCACAATCTCATTTTTACCCGAGATTGTTTATTCGTAAGTATTTACTGGGGTGTATTTTATCATCCACATCCATGTTTACTCAATATATAATATTATTTCCATCCACCTAAAATTGTTTAAATCCATTTTTACCCTTTAGTGAGTTTTTAGTAATACGTATGAAAGGAATCTTTTGTCGTTTTTCGTACGAGGTACTTTTTGACTTTTCCGACAAAAGTACGAAGAATGTTTTTTTAACTTATACGGAACGAACGGATTTATACTTTTTTATAAAGCCTTATTTTCATGAAGCTTCCTCTAAAATATTTCATGACTATTTTCAATAAAATCTCTTCCTTTTAAAATTGCATGATGTTTTGTGAAAAGAAATTGATTTTGAAGAAGAAAGGATATTTTCCTCAAGAATTCAATTCAAGTGTTTTATCAAAATTATTTTCCATCTAAGATAATAAAGGGTTCTGTTTCTATCCATATTTTTACATTGATTTGACTATGTTGTGATGGAATAATGTTTATGAATTCCTTTATCTTATATGAATTGATTTATGATGTCATGATGTTTCAAGAATCCCATTTTTGTTACATGTGTTATGCGATGATGTATGTTTTATGATTATGTGGCACACATAAGAAAGGATTAATTATAAGATGGGTGGGACCTATATCTCCCTCCAATGCATTGGGTAATGATTTTATATCTCATGAGATAGACATGGCTGGAACGGAAGGTTATTCCGGTTCAGGGATACAGGACTGAAACAAGGAGTGAACTCGGTTCAGAAAGGGACATTGTCCACTAAGATAGTCTTGGCAATGAGTCATGACTAACAAGAAATGATTTTCCATGATTATGTGTGCATGCCACAAAGTTTCAAGTTTCATGTTATGATTATGGTGATCTCATTTTCACTTCTATGATTTGTTCCATGTTAAGATATTATGATCTCTTTTGCAGGTTATGATTTTCAAAAAGATATGATATGATTTTTATTTCTTTTGTATACCCTTACTGAGCATTTGAGCTCACCCTTTTATGTTTTCTTTTCCCCAGGATATAAATAAAGGTTTTAGGTAAAAAAGGGAAGATCTTTATGAGAGATATTGAAGATCTTTCACCAAGATTAGAAGATTACGTTCCGAGTTTCCAAAGACACTAAACTATTACAATCCTTCAGTGTGTGTTTTTGTTATGTACTAAGTATTCCGCAAAAGTAATGTAATGTCCATGTACGTCAAGATACGGGTCTCTACAGTTGGTATCAGAGGAAAGGTTTAGTCAACCTTTGGAAACTAGGATGCGAAAACGTTAGTGAGATCCCTAGAGATATTTCTAAGGTATGTCTAGGGATGCCCCTAAGGATAAGTATACGTATAGGATATAGTCCTAGAACTATGGTAACGATATTAGATTAAACCAAAGATGATAGATATTTAAGTTACTCCCCCTTTATTATGATTTTTGCATCTAACACTATTCTGTTTGGGTTTTATAAAATGGCTGGAAACAAGATGATTCACAATAATGGAGGATATGATGGACAATGGAATGATATTCTTCATGAGCAACCAAATGAAATGGGATTTGGATGTCCAAACATCATTATTATGCCGAATCAGCAATCTCACAATATGATCAATAAAGTAAAATTCGGTAAGTTTCCTGACTTGACTAATAAGAGAAAGATGGAGTTCCATGATGATCATAGAGGAAAGAAAGTTCAATTTCCCCTATGTAAATCATGTGGGAAGAGGAATCAAGGAGAATGTTTTAAGGGAACTGGAAGATGCTTTGGGTGTGGAAAAGAAGGACACAAAGCAAGTAAGTGCAAAGGAAAAGGGTCGGTTAACACCATGGATGAGGATAATGGTATTGCTACGACATCAAAAATGGTTAAGTGTTTTAAATGTGGAATGTATGGGCATTATGCAAACAAATGCCCTAAGGGAAAGACTCATGAAGAGAATCAGTATGGTCATATGGGTAGTATTTATGTGGATGATGATGAAGAGACTACAAATGAAATGTGAGATGAAAGAATTTTTGAAGCTCGGTCAATGGTTTGAGAATGTAGTGGAATGATTACATGTTTATCATGTGTAATTTTGGAATAAAGAGACATCTATGGATTGTTACACTGTTGTCTTTCCTTGTGTTTGGAAAGTGTATGATTAATGTTACCAGTATCCATGAAAGGTTATTCAGATATTTTTGGAATGTAGATGATATGCGCATAATGAAGGGATAAGGAGAAAATTAAATGTTTGATAGTATTCATGAGCTCATGATTGATATAAGGACTAAGTGATATCATGGTTTGAGTATATAGAATTTTGAGGATTTCGGTATGTGAAAAGTGTTAACTTTTAACTTCATTCAAGTTTTCACTAAGGTTCAATGGGTATTCAAGAGAGTACAAGATTAAGGCCTTTGAATGTTTGGAATGTGACCAACAAGATATATCTTATGATATATGGGGATCAACGATGGTATTAAATCTATGGTAATCGTTTTCACTATGTTATGAGAATGGACTGCAGTATTATGGATAAGCCTAAAGATTGGAATGGATTATGTTGGACATAAGTTAGTATTGTTTAAGGATAGAAGTTTTTTCGATATTATTGATGGGATGTTATAGTAATATAGTTTTATAAAAAGGACAACCTGCAGGACGGGAGACAACCCATCGCGTCGGACAAGGATGTGGGAATCGAACCCACAACCGAAGTGCGACTGGCCTTTATCGCCTACCACTGGCCTACAGGAAGTCCCTATTTAGTAGAAACTAGTTTTATTATATTAAGCAGTATGATATATGAAGTATAAGTCCATTTTAGGAACCATATATGATTAATCTCACTATAGATCGATTTATGCATATAATTTTTGCTAACCTTTTGTTTGAGACAGATGGAATGACCCGTCATTCTATCACATGATCTGCTAACACTTCACGAATAACAAATTCAACTTCATTTATTTAAGAGATGAAGTGGAAATTGTTCAAGGCACGAACAATAGTGCGACTGTACCAAAATAAAGTAAGTATTTATTCTAATTCAAATTTTCAACTTTAGGGAAATGATCTTGAAAACCAAAAATGTTGTCCTAGTGATCTTATACCTGATTAATCAGATGGTACCATAGATCATCACAAATTTATGGATTTGTGATTACTGGCTTTTCCATAGCCATGTTCTCTACCACTCTCCATCAGAACATGATGGTTAGATTTCTCTTCCATATCCATATTTTCACCTATGAGGATACCCAGTGATTAGTTTATTTGGGTAATCGTTACATTTCATACTTTATTTTTTTAAAGCCAAGTTTTGGTATTCCTTTTTACGATGTGGGTTTCTATTAAAGAAACTTTCGAGTAGTAAACCATTTATAACCCCGACGAATTTCGAGGGCGAAATTCATTTTAAGGGGGGTAGAATGTAACAGCCCAAGATTTTATTAAAAAAAAATAATATTCTTTTTAATTTTATGTCTTGTGTTGTACGCTACACCAAAAGGAGCTTGCAAAACACGCATCCTTGTCTTTCCTTGCATTACACGCAATCGCGACCTTCCTCGATAGCGTGTGTAATACGCAATACCGAGTTTCACTAAACAACGATGTGCTATTAAAATATTATTAAAACTAGCCGTTATGAATAGTAATAACCACTTTTTTAAAATTCTGTAAATCTTATTTTTCAAAATTAACTTCATTCTTGGATTCGGAGTATCGAATTTAGCCTAAGGTGAAATTTTGGTACTTTTCGGATAACTTTCATATTCTGATGAATAGTGAAAATTACTAAATTATAATTAAAAACAACTTTTTTAATCGAAATAATTAATAGTGATAAATTATTAATTTGAGTGGTTTTAAAGTATATTTAGAATATATTTTTACAATTTAATACAATGTTGGTCATTGGTTGTAATTTCACATTTAAACCAGACATAATCAAGTGTCAATCTTTTGATATATATTGTTTCCTAAAAACACGCTATTTATTTTAACAGCAGGATTTAATTATAAAATTAATTAATGCAACTTCTATGTTATGAATTTGGTAAAATAGATTTCATTTTTGAATTCGGAATATGAAATATAGCTTAGGATGAAATTTTGGCATTGTTCTGAAAAACATCAATTTTTGATGAATAGTGAAACTACTAAGTGGTAGTTAAAAAAACTGAATTTTTCATAAAACTTAATTTTGCCGCTTCTGTAAATGGAATTTCGAAAATCCGAGAGACACGGTTAATATCAAGGACTAAAATGTGGTTCAATGAGATGAAAATAATTTTTTGGTGAATAGTAACTTTTTACTTTTTTTTTACCGCGGTTAATAGTAAATAGGGTAACTAAGGGTAAATATGATATTACTATTACCCTAACACATGTCCTAATTCTATTGGACAAGTGTAATTCGACCAAAAACAAACTTAGGAATAAAATATGACCATTTAGGCCCACTTGGATTAGATTAGGACATTTCTTATTAATTTATTTAAAGAAAGGTTAAAATAGTTAAAATCAAAGTTTAATAAGTAAATCATTTTTAATATGGGGTTATACATAAGATAAATTCGATTGTAAATATTCATTAGAAAGCTAAAAAGATTTCCTACATGATGGTATTTTATTTGTAATTTTTAGACATCAAATAATTTAATGTATTTATGACACAACGATGATGCAGTAATTATCTTATTAATGAAATATTGACATAATTGATGTTATAAACACCAAAATAAATGTAATATGAGATTTTTTATGAATTCCACTAATTTTCTAGGTCACTATGATATATTAGTGTTGATTTAATCAACTTGGTTCGAACATATAATTCTGTTATGACTTTCACAAAAATCATATATCAAATAGTGTCAAAATTGACACAAAATAGTTTTTAAATCAAATATTATATTATTAATTGTTATTGTATTCCTAAAAATCTAAGGTTCGGCCAAATGACTTAGATAAGGATATATATTTTAATAATAAACAATTTGGGGTTCGTTTGGCATGTTATAGTAAGTGTATTAACCATATAGTGAAAGATAACAAAAAGACACGGTAAAAGTAAAATTATTTAACTTTGAGTTAAATCTAATTGATAAGGTTAAAATAATACCCTAAACTTGTCTAAATCTTATTGGATGATAGGATTTCGACCCATCCCCACTTTAGCTTCGAAATAAGACCATTTGGAACCATTATAAACCGATTTTGACATTAATATAAAATAATATTTTGAGGTATTCCTAAGGTGCCCCTCTCCTCCCTTATAAAAGGACACCTCCTCCCCCTCCTCCTCACACCAATTTGAGCACTCAAGCTCGGCCAACCCCTGCCAAAATCTCTTCTCCACTTCCCTAGAAACATCCTAGAGGTTCTGGTCTTCCTCAAAGACCAATTTTAGTGCCCTAAGAGGAGGTCTCAAAGAGGCGCTTCAAAGAAGAGGTAATTACCGTTACCAATTCTTTCATCTTTATTTCTTCTTCCACTTCTTCTTCTTAGGTTGTTTCATTATGAAGTAATAACATCAGTATCACTCATATACTGATATGTTATTATAAGTATGAAACAACCTTATTTCACCATCTATCCATCCTATGGAAAAAGAAATCACCGCGCGTGCGTACGTACAGAATACCGTCTCCACGCCGTGGTGTAATCTATTTTCCACCACCACCTTACATGGATGGGTATAATGGTGTAAAGAATAACTATACATAGTTATTACAACATCATATTGATTCTGATATATTGTATAATCCACTCCAATTCAATTCAATATTTATAGAAATGATATCATCGCTCGTGCGTACGTACGGACTACCGTCTCCACGACGCGATGAGATTCATTCTCCATGTTAACCATTTAAGAATGATTATAAAGTATATATAAGAAATAATAATGAAATATATGAAATTATAAAGCTACTGGATTTATGTATATATATACATATGTATGTCATCTACTTACTTCCATTTCAAGACAATAAGGAAAGGAAAACAGCGTTCATGCGTACGTACGGACTACCGTCTCCATGAACGGTGTTTTTCATTTTATTTATCTACCTATTATATATATATATATACTGAATATGTATGATATATAAATCATATTTTATATTCTGGAAGTAAGTAAATCATGATATAAGTAATAATGATGTCAAGAACAACAAGTCAAAACACCTACGATAAATGAAACGATTTTACCCAAAACGCTTCTTTAACATGGAATTTACAAAAGAACGGGTAATATAATGTCATAAGTGAACCATATATGATATCATAACAATGAATATGATTCTGTAATAAGTCAATAACATGATTTAAATCATTATACAGGAGGTTTGGACACTTACAAAGCAAGTCGGACCTAAGGTAAGGGAAATATCACAATCTCATTTTTACCCGAGATTGTTTATTCGTAAGTATTTACTGGGGTGTATTTTATCATCCACATCCATGTTTACTCAATATGTAATATTATTTCCATCCACCTAAAATCGTTTAAATCCATTTTTACCCTTTAGTGAGTTTTTAGTAATACGTATGAAAGGAATCTTTTGTCGTTTTTCGTACGAGGTACTTTTTGACTTTTCCGACAAAAGTACGAAGAATGTTTTTTTTAACTTATACGGAACGAACGGATTTATACTTTTTTATAAAGCCTTATTTTCATGAAGCTTCCTCTAAAATATTTCATGACTATTTTCAATAAAATCTCTTCCTTTTAAAATTGCATGATGTTTTGTGAAAAGAAATTGATTTTGAAGAAGAAAGGATATTTTCCTCAAGAATTCAATTCAAGTGTTTTATCAAAATTATTTTCCATCTAAGATAATAAAGGGTTCTGTTTCTATCCATATTTTTACATTGATTTGACTATGTTGTGATGGAATAATGTTTATGAATTCCTTTATCTTATATGAATTGATTTATGATGTCATGATGTTTCAAGAATCCCATTTTTGTTACATGTGTTATGCGATGATGTATGTTTTATGATTATGTGGAACACATAAGAAAGGATTCATTATAAGATGGGTGGGACCTATATCTCCCTCCAATGAATTGGGTAATGATTTTATATCTCATGAGATAGACATGGCTGGAACGGAAGGTTATTTCGGTTCAGTGATACAGGACTGAAACGAGGAGTGAACTCGGTTCAGAAAGGGACATTGTCCACTAAGATAGTCTTGGCAATGAGTCATGACTAACAAGAAATGATTTTCCATGATTATGTGTGCATGCCACAAAGTTTCAAGTTTCATGTTATGATTATGGTGATCTAATTTTCACTTCTATGATTTGTTCCATGTTAAGATATTATGATCTCTTTTGCAGGTTATGATTTTCAAAAAGATATGATATGATTTTTATTTCTTTTGTATACCCTTACTGAGCATTTGAGCTCACCCTTTTATGTTTTCTTTTCCCCAGGATATAAATAAAGGTTTTAGGTAAAAAAGGGAAGATCTTTATGAGAGATATTGAAGATCTTTCACCAAGATTAGAAGATTACGTTCCGAGTTTCCAAAGACACTAAACTATTACGATCCTTTAGTGTGTGTTTTTGTTATGTACTAAGTATTCCGCAAAAGTAATGTAATGTCCATGTACGTCAAGATACGGGTCTCTACAGTAGTTGTTTATTTATTTAGTGAAATGTGTTTATTTTATTTATATTTTATTTATTTTATTACACTTTTTAGAATTTTGGTATTGACTATTGTTTTCTTACTATTTCATTTTGTAGCAACATGGCTCCCCAGAAAGCTCCCACGCACCCACAGGAGGATGGTGGATAGGGTTCTCCCACACCGGTTGATCAGAGGCACATAGAGGCTGTGGTTTGGGCTATCCAATCTTTGGTATGAGGACCCACACTTACTTCTATTCCTATTAGGGAAAAAGATACAGGTCCTATAAAGGATAAAGTACAAGAGATTCTGAAAAACAAGACTCCTACATTCCGAGGTAGCTCAGAACCCCATGAAGTATAAGAATTGCTCGAGAAGATAGAGCGTATGTTTGAGTTCTTGGAAACACCCGAGGTGCTCATGGTGAAGTGTGCCTCCTTTCTGTTGGAGGGTCCCAACCATAAGTTGTGGGAGTTAGTGCTTCAGGCAGGGATGAATGAGCAGATGCGCTGGGGAGATTTCAAAGTTGTCTTCAATGAACAGTATTGCCTTGAGGTGTTGGCTTATGATAGGTCTAGAGAGTTCATGGAACTTGTTCAGGGGAATCTATCTGTGATGGAGTATTCCTACCATTTTTCTGAGTTGGTTCGGTACACTCCACAAATTGTCTATAATGAGGAATAGAAGGCCCAGAGGATTGAGAAAGTATTGCGACCATATATATACTCCCAGGTGTTATTGTTTATGTTGAGGACCTATGCTGAGGTTGTTGACCTAGAGTGCATGGTAGAGACTGATAAGAAAGGCAAGGAAGGATTTTATGGTTCAATATCAATAGTGGGAAGTGGCATCTCCTCAAAGAAGAAAAGGAATCAGGATGATCATGTGCAGAAAGGAGGGGTCAGTTCAGGCCACTCTTCCAGGCAGTTTTTATCTATGGATTCTGATGCGAGATCGGTCATGTGCCACCAGTGTGGGAAGCCTAGTAACATCTGACTTTTATGTACCTTCCTCTGAAACATTTTTACCAGTGTAGAGGTATGTGTCATTTACAACGTTTCTGCAGAGTGGCACGTCCACTTCTGAGTGGGGCAGGGTCAGTGGATTCAAGAGGAGTGCCAGCATTGTCCGAGCCATCGAGGACTGGGGAATCTAGATTTGGAAGTCATGGTGGTAATGTCGTATCATCTTATGGGAAGATCTAGTATAGGGAACAGCCACAAACTAGCAGTCATCATGAGGCTGATACTGGACATCTACATGGTGTGGATCAGGCACCAGCAGGATCAGAGGTGGGACCGTCGACAGTTTGAGGTATCATTTTGATCGCATCTTCTATAGATGCTGAACTTTTTGATATGAGTGCTTCTGTTTCATTCATTTCTTCTCGTTTTGTGGACATTATGAATTTTCCAACTGATTTTATGTCTTTCGCTATGGAGTTGGTGACACCGCTAGGAAAGAAGAAGGAGCAGGGTCTCAAGTGCCTGTCGTGTGCGCATTCTGTGTCAGGGGTCGAGATGGAGTGGGACCTCATGGTCTTAGATATGGACCAATTTGATGACACACGTGGTATGGAGTGTATAGTACAGTTCTAGGAACACATCGATTGCTACAGACGGTGTGTGAGTGTCACAGCACCTGATGGGAGTCATCAGGTTTTTCAGGGAGAATGAGATCCTCGGTCAGGTCGCGCAGGGCCTCCACTCCCAGAGTTGGGAAGTGTTATCTTCCAGTTGTCTTTGCTCATGCTAGAGGATGGTCTTTCCCCTAAAGGTGCACTACCTCGTGTAGTGAATGAGTTTCTAGAGTTATTCCCGGTTTATTATTCAGGTTTTCCCCCGGAGCGGGATGTGGAGTTTTTTATTGATCTAGTGCTGGGAACACAGACAATATCACTTCCCTCATACCGTATGGCCCCCAACGAGTTGAGGGAATTAACGATACAGATGGATGACATAGAATCCAAAGGATTCATTCACCTGAGCATCTCTCATTGGGCCTCTCCTGTGTTGTTCACGAAAAAGGCTGATGGGTCCCTCTGGTTGTGCATTGACTACCGGAAACTGAATAAGGTAAAAATTAAAAAAAAATACCCTTTTCCCAGAATAGATGATTTGTATTATTAGTTGATGGGGGAAAAGTGGTTCTCAAAGATAGACATGCGTTCAGGGTATCATCAACTCCGGGTGAATGAGTCAGATATCCCAAAGGCAACCTTTCGAAGTATGTAGGGCCACTTTGAGTATTTGGTCATGCCATTCAAATTGACCAATACTCCAGTGGTCTTTATAGAAGTCATTAACATGGTGTTTAATCAGTATCTCAATTCCTTTTTTATGGTGTTTGTGGATGACAATCTGGTATACTCTGGCTCAGAGTAGGAACACGAACATCACTTGAGGATTATTTTGGGTACGTTATGGGATCACTACCTCTATGAAAAGTTTTCAAGGTGCACTTTCTTTATCAGAGAGGTTATATTTCTAGGGAATGTGATCTCAGGTCATGGATATTAAGTGGACCCTGAGAAAATTAGTGCGGTCATGTCGTGGGAGCAACTGAAGAATGTGTTCGAGATCCGGAGTTTTCTTGGCATGGCTCGTTATTACAAGCTATTTGTTTGGGATTTCACTCATCTTTCTTCATCAATGACCTCCCTCATGCAGAAAGGGGTGAAGTTTGTATGGGGTCCATAATCTTCTATGTTACATGGTAATTTAACATGATTTATAAAATCTTCAAAAGATGCGCCAAGTTCTATCATTACATCTAATGCCATCTCAAAATCCTGGTTGGTCTCACTAGTGGAAGCATTTGATGTTTCTTCTTGTCGACCATCATCCTGCGGTCCCTGACCCTAGACATCTCCCTCAGTTAAAATGGCGGTGTTGGTTGCATTGGATACCAAGAGCTCTAATGGAGGGATTGAACCTGAAATATCATAGAATAGAAGTCCTTAGATGTTTCATTCAACATTTTATGGAGCATTGTTGACTTACCAGAAGAGGGTTCTTCTCTTCTCGCAACAGCAGTAGGAGGGATACTGGGAATAGATGCTGGCTCTTCTCCAGGAGCAGGAAAGTCAGCCTGAACATGCAATTGTTCCACAGTACCCTCCACGGTCCTCAAAGGAGGATCATTATTTTCCCTCAGAGGGGAAATTGGAGAATCCCGTGAAATCCCCAGAAATATGAGAAAACTTTTCATGGGTATAGATTCATGATTATCCGAAGGACATACCACTACAGATAAAGTGTTTGGTGGAGGACGTCCTCCTTCATCGCCTTTGTCCATTTGTCTTCTTAAGAGTATCAGCAGTCTCCCTTATTGGCACGTGAATTGGATAATGGAAGGCCATGTCCAACTCCTCATTCATGGCATGATGGCCTAGATATATATTGCCCGATTCACTAGGAGACTCATCAGCAGCCCCAATGGCAGTACCACCAGGGTTGTACAATGGTGAAGGAACATAATCTGTTCCTTTCTTTGCGAGCTGTAAGGTGAAGAAAATAGTTTACATGAGTAAAAAAGCTTCTATTGAAATCATGTTGTGAAGCAAATAAGGAATGAAAACATACATCTTCAGGATCCACATAATCATGCCACTCCTCATAAGTCCCCTCAGCGGCACCACGATCTATCAATTCCTTCACCCGTTTAGTGACATGAACAGAATCATCAGTGGAATATATGAGAATTTCCAGCTCTCTAAAGTAATCCCACACTTCATTGGGGGTTTTCCTAGTATTGGATATCTGTAGGAGCCATGATATTCCATATTCTAGGGAGTTTTAGACCCTCGCACAAATCAAACCAGGTAGTCTCAATACCACAATATAGACTCTACCATGTCTGGAAAGCCTCTGGTCATAGATAATCAGTGTGTGTACCAAAAGGCTGTGAGGAAGGTCCTACAATTTTCAACTTCAATTTCTTCCCAGATCCTACACCTATTGATAGAGAATAAGAAAATAAGACTTATTTCTTTATAAAGTGGTGTTAATTAAATAACCACAATGATGTAACTCACCAGGAGTTGATGGAGTATGTCTTTTGATTCTAACTGGAGGATTATATTGGGCACGAGGCCTCTTTTACACTTGTTGAACCTCATCATCCCTATCATGGGAATTCAGTGGATTAGTCCTAGAGGAGGAATCTTGCGAATCAGCTTCAAGTGGGGAAGCATCACCTTCATGAGGAAGGGTTCCTTTCTCTACAGTCCTATTCCTTTTCCCCACCTGATAAACTGGGTGATTAATCACCCCTTTAGGGTATGATGCTATCCAGTGATGGGCATACCATGTAGTCAATTTATTTTCCGCTTTTTCAACTGGTAGATCAAATACCGCCTCAGTATTCTCCCTTGACGTCAGCAGCCACAATTATCGAGAAACCACTGGATGTTTCTCTAACCTACCATGTACTGGGGAGATACAACAATTTGTTGTAGACACATGAATTGACATTCAAATCTATATGGAGTATAGGCCTCACATATAATATCTTCGTCAATCCTAGAAACTAGCACACCATCCCTGAAATCTAGCATGTATGATCTTAAATCCAAGTGGGTTGTTCCATCATCATCAAACCGCCCGGTTGGCAGATTTCCATAGGGAAAAATGTTGAATTCCTTAAACATGCTCAACCTCAGTTTCATGTCATAGGAATTAAGATCTAATGTAGAAACTCCAGAGAATGCTTACACTGACGGCTTGAAAGAACATCCAAGAATTTTTACTCTATTCTGTACATTATAAGTCTTGAAGTGAGTGGTGATCCATCCACATAAAACCTTGAATGGTCCCTCTATTCATAAAGGAGATTTACCCATGAAGACATGAAGTAAACTACTGTGAATCATTTCTAAAATTTGGGTAGCGAACCCAACCATTTTTCCCTCAACCAACATTGCCGCAATAACGATGGTCCCTAGCCTGATGCCTCCCTTCGAGTCCCTGACTGGAAATAGATAAACACTGAGCCACAAAGCCAAGAATCCCTCCAGCCAAGTCTTATTTGGGATCCTTTGATTCACCTCATATCCCCACTTCTCAAACACTCCTTCTTCTAGAGTTGTGCAGAATTTTCCAGGAGCACCCCTCTTCTCAGGTTTTGGGCAGGTAGTAGGATGGGTGGGCCTCTTATCCTTGGATTTATTTTTCACGGATCATTTTTCCTTCGGCTCCTTCTACTTTGGATCCTTCTATTTCTTCTCAATAAGAAATATATTCATCCACTCCTTCGGATGAATATCCTTTCTAGAAAGAGATTAGGAGGTCTCTGAACTCTTGAACCTGTGGAAGATTTTAAATAATTCCCAATCCAAACCAGGAGTCTTATCTGAATCATTCCAAGTCACCTTCATAGGAATTAATTCATCATACATATCTCCCAAAATTAGAGCCCCTGAGTTCCTATGGACATCCCATAGACTGATTCCTACTTCTCCATGAGTCAGATGGAAAGAATTGGTTTCTGGGCTCTAGTGGCTGAGTATCTCTGGAACGAAGTTATCATGTCTATAAACATATGTCTTCCCAACCCAGATAGATTCATATATCTCCCACTCCTTTTAGATCATTGACAATCTCTGCATAGGTTTGTCATACCCAATATTCCCACATCCAAGTTGGCTTCACCCCTCCCCCAGGACGGAAGTCCCAAATTTTCTTCTTGACTTTGGATTGATCCATCTGAGAATTTAGTATGATTGAAGGATGCCAATGTGTTTTCATCTCAGTCTTATGAGGTTACATATCTGGCATAAAAGGGATATGATGCATCATGTGGGCCTTCACCACTATTCCAGCATTTATAAATCCTCCTCCACATGAGATATTTGTTGAAGAAAAGTTGGTGTACCTCTAAAACCATGAAAATGGGAGAAATTTATTTGCATCTGGAATAGTGACTTCTAGCAGATGACCATAACCATACAAAGGCAGATAAGTGCTTTGTGGGAAATCAATGTGATATTTCTTCATATACATAGCCAAATCTGGGAGAGTGCTATCACAGATGGTATAATAATTTTGGCCAACGATATCTATCATTTAATCAATTATTTTTCTTTCCAGTTCATCAGCCATTCCAATTCGTGTTGGAGCCATTAAGTCTACACAATAGTTGAAAAAACTAACTCTTAATTGGGTTTATTTTTCATTAAATTTGTGAAGTAAGTCAAAAAAATGTCAGAGTTATTAAGGCGTTCATGTCTAAGATTGGTGCTCAAGTATGGACGAGTCTTGCAAGTGTTTATGTGCCACGCATGTTTTTGGTGCGCATGTATAACCGCGCAAGTCAAAGTACCTTGACAGCAGCGCGACAGTGAAGAAACAACGGAAAAAGAGAAACTTGCATGGAGAGGGTGACCTACACGACGAGAGCTCGAAAATACAGATATCAGATGTTATGCACTGAAAATTAGTGCATATTTATAGGCCAGGCTGCCCACCTATGCACCCACAGCCAGCACACTCCATCCAGCGTGCTCCAGCCCTACGCGACTTGCACCTGCGCGATGGTAGTTGCGCGGTGAATGTTGTACATCTCGAACCTCTCGTTGTTTGATTTTCATGATCACAATCACTTTCATTTTTATCTAACATTGTGTTTTAAGTGTTTGTGTTGATAGGCATTTGATTGCCAAGAAGTTGACCAAGGAAGAGGCAGAAATGGACTGAAATTCAGTCCACCGGCCGACCGGTGGCTTCACCACCGGCCAGCCGGTGGCACCCAGACTCAAGGGGTAGCTACTGCCTTCCCACCGGTCGACCGGTGGCTCTGCCACCGGTCGACCTGTGGCATCCAGCCCAAATAGTGCAATCTACTGTCTTTCCACCGGCCAGCCGGTGGCTCCTCACCGGTCGATCGGTGGAGCCTGGATCAAGACTCTTCTTCTCTACCAAGGCACCGGCCAGCCGGTGGAGATGTACCGGTCGACCGGTGGCCCCTGGACCAGACTTCTCCTCCACTGCCAAGGCACCGGCCAGCCGGTGGAGCTGTACCGGCCAGCCGGTAGCACTGGTCAAACTAGCCGTTGGCTTTGACCAGTCAACTCCAAAAGCCTCCCAACGGCTCCGAGGCCTTTTCCAACGGCTCCAAAGCCCTCCAACGGATACTTGAAGGTTCCTAGCCTATAAATAAAGGCCTAGGAAGCCCCGGAACAACATACAAGCCACCGGACACATTGTTGATCATTTTGGCGAAGCTCCGGCGGATTGTTCCAAGGGAACCCCAAGTGCTCCATCCATTTCCACATCCAAGAGCACCACTCAAGAAGCTTGGGAGAGCACGCTACATCAACTCCATCATACTTTGGCGCCCAAGTCTTCCTCAATCACGGTTTTTCATTCTTTATTTATTTTGAGCTTAAAATTGGGTTTGTGCCTACAAACCCCAAACTTTTCTCATCCCCTCTTTCTTTTGGGTTTCACATCACCACTAAGGTGTGAAGAGGTTGCCAAGCTTTCCTTTAAATAGCTTGAGACATAGGTGAGCTATCCTTCACCTGTAAGAAGGATAGTGGGTTCTTGCTAAACCATCAAAAGCAAGTGGGTTCTTGCTAAACCACAAAAAGCAAGCTGTAATAGGTCCTAGTGCTACCTCAAAGCCTAGTGGGTTTCTTGCTAAAACCATTGAAAAGCAAGCGGTAGGAATCTCTCAACGGTTGAGTTGGGAGCGGAGACGTAGGCCGGGTTTTGGCCGAACTCCGTTATCAATTTCTTGTGTCTTGCCTCATTTATTTCCGCTGCATCTTAACTTTGATTTTTAAATTGTTAATCATTTTTTAAAAGGCAATTCACCCCCTCTTGTCATTCCTCCCTCCTTGGGTGTTTTCTCCGACCCAACAATTGGTATCAGAGGGCGTATTTGAATAATTCCCTAAACCGGTTTCAAATTAAAGATCCTTTTTTTTGATGGCTTCTACCGCTTCTTCCTCTCAATCCCCCGAAGGACATTCTTTGGATCGTGCTCCATTCTTTGATGGAGCCGATTATACTTTTTGGAAAACCCGCATGACCACATTTCTTAAAAGCATTAGCTATCCTATTTTTAAAATTGTCATGCATGGTTACACTCTCTCTAGTAAAGATGAATCTAAATGGACCCCCGTAGACATTGCAAATTTTGAGCTTGATGGCAAAGCCATGAACGCTCTACATTGTGGGTTAGATCGTAATGTTTTTGATTGTATTTCTTCTTGCACATCTTCTCATGATATTTGGAAATGTTTAGAACTTACCCATGAAGGCACTAAGAAGGATCAAAAGCAAGAACCCGACAACAAGAGAGAACCCGATGAAAAATCCGTGCCCAATTGCCCACTTCATAAGAAAAGGGCCAAGAAGAAGAGAAAGAAAAAGGTCCTCAAGGCCACATGGAGTGACACCTCCTCATCCTCCTCCTCCTCCTCCTCAAGCGACAACGGTACAAAATGCCTAATGGCATTCCATGAGGTAACATCTTCCGACTCCTCCTCTTGTTCTTCAAATTCAAATTCTTTAAATCATCTCTCTTATGAAGAACTCTCTCACGCTAGAGACCAACTTGAAAATGGTTTTCACGAACTCTCTTCAAAATTTGTTGCTTTAAAAAAATCTTTCAAAAAACTCTCCTCCGAAAAAGAACAACTTCTCAAAGAGAAGGAGGAGTTGACCCTAAAAATCCAAAACCTCCCCGATGTTGATTCCTTGGAATCAACCATTAAGGACCTTAGGGAATCCCTAGCCAAGTTCACCAATGGGGAACAAAACTTGATCAAACTCTTAGGATCTCAACGAGTATCTAGAACCACCCATGGACTTGGCTACACCAACATAGCCTCCTCCTCCCATGCACCCACTGTTTTTGTAAGGGGGAGCTCCGATTTTAAATTTTGCAATTATTGTAAGAAACCCGGGCACCTCATTTATGAGTGTGATTGTAAAAATGCCCGGTACGGTCAACCCAAATCTTTTTACTTTTCGGACGAATTCTATAGGAGAAGACCCGCCATGAGACAAGTATGGATTGAAAAATCCCTATTGGCAAGTCTCTCCGGGCCTAAAATCATCTCTTTTCAAAATCCCTCTCCCCGATGATTTTTTTGTTTTTATTTAGGGGAGTTAGGATCTTTTTTGTTTTTCTTTCAATTCACAATTTTCTTTTAAATTCTCATTTCTAAATTTCCAACAGTTGGTATCGATTTTTTTTAATTCAAAACTTTCAATTCAAACTGTTCTTCAATTTTTGTTTCAAATCATTCAATTTCCAAAATTTCAATTGATTTTCAAATCTCATCCCTTGTTTTTCAAAATTTCCCTCAATCAAGTTTTATGCCCCACTCTATTTTGATAATCACAAAGGGGGAGAATTTCTTGATTGATTGGGGGAGAAACTTTTTTGATCATGCTTTGCTTTACATTTCATTTTATTTATGCATTCCTTTCAATTCATGTTTTTACTTTAATTGTTTAAGTGATTGTGATCATCAAAATAGGGGGAGATTGTTGTACATCTCGAACCTCTCGTTGTTTGATTTTCATGATCACAATCACTTTCATTTTTATCTAACATTGTGTTTTAAGTGTTTGTGTTGATAGGCATTTGATTGCCAAGAAGTTGACCAAGGAAGAGGCAGAAATGGACTGAAATTCAGTCCACCGGCCGACCGGTGGCTTCACCACCGGCCAGCCGGTGGCACCCAGACTCAAGGGGTAGCTACTGCCTTCCCACCGGTCGACCGGTGGCTCTGCCACCGGTCGACCTGTGGCATCCAGCCCAAATAGTGCAATCTACTGTCTTTCCACCGGCCAGCCGGTGGCTCCTCACCGGTCGACCGGTGGAGCCTGGATCAAGACTCTTCTTCTCTACCAAGGCACCGGCCAGCCGGTGGAGATGTACCGGTCGACCGGTGGCCCCTGGACCAGACTTCTCCTCCACTGCCAAGGCACCGGCCAGCCGGTGGAGCTGTACCGGCCAGCCGGTAGCACTGGTCAAACTAGCCGTTGGCTTTGACCAGTCAACTCCAAAAGCCTCCCAACGGCTCCGAGGCCTTTTCCAACGGCTCCAAAGCCCTCCAACGGATACTTGAAGGTTCCTAGCCTATAAATAAAGGCCTAGGAAGCCCCGGAACAACATACAAGCCACCGGACACATTGTTGATCATTTTGGCGAAGCTCCGGCGGATTGTTCCAAGGGAACCCCAAGTGCTCCATCCATTTCCACATCCAAGAGCACCACTCAAGAAGCTTGGGAGAGCACGCTACATCAACTCCATCATACTTTGGCGCCCAAGTCTTCCTCAATCACGGTTTTTCATTCTTTATTTATTTTGAGCTTAAAATTGGGTTTGTGCCTACAAACCCCAAACTTTTCTCATCCCCTCTTTCTTTTGGGTTTCACATCACCACTAAGGTGTGAAGAGGTTGCCAAGCTTTCCTTTAAATAGCTTGAGACATAGGTGAGCTATCCTTCACCTGTAAGAAGGATAGTGGGTTCTTGCTAAACCATCAAAAGCAAGTGGGTTCTTGCTAAACCACAAAAAGCAAGCTGTAATAGGTCCTAGTGCTACCTCAAAGCCTAGTGGGTTTCTTGCTAAAACCATTGAAAAGCAAGCGGTAGGAATCTCTCAACGGTTGAGTTGGGAGCGGAGACGTAGGCCGGGTTTTGGCCGAACTCCGTTATCAATTTCTTGTGTCTTGCCTCATTTATTTCCGCTGCATCTTAACTTTGATTTTTAAATTGTTAATCATTTTTTAAAAGGCAATTCACCCCCTCTTGCCATCTTCCCTCGCTTTTTTCCGACCCAACAGTGAAAACCTACACGCCTATTTCCCTTTGGTATCTCTTCTTTTCCTCAGAGTCACATCCTTATTCTTCCGGATCCAACTCGGGGGGGGGGGGGGGTTTGACACTCTTTTTCATCACATTTTTTAAAAGAATGGAAAGGGAAATGACTGAACACAAATTGTTTCATCCGTTGAAGAAAACATCAAAAATCGACAAAGGAATGAAACAGGATTCAAAGATCCTTGCACTACACAAGTTCCCTTACTTCCGCACAAGTACACTTGCACGACGCCTAATGGTCGTCCAGGTGACTTGCACGCCCTATTTGAAAACCACCCAAGGTATTCAGAAGCCTATAAATAGACCCTGTGGGCCCCCCATTGAGGAGGGAATTTTTCCAGAATTCAGATATAGAGCTCTGAATGCCCAGGTCTCTTTTTCAAGTCTTTCGAACACTTATAAGGTAATTATTTACCTAGAATGGAATCTCTAAACAAGGGGAATATGGTATAACTGTTATAAATCACTAACACTTGTGCGCCTAAAAGTTTTTACCTTAAGGGACATGAACACACTTGCGCACCTCCTTACCTATTCATTGAAACTTGCACTCCAATCTTATGGAAGTACCTCAGGATGATTCTAAAGACTTTGGTCAAGAATTGCCCAAGTATTACTCTACTAGGCAAGGATCGCGCAAGTACCCATGAGCCGCGAAGGTATACCTACGCACCCAATACATGCGCGCCCACGCAGTACCTATGCCCCTTCCTGGACTTGCGCTCCCCTCTCTATTTGGGTGCCCTTCCTGCACATTTAACCCCTCTTATGCCATTCTGACTCTCTTATTCAAGATTTAGTCTTTAAGACACTCTTCAAAGCCATTTATGGCATGTTTTATTGATTTACTTCTTTATCTGAAAGGAGATCCGTGGAACATGTCTCAAAACATAGTGATTTTTACATATTTATGTCACTAATGTTATGGAGTTCATTCATTCAACCTCATCAATTAAGATGATAAAATCATTAACTTGGGCCTCCTTTTCAGGAGTAAGCCCCAATCCAAATCTTCATTAATTTGGGAATCCTCCTTAGGCGTAAGCCCCAAATCCTCATTAATTTGGGAATCTACCTTAAGAGTAAGCCCCAAGTCCTCTAACATGGGCCTCCTTTTCAGGAATATGCCCCAGTTATAATTACCCAAATTTGGGCATCCTCCTCAGGATTAATCCCCAAACCTTAATTCCATTAACATGTGCTTCCTTTTTAAGAATAATCCCTAGTCTCAAATATGGGCATCCTCTTTAGGAGTAAGCCCCAAGTACCTTTATTTTCAAATACATTTAACCTGGGCCTCCTCCTTTGGAATAAGCCCCATTATTAATTTCTCTTAACCAGTCATAATTCCTTTTGATCTAGGCTTCCATCTCAAGAGTAAAACCCAATCATAAGTCCCCTCCTAACATGGTCATCTTCCTTAGGATTAAGCCCCAAGATTAGAGTATCCAAATCTCCATGAAGCACATATACCTTTATGGACCTTGTTCATGGATTTCTTCCCTGAACTAAATCTTAATCCTCAACTATTTCGGTAGTCATACATACATAAGCCCACTTCATTGCATGGAAAAATTGTCTCGTTTCACCAATACCTCTTGTTTCTCATGCTGAGAATGACTCACATGAGGTTAGAGTGTAAAAGTAATCATGAAATCTTTCTTTGAGACATCAATCATGCATAAATATCATACTCCCTTACACGAACTATGTGGGTTATGATTCCTTTTCCAAAAAAAGGGATACGTAGGTATCCCATCAGAGGGTATGATCCCAACTCTGAAATAATCCATGTCCTCCTGAATGACAATAATCATCATGTGCCACACTAGGTGTCTTTAAAACTAGTATGGTCATCATAATGACCAAGCGACTTTTATGTATTTAAGGATACCATCAACTAATATTATCTAACAAATACAGATGATTCTCTATTGATGAAGAACATCAAATACATTTAAAAGATTCTCTAAATTTCCTTCATATCAATTATTGATTGTAGGATTTAAAGGAACGAACATTTTATACCTTGTAATGTAATAATGATTCACAAAAATAACTTAAATCTAAATGAGAGTCCTGGAGTAGATAATAATTCCCCTTAAAATGGTGTGATGAGTCCGACCTCCCTTCCTCTCGACCAATGAAAATTCCTAAGCCTCATCAGTCCACAACTAATGAGCACCTACCATTGGAATGTAGGTCCAAATGGATATGGGTTCATTGGATGTCTATGGTTCTACTAAAAAACCCATTAGAAACCTATTGGAATGTTTGAACTTTCAATCAACGAGGTCATCCCCAATTATAGAGGGAAAGAGCTGTGTTACTCATCCAATAATGGAATAGTTACCCACTATCACACACAAGCCATTCACTGCTAGTCGACAGCCTCTGTTGTTTGAGAAAATGTTCTTGAGGCCATGTGACCAACTGAGTACGGGGAACCTTTGGTAGGCCCTCAGAACCTGGATGATACAAAGTGGCATCAGAGGAATTTTCTTCTTCTTTACATTGTATTTGGAGCCTATAGATAGGTATTGGAAGGAATATGTAGTTGTTAATATGTTGTTCTGGGAAGTAGCTAACTTGTGTATAGGGGAAAACCAAAATGCCATAAATATTTTAATTTTTCTCGTTTATTAATTATTATAGTTGGTTTAATTTTACCTTTGAGTGAATGACATGTTTTTTATGCTATTATTGATGTTATTGACGTTCTATTTATGATATAACCCAATGGGATGAAGCTATTCCATCTCGTGCATCATATATGCACTTTCTAGAGATCACATGTCTTTTATTTTCGTCAGGCCATTTAGAGTGCATCACCGATGTCATGTTGTTTGGATATATGTTGTGCTAAATATGAATGATGTTGTGATAGATGCATTAATAATATACCAACTACATGATAGGGTATTGGATGGTGTATTTTATGTTTGAATGAATTCCAAAATTTGGTCCATGAGTTGTTATGGGCACTTAGAGATCATATCTTGGTGTATCATGTGATTGATTGCACTATTATACATTTATATACATGAATATGATTCCATGATTTGATTCACGGGGAGTATAAGCCCCCACATAATGATATTTTACAGTTTATTGTTTATTTCAGTGTTTTTATGGGGATTCAGAGTAGTTTTTATGGATTAATATAGAGGAAACCCCTGAATAAGAAGTGTGTATTAATGAGTACACACTGTTTATCCTTCTATTCTGGAGGAAAAATATTTTGTATGTATACTCCATGTACTATATGTACACTCTGTTTAGTCCTAAACCATGTGATTGGTCGTGTGGGCTGAGACACGGGGTTGGGAAATGTTTGGTTACACACACCATTTCTTTGGTGTACATGTCGTCTTATAAGAGTCATGTATATATCAGTGAGACCAGAAAATTAGGTGGATGAAACACATGTTGTACATGTGTTTTTATATTCTCACCTTCCACATAGATTCGACCGTTCAATTAGTATGTGACTAACGACCCGGATGGTTAGGACATAAGGGATACATGTCGTGTATCAGGTGCACATGCCCTGTAGATTTACCAATGTAAGATTGGTGTGTATAGCCATGTAGAGGAACATGGGTTGTGAAAAATAATTCATGTACACACTATGTATCAAGGAGAACACACCTTGTGGAAGTGTGTTATATGACCAGGTTAGGCAGAAGTGCACACCCATTTAAAGGATTATGGGAACACGTCGTGTAGTGGTTATACACACAATGTATCTTTTTTTAAAATCATGAATGTTTTCTTTCTCCAGTTCTTTTCATGCACTTCTATGTTTTAGTCTATGATAATCTTAAATTGAAGCATGTGGTTAACCTTGAAAAGTCATGCCACTGAGATTTCCACTGGTTATACACCAGATACCAGGAAATGATAAAAAAAATGGACATGGAACAACATGGAAAACCAGTAGATCCTCCTATTATTCCCACCTTGGAACCAGCCACCATTCAGGATGCAGGTGCCAATGCACAGTTCCATGATGGCTTCATTAGGTTTATACAGACCTTATAGGGAGAACCCCATCCTTCCCCATCTATGGCAGAGTTATCATAGGTTTTTAGCAGTAGACTCCTCCCGCATTCCCAGGGGATGGTGGACCATAGATATAAAATCCATGGTTAGAATCCATTCATTCTATATTCAATCATAATGATACAAATCTTGAGTGGAGGGTGAAATTCACTACTTACATGATTCAAGATTTCTCTAAGATCTGGTGGGATGTGACATCACAGGTGGGATGCCAGCAGGTTATGGCATGGTCTGATTTTCATCCGGCCTTCAATGATTACTTTTACCTAGAGACATTGAGGTCCAAACGAGACCGAGATTTCATGAGTTTGGTGTAGGGTACTCTCTCAGTTATGTGATATTCTTCTTGCTTCACGGAGCTGAAGCGCTACCCAACCATTCATGGGGGTGATGATTTTTTCATGGAGAGGAAATTTTATGATGGTATCGGGCATGGCATATGATATCAGGTGAGCATCTTTAGGTTTAATTATACCACTTCTATATTCAACTAGGTACTAATCAAAGAGAGAAACCTGAGAGATTCTGGATCTATGATCTGGGGTGGTTTGGTATCTAGAATTGGTACCCCTTTGACTGACAGCAATAATTGCCATAAAAATTCTATGCATGCAGATTTAAGTAGGAAGAATAATTCTTTAGGTATCTAGGTGGTATGCTACTAGTGGGGACTGAGAAAGAATATGATTCTGCATTTCCCTACAGACCCAGTTGAGTTCCTATCTTGTGGAAACATGGGTCATCTTCATTGTTTCTGTTAGATTTTCTCACTAGTAGCTAGTGATAGAGGTTTTATTTCAACTCCTTATACCAAATTAGGACAACCAGTCCCACATCGGTTAGGGAATTAGAGTTTTTAGGCTATTTAAGTTGAGGAGGAGGTCGTCTCTCTAGTGGTCAGGCATAAGATTTTTCACAACCACATTGTGGATCACCACTGGGATCAAATACCTAATCATAGGGTTGTGGTGCAGGTCAGACTTTTGTGATTGAATAGACCCTAGAGGGGAAGTATCTCAGATGCTCTATTGATAGAGGTATGATTCTAGTTAACTCGATTTTAGCATCAAAAAATTATAATATAAGGGCTTCCAATATTTTCATAATTTTTGTTTTTGTGGAGAGGCATGGGCTATGTATCTTTACTTATGTGAATATCTTGACATTTAAAACTCCATTTGGAATTCGAACGAATAGTGTACATCTATGAAGAGAGTTCCCTCTTAAGGTTGGTGGGTGAAACTTTTATGGGAACTTTTTTTAGAAATGATGGTCTATGAATTCATTCTCAGAATAGACTATTTGGTTCCCTTATTTTCTGTTACCGATTTCTATAATCATAGGGTGAGTTTCACGTCACTAGAGGGTGGTTTGTTTCGACATAAGGAAGAATGGGGTGTCCAACATATCCGAGCTGCTCCTGACCATCATGGGTTGTGAGGATTTACAAAAAATATTACCAGTATGTATCTGGATGACCAGGGGACTTCATATATGGATTTTCCCCTAGGGGTGAATCGTTTCAAAGATGTATTTCATGAGTAATTTTCAGGTTTTCTTCCAGAGTGAGAGGTAGATTTCCATATTGATCCTATTCCAGGAGAGGCGTCAATGTCCCATTAATCATTATAGGATGGATACACTAGAGTTACAAGAGCTCAAGAGGTAGTTAAAAACGTTATATGAAAAGGGTTTCATCTAAATGAGTATGTATCCTTAGGTTTCACATATCCTATTTGCGGAGAAGGAAGACTGTACCCTCAGACATTGTGTGGATTATCGGAAGTTGAACTAGATGACAGTAGTAAACTGACATCCCTTACTGGCGATTGATGATATTATTGATTAGATTCTAGAAGACTGAGTGTTCTCAAAGATTGAATTTAGATTCAGTTATCATTTTTTTCATGTTAGACCATTTGTTATACCACTTACAACATTTCAATGTAGGTATGATTTATATGAGTTAGTGCTTATGTCGTTCAGTATCATGAATGCACCTGTAGTTTTTATGGCACAGATGAACAATGTGTTCCATCCATATTTGGATTCCTTCGTAGTAGTCTTCATGAAAAATATCTTGGTGTACTATCACACTCGAAATTACCATGTCACACATCATGAGATAGTTTTGATTACACTGAGTGTACATCAATTATATGTTATGCTCTCAAAATGTCACTTTTGAAGGACCAGATTCACTTCTAGGGACATGATATCTCTGATAAACGAGTATTAATAGACCTAGCGAAGGCGAGAGCAGTATTTTTCTCAGATCAGCCGAAGAATTTATTTTAAAAATTTAGTTTTCTAGGGATGGAAAGTTACTAAACACGTTTTATATAGAATTTTTCAAGCTTTTTAGTCATAATTACGGGTATAACTAAAAATAGTGATATGTACCTATGGAATAATTCCTATGATTCACCCTTTCATGATTTAAAATAGAGGTTGAATTCAGAACCAATATTTGTTTTTATACAGCTGGGAAGTTGTTACACTGTTTTCTATGATTCATCATGCATTGGGCTGGGATTAGTGTATATGTAAGGGGAAGGAGTCATTGCATAGGGGTCCTTAAAGTTGAGTCCCCACGAGAGGAATTACCAAATGCATGATCTTGAGTTTGCTACACTTGTTATTGCCTTGCTCTATTAGAAAAATTATCTTTTGGAATATCATATTTCGGTATTACCCAACGAAAAAATTATCAAGTAAATCATTACCCCGTGTGACCTAAATCTGATACAGTGAAGGTGTGTTGAGTAACTTTAGTCCTTTGACATTGAGCTTGCTTTCATGCTTGGTAATGGAAACACACTGGATAATGCGTTCATTATGAGGAATCAGACACAAGGAGTTCAAAAGCCTAACATTGAATTTATACTTATGGATTTGTCCTATGAGATGTATTTGGAGACGCACGACAAACTGGGGAAGATGTTTCATTCTTTGGTAGTTGTTACCTCAACTATACTTGATCGAGTGCGAATGAGGTAGTTATCAGATTCTGAATGCCTAGTCATACGAGAGAGTGTGTTAAGAGAGAACCATATTATTGGATGAACTGTATTCAAGGATCAGAGATTTCATTTTCATGTGCTCGTATGGGTGTCAATAGACATACGCGTGGAGCTGATGTGCGATTTTCATTCTTTGGTCAGGGAAGTTCATCCTGGAGTCACCAAGATGTATTGAGATCTAAATTTTTATTATAAGTGGCTAGGTATGAAAAGAGATGTCACTAATTTTGTCATGATATGTTCTACTATCAACAGTTGAAGGTAGAGAGTCAGTGACCAGCAAGGCTTTTACAGAAGTTATCCACTCATGAGTGGTAGTGCAATGATGTCGTGATGGGCTTCGTGATATTTTTTCGGGGTCGCCTCGAGGGAATGATGCAGTTTTGGTTAACGTTGATAGACTCATGAATGTTTCAATTTGTATAATGACCAAGGAGACCTTAAATTTTAATGAAATGGGATGTTTTTATATCCTTTAGATTGTACGTTTGCATGGGGTTCCACAGTCCATCATTTCAGACATGGATGCCAGTTTTACTTCGTTGGTATAGCAGGGACTGTAGGAGGCATTGGGAACACATTTACTTCTGAGTACAACATACCATACCCAAAAAGATGTCCAGTCCAAGAATATGATTTAGGTGATGGAGGATATACATCGAGATTGGGTCCTATATTTTGGAGGTTCATGGGAGAATCAAAAACCTATGGTTGGGTTTTCATTCAATAACAGTTTTTACGAAACTATTCATGTTGAACCTTATGTGGATCTGTACAGTAGTCCCTGCCGATAACCCCTATGATGGCTTGAACCAGGAGAGGAACCTATATTGGGTCCTCGTCTTGTCCTATATATCATAGAGTAGGTGGAGTTGATTCAAAATAAGATGTTTATGCACTGTCATGATAGAAGTATTATGTTGATCATCTGAGATGGCCTCAGTAGTTCGAGGTCATAGATCAAGTTTTTCGACGTGTCACACCGAGGTTGGAAAAAAATTGGATTATAATATAGGAAAATATTTCAACGAGATACGTTGGGACGTTTAAGGTTTTTTAGAGAGTTGGGATGGCTGCCAATCATTTTTAGTTACCTCAAAGGTACTAGGAAATCCACAACGTCTTCCACATTTCTTAGCTATGTCATTACTTCTCACAATCGTCCCATGTTTTTCAATATAAGGTGGTCGAGTTGAAAATATATGAATAATTTGAGGAGAATTCTATGTGGATTTTTTATTGAAGAACGAAGGTTCTACGTGGCTAGTATGTACCTCTCGTATGGTTGTTATGGATGCATGGGCGAGTAAAGGATGTGACTTGGGGAGGGAGTCCGATGTGCGATCGCAGTGGCCAGAGATGTTTGAGGATTCTTATTTTTGACCTTATTAGAGAAATTGGATGATAATTTTGTAAGAACCGTGATCATCAGTTCATGTAATGATCTTGATTTTGGATGTTTTTGAGAAAAAGGGTAGAATCTAGAAATTTATGGAGTACACGCCATGTACATATGAGAACACACCATGTACATGGTTGTTGTGGGTAGTCATGTCTTGCCCATGTAACGGATAAGTACATGGTCGTGTGGGGTGACCTAGAGACCACCTAATGTGGGGAACATCAATGGAATATACATTCCATTTATCGTTAAATAACACAATGTTTATTTTTAATTTTAATTGATATGTCGTTCAGGGACTGCATCTCATTTGTAGAAACAAATTATTCTAAAACCATCTAGTCCTGGAGTGACAAGAATCACCAAACATTCATCCAGCCATCGATCGCGTGACAATTCTCTGAATTGAACACCGTCTATTTCATTAGAATCATCGTGATGATTTTTTCATTCTTCTAGACCCTCTCCACATGTTTTCTCCACTATTGTAAGATAATTGTGGTTGAGAGTTTTATCATTTTTTTTGATATACTACATTCAAGGACATTTAAATGACTGAGGATGAACTATATCAATCATATAACATTGAGGTAGGTTGTTTGTGACTTTCCATATATTTCATTAAATTATATGTAAAAATAGTGTTGAATACCCAAGATTATGGTATTGAATGTTTTGTGAATTTACCCCTATTACTACTTGGATTGTTTTATTTTCTCGAGTAAGGGTGTTTGATTATGAATTGGCTTTATTAACATACATTTGGATGTGTTTTACCCTGTTTTTTTTATATTTGCTATTGTGTCTAGAACTGCCTATTATGATGTATGGGTTTCCCTTTCCTAGTACTGTTAAGAAGGATTTGATATTATGTTACATTCTTGTGAATATCATTATGGTTGTTTATCCAATTAGTATTTGAGTTTTAATTTGTAGAATAGATATCATTTGTGGATGATTATATTACACAGATATGTTAGAACCTATTATAGTGAGACCATAGGGGAAATGGATGTTGAGGGATTTCCCAGAGTGTCTGTTACCTTTCACATTGTGAGACTAAAGTGGGAATGGATGATGAGTTCTCCCTCGAAGTGTTTGTAGTATACTTTTTTAAGACCATGTGGGAAATTAGACTTTATGTGCTTCCTCATAGATTCTATAGATGACCATTAACATATTATAGGAGGAATTCATAGTGAGTTCTTACTCATAAAGTATTTTTCTAAGCTATACCACAAGGTTTAGACTTTGAGAACTTCTTAGAGGGTTGCTCGTGTTTTTTGGTCTAATAAATGGTGAATGTAATTGAATGTAGTTGAAATTGTATCTTTTTTTAATTTTATCAATTCTTTGTTTATTTTTTCATTTTTCATATTTTCCTACTATACATATATTCACTGAATGTTAGACACATGTCCATTGTTGTTTGCCTACATGGATTCTGTAACACCCCGAGCTTCCACGATACGCTTCTCATTCAATAATGCAATAGCTTGCATTATACGCAACTTCGAGTTCTAAAACACCGCGACTAATCAAAGTAGCCGTTATGAATAGTAATAACCACTTTTTAAAATTATATAAATTTTATATTTCGAAATGGACTTCATTTTTGGATTCGGAATATCGAAATTAGCCTATGTTGAATTTTTGGTATTTTTCTGAGAACTTCCAATTTTTTTATGAATAGTGAAAGATACTTAAAACAACTTTTTTTAATCAAAATAATTTATTGTGATAAATTATACTATTTAGTGGTTTTAAAGTATAATTAGAATATATTTTTACCATTTTATCTAATGGTGGTCATTAGAATTAATTTAACATTGAAATTGGACATAAACAATTGCCAATCTTTTGATATAAATTGTTTCTTAAAAACACGCTATCTGTCGTAACAGCGGGAATTAATTATAAAATTATTTAATGAAACTTATATGTTTGGAATTTTTTAAAATAGACATCATTTTTGAATTTGGAATATCAATTATAGATTAAGGTGAAATTTTGGCTTTGTTCTGAAAAACATCAATTTTTGATGAATAGTGAAACCACTAAGTGGTAGTTAAATAACTGATTTTTCATTTAAATGAAATATTACCACTTATGTGATTTGATTTTCAAAAATCTGACATACATGGTTGTCATTAAGAAGTAAAATGTGGTTCAATGAGATTAAAATAATTTTTTTTGGTGAATAGTAACTTTTAAATTCTTAATCGCGATTAGAGGTAATTAGTGTAGTTTAAGGTAAAAATAATGTTTTAATAATATGAGATGAGCATCACACTTGTCCTACTCCTATTTGATGAGTCATGGACGACCAAGACAACCCATGGGTCAACTTGGGGACCCCATGGAGCCACTTTAGTTGGAAAATGACATTAATATATATTTATTTAAGGTTAAAATTAAATTGACACAAACATGAGTTGTTTTACTAAAACAATTTTTAGGTGGGGTTACAAAAGTCCAAATTTTGATTATAAATATTCATTAGAAATATAAAAAGATTTCCTACATCATAGTATTTTTTTTATAATTTTTAGAAATTAAATAAATTAAATTATTTATGACATCATTATGATGCAGGGATGACCTCATTATTTAACGATTTAAATAAAATGAGAAGATAATGAAAAATACAAGGCTTAAACTTGTCCAAAGCCTATTGTATGAAGATATTTATAACCCTTATCACCTTATCCACGAATTATATAAGTGTGGGACCTTTAGAATCCGAAAAGCATTGTATAATAATGTAATATTTCAATCTTTCCAAAAGATCCCCTCCTCTCCACTTATAAAAGGCCCCCACCTCTTCCACCTCATTTACACTTTCAAGCCATTTTTCTCGGCCAAACTCTGCCCAATTACTCTCCCAACTTCCCCCTCTTACTCCTAGAAGCCTTAATTTGGGCAGAACTCTTCCCAAGGAAGCCTTTGGCTCAAATCAAAAAGAGTTACCTGATTTTGAGGTAATGTCTTCTCTAATGTTGTTTTGTTTTATTATTCTTCTCCAACCCCCTAAACTCTTTTTATTAATTTATTTTGTAACAAAACCAGTATCCTCAATATACTAGGATGTTGTTATAAGATGGGTTTGAGCTACACTTACACACACCTACATCTAATGGTTAAACAACATACGGTTTCTGTGGGTGGCGAATTTCTGCCTCACGAAACGATGATTGTTCAAAACTCATATAACACCTTAAAAGGTGGCCATTAAGATGTCAATATTTTTATATATGATATATAATATGTTTATGTTTTACTTTTGATTCTTTATTTCTCATTTATGGCATACTTTATTATTTCCATTATGTGTAAAACGCGATAATTTCATTTTAGGAAGTGCGGACTACCGCCCCCTCAAAGTGATTTGAATCGTTAATGCCATATGTGGGATGTATAAAGGATGGAGTAAATGGTATTATACAATATGTTATAATGGAATTATATTATACATTTATATCATTATTATTTCATTCCATTAAATATGAAATTAAAATGAATGTAGCGTTCATGCGTACGTACGGCTTACCGTCTCCATGAACGGTGCATTTCATTTCTTACCTCTAAATGTTACGTAATATTATAAATGAATGTATATACTGGATATATAAGATATATATGACATCTAAATAATGAATATAATTCTGGAGATAATGGATATTCTACCACATAAATAACTTGTAATTATAAGAAGTTTATTTTTGACTCAAGTACCAAAGATCGACAAAACGACCGTTATTAACTTAAATAATTACATAATGTTCATAACATTGTAATAAGTGATATAAAAAAGATAATGAAATTAAAAACGGTTCTTAATAAGGTATATATTAACTCTAGTTTATTATTCAAGAGGTTAAAGAATGGTTGAGTCAAGTCCGACATGAGGTAAGGGAACTTCTTAACCCAACTTCCATTCTTTGGGTTAATCTCCTACTTTCAAATTATGTCATGATATTATTATGTATTATTTTGTATTTTTACTTTCTTTATGTGTACCTATATTGAATACACATAATAGATCTATTTTATTTTAAAAATGATCTTTTTAAGGACTTCGTCTCAATCACCTTTCATTGAGGCATATTTGGTTTTATACACAACTTTCTTTTATACGGTGTATAAACCTCTTTGACTTTTACATTTATTCAAAAGGAATCTTTTTTATACGAAGCGTTTTGCTAAACGAAAAAAGGGAATGTTTTTCTTTCCGTACTTATGCGGCGACAACGACTTCTCCGCTGCCGTGACCATTATTTTAGTTTCGACTTCCTCTACAAGCCATCATTTTTTTTAAATGAAAAATAAATACAAAGTTTTAACTTTCTTTTATTTTGGTATTGAAAATGGTTTTGAAAGCGTTTTTATTATATCAATATGTTGTATTGGTATCGTGTGATTGAAATGTGGAAATGTTATGTTTCCTTTATGCATGGTTTATGTGATACGATTATGTTATGGTTTATGATATGTTTAAACCTATTCATATGAGGAATGTATTGGACTTAATAAGTGACGGGTGGAGCCCGCTATAGCTCCTCGATGCATCGGTAGGTCTCATGAGACAACTAGACGAGGAATTGGCCGAGGCCCTTTCCCAATTTGATTTATGGTTTTGGCCGAGGCCTTAATCATTTTAGACGTCTTGGCCGAGGCCTTGACAAAATGTTTCAGAATGTCCGGCATTATACATTCCCTCATTATGAAAGTGGTTATTGATATTTCATGTGATTATTCGACCAGTAGAATATCCATGTGAAGAAGTGAATGGAATTATCTCATTTTACTTTTTCCATATTATGTTGATGTTCAAGTTTAATAGGCTTATGTTTTAGTTATACATTGCCTTAAATGTTTATGTTTATTTGTTAAATCTTCCGCAATATTGTTATCCTTACTGAGCATCTGAGCTCACCCCTTTCAATGTTTTAATATTTTCCAGGATGTGAAGAAGTATTATATGAATGACCTGCAGGGATTGTCAGAAGAGGATATGAGAGTGGACTATGGAGACTTTGTTATTGTAGTTTTTCACTTTATGATGTAATGTAACGTTTACGAATGTATCTAGTGTTTCCAAGGCTACTAAACTAATCGGTCTTTCGAGACTTGATCTTTTGTGATCATGCCAATGTTACGAAGTAATGCACCGACTCTGGGTAGCTGGGGTCGGGGCGTTACAGTTGGTATCAGAGGCAGTTTAGTACAAACCTTGGAAGCTAGATGTAGATAAACTCTGATTAGAGCACATAGCCCAAAGATAGACTTTGAGGATTAGTATAGAATAACTTCCTAGAATTTTGGTATTATACAGATGTTATGAGTTTTCCAAGCAATAAATCCATGTCTGGATACGAGCAGGTAGAGACGGCTCTGGCACAGATGTACCTAGGGGTAAAACCCGAAAACACCGCTTTGAGCTAGACTCGAACGGGAACTGGTGCACGACAACGGGCCTTGCTGCACTCTTGGTTACGACACTCCCAGGGGATATGCTTAGGATAAATCTCTTTTTCTTTACAAATCATTATGAAGGGTTTATAAGTATATACTTCCTCAAAGAAAACATTTTTATGATTATGGATTATAACCATAAATAGTTCAATTTATGTTAAGCGTTTTATAAGTATGGGATTATGTATTTTGATTCATAAACTGATCTAGTTTATGCCATTGTTTAGAAATGGCGCCTAGTGGAAGAAATGGAAACCGTATCAATGCACGCACTCCATGTAGGGATTGCCCTCCTGCTCAAGATAATTATAGTGGAGCAAGTGATACAACTGGTGCTGATAAGCTTCTCAAAGTACTGGGACAACTTACTCAGGTTATGAATAATAACCTTACTCGTATGGAGCACCCTGATCCGCAACGTGGAGGATCAATACTAGACCGTTTCATGAGGCAACAACCACCAGCCTTCAATGGGGGTACAAATCCGTTAGTTGCTGAGCAATGGATAAACTCCTTAGAGAAAATATTCCATGCCTTGGGGAGTAGCGAAAGGGAGAAGGTTGTCATGGCAGCTTACCGCCTCACTGGAGATGCCGATCAGTGGTGGTTACTGATTCAAAACACAAAGGAAGATGATGACGTATCGAATATGGAATGAAGGGAGTTCAAAGATCTGTTTTTAGAAAAATATTTTCCTCGTGACCATCGAGCAGATATGGAAAGGCAATTTCTGAGTTTGAGGCAGAAGGAGGATGAGAATGTCGCAAAGTATGAGGCTAACTTTACAAGGTTAGCGAGGCATGCTGCCGATTATATACGTAACCCAAGGAGTAAGATTGATCATTTCTTTGATGGGTTAAAACCATTTCTCCTTCGAACTTAGTATCACAATCCTTCTCATCATACGAAGATATTGTCTCGTGTGCTATCAAGACAGAAAAGGAATTCTCTAAGTCTTATGACAACAAAGTAAAGCAAGAGAAGAAGAGAACGATGGAACAAGAGACAGATAAAGGGAAAAGGGGAAAGACGGATTTTCCATTATGTGATAATTGTGGGAAGAATCACCCTGGTACTTGCCTAAAAGGAATGGGAGTTTGTTATAAATGTGGAGAAAAAGGTCACCAGGCTCGTGATTGCAAGGGAAAGAAAGAGGCTGTCAAAGTTGAATGCTACAATTGTAGAGAAATGGGTCATTATGCAAATGAATGTCCTAAGCGTCAGGGAAAGTTATCTCAGAAAAGGCCAAGGGATCAAGGCCAATCTTATGTTGTGACTACAGTTGAAGCGGAATAATTAATGTATTGGTGCTTTTGGACTCAAGGATTATATTCTGGTTATAAGAATAATGTGATATATATATGGATTGTACTGCAGTACTTGTTGATTTCAGTAAGGTTTTAATATGATTAAGGTAATCATATTTTTAGTATGTGACAATAAGAGAAACTTTTCTCTGTTTGGGGAATCTGATGTTACAATCGATTTTGGAATTTAGAGACCTTTTAGAGAAAGTCTGGACGGAGGTATTTTGGATAACTTTCAAGGATGGAATGGATTAAGTTGAACCATGGATAGTATTGTTTAAGGTTAAAGAATTTCTGAAGATTATTTTTGGAATATTATAATACTATTGTTTTAGGAAAAGGACAACCTGCAGGGTGGGGAATAACCCGTCGCGTCGGACAAAGCTGCAGGAATCGAACCCACAACCATAGTGTGACAAGCCTTTATTTTCTACCACTAGCCTACAGGAAGTCCCTGGTTATTACAAAATCGTTTTACTAATATAAATGGAATGTGTTAATATTTGGAACCTTATACAATTAGGATAAATAGAATATTTTTGAGTTCTATTACCTTTTAGAGTGAAAGAAGGGTTTTTGGTAAAAATTTATTAAAGAATGAAAGTCTACAAGACAAGTATGTATATTCCTTTACGTTCTTAGTAAATCTCCTAAATAAATTCCTCAACATTATAAACGGTAACTTAAAACAAAAATGTTGTCGGTTAACTTTTCCAACTGGGGATTCAATGACAGTTTAACCAATCACAAGTTTGTGATTTTCTTGTGGTTAAACTTTCTCCTAATCCTGTTTTCTATAACTCTCCATCAGACCTTGATGGTTTTTTTCTCCTCCATATCCATATTTTCATATAATCCTAGAATGGGCTATATCGGGTGACCTTTGTACCTATCCTGCTTTCTTTTAATGTTATATATTTATTAACCTTATTTCCGATGTGGGTTTTCCTCAATGGTATTTTCTCTTTTCAACCTTTTATTTTCAAAGAAAAATTTCAAATTGTGAGGATGCAATTTATTGAAGGAGGGGAGAATGTAACACCCCGAGCTTCCACGATACGCTTCTCATTCAATAATGCAATAGCTTGCATTATATGCAACTTCGAGTTCTAAAACACCGTGACTAATCAAAGTAGCCGTTATGAATAGTAATAACCACTTTTTAAAATTATATAAATTTTATATTTCTAAATGGACTTCATTTTTGGATTCGGAATATCGAAATTAGCCTATGTTGAATTTTTGGTATTTTTCTGAGAACTTCCAATTTTTTTATGAATAGTGAAAGATACTTAAAACAACTTTTTTAATCAAAATAATTTATTGTGATAAATTATACTATTTAGTGGTTTTAAAGTATAATTATAATATATTTTTACCATTTTATCCAATGGTGGTCATTAGAATTAATTTAACATTGAAATTGGACATAAACAATTGCCAATCTTTTGATATAAATTGTTTCTTAAAAACACGCTATCTGTCGTAACAGCGGGAATTAATTATAAAATTAATTAATGCAACTTATATGTTTGGAATTTTTTAAAATAGACATCATTTTTGAATTCAGAATATCAATTATAGCTTAAGGTGAAATTTTGGCTTTGTTCTGAAAAACTTCAATTTTTGATGAATAGTGAAACCACTAAGTGGTAGTTAAATAACTGATTTTTCATTTAAATGAAATATTACCACTTCTGTGATTTGATTTTCAAAAATCTGACATACATGGTTGTCATTAAGAAGAAAAATGTGGTTCAATGAGATTAAAATAATTTTTTTGGTGAATAGTAACTTTTAAATTCTTAATCGCGATTAGAGGTAATTAGTGTAGTTTAAGGTAAAAATAATGTTTTAATAATATGAGATGAGCATGACACTTGTCCTACTCCTATTGGATGAGTCATGGCCGACCAAGAAAACCCATGGGTCAACTTGGGGACCCCATGGAGCCACTTTAGTTGGAAAATGACATTAATATATATTTATTTAATGTTAAAATTAAATTGACACAAACATGAGTTGTTTTACTAAAACAATTTTTAAGTGGGGTTACACAAGTCCAAATTTTGATTATAAATTTTAATTAGAAAGCTAAAAAGATTTCCTACATCATAGTATTTTGTTTATAATTTTTAGAAATTAAATAAATTAAATTATTTATGACATCATTATGATGCGGCGATGACCTCATTATTTAACGATTTAAATAAAATGGGAAGATAATGAAAAATACAAGGCTTACACTTGTCCAAAGCCTATTGGATGAAGATATTTAGAAACCTTATCACCTTAGCCACGAATTATAAAAGTGTGGGACCTTTATAATCCGAAAAGAATTGTATAATAATGTAACATTTCAATCTTTCCAAAAGAGCCCATCCTCTCCACTTATAAAAGGCCCCCACCTCTCCCACCTCATTTACACATTCAAGCCATTTGGCTCGGCCAACCTATGCCCAATTACTCTCCCAACTTCCCCCTCTTACTCCTAGAATCCTTAATTTGGGCAGAACTCTTCCCAAGGAAGCCTTTGGCTCAAATAAAAAAGAGTTACCCAATTTTGAGGTAATGTATTCTCTAATGTTGTTTTGTTTTATTTTTCTTCTCCAACCCCCTAAAATCTTTTTATTAATTTATTTTTTAACAACACAAGTATCCTCAATATACTAGGATGTTGTTATAAGATGGGTTTGAGCTACAATTACACACACATACATCTAATGGTTAAACAACATACGGTTTCTATGGATGGCGAATTTCTACCTCACGAAACGATGATTGTTCAAAACTCATATAACACCTTAAAAGGTGTCCATTAAGATGTAAATATTTTTATATATGATATATAATATGTTTATGTTTTACTTATGCTTCTGTATTTCTCATTTATGGCATACTTTATTATTTCCATTATGGGTAAAACGCGATAATTTCATTTTAGGAAGTGCGGACTACCGCCCCCTCAAAGTGATTTGAATCGTTAATGCCATATGTGGGATGTATAAAGGATGGAGTAAATGGTATTATACACTATGTTATAATGGAATTATATTATACATTTATATCATTATTATTTCGTTCCATTAAACATGAAATTGAAATGAAAGTAGTGTTCATGCGTACGTACGGCTTACCGTCTCCATGAACAGTGCATTTCATTTCTTACCTCTAAATGTTACGTAATATTATAAATGAATGTATATACTGGATATATAAGATATATATGACATCTAAATCATGAATATAATTCTTGAGATAATGGATATTCTACCACATAAACAACTTGTAATTATAAGAAGTTTATTGTTGACTCAAGTACCAAAGATCGACAAAACGACCGTTATTAACTTAAATAATTACATAATGTTCATAACATTGTAATAAGTGATATAAAAATAATAATGAAATTAAAAATGGTTCTTAATAAGGTATATATTAACTCTAGTTTATTATTCAGGAGGTTAAAGAATGGTTGAGTCAAGTCCGACACGAGGTAAGGGAACTTCTTAACCCAACTTCCATTCTTTGGGTTAATCTCCTACTTTCAAATTATGTCATGATATTATTATGTATTATTTTGTATTTTTACTTTCTTTATGTGTACCTATAGTGAATAGACATAATAGATCTATTTTATTTTAAAAATGATCTTTTTATGGACTTCGTCTCAATCTCCTTTCATTGAGGCATATTTGGTTTTATACACAACTTTCTTTTATACGGTGTATAAACCCCTTTGACTTTTACGTTTATTCAAAAGGAATCTTTTTTATACGAAGCGTTTTTCTAAACGACAAAAGGGAATGTTTTTCTTTCCATACTTATGCAGCGACAATGACTTCTCCGCTGCCGTGACCATTATTTGAGTTTCGGCTTCCTCTACAAGCCATCATTTTTTTTAAATGAAAAATAAATACAAAGTTTTAACTTTCTTTTATTTTGGTATTGAAAATGGTTTTGAAAGCGTTTTTATTATATCAATATGTTGTATTGGTATCTTGTGATTGAAATGTGGAAATGTTATGTTTCCTTTATGCATGGTTTATATGATACGATTATGTTATGGTTTATGATATATTTAAACCTATTCATATGAGGAATGTATTGGACTTAATAAGTGACGGGTGGAGCCCGCTATAGCTCCTCGATGCATCGGTAGGTCTCATGAGACAACTAGACGTGGAATTGGCCGAGGTCCTTTCCCAATTTGATTTATGGTTTTGGCCGAGGCCTTAATAATTTTAGACGTCTTGGCCGAGGCCTTGACAAAATGTTTCATAATGTCCGACATTATACATTCCCTCATTATGAAAGTGGTTATTGATATTTCATGTGATTATTCGACCAGTAGAATATCCATGTGAAGAAGTGAATGGAATTATCTCATTTTACTTTTTCCATATTATGTTGATGTTCAAGTTTAAAAGGCTCATGTTTTAGTTATACATTGCCTTAAATGTTTATGTTTATTTATGAAATCTTCCGCAATATTGTTATCCTTACTGAGCATCTGAGCACACCCCTTTCAATGTTTTAATATTTTCCAGGATGTGAAGAAGTATTTTATGAATGACCTGCAGGGATTGTCAGAAGAGGATATGAGAGTGGACTATGGAGACTTTGTTATTGTAGTTTTTCACTTTATGATGTAATGTAACGTTTACGAATGTATCTAGTGTTTCCAAGGCTACTAAACTAATTGGTCTTTCGAGACTTGATCTTTTGTGATCATACCAATGTTACGAAGTAATGCACCGACTCTGGGTAGCTGGGGTCGGGGTGTTACAGATTCATCTCGCACATGTTTGGGTAATGCTTTTAGGACCAAATAAATTATATTTTTGTAGGTATAGATTGGGGTTAGATACCATTTACTTCACATAATTGATTATTGTAGAGAAATAGATCATGGCATAAATTTTAGGCTTGCGATTGTGTTTGAGTTACTCGTATTCTTTCTACTTTGGTTTAGTATTGTATTCCAGCGTTGTGATTTGATTGTCTTATATCGCAGACATATGTGAAATTATTCCTTTATAGAGGATCTATAGTTTTTTTAATTACTTTTATTCTTACACAGTTTACTATTATTATGGAATTACTAATTCCATTTTATTATCTTTTGTTTCTGTTGTATTCCTCTTCCAATGAGGGTGTGGTTTTCCCACTATTACACCCAAGGCCCTCACTACTTGTCGGTATCCTATGGCATTTAGGGAAATAAGCTTGAGGCCATGAGACCAACTGGGTACATGGAACATTTGGGATGCTCTTAGATCTAAGAAATTAAATGATTGAACCATGATCAATGTACAATTACCAAAACATCCCAACCAAAGCATATATAAAAATGGAAGGAGATATCATAAGGATGATATATTTTAACAGAGAAATAATATTATAGAGTAATCACATGAGATAAATTGATAATATATTCTATGACATATGTGAATATGGTTCTCCGATTGATTGATGATAAATATTAATTTATTTTTATTGAGGTTACAACATGAATTAGGGAAGTTTGTTTTATAGAAAGTAATTTTTTTTTCACATTTATTTTTATGGGAAATTTTATATATTAACTATTATTTTGTTTCCTATTGTGTATATTATAAAAATTATGGTATATTTTGATTAATAATAATATTTTTTGGGAATTTAAATATCCATCTATAGTAATTCCTATCATTTGGATTATGTTTCGATTATTACCAATCTATAGGTGTTTTATGTTACAGTCCCTTTGTTTATTTATTTGTTTTTAATTATGTATCCAATGATAAAATACTATGATATATATTCCAAAAAACCCATTTATTTTTTTCAAATATATTTATTTCCTGATAATGTATGTTTTAGTTTCATTATCATCACCTAATATACTCAATAGAAACAATTTTTTTATGAAAATCGACCTTATGTATCTATTTTTTCAAAAATAATTTTTTTCCTCAAGAAAAGAATCAATATTTTTTAGAATATATTTAATATTATAATTTTTATTTTTTTAATGTCCTTATTACCCATGGGTTCCTTTTAAAAAAAATTAAAAATTAATCCTCATATAACTTCCTAGATGATGATATTTTGTAATTTATACAAAATTATGAAATGAATGTTTTCCTAATATATACACCTTGATCAAATTTTCATCAATTATGAAAAAATCAATAGATGGAATAATCCATTATATGTTTCACAAATTATTTTAGAAAAAAATTATTTTCCATGAAATTTTCTATATTTTTTTATTCTAATTAATTGATATGAAACCTGATAAGAAAATATTTATAAAGAAGAATTTAATGATTTTTTAATTTAATTTAAATTCATAAAAAATAAAACCATGATAAAACATTTTCATTAATATGGATATGATCCAAGGATACCATATATATTCATTTTTTATATGGGTTATGATTATAATGACTTGATGATTATGAAACTATCTTCCATTCCATAGGTTTTTCAATGAATAAATGTTTATGAAACCCATTTCTTTTAGTGGGGTCCGGTATACTGATTTTTTATGAACTTGTGTCACCAATATATATTATTTTAATTATATTCAACATAATACATATATCTCCTTAAAATGAAATGGGTAAATATCGATAACTTATGAGGTAAATATGATATTAATAAACTTGATTTCATGTTAAACATTTTTCTTATATAAACAATGTTTTCATGTTCATAATATTAAATGTAGACTTATATATCACTTTGAAATATTTTATTTTGGACTTAGTTTTCATGTTTATATAATTATGCATATAACTGGATTTAATGTCTATAATATTGTGTTTAAATACCCTGACCTTATTTACCTAGAGTTAGTTCTTTTTTTATTATATTTTTTGTTGATACAATCTATTATATACCAAAAAACTAAATGGTTTTGTTGTTTAGGTAAACTTGATACATCAGTCTTTCAATAAATTTGGAAAAATAAATTGCAACGTTGTGAGTAAATATTACACATCAATGAAATCGGTTATATAATCTGCATTCATATCATAGGGAATGTATATAAAATAATAGTGAGATAAAATTATGTGTAAGTATTACATATATTAGATGTTATCTTGAATCAATAAGGCTTAAAATATATGTAATGTTAAATTACTAAATACCGATTCTATTGTGAAATAATGTGAATATCATGATTTGATACGTATTAATGAATATTTTACTGTAAATAACTAAAAACATATTCTATATAATCAATAACCTAAGCCCAAAATTTTCAGTGGATAATTTTTATTCAATAATCTTATTGACAATAAGAACTGAATTCTCACTGAATGAAATGTTTAGTATTGAAAGAATTTATATTATTCATCATAATAACTACACCATCAACAACTTGGGTAATGGTAGTTTAAAAATATGACTAAAATCTCATTTAATTTGATAAAATGATTAGTCCCATGAGGAATCTTGATGCATCGAGGTGATATATAATTCAATTCCCCAACCATCATTGCATGTCCAACTCATTCTCTATATGTGGATGATCGATTCAATCCATCACCAATATGCATTTTCATTTAATATTGTTATTGTGTTTGGAATACAAATTATCAATAATTACATAGGTAATTAAATAACATTCAGAATAAAAAACAAAATTTTAAATTGATATATGATTTAATTAATAATAATAATATCTGTATTTAAGTGAAATGTAATGTCTATTGAACATAAGTACGTGAATGTTTCAATGGAAGATTATTGTCTACAAAACACTGATAATTAAAGAGAATGTTTCTCGTTTCCTTGGCCAAAGTGATCATTGATCTTCTTAAGAAAGAATATGGATGGAAACATTACAACATATCCACAGTATGTTATAAGTAAACAAATAAAATTTTTCCTTAGAGGAATTGAAATACCATAAAAACATCATCAAAAAATTCTCAAATCAAATTTAATTTCCACATTAAAATTATTATTTAAATTGGAATGTATGGATTATTCAAAGAGCCATTAATCCTATAATATTATTATAATTTTTTTATATAAAAATTCATATAAAATAGTTGTTATAATGGAAGGAAAAATCCCATACTACCAATGTACAATAAAATAAACATTCCATTCAAATTTTTATACAAAATTCAAGAAGTACCTTTTTTAAAATTGGGGAAATAATAATTTTATATTTTTAAAAAAATTATATCATGGGTTTAAATTTATTTAACAAGACCTTGAAAAATAGTAATTACATTATTAAAAAATTTGAAAACATTTATTTGGAATATAATATATTTTTGAACATAGAGGGTGACAATTTCCGGATTACATAAAAACATTTATCAATCATATTAAGTACCAAATATAATAAATTATATTATTACAAGAAAAAATTTGAGAATAAAGAAAAGATGATAAAATTTATTTGTTTTATTATTAAATTATCAAATAAATTCCATCGATGGAAATTAAATTATACATAATATTAATTAAATGCTTTTGATATTTATCCCCTTACTGTTTTGGAAATATTAGAATCATAAACCCATTACATAAATAACATAAAAGGGAAAAATATAATTATTATAAAAAGAATCATAATATAACTTATCTATAGGGAAGTAAAAACAATTCATAACAATAACTAGGTTCATTACACAATATATGTTTCAATATAGTAGAAATTGAGACTGTATCTCTTTAAATGATCATACTATTAATATGATAATTAATCAAAGAATATATTTTGTGAACAATGTTTATGTACACATAATTTTTTTAGAACAAAATAAAATATTAAAAATGAAATTCTTCTATAATCATATATCATTAATGGTAATGGTGATGTAATATAACTTAATAAGATGAAATTGTATTTTGAAATACCTTACAACAAGGTAACATTATTATTATAACCTATTTGAATAATATTATTGGAATTGTAACATAAAATACCATTATTTTAATGGATCTATGATATTACATGTTACTAGGGATGTATATGCGGCATATAAAATAAATTAGGTTCACAACATTTCAATACATCCCTATGAATGGAAATTGAGATGAAGTACATTACATCATAATTTTCCTTAGTTGAAAGTGATCAAAGCTCATCTATATTTTTTTAAACATGTTATTAATTTATACAAAAAAATACAAATCACAATATCATATATTATATTTTTACTATATCATATCACCTATCGTTAAATAATATATTATTATTACCATTATTCTATGTGTTCACTATTTTGTTTTCACGTATATTTTTTTAGTGGAAGTTCTGCATCGTGTTCACGGTATAATGATAAATAACCTCCAGAATTATATTTATTTAGTGAAAATAATATTTATTCATTTTAAATAAAATTAAATATACTAAAAAATATTTTCATTCAGAATCAATCACATTACATCGTGGTGATGGTATGACATACATATATACAAGCGATGATATCAATCCTTTAATGGGTGAAAGGGTAATGAGGTGGATGATATATTTATTTTCAATATTTAATATCATGTCATATATATCATTTATATTAATATTTTCCATAACTATTAATATAAATTTGATTTTATAATGGTAAAAATCTTACATGGGATCCTTGTGTTGTAGTCCACCATATAGACATGTAAAATTTTTTCCCAATTAGATGGAGTACGATTTGGGAAAATATTAGTTCATAAATAAAATAAATTCTGAAAATTTGGCTGAGAAATTTTAACTATATTTATATTATTAATATACAATATAATGTAGTAATGTTGTCAAAATAAGAAGGAACATAGTGAAACAGATTAGCATATCTTAGACGAACCTAAGTTGTATCTATTAGTAATTCCCATAGGGTCGGCTTTTTTAAAATGATATAAGCTATTAAATGTTAATAAAGATTCATGTGAGATAGATTTTATATGTTTTTGTAATGGAAAATTTATTTTTACAAGTGATTAAGTTACTCTAGTGAGTTCCTTTTTAAAAATTAATGGGCTGGCTTTCTATAAATACCCAATAATATTTTATAATGAGATTTCACTATCATCTGATGATCTAAACAAATTTATAAATATAATATTTTAGTGAATATAGGTTCTTTAATCAACTCAATAATATAATAATAATCATTTTTAAAAATTTTATTCCTTATTTTCAATGATTACTTTCTTTTACCATTTTATTTTTAACCACAATATTTTTATTTTTATTTTATGTATCGTATTATTTAACCCTAAAATAAAATTATTTATATTTAATAATATCATGACTCTTTTTATAATATTAAATATATTTTTTAGGATAAAAACTTATTTATAGGGATAAATAATCTATTCATAATCACATTTACATTCAAACCCCTATTTTATCCATTATTATAGTCAACAAATTTTAGTTTCATCATTAATAATTATGACCAATTATTTTGATATTATTATATAATATTAACTATGATATTTTAAAAAAAATCTATTCTATGAAATTATGTTCATATAAATGTTATAATTAAATTTAAAAATATTTCAAAAACCGTGTCAAACAATGTGTTTCATAGAAATTCATTTATCCAGAATAAAATGATCTCACAATAATTCTATTAATTCTGATAATTTTTATATATTTTTAAATTAGAAGAGATAGAAATATAATTTTTTTCTTAATAATTTTATATTTTTGGTTATTTAAATAAATTAAATTGGATATTGATAATGAATTTAAAATTATAATCAAAATATATATTTTACGCCAAAACAAATTCTAATATTGTAATATATTATAAAGTTAACATACATGTATTTATTTATTTTAAATAAAAAAATAATATGTTCATAATGTTAAATCAAATTTAATTCATAATGGTACATTTAAATTACTTGTGTTATTAAAAATAAATGAATTTGAACAAAAAGACGTATTTTTCACTATTTCGTCAAAATCACCATTTTTTAGAAAATTCCTAAAATTGATCAATAAAATTTTAATTGTATTTTGATTTTATAAATAAAATTATATTTATAAAATAAAATTTCAAACCATTTTATAAATTAATTATGATTTCTAAAAAGAATATTAAAATTAAAATAATTTTTTTTGAACTTGTATTTTTAATTATTTAATGACTCTACTTAAAACTTGAGTGAATATTTACGCAAAACATATCAGTAATATTTTTTGATTATTATAGTGACCCAATGTTTTATCAATGTAATTTTTTGTCTTATAATTATGTCATATAATCACATTAAATTACATCACAATGAACTATTAAGTACTATGTGACCTTAAAAAATAATATTGTATGTTCTGTGTTTTGAATATCAAAAAATTGTTATCAACAATTGTGATCATAAGTTATTTAGAGAATAAAAAAATAATTTTTTGATAAATAGTAACATACACTTTTGAATAGTGACATACCATTTTGAATAGTAAGGAATATTAATGAATAAATGAATTTCAAAAAATGGGAACTTCGCCCATAAATGTATAAATACAATTTAGACATCCTAAACATGAAAAAATGATCATAGTATAAGTATTGGTATTTTCGGTTATGAGTAATATTTTATTTACAATCTAATGATTAATTTAGTAATTTAAAACTGAAATTTATCTTCATAAAATGTAATTAAAATATTATACCTTATTGTCTTATGGTTATATGGTAATATTTTAGGACCTTTATTAATTTTTCAAGTTGTTATAAAATGAGTTATAGTTTTAATGTTATTTTTTTGAATAAATTATGATTTTAATTAAAAATTATATTTGAAAAATGGATTTTATTTTGGAAATTTACCCATCAAAAAAAATATTATGATAAATTTTTGGGATTTTTGTAAAATACATGAATTTTCCTTGAATAGTAAAAGTGTGGATTTTAGTTTTAGGTCTGTTTAATAAAATAATAATGATGTAATAAATAATATAAAATTTCTGTGAAATGTTTTATATTAAAATATTATATGATATGTCCCTATTGGCTAATACAATAGGAAAATACCATGGGAAAGACTATGGTTTTTCAAAAACCACTAGTTAGGTGTCAACTGATATTAAAAAAACACTCTCTATTTTACTTTAAATAAGTAATCATTACATGTTTTTTATTCATTAAAAATTAATCATCCATAGATATCTTGATGTTTTACCTCCCTAAGAGTCCTCAAAAGGTCTCACCAAGACCATATGGACTCAAACTTCTGGTTTTAGTAGTTACATTAAAAGGTACAAAAATATAACTCACTTCTCTTTTTCAAGCATACATTTTTTGTTATTCTTTTTAATTAAAAATGGATTATATAAATATAAATGATTTCATATACCCCTTAATGTACATATTATGTAATAATGAAGAGGTACACTTTTTTCTCTCAAAAAAATATTTTATGAAATTTTAATCGACATATTTTGGATGCCAAATTTTCATAAGGGAACTGTGAACCTTTTTTTTATTTTCATCTTCATTTTTTTTCTTTTTCGTTCCTCAAATCCATTTATCCAAATGTTTTTATGAATCTAATAACACTCATTTAATTTAATTTTGTCATTATAAATGAATAATTATTAATCATCCCTCATTTCCTTAACTGTTATACTAAAAATTAAAACAACATATGAGATGTGCTATTTTCCACATTCAACGATGATGGGTTTTTTAATTTCTATTATCATATTCAATTCTAGTAATGAAACCAATATTATTGTTTAAATAAAATTTAATATATGTATTTTGTATCACCTATTTTTCTGTAATATTTTTGTACACATGGTTTTGATTTATAATGCATAATGAGATCATTGTGTTCAAAAACTACCAATTAACCCAAATAGTAATAATTAAACAAATTATATATCGACTCATCTTCACGCCAAGAAACCGAATTTAATATACAAACATGTATCCTTATAAATGTAAAATTATATAATATAACAACAATTTGAGACAACTATCCCAATTTTACATGATTCTACAAACATGAATATAAGTGAACTGATCATTAAAACCATAGAAACAAACAGAACTGAACAATGACATTGAACCTCATAACCAATCAAAAAGGATATGATTGAAATTAAAAAAGGATACACTAAATTATTTAAATATATAAGAGGTTCAGGAATTACTAATTAATGAACTTAATTTTATTATTATGGTCATTAACATCATGTGGAGAACACCAACATATTAAGGTAATGGTCCCCCTATTTTAATTTTATTCAAGACTATCCTCGATGTCATGATCTTTTATGTAAAATTCTTTTTGTTGGGGTATGATTTAACACCTTTCTAAAACTACACTAATGATGTATAAAATATGATAAAACCATTTCATGGTCATTAAAACCTCTTATGTACCCCTAATACAATGTCTATTTTCCATAAGTGATTCCACTAGAACCACCTTAATTCCTTCGGTTTTCTCAATATTTTTGTAACCCATGTCACAAACTGAATCATTTATCCATCAAAACCTTCACCAAACATAGCATGTGAAAAGGCCCAGAGGTCATTTCCTAATCCCACAAGTGGGCATAAGTGCCCACGAATCATAGAATTTTTTTGGGAATGATTTACCTGAGTATGGATACATAAAACATCAAAACCAATCGAAAAACTGAATCTAATAATCCATTCCAAACAAGACATAAAAAACCCAGAAATTAATAAATATGTTTAAACATATAAAAATATGTCCAAATACACATAAAAGTGGTAGAAAAATAACCCCAAGGACTCCATGTGACAAGTGGTCATCACCCACAAGAGGTCTCCACATCGCAACACCATCGAAGGGAACTGTCTACCCGAATTTCCATCCACCAAGGCCTTAACATTACCTAGGTAAAACATGATAAATCATACCTAAACCCAATGGGTGTAAGTAGGGTGTCATCCTATTCTCCATATGATACCACTAAGATATTCGATAGAGTATGTAATACAATATCAAACACATGCTAGTTTTGAACAGTATGAAGGGGCGGAAATAATTTCCAAAGTATGAAACATTAAAATGTAAATAATTTTTAATTATAATTTTCCATGAGTAAGGAAATTTCAATAAAACATGTAAGAAACTAAATTTCAATAAAAACCCACCACATTCAAAAGATAATTAAAAAAGAGTCAATAAAGACTAATCTTGTGTATACCCTTAAGCACTAGTTAGTCTGGGGCCCCATATACCTTGTACATCGGCTTAAAGTAAGCATAGAAAAAAAAAATCATGTGAACGAGACACTAGTAGGAAACATAAGTATGTCATCGTGGTCCCCAATAATCTTAAATATAGTTTTGTTGTTATTTTCATTATACATTTTTTCCAGTGAAACATGGATAAAAACCATTTGTATCACTAGTGTATGAGTATATATCCACCCTCCTAGATACTCAGGCTTCCCCCATTTCTCTCAATCCATTTTTACATATTAAAAAAATCCATTAGAACATAAAAACATTATTTCGGGTCACAACCAACTCAATATAGTAGCTACACATGTTTTTCAACACTTACATCACTCAATATAAACTTTAAGATTTCAATAAAATTACTCCCCAAAATTTATCACTGTTTGGCACACAAAATCTCTTAAAAACCCCACATTTAACTCTCTGTGCATACCCATATTCGCCCAAAAAGAATTTTAACCACCAAAAAATTTTATAAATCCATTACAAGAGTTATATGAAAAACCCCAATTTGCATAACATAGAATATACATGTAAAAACCCAATTTAACACAAAATTGATACCTAAAATCATTTTCTTTTCCAAAATCCCAAAAAAAATATTTCTCAGAAAGGATAATGAAAGGGAAGTGATCTAAAAACCTAAATTAAGAAAATATAACTCATCTACCATTATTTACACATTGAATCACCTACCGCTAGTGTTAAAACCGTTGAATCATTGTGAGAAAGTTCAACGGCACCACCGCCACACCACAAGGGACATAGATCAAGGCTAAAACCACAATAATAGACCCATAAATCGGTTATAAAACCCTAGATTTGAATCCCTACATGATGGAAATTAGTAACATAAAAAATAAATGGAAGAAACACTATGAAATAGAAGAAACTCTAAGAAAATGGGAAGAATAATGAAGGAGACCCACTTGGGGGATCTTGATGAAATCACCCCAAATACAACAGTATCAAAATTTACAAACATCCAAAAATGATATTTCGGTTTGAATATGGCTGAGAATGTCAAGAAAGAACTGAAATTGGGAAAAAGATTAAAAATTGAGGGAGTTATGAAGGAATCAAGTTACCTCTTCAAATCTAGACGATTATAAAAATTCAATGAATTTATTCCCAAATTCACGATGAATATGAGCTCTAAAGAGGGAGAAATGAGAATGGGGCGCTTCTAGTGTTAGTGGGATCATGTGAGAGTTGTAATCCCCAAAAAAATCATTATAATTGAAAAATATATTAGATAAACAAATTTGATTTTATAACATGAAATTGGGTTAATGGTTGTCCCAATTCCTTCAATAAAACTCCAAATCCACTATGATTGTGGATTCCTAAAGGATCCGAATTTAAATGGTTATGTTAATAGGTCATGGGAAGCTATTATAGAAGTGGGGTGGATGTAAAATGGTGAAAAAAGAAAGAGTAATGAATGTAACAAAATAGGTTTTTAAAAATACAAATGATCTAACGGTTTGGCCCAAATCATTAAAACTCACCCTTTCCACCAAAAATGCACGGGAAACCCCAAAAATAAATAAACAATGGAAATTAAATTAAATTTACATTAAAAAATTCATGTATGTGAAAATACTTCCCACCATGGAAGTCATTCCACCCTTAAAAGTCAATCTGAAACATGATAAGAAAACATGAATGGGTACTCTTACTCAACCCACAACATCTGCTCCCACGTCTCATGTGTATCACCACCATGATGCCAAAGAACCCAGAACAATGGAACATATCTTCCCCCAAGAACCTTTTTTGTAAGTCCACTATTCACATTGGCAGTTAAAAAATAGACAAATCAGACTCTATATCCAACTCATCCCAATTCTGTACATGGGATAGATCAAGGTATTATTTCTTCAACTAGGATACACGAAAGGCATTATGGATGGATGCCAACTGAGAAGGTATGACCAACTTATATTCCACCTATCCAATTTTCTTGGTGATCTGAAATGGTTTGATATATTGTGGTGTCAACTTCCATTACTTTCCCAATCGAAAATGGCCTAAAAAAGGATCCACTTTCAAGAATACCCTATCTCCCACAGATAACTCTAGGTCTCGACGCCTCCAGTTACTATATGATGTATGGAAATTATAAGATTTAATAAGCATTGCCTGATCATCTTGACCTTCTCATATGTCTTGTGCACTAGACTAGTCCCTAATAATGAAATCTCACCTCCCTCATCCTAACACATTGGGGACCGACCAGGCCGACCAGATATCGCCTCAAAAGGAGCCATTCAAATCAAGGATTTGTAAATTTTATTATAAGAAAGATCATCCAATTCCAAATGGCTATCCGAGGAACCTCTAAAGACAAGAACACGTGCACAGAGAATGTCCTCCAAAATCATATTCGCATGCTCTATATGACTATCCTTTTGGGGATTGAATGTCGTGATCATCTTAATCTGATACATCAAGGCCTATTGGAGGACATCTTAAAATGATAAGTGAAATTAGGGTCTTTATATAAGAAAAATACTGACAGCACACCATGGAGCCATACCTGCTCCTAAATAAACAAACAGCACAACTCATCCACTTTAGCTATATCTCTAATCAGAATGAAGTAGGATGATTTTTCCAAATGATCAATCCCCAACCAAATGACATTCATACTCCAAGGTTCACAAGAAAAGAGAACAACAAAGTCCTTGGAGACCTCTCCCCACTTCTTGGAAGGAATGTGCAACGATAGGAGAAAAATTGAGGGCCTCTGATGCTCTTCTTTCTACTACTGGCATGTGTAGCATCTCGACACGATGTCAAAAATGTCTCGTCATATTCTAGGACACAAGAACATTTGAAGAACATCATAATACGTCGTGGTGGAACACGAATGGATATACCGTAGATATTGGTGGCTATCAGTCATCAGAACCTTCTATAAGGATACAGACACTATAAAAAGGACCTTTATGCATGTGATTCCTTTAGGAGAAGACGACCATTTAGAATACATCTCTCTATCATAAACAAACTTCTTCGACCAATGACAAATCTCCTCACTACACTATCATGCTGAAGTAGCTCTACGAGAGAATGAGTCAATTAAATTCTCACTAAGAATGCACCCCCATTTTTTCCATGGTCTCCACATGCATTTGAGCAAAGAGTTCCATAAAAATCCACTCATCACTGGACTTCCTCAAAGCTTATTCTGGGGCTATTCTTTTTAAGGCGTCACACACTATGTTAAACTTTCCTAGGTTATAGAAAATTTCAAATCCAAACACCTACAAGTACATGATCCAAAGAGCTTCCACATGTTGAGGTCCTTTTGTGAGAAGATATAGACCAAGATTTTATGATCAGAGTAGACCATATATGTATCCCCATAGAGGTAGTGACTCCAAGTCATTAATGTGTGAATCACAATATCTAACTCCAATTCGTGGTTCGAGTAATTTTTTTCATTTGGTCAGAGTTAGAAAGAGTAATATGCCACCACATGACCATCCTGCATAAGCACACACATGAGACCCATACCTAAAGTGTCATTATACACAACATATTCACTTCTAGCCTATAGTAAACGTAGAATGGAAGGTGTATTAAACCACCACTTTATCTATTCAATTGATTCCTAACATTTTGTTCCCCATACAAATATCACCTCTGAGATCTCATGCCCCATAAATTCCACCTCCCTAATCCAGAAATGCATTTGGACAAATATTCAAAATAAATTTGCTCTCGCAATGTACTGAGGGTGATCCACATGTGATTCTAATGTTCCACCATAGATCCCGAATAAACTAGGATGTAATCCAAAAATTCCACCCCAAAAGAATCAGGATACTAATGAAACACCCTATTCCTGATTTTCCTAAATCCCTCTAGATAATTGGTCAATGTTAATTGAATGACCAAGTAATCCATGTTGACATACATAATTCGGAAGGATATCTTTGGGATATTTTCCTCATTCACTATGACTTAATGATATCCCAAACCCAAATCTATTTTAGAAATCCAATTTCCCCCCTAAACTGATCGAACATATCATCTTTTTGAGGGGGGGGGATTTTTTCTTGATTGATACCTTATTCATCTTCTTGAATTCAATGCACAACTAGAGGAATCTATTTGTATTTTTCATTAACAACACAGGCAAGGCCCAAGGAGAAATGCCCGGGTGAATGAATCCTTTGTATTCTTAGTCATCTATATGTATGATTGATTCCCATAGCTTAGTGTGGGCTATGCCTTATGAAGGAAAAGATATCGATTGTGTTCTCGATGCCAGATCAATTGATAACTTCACATCCCCTTCAGGGGAAAACATGAGAAATCTTCTGAAAATACATAAAAAAACTCTTCAACTACATGTGTAGTCCACCATCAAGAGAATGTCCATCGTACTCTATTGCGAGCGATGATAACTAAACACAATATCTCACAACTTTTGGAGTTGAGGTCCCACACAACTCGACCAAGTATCATATTTCCTCTCAAAAAAACTAAACAACTCCCATCAGATTCCATGAAACTGACCCACTGCCTCTAGTAATTAATATGAGCCTTGAAGTTTACTAGAAAATCCCAGAAATTTATTTCATCAATTAGATCCATATCAAAGACCAAGAGGTACCACTCCATCTCAACCCCTAAAACAGAGTGAACACATGACGGGTACCTACGACCCTTCTCCTTCTTTCTCAGCAACGTCACTAACTCTATCTAAAAAGACAAAAACTCAGTTGGAAAATACAACGTGTTAAAAATAATAGGTTGAAATGAATGAAAAAAGGAACTTGTATCAGAACGATATGTATCTATCGAAGATTCAATCAAAATTGTACCTCGAACAGTCGAAGATCCCACCTCTGATCCTGTTGGTTCCTGATCCACAACATGGATATGTTTGGTCACTTCTTGAGAATGACTTCTATTATGTGTCTATGCATTAAACTGGCTCTGCAAATAAGATAAACCATGAACTACCACCATGCCCACCAAATCTATATCCCCCAACCCTCGATGGCTCTGACAGAGCGAGCCCTCCTCTTAAATCCACTAATCCTATCCCACTCAATAGTGGACATGCCACCCTAAAAAATCAATGAAAGTGACCCATACCTTCACATTGATAACAAGGATTTAGAGAAAATGGGCATGATAGTTTTATGTATCACAGCCTCCCACACTGGTGGAAAACACCATATCTCATATCAGAAGCCACATATGAGAATTTCCTGGAAGAGTGGCCTAAACTACCACCACACTTCTTCCCCTTCTCATCTCGCTTACTTCTCATCTCTAAGGAGCTACAACATCCGACTATTGCTAATGTCCCAGAGAAACTAGCCCTCCTTTTTCTGTCAATATCCACCATAATCTCCCAGTCAAACACCTCATCATTGGTCCTAAAAATAAATAAGAAATACTTGGACTATATCTCTGGTCATAAGCCTTTCACAAACCATAAGGTCTTCACATGGTCATTAGAAGAGATTTTAGGAGAATACTAAACCTACTTAGAGAAATGTTCACCTAATCCATCACTGAAAGATCCCATGAACATGATCCTTGAACTATCGAGATCTAGAATATGAAAATAATTAATGGGGGTTTTGTTCATCAAAGATGGACTTGAAATCTCCCCAGTGAATCTTCTCATGCTTCCTATTTTGATGTACTAATTCCCACCACCTGTGGTTGGAATCCGCAAATGAAAAAAGAGTCACACATCACCTTGAACTCTTCAGGTGTGTCTAGGAACATGAACATGCCCATGATCTTTTCAATCCATTCCCCTCATTCCTAGGTTTATATTCTACATAAAAAATTATGACATTGGTTTTTTAGGATGTCCTACGATTTATTATACATAGGACCAATATAATATTCTCAAACAGGATATGGAGAAATTTGGTCCATATCCTAGAGCCTGGACATCCTGATCCACAACCTCTACGAGTCTCTGATCATGCGGTGAGGGAGAACTCTCTCGTGATTCCTCCCGTGGGTGCATGTGATCATTATAGGGAGGCATGTAGCTATAAAAGACAACAGTAACCTGAAAAAAATTCACTAAAAAAATTCTTAAAATATAATAAATAACATAAAATATATACAATCCAAACCCCTTATAATGATAAAAGAAACAACTACCCCAACCCACCTAATTTCCACTTGTAGTCGGCAGCCCACATGTCTCTGATGGAAGTGAAGAAAAACAAACAATTCCAACGTCCCATGGTGACTTGTCGTCTTCCAAGTGAGGTGGGGGACAAGAACTCTCTTCATGACCAAAACTATGATTCCCTACATCCCGAGCTCTTGTCTATCCTAACTCATCAAAAAATTTTAATATAACACAAAAACACTATCATCCTTTGATACAATTTTTTCAAAAACCGAATTTGGTCTCTGTCGATACCAGCACCAAACATGGACTGTGACAAGGCCCAAAAAGAGTTACCTATCTCCATGAGCTAGGACAAGTTCCTGGGTATCAATTATTTTTATATTTGAAACAATATACCCAATTATGGAAACATAAAACCTCAAAACCAATCGATAAAAAGAATCTAAAAACTGATGCCAAACAAGACTTAAAATAATCTAGAACTGAATAGATTGGATTTAACGTGTAACAAGAGGTCTAAATAAAAATAAAAGAAGAAAAAAAATCTCCTTTTACTCCACATGAAATGGAGTCATCAGCCAAACGCTGTCATGACAACATCACACCATGGAAGGGAACTAACAACCCAAACTTCCATCCCCCAAGGCCTTGCATTTACCTATGTCAAACATGGTCAAGTATTATTACTCCCAAGGGGTATAAGTAGTGTGTGAGCTTACGAAACATTTGATACCACCAAGATATTTTATAGAGTAATAAATTCATGAAAAAATCATGCCACTTTTGATAAGAATAAACTGGTGGAAATAATTTCTAAAGTATGAAATGTTTAAATGCAAATAGTATTCAAAGTGAATTTTCAATGAGTGAGTACGATTCAATAAAACTAGTAATATACTATATTTTCTAGAAAGAACCCTTGATATTACAAGGATATTTTAAAAATATTGAATGATCACTAATCTCAAGAACACCACATGGAACTAGTTAGTTTTCAGCCCCATGTACCTTGTACCTCGGTGTAATGTATCCATAAAAATACAATTATCATGAATGAGCCTCTATTAAATAACATAAAAATAACATAGTTGTCCCAAATCATTATAAATATATTTTGTTGTGTTTTATTTATCCATATTTTCAATAAAACTTGATAAAATTGCTCTATATCACTTACGTAATAGTACATATCCACCCTCCTAAAGACCCAGGCTTCATCCATTGTCCTCAAATCATTTTTACATGTGAATAAAATCCATTATCACATAAAAATATAAATTATGGTAATAACTAACTCAAAATAGTGGCTATACATACTTTTCACCACATACATCACTCAATAAAACCCATAGTATTTCTATAAAACAATGACATTAAAATTAACATCGCTTTTCACACAAAATCACTTAAAAAACCCCACTTTGAACAGAATGTGAAAAAAAATATTCACAAAAGCATAATTTTTAGTAACAATTTTTTTTAATAAATCCATTATATAATTTATCAAACAACCCAAATTTGGGTAATATAGAGTGGACTTGTAAAACCCACTATTTAACATAATATTAATACCTAAAAATCATTTGCTTAACCAACGTCACCAAAACCAAATTTCGCAGCAAGGATAATGAAGTAGAAGTGTTTTAAAATTTTAAATTAATAAAAGCTATATCATAATGAATTTATAACACATCGAATCACCTACCACAAGTATCTAGGCCATAAATCATTGTGCGAAAGTTAATCCGCACCACCGTCACACCCCAAAGGAATTAGATCAAGCCTAAAACCACATGAATAGTCCAAGAAATCTAGTATAAAACCCTTGGTTTGATACCATACTTTTTAGAGATAAGTAACAACTATTACAAATGGAATAATCACTTATAAAATGGATGAAACCCTATGAAAATGGGAGGATGAAGTAATAAGGACCACTTACTTGACAGATCATGAAGAAATCACCACAAATACACATGTAACTGAATTTACAAACATCCAAAAATGAAATTCAGGTTCTAATAATTCAGATGAGGTCATGTGAGAACAGATATAGGGGAAAAGGATTAAAAATTATGGAGTTATGAACGAAACAAATTACCTCTTCAAATCTAGACGATTTGAGAAAGCCTAAGAAGTTCATCCCTTATTTAAGATAGATAAGACCTTAAAATAGGGGGAAAGGTAATGGGGGTGATATAAGTGTACATGGTATAGGGTGAGAGTTTTATTCACCAAAAAATCATAAAAATTGAATAGTATTTTAAAAAAACATTTTTGAAAAAAAATGTAAATGGTCTTACGGGTCTGCCAATTTCCTTAAATAAAAACAAAAATGTACCATGATTATGGAGTCGCAAAGGGTCATATTAGATATGGTGGTGTTAAATGGAATTGGGATACCATTTTTTAAGTGTAATGGGTGAAAAATGTTGAGAAACTAATGAGTTATAAAAGACTAAAAATTGGTTTTTAAATCCAGAAATGGGCTCACGGTTATTCACCAATAATGAAAACTCGCCTTTTCTTCCAAAAATAGATTTTAAAAACCAAGAAACAAAAAATAAATGGAAATTAAAGAAATTTATCTTAAAAATAAGTCATGGATGTGAAACCCCAAATGAATATGCCTTTTAGTTTTAGGTACAACTTTTACATTTTGTTTATATGCACTAAACACATGTTTCAAGATCCATACATCGTTCACTTTGTGGGATATACTTCCTATAAGTGTTTCCCTGTTCGATACTTCCCAATAAGCAAAATCATATTAAGGTAGATTCGTAAATTTTTACCCACATTAAAATTCACTCTATAATTTGTTTTAATCAATCATTTTTCTACAATCAGTCTTTTTATTATGAATACATTTTAGTTTTACTTCTATTTTTTCATAAAATTTTTTTCCCTTTTCAATTTTAAATTTTCTTTAATATGTTCAATAATACTACACAAAAATGTTTTAATTTTAAAACATCCTAAATTATTTTCTTACATGTTTTAATTTTTCTTTCACATCACCTACGATGGTATATTCCAATTTTACTGTATTAATGTACATGTACATTTTCATTATTTTATCTCATGGTAAATTTTTTGACGGACCACTTTCATTATGCTTTATGACATGATTGAGATTCCCATTTCACATTATGAGTTCCATTATGTATTGTATTATTGGTTATGTATGATTATTTGTGTAGAAAACACATTCATGAACATGTTAAGATGGGTGCACCCTGATAGTGCTCCAATGCAATGGGAAATGGTTTGTCTCATGAGACGTTATGTGCAACAATCTTGGCAGTTGGTCTTGGCTCGTGCTACCATGTACAACACTCATGGTGGTTGACCTTGATTTCTACATCTCTATGTGAATCAAACCCTGACTCGTGCTAAAGTCATGAATTATGGTGATTCCACATTACAATGAATTCATGATTTTATTACCCATTGTTTCTATGTTATGAATATGTATGCTAGTTTATATAATTATGTCATGATCTCCAAACCTTATGATAAATACATATTCTTATCTCTACTTCTTTATTAGAATTTAAGCTAATATATTAATTAATGTCATCCTTATGGTACCCTATTCAGGTGTAAAGTATCAAAGGAAGTTAGGAGCTCTTTATGAAGATTAAATAACGAAGTGTTTTTCCTTCAATGTTTTTTGTTTTATATACCATGTATTCTAAGACACTAGACATTACGAACTTTGGGTTGTTTACTGATGTATTTTTATGCTAAAAATCATGTAATGTTTTATGTAAAATATTGGAGTATCTATAGTTGGTATCATATGATGTTCAAGTTATTTTTTGAGATTAGGAATAGAGTCCTTCAGTAATAACATTAATGATGATACTTAGTATAAAGAAACACCACCAATTTCTTTAAGCTTGGAGTAAGTGGTTTGTTAAGAAAATACATACCTATTTGGATGAAAACTGGTTTTTGTGGTACTCGGGAAGATATATCTAGGTGTAAATTCTGAAAACACATATTTTAGCTAGACTATAATGATAACTGGTGCACGACAATGGGCATTACTGCACTCTTGGTTTGAAACTATCAAGGGATATGATTCTATAAATATATGATCTTATTACAAACCATTATTAAGGGTATAAAATAAAGAGCCCATAAGAATAAAAGCTATGAAATAGATCAAGGAAAATCAATATTGAAACAAAAGGTATCATAAGTAAGGATATTAATCTATTTTACGTGTTTATCCTATTATGTTTAAAGTTTCCTTTTTTATGATTAATAAATATTTATTCTATCCCTGTAATTGTATGTTCTTTTTCTTAGCTATTGATAGAAAATAGAAGAACACGTTCCAACAATCAATGTGATAAGGAATGTACATATTTCTCAAATCATATGCCCGTAATAATGGGAATGGGTGCTCAAAACATCGTGATATTACATTATTATCTTGCCCAAGTTATTAATAATAACATGAATCATGTGGAACACCATTCTCTTCTAGAGAGAGAGAATTTTAACATTGAATCCTTCATTTAGAAAAGTCCTCCCATGCTTAATGGATATTCTGATCCCCACTTAATTGAATAATGGATTTACTCCTTTTAAAAGAAATTATATATCCACCATTTCCCAGAATAAGAGAATGTAATACTAGAGGTCTATCATTAGCATGATCAGTGGTGGACACTAATATAGAATACGAAGCCCCAATATGAAATTGATTCCATGGATTGGGGGGAATTTAAGATAATGTTTTCAATAATTATTTTTCCTATCTCCTCATCCTCTTAATGGAAATAGATTTCCTCAAACTCAAATTTATAGAAGATGAGTCCATTAGAACATATAATGAAAATGATACAAGGCTTGAAAGGTATGCCTATGAATTTTTTCATGAACACTAAATGGATGGTGGATTACTTCATTAGTGGATTAATACTGATTCTATGAAAAATTTTGGTGATTTGAGACATTGAAAACTATGAAGAGATTCTATATTATTCCATTATTGTAGAAATGGACATCGAGGAATCACAGTGGTATCGTGGGATTTGGTAAAAAAGTAGAAAATGGAATCCAATGTGGGAGATTCTGAAAATAAATTCCATGATGGAAAGAATCTGGATCATCCCACATGTAAAAAATGTGGTAAAAATCATCCTAGGTACCGTCTAATGGAAACCATAAATTGCTTCATATGTTGAAAAACGAGATATATGGATAAAAACATTCTAAGGGATATGAAAAATCCCACTAATGTGGATGAAAAAAGAAGGTTCAGATAAACTCTCTACCAGCGATGTAGTGTTACAACTAAAAGAAACATCGGAATTATTTTAATAGTTTTTCGTAGCCAAGGGTTGTCAGATGAAAACCAACAACGACTTCCAAGGAAACATGGAAGGTCTTATGATATCACTACTGGTGAGTTGGATCTCGACAATGAAATGGTGAAATGTACTCTAGTTATTAATTAAAAAATAGAAAACATAATATTTTATTCCCATTCTATGAATTCATTCGTATATTATGAGCTTAGTAGATCTATTTAAATTATACCTAAAAATATGAAGCATATGTTATATGTGAGAACAATGAATGGGGAAATTCTTGAATCCATGGTTTATAACTCCTCACCCATTAATGTTTGTGGAATGGAGCTCCCCACAAATCATGACATAATTACTTTAGTGGGGTTCGATTTTATCTTGGGTATGTATTGGCTCTCATTATTCAAATGAAACATCAACTATCTGTAAAGGGAGATCACTCATAACATCCTGAAGCATCCTCCAATTATATAAATTTTTAAGGAGGAAGATTAATATCTTTCAGAATCATTGTCTAATGTGTGGATATAAACACTTTATAAGAAAGCATGTATATCATAAATAATTTATATAATGGGGAGAATTAGTATTGAATACAATCCCATCACGAGGGATTACATAGATGTATTCCTAAAAGAGTTTATTGGTCTTACTAATGATAAATTGGTTGAGTTCACAATTGATCTTATTATTGGATATATGTTTAAATCAATGCAACCATATAGAATTGAAACTGTAGAGTTGGAGGAGCCAGCGAAAAAGTTACAAGAAAATCATAATAAAGGTTTTATATGCCTGAGTGATTCACTGTGTGGTGAAAAACACTTCTTCATCAAGAAGAAGTATTTTCAAATGCTCCTCGGTATAGATAATCGTGATCTCAATAAAATCACTATAGATAACAAGTATCCTCTTCCATGGATAGATGAATTGTTCGATCAACATTGTGTGGATAATTATTTTTCTAAGGTGGACCATCAGTCGGGATATCCCTAATTAATGGTGAGGAAGGAATATATTTCCAATAATTCCTTTCAAATGAGGTATGAACACTATGAATTTAATGAGAATACATTAGGACTCAAAAATGATCCAGAAAGTTTCATTTATTTAATGAATAGATTCATTATAGATTACCAAACAATTGTGTGGTAGTCTTTTTCAACGATACATTTAAATATTCATAAAGTAAGGAGGAACACAAGGTGCATTTTAATACAGTGTTAAATAATATGAGAAGTGAGAAAATGTAAGAATATTACATTAAATGTGAGTTCTGGATGGAGAAATTATCATTCTTGTGGAATGTTATCACTAATAAAGGGATATTAGTGGACCATTCTAAGACAAAAGGAAATTGAAGAGGGGACTATGCCAACATTTTTAATGGAAATCCATAGCTTTTTAAAACTATCAAGGTATTATTGACGATTTCTGGAGAATTTTTTACATTTATAAACTCCAATGTCTACGATGAAAGGGAAGGGAGTACTGTTTTTCAGGACATGGGAATGTGAAGAATGTTTTATTGAGTTAAAAAAGAGGCCAATAACCTCCTTATCACTCACACTCTATTAATGTGGAGAACTCTTTGTGGTGTATAATGACGCTTCAATATTTGGATTAGGATGTATAATGATGAATAATAATAATGTGGTAGCACAAGCCTCAAGGTAGTTGTAATTCTATGAGAAAAATATCCTACACATGATCTAGGGAAGGTGTTTGTGATATTCGCATTAAAAATCTAGCGACATTATCTCTATGGGGATAAGTGTGAGACATATAATTATTAGAAGATCATCACATATGTATTCACAAAAAAATATATTAATATGAACCATCAATGATGTATATAGATCATCTTGTTTTATGAAGGCTCAATCCACTACCATCCCGATAAGGAAGTCATGGTGGTATATGATCTACATAGATAAGAACATGGATCTTTATCAATGATTATAATGTAAAGGGATCCAATCTTCATATATTTGTAGAGGATGTACATGGGAAACATTAATGAAGGAATATAATCATTCTTTTCTCAAATTATTTTGGTATCATCCCTCATGGAGATAATAAAGGATGATTAAAGGAAAGAGAGAAAAATTCAAAACAGGGTGTAAGCTATTAGAAATTGTAAAACATCTATGTTCATGACAGATGAGGAAAGAGTTTTGAGATTTGGGTCATGATTATGTGTACCACCTGATCCATATTTAAGAAGGATCTTCTGAATGATGCACATAACTCATCCTTCTATATCAACACTCGGAGAAAATAGATGTATCGAGTTCTCAGAGAGAACATTTGTTGGGACAATATGAATAACGAGATCATTTAGCATACATAAATGTGTCTGGAACGTCAACAAGTGAAGCCTATAAGACAAAGGTATAAGAGAATTATTGAAACACCACCCATACCAACATTGAAGTGGGTGAACATCACTATGGACTTAGTCACTAAACATCCATTAAAATCCATAAGAAACAATGCTATATGGGTCATTGTGGATCATCTTATAAAGACAACTCACTTTATCACTATCTGATAGGACTTATCATTGGATTAGCTTGAATGGATATATGTCAAATATTTGATATGTCTTCATGGAGTACCTTTATCTATTGTATCTGATAGAGATATGAGATTCACCTCAATATTCTGGAAATGTCCCCATTGTTCTCTAAGAACTAAACTAAACATTAGTACTGCCTATCATCCTCAAAATAAGGTACAATATGAGTGAACTATTTAGAAACTGGAATGTATGTTGGGACAATGTTCTATGAACATTTGAAATGGATGGGACCAAAATCTTCCACTGTTTGAATTCTTTTGCAACAACAGTATCGACTCGAGTACAACAGTGTTCTAGGAGAATGTCCTTCAATGTAAGCCGTTGGGACCATAAATGGTTGAATAAATGGCGGAGAAGGTAAAAACATTGACCCGCACATCAAGGAAACCCAAATTTGAACAAATAGTTATGTAGATAATCATCGATGAGACATTGAGATCAAATTTGCAGAATTTGTATTTCTCTTCCTATCTCCATGTAATAAGGTAATGAGATTTGGGAAGAAGTGAAAGCTATGTCCCATGAACATTTTCCCCTTAGATATCCTTGACAAAGTTGGAGTTGTGGCCTATTGAGAGAAATTTCTACCTACCTTGTCAAATGTACATGATGTCTTCCATGTATCCCTATTAAAGAAATATATACCAGACCCTTCACATGTACTCTCTTTTGATATGGTATAGTTTTGGAATGTTCTTTCTTAATAGGAGTAACCCTTTTTTGATCTTGGATCATATAGATAATGTTCTATGTAACAAGTCTACTCACTGGATAAAAATATTATGGAAGAACTATAAGTAAGAAGAGGTAAAATGGGAACTAGATGAGCAAATGAAGGAAAAGTACACACACCTGTTTTAGGAATAATGTAGGTAAAATGAAATTTTTAGGGAGAAATTTTGTAAGTGGTAAATAATTTAATGTCCCAATGTTTTATCGTTGGAAATTTTCCTCATGTAATTATATCCTATAATCACATGAAATTACAAAACAATGAAATACTAAGTACCTTGTGATCTTCAATCTAAATATTGTCACTACTGTGTTTTGAATTTCAAAAAACGGTCCTCTACATGTGTGATAAATACGTTATTTTGAGTTTAATAGGAAAAAATTAACATTTTGATGAATAGTAACATTTCATTATGAATAGTTACATACCATTATGACTAGTAATGAATTTAAAATCTACCAAAAAATGGAAACATCACCGATGAATTATTAAATACAAAATATACATCTTAAAAGAGAATAAATGATCATAGTATAAGTATTGGTATTTTTGTAAGTCATAAATATCTTATTTTCAATTTTATGATTAATTTAACAATTTAAAATGGAAATGTATTTTAATAAAATTTAATAATAAATTGTTTCATTATAGTCTTATGGTTATAAGATAATTTTATGGGACATTGGTTAGTTTTTCAAGGTTTTATAAAACAAGTTAAAATTTTATTATTATTATTTTAATAAATTATGATTTTATTTAAAAATTAAATCAAAAATAATTTCAAAAAATGGATTCCATTATTGAATTATTCTATTCGAAGAATAGTTAGGGTGAATATTTGGGATTTTTCAAAAATTTATTAATTATGTATGAATAGTAAAAATAGAGTTTTTTGCTTTCTGTATGTCTAATGACATCATAATTATATAATAATTAATATAAAATTATGATAGAACTATTTATAGTAAAATTTTATATGAGGTGTCCCTAGTGAAAAATACCATGGAAAAGCCCTTGGTTTTGCAAAAACTACTAATGAGGTGTCCATTGAAATTAAAAACTATTTCTTTTACTATTAATAAACATCCATTCCTTTGTTTTATTTCATTTCAATCCATCATCCTCGAAGCTCAGGTATTTTAACATCCATAGGAGTCCTCTCATGGTGTTTTAAATCCTCTAAGGTCTCAACCGTCATGTTATAGTATTTACTATACAAAGTAAGAGAATCTACCTCCCTTATTTTTTTCATGCATTGATTTTATGTTATTATTTTTCATTTCAATGGGATTATGTTGGGGGTATATTGTTTAATATCCCCTTAAATTCCATAATATTTATTAATTATGAAATACCGATTTATATCTAATCAAAATATTTTATGATATTTTATTTGACATCGTTAGGCTGCCGAATTTTTGTAAGGCATCTCTCAACCTTTCATTTATTTTCATGTTCATTTCTTTTCTATTTTTTACCTATCATCCTTCCTAAATATTTTGTAATGACTCTAGTACCTTACATGTAATATATAATTTTACTTGTAATGTAATAATACTTCATCATATATCATTTCCCTCTCATTTACACTAACAATGAAAACACCACCTGAGATGTATAAATTTACCACATTCAAGGACGATGGGTTTTTCAGTTTCTATTACTGTTTTCAATTCTGGTCATAAAACCACTATTATGGTTGAAATAAACTATAATATATGTATTATGTCTCATATATGGTTCTGGACTATTCTTGTACAAATGATTTTTAATTATGAAGAAAAATGATTTCATTGTGTTAAAAACAACCAATTATCATAAACAGTTATCATTAAATAATTTATATAAAGATTCATTTTCATGATAAAAACCCAAAATAATTAAAAACCATTAAACATTATTTATATTCAATAATATAATATTACATAAATTATGGGCAGACATATTGTTTTATATGATTCTAAAAACATGAATGTATGTGAACCAATCATTAAAACCAAGGAAAAAAACCAACCCAAACAAGGAAATTGATACTCATAACAAATAAAAATGGATATTAATGAAATCAAAAGTATGTAATAAATAGTTTAAATATATAATATGTTATATAATTACTATTTAGTGATCCAAATTTCATTATTTAGGTAATTAATTTCAATGAGAGAACACCTTCAGTCTTTAGGTAAGGGATCCCCTGTATTTTACTTTTATCCAAGAATGTCCTCTATGTTATGCTCTTTCATGTATAATTCCTAATGTTGGGTTATGATTTCAAACCTTCTTAATACAAAAATCATGATTTATAAAAAATGATAAACAAATTTCCCTATCATTAATACATATTATGTACACACAATAAGATTCCAATATTTTTAAGGGATTCTACCCAATCATTCTTTATTCAATTGGGTTGACCTATCTTTCTTTTTACCGAAATGATGTTTTCATTTAATTTTAGGTAAAAATTATACATTATATTTATAATCTACAATCTCATGATTCATGATATATACCTCATTCAATATATGGTACATACATGTTTTTAAGTGTTTCCCTCCTCGATACATCCAAATAAGAAAACTCATTTTAAGCGAACATCAGAAATGTTTACCCAATTTCAACTACAATCTAAAATTTTTAAATCCTTCATTATTTTTTCAAAATTAACCTTTTTTATTATGAAATCCTTCTTTTTTCACTACTAATTTTATGTAAAATACTATTCTTTTTGGAATTTTAAATTCTCTTTAATATTTTTTAATAAAACCACACTAAAATGATTTAATGCTACAAATTTCCTAAATAAAATTATAACATGTTTTCAATTCTGTTTTACATAAATTTCCATTTAATATTATTATTTTATCATATTAATGATCTGGTATATTTTAATTACTTTCTCTCATAGACACTTTTATTGTATGCCCTTTCATGATTCTTTATAACATGAATGTGATATCCATTTCTCTCCATGGGTTCCCTTATGTTATGTATGATGGATTTTGTATGATTATTTATGTGTCAAGAATATTCAAGAACATGTCAATATGGATTCTCCCATATATCACTCCAATTAAATGGGTAAATATTAGTTTAATGAGATGTTTTGTAAAATTGTCTTGGAAATTAGACATGACAAGAGCTACCATGTGCAATAGTCTTGGTGGTTAACCTTGATATGTGCTCTAATATGTGGAATAAGTCATGAATAGTTATAATGTCATCATTTTTGTTGCTTTGACATTACTATGAATTAATGATTGTATGATCCCGTGTTTATATGTTATGATTTCATATGCCATATTATATCATTATTTCATGATCTCTTACCCTTGTGCTAATGAAATATTGTTATATTTATTTCATTACTAGGGAGTTATCTCATCCCTCCATTCATTTGATCCCTAGGGTGCCTTATGCAGATGTAACATCTCAAGTTAAGTTAAGAGCACTTTATGAAAATTAAATACTGTAGTTTTTTTAGTTCCTTATTTCTAATTTTATGTACCTGGTCTTGCAAGATTCTATACTTTACAATCCATGGCTTGTACTGTGATGTATAATTTTGCATAAACTCATGTAATGTGTTATGTAAAAGGATTGAGTAATTATAATTTTTATCACTCTATATATATTTCATAATATGGTCAATCCTAATAAAAACCTCAGATTCAATGGATATTTTATAAATTTAATATTTTAATATTATAATTTGTGGGTCATTTAAGTTTATGTTTTTTGTTTTTTATACAGTGTAAAGAAAAAAGCTTTTTATTTCGAAATATCATAGATTTATATTCTCCTAACCATAAAAAATTATTTCCTTGTAATTTAACTTTCACATAGAAATTACTGTAATTATTTTTGAAACATACATTTATAACAATATACATAAAATAATATTTCATAAAAATTATTCTTAATGTGGGAAAGGGAATTAAAATGTTCATCTAGAATAACATATAAATGGTATTCCACATTAAATACATTATTCAAAAGTGACATTATAAACATGGAATAAAATCATGAATAATTATGGGGACTCATATACAACATTAATCATAGGAAATGATATGATCAAGAGAATGTAAAAAAACTAGAAACCAATAATAATTTCATGTGTTAAATGCCCATTAGTTCATTATATTTCAAGGTAACTGGTTATATTTTTCTCAAGATTATTTTCTAAAATTTTATGAAATATTTTACTATATTATAAAATAATATAATTTATTAACCTAATATATTTCTATTTTAGTATCACAATTTCATCATTTGGTGGTGTAGTTATAAATTTGAACATAAATTATTACTCCAACATTTGAATATCATGTATTAATGATGCACTAAAATAGACTTTAATAATATCTATTAAATAGTTAAAAGGACTTTCTTCTGTGTCAGAAATATTTACCAAAATAAAATGATAAGAATACATTATCCAAAATACTACATTAATATATAAAAATTAATAGTATTACCCACTGTTCAAATAATTCATTTCAATTAAAAATGGCATATTAAAAAAACAACACACATAATATTGTTATCTATTTAACCCTTGTCTCAATTTTGTTTTGTGTTAAATACCTATGGTCATTCTATAAGCAATAGGTTGTATCCCAATTTGTGTAGTGTCATTTTAAAAAAAAATTACCCTAATGAAATTCTTAGAACATTAAAAAAATGATGAAAATCATAAAAATAACGTTATTCAGCCCATCAATTTTTACCCATACTGTTTTTCTATATGTCTTACTTTTCCATTAAATCATATAATCTTCAATGTCTATTATTTTTTTGAAATATATCATTTTATTTACCCTAATGATTATCATTAGACTTAATCTTATGACCAGAACTTATAAAACCATTATTAATCATATAATCGTCCCACTAAAACACTTATACAGAAGGGTTACAAATATCTAAATCATTAATTAAAAATCAATAAATGTATTCAATGTACAACAATCACATAAAAAATGGGATGTGGTATCTATGCATATAAAATTATAATTAACCACGGAATTATAATCGATGGTGGTTCTAATAAAATTTAAAATATCCTCATTTGATTCATGAATTTTTTTTTCTGGGGATTTTTTAATTTTTGATTCCCTCATAATAGGTTGAAATGAAAAAAAAAATTTGTATTCAAAAAATATCCCCCGGTATTGTAAAAATAATTTTCCATCAATGATAATTATTGTTCAGTAGGTGATGATTTAATCAAATTACAATAATCCCTTATCAAAGTTTTTACCACATGGTATAATTGTTCCATTTCCACATCCATTTATAGTATCTAGGTAGGGATGTTATTTCATCGAAAAACCAAATAATATGATTCTCACAAAACAATTGCAATGTTATTCCACAATTTTTTATATCATTTAATAATATCATATATTAATGTTTAATGGTGTAGTTGTCCAAAATATTTTTCCAATGTTCTCTAAAAAATATTCATGATACCAATTATGAATACCCCAACTTTGTATGGTAAGATATGGTGGTAAAATTATTACTTTCATTTTAGAAAAAAGTTATCATATAAAAAAGGACTGGATGTCATAGTAGAATTGTTAAACTAGATACATAATTTAGTATATCATTGCATTCGAAAAAATAAAATGGATGATAGTGAAAAAAAATTTTATGTATCCTTGAGCAAGTTGAAGGAATCATTCATCACTACTTAGGGAAGTGAAATAAAATAAGGTCGGTCTAATTTACTTAGTTATTGTAACATTCACTTAAAGATATCATTCATTAATAAGATTTAAACAATATTAAATTTTAAATAATGTAATACATATGACATTAATTCAAAATCATGAATATCTTGACTAGATAATTCAAAACCAGTATTTCATGGTAAATAACTGAATAGAAATTCCATTTTATCAATTACTTGTTAAAAAAATAAAACCATATATAATATCAATGATGTAATTTCATGGATAAAAAAAATTAATTTCCTAATGAATGTAATTATTTATATTTTACATCATGATTTTAGACATTATAGTATTTATTTTTTTAATTCTTACAGAAAATAATTTTTACTAATGTGGTAAAAAACCTATTTCATTTTTAACCTAATATTACTATGAGATATAGATATGCATTTAGGGGATATATTATTTTAGGGCCCATAAATATATAAATTTCTATCTCATTCATAATATATCCAATAATCTATTTAAATAATGAAAAATATTAGTTATCAAAATACATTATTTCAATAAATAATATAGATTATTAATATTTAAATAATTAATAAAATAGAATTCACTGTAAGCAATCATGGGTTGAAATGAAATATTGTATAACAAATAAACAAACACATGATATATAATTTTATTATTTAAAAAAAATGTAATGTTTAATTATTATATTAAATATTATTATTCAAGATAAGGTTAATGATTACAAATATTTAGCAAGAAATTAAAGTTCAATTTAATCCATTGAAAAACTAATTATAGACCAACCATTTAAAGAAAAAGTATAGTTTCATTATAACATATCCCTAGTGTAGTATTCGTAAAAAAATGTTGATATTCATGATGAAAATAAATTCCATAAGAATTTCATTAAAACATATAATAGGAAAATATAATTTTCTTTTTTAAAATCATATATTAAGAAACAAAATTATAGAATATTAGAAAATAAAATATTTTTTATATGAACATTGTGTGATTTTAATTGATTTATCAATGAATTGGATTATAAAAACCCAAGGAAAATTTATTACATTAAATTTGTGTTAAAAAATCATATCAAATTCTTATAAGACAAATAAAAAATTTCCTTTTTGGAAAATGATGCAATGACTCATTTTTATCCATTTTGTAATAGTAAAACATGGGTTAAAATTTATTTAAAATATATATAGAAAAAATTAAATTCAATATTCAATCTTATTTAGAAAGCATGTATTTATATGAAAAATGATTTGTGATCGAGGAGGTTACTAATGTTGTGTTTTTATAAAAATTATCTCCTTAATTTTAAGTACTAAATAGGTGAAAATAAAATTATTAATTAAAAAATTATTGAATAAAAATAAAATAAAATAATTAAATATATTTTACTTGGAAATGATCAAATGATTTTCATCAAGGGAAATTCAAGCCTAAACAATCCAATATAAAATGAGATTGAACTAACAACTCTTCGAAATTTGGTAAATTTTTAATAATAACCCCCATGAATGAAATAACAAAAAAAAGATATATTATATAACATGAATATAAATATATTCATTATTTAAAAAGTCAAGGTTGTATTTGATACAACTCATAAAAGTAAATTGTTTTGTAATTAAAAAAATGTTTCAAAAGGGTGGAAATCGAGGCAAATTATTTTACGAAGATCATATAATTGATGTGATAATTAAGATATGTGTTCATTATTTGTATAAAATTTTAAAACACATAAAAAATTTAATGTTGTAACATAAAATAATAAAAATTCATTTCACATATAATATTCAAATATTGAATAAAATGAGGAAATTATATAATCCAATGAAAATGAAATGAGTAATTAAAATCCATACAACTTGGAAACTACTAATTAAATCAACCATTAATGAAATTATATGAATTTTAAATGAAATACCATATTTTATGAATTATTAGTGATATTACTAGTAAATGGGGTAGTATATACACCATATAAAAAATGAGGGGTGTAACATGTCAATATTCGTCAATGAAATGAAGAAGAGATGAATTCCCTTACCTCACATTTATATTTAGTTGAAAATTATTTTTAACTCCTATATTATGATATTTAATATTTTAATTTACTTTTAAATGAACAATATTAAAATTTATATTATCATATATTATCTTATTTTAATATTTTGTCTTCTATTTGATGAAAAGTTTCATTATTACAATTGATTCAGTTGTAAACTACTTCATTTTATCATCCATGTTTTGTCATGGAAGTTACAATTCATGTGCATGGGATTAAAATGAAAAATAATCATAATTATATTATTGTTATAAATATATTATATTTTAATTTGGTATATTTTTAAAACCATTCTATAATGTTGTTCATGGATATTGAATCACTTTATTTTCTGGGGATAATAGGATCCATATATCCAGAAGTAAAAACAACATTACCTTAATTTGTGAAGGGTAAAAAAATGTATGGTATATTAGTTATATAGAATCAAAATGATTCTTTATTCATCATATAAATTAATTATTTAAATCATTATGACTATACATCAGAGTCTCTCTGAAAGATAAATTAAATCCTCTCCCATAGCGGTAGTCTTTTGCACCCATGTGTGATGGATTGGTGTCCCATTTGATGGATATGGATATGGATACATATTATTACAAAAAAAATCCTAGAATATTGTTGATACTTTTATTATTATATTATAATTTTCAATGAATAATTCTTGGTGGAAACTCAAGAAATAAAAAATATGGATCTTAGTGAAGACAATTACCATTTCATATGAGAACATTTTTTAGATATATTATTAAGGGGCACAGGGTTGGCCTTTTGTGAAGAAAATAATCTATGGAATGTGTGAGGTTTTTTTTGATATATTTATGGCAAGTTCTTTTGATAAAAATAGATTTATTGGTGTTAATTCAAATATTCTGGGAGTTATCCTTTATAATTGTGGAGGATGACTATTTTTATAAATATCCAAAATTATTCAATAATTGGAAGTAAAAATCATCCCAAGGGAAAAAAAGTTACATCTAATGGATAATTAGAAATTAAATTTTTATAGAAATCTATAAAAATAATATAGAATTTTTTTTTCTTTTTATTATGTATTCTCTATGATTTAACATTAACAATATGAATTTTCACCCACGAATTAACTTTTTAACATAGGTAACTTATCCATTATAACTAAAATAAAATGTGACATATTATATTATTTTGATGTAATTATTATTAATAAAAAAATATATCAAATAAATATTCCTTGATTTTGGGAAAATTTTTTCACACAATCATATGTAATTCGCCAAACACCATTTTAATAGTAATTATATTGGTAAAAATTATTTGTCATTACTAATCATTATGATAAAACATTATGTTTACCTTATTGTTTTATATAAAAAAATTTACATAAATTATGGAATAAATTTTATTAAATTTACGGAAAAAATTAATTTTAATTTACAAATAACCCAGCATATCATGATGGAAAATGGGATTAAAAAATGAATTTTCCAATAGTTGTATAATATGTTATTTAATATAAAACATGTGATCATCATTATATAGATCCAAATTCGAATTTTCACATATATAATATATATATTTACTTAAATGTATCATTGTTATTAGTTTTTTTAATTAAATAAAATTTAGGATCAATATGTATTTAAAAGAGTTTTTATAAAATCATGTCATGATGCCCAAAACAATTTACTGATAAATTAACGATATAAATGTTTCAAATGAAATTAATTATATGAAATTTTTAAATTTTTTTTTTAAATTGGAATCAAATAAAAATCATAATTTTAATTTTTATTTAATCAATTTTTTCAAATTAAATAAAATCTTTAAAAAAATCAATAATTTTCATAATTTACTAAAAAATCAGACGTTTCATTAGAATCCCAAAATTTCACCACTAATAATCTTGATATTTTAATTTATAAAATATATTTTTTAAAACCATTTAATTTTTAAAATTGTAATAATTTATTTATAATTCTTAAAACAAATGTTTAAATAAAAGTAATTTTTTAATAATTTTAATTTCAAATGAAAATATTATATTACTAAAAAGAGTCATGGTTATTTACTAGGAATTACAAATAAATATGTACATATTTGGACTAATGAGTGTGTGATTATATATATATATATTTCATAATCCAATTAGTCATATTCAGACCCTTCAATTTAACATCCAGGTTATAGTTATTATATTTAAGTAATACAATTCATGGTTCGTTTATTCTCAATATCTCAAGAAAATTATGTAATCAACCACAATATTCTTCACATAAAATTTTGAGGTTTTTTATTCTTCACGAACCAAGTTCCCTGAAAATTATTTTATTTGAGGGTCTGATTTTGTGTCCTTAACATGATGGCTGGACTTATTTATATTTATGCATGTTTATAATATAATGTGATTATGTGTATAAAATAATATTATATATTTTTACAATATAATTCTCTCATAGACCATTTTCATGGATTCCACTATGATTCATGTCCTATGAACATCTAATATTCGTTTAATGAAATGATATTATGATCTATGGTTTATAGGGTATGAATTTAAAATGTCATAATAAATTTCCCATTCTTTTAAGCTCATGTTATACTCATGTGATAATTAATTACTCCCTAATTTACATTTACAAAGAAGTTGATCTCGTCTATTCTAATGTTTTATTTCCTCTGGTTATGAATATTTATTTCTTGGATGATTTCTCTATTAAGTTTTCTACTTATGATGAACACAATTTGTGACACATATTAACCTATTGTTTATGTGTCCTTGTTTATAAATACACTATAATTATTTGATTTTTCTATGAATAATATTTTATTTAATGATAATGCATTATTTAAAATGAAATACCTATATTTAAAATGAATGGGTCCTTGTTGTTGGTATTAGTGAATGGTGTGTTTATCATTTGGAAACTAGCATGAGAAATAATTAATGAGAGCCTTATGTATTTTTATAATTATAGTATAACAACATAATGAATTAGAAATGATCATGAACAATAATGGGTAAACATAATGTGCAATGGATTGAAAATTCAGTGTAATTATTTTGACATAAAATGAGTGAATATTCAGGATTTTGTGTTTTACCACATTGATTATCATTTCCCACAATAAGAATTTCTGTTTTCATTAATTGAAGAAACATATATCAGTCATGGGGACATAGAATTTGATTTCCAACGCAGTGATCTGACTAATTTGAAACTGAATAGTGTAAGTGTTATGATGAAGAATCCAATGAATATTCACACTAAAATATCTCAATATATTAGTTTAATTTAAAATAACGTTGATCTAAAAAATGAATAAATAATGGATAAAAATGTTTTTAAAACTTTTATGTGACAACTTCCACACTTCTTATATGGTTTTTCTAATCATCTTCTAGGTGAATAATTAATCAGTTCAATATAAAATGTATTTTTTTCATTCATTCTTAAATAATGAAAAAAATTAGTTTATCATTTTTATGATGAGGTATATCGAAAATAATTAATATAATAAGGGAATATGTGGAAATTGAATTCATAAAATGGGATGATTTTAATGTCAAATTTTTTACTTTGTACTTCCCTTGTATTCAATATAGAAATATGGAATTTGAATTCCTTGATATTAATTTAAAAGATGATGAATCCATTTATAACAAAGACTAAAATTTTTAAAGAAATATAATTTAATATTCATGTTTAATTGTTATCCCTGAAATAAAAAATAATTAATTCGGTAGAATATTAAATCTAAATATTTTTAATACATTGTACATAATGTAATTTTAATGATATTAAGATATTGTTAAATTTTAATTAATAGTTTAATCTTTTTTTATAAAACCTAAGGGTTCTTGTGATGATAAATGAAAATGAAGAATCATTAAATCATTAGTAGTTTATCACATGGGTGGTTAAAAAATTGACAACCTCCTACTTGCTATGAATCTGGTAAGGGAAACTGAGGAGGATAACTGAATTGAAGAAGAAAAATATTCAAGTGTGGGAAGACAATCCATTGAGAAAAACAATGTTGAAGTGATGTGAATAGTCCAATAAATTAAATAAGCAGAGATATAGATCAAAAAAATATACCACTCACAATTCATATTTATAAATTTTATGATTTTTTGAACTGTTCAAATAAATGCTCTAATCCAAGGGAAAATAAAGATAATAATCTATAAAAACCTATGTAGTCAAAGTAAAAAATGAAATATTATGATAATACAATAGTTAAAATGAATCCTAATATTTATATAACTCAAATCCCTTACTCTAGAATTTTTTTTCCCTACTGATGTTTCAATGAATATTTCCCTTGAAAATTTAATCATTTAGTAAAATTATATATTCTTTATAAAATTGATTATCTATCCCTAAGTAGATTCCATAAAAATTTCATTAATATTGAAATAATATTTAATATTTGTAATCAACCTATGATTCTAAATTAGTTCAATGATGAAGTTGAACCCCCAATAAAAATATTTTTGACTAATATAAGAGGTTATATATAGAATAATGGGTGACTTTTATTTCGGGATAATAATTTATTTTATTTTATCTTTTTTTTAAGTTATTGGTATATATAATCAAGATATATATATATATATGAATGATAATTTCTTAGTGACTAAAATTATGGTTATGTAGATATTTAAAGTATTTGAGTTCAAATTATATTTGTGCCTCTATCATTGTCAAACACATTTTTGAAGAGTCTACTTGTTAAATATTTATTGAATTTAATATGTTAAATTTTTTGTATTATTATTCAAAAATGATGTATGATTTATAATATTGAATAAAATGTTATAATAGTTATGGTTTTGGAAACTATGGTGATCAAATGATTAAAATTTCATAGTTTTATGCATATTATGATTTATTAAATGTATATATTATTTCTTTAGGAAAAAACAATCTGCATGAATAGTCATTTCATATAGTAAGTGACAATATAGATGTTTATAAAATAACAATCATGTGTGAAGTTTTTTGTATGATATAGAATAAAATCATGTTATTATACATTAGATTGTTCTATATATTCACAGTTAAAGGACCATCAACTTTTGGAAAAGGACCACTAAATAAAATGTTACACTTTTACCATCATTTCAAAATATCTTATCGTATATTTAAACATCTTATATTTATAGTTTCGTTGAATTTATATTTCTTCTAAAAATATTATTAAACACTTTTTATTAGTACATGGGTGTTGTTTTTCACTTCAATATACATATTTTCCTTTTCCAATGTTGTTTTATATATTGGAAATTGAGTTATGTGACCATCATATTTTAATTTCTGTCATTTTTCAAGAGTATGTTTCTTTAACCCTTTTGGTGTTGTATTTACACAATGAAAATTTTCAAATGTCAACCTCATGATTACTGAGAACATGTTCAAATTATGATAATTCAACTAACAAATTGGGAAATAATCTGACACCGTTATATTTTGTAATAATAGAACATTTTGTTTTATATCATATACGACATGTGACACAAAACAAACACGAACCATGAAATACTATTATTCAAATTTGACTAATATATCCTCACCATTAAATTTATTACTATGAATGAGATTAATTAATTATGAAATATGATTAAATTTTTAATTTAATATAATTATATTGATTAAATATGGAGAATAAGAATTCAATTTCTTATAATGGAATATTATACATAAAAAATAGATTCCAATCAATTTTTTTTATTTAATTTTGGAAAAAATGTTATATTTAGATGCTTAAAATTAAATAATATAATTTTATAAAATTGAATAGATTTTAGATATCATCATATCGAAATTTTCATAAGGTTAATTTGAAGGATTATTTCTCAAATAAAATATTTACAATGAATAGTTAGAAATATTGATTTTTTTAACTGTATTTATTTGTAGAAATGTACAATGTCATATTATTTTCAAATAGTAATAAATTAATATTAGTACTCTTTGGTATTAAATAATATAAATAATTTCATTGGGATAAATTTTATTCTTTAATTTATAAAACACCTATTTTATACGTAAAAACACATTTAGTTTGAAGAAATATGTATATACACCACATGTTTCATTATAAAAAAAATTAAATTTATCAATATTGGTTATTTATTTAAATTATTTATACGTATTATATATTTAATAAAATATTTTATCATTCATTTAATATTATTCTAGGTATGAGTATCTAATAAACACGATTTTATGTATAGAAATATATTTTTCAAAAAATATACTATCTCTGTGCTTTTCATGCATATTTTAAAAATAATCTATATGAAATAAATTTATTTAATTTGATAAAATATATTACTTATCATAAAATTGGATATTTAAATTTAGTATCTATTGTTTTCTTATATTTTATCAGTATTTATAGTAATTGTTGCAGAATTAAAACTCATGTTAAAGGATAATTGGTATAATATATATTAAAAATAATAAATAATGCCATAATTTTTCATCCAAGTTATTATTGGATTATTGTAAATCTACCCTTTTCACCTTAGTCATGAAATGGGGTTTTCTAAAAAAAACTTTTCCTTGAAAATGATTAATATAATATTAAAAACATTGTAACATAAAAAATGTCACTCTCGTAGTTTTAAATTTGAGAACTATGTGAACAGAGAAAAAAATTCCAGACATGAATGAATAAAAATCCATATTTTAAATTACATTTTATTATATTGATGATGTTATATTATAAATAATTTTTATAATTTTTATAATTATAAATAATTGTTATTCAATGATGATGAAAAATATATTAAATTACATCAAAATTAAAGTAAATGATTTTTTGATACCCTTAAATTAAAATAATATTATTTACTCATAGTCTTCAATGAATGTTTGGAGATATTAAACATTTTTTCGTTTGTAAAATAATTTTAATCAAATTAATATTTTTATTTATGTCTTTTATGTGTAGTTAAGTTAATATAGGAAAAATTATTGTTAAAAAATTTTCATCGAAATAATATTATATTAAATTATTTAAAAATAATAATAAAATATATGATTAATAAAACATAGATAATATATATTGCAAAATTTTATCCCTTGGGAAATTATTTTCCATTTGTAAACATTTAATTAAAATAATAACATTTTATTATTGAAAAATTTGTTACCACTGTTAAAGTTAGAAAAGGTTAACTAAGAGGTTAATATAAAAGATAATGTCTAAAACACCACATGAACATGTAAAAACATTATTTTATTATGGGATTTTAGTGAAAAAAAATCATAATTTAAAATATCTCAATATTTTGAATCTTTTTTCCATGAGAATAACCTTATTATAAATTAATATTTAATGAAATCCAAAAAGTAACCCTCACCTCAATTATAAAATGGAACATCTCATTTTATACTCACAAAATATGGAGCCTTATTCAACAGAAAAACCCCTTATAATGCCATATCTAACACACACGTATAAATTATAGAGGTTCTAAAATTTCCAGAAGACCAACCTCAGGTTTCACAATGCAATATTTAAAGGATTTCATTCATATAATATGTAATCACCTTAAATGATCTCCTTAGTTTTAATTCTTCCTTTACCTAACATTAATTTACCATAATATTAATAAAATCATAAATTTAGTATCGAAAATATACCTAAATGAAGATAATATTATTATGAAACCACTTTTATTCACCCTCTTTTACATCAAATGGGAATTTAATGCATCACCCATGCATATAAAAGACTTATAATGTCCATTTAGAAATACAATACATTTTTCAATACCATATTTTGTTGTTGAGTATTACAATGGGTTTAATGTCATTATATGATACTTATTAAATAATTAGGATTATATAATGATAATATTATATATACAATCATACCATCCAGACTGTTATAAAATGATCACATCACACATGCATAGGTATGGACTACCACATACATAGAGTTATATGATGTACATTTATTACTATTTTAAATATAAATTTATAACGTTGGATCAGATAATTATATATGATATATGTTTTTAAATAATTATTCTATAAGGGTTAGTTTTTAAATTCATTTATTTTATACCATGTTTCAAAAAATAAAAACATCATTCATGCATACATATGACCTAACATCTAAATTAATTATGTCATTCATTTTTATATCAATAAATTTACATGTGACTGTACAAATGTATATAATGAATATATATTATACCTATATAGTGATAATCATTATATGAATAATGAATCCATGATCAAATTACATGAACCAAAACTATTAAACAAAAAACATATATAAATAAGATGAAATGACCCAAGTTAATGTTATTAATAAACAATAGTTAATAAAAGGTTGATTATAACATAAAAATAAACATTTTATAGTATTATATATAATAATATTTTTCTATAATATATTTAATATATATACATATATAGAATAGTATGTTCAAATTTAATAACATGTTACTTGTTTTCAAGTACCACCTAGCCCATGTATTTATAATGTTTTGGTTGGGAATTATTTAGGTTTCATTCTAGTGATATTTAAAATTTTTTGAGGCTCTTCTGACAATGCACGACTAGTAAATGGTTTTACCAAACCATGTACCACCCCAATTAAAACTATGAAATCATGGGTGGTGGGGATTTGAATGGTTGGTGCACCATTTTACAAATAGTGTTCCCACCCAGTAGAACCCTTTCACCCTAGTGTAATGGTACATATTCATTGTTCATTGTTTGTCTAACCATCCGACCATACCCACAAAAATTTTATAGTAATATTGTAATATGATTTTTTTTTAAAATCAATCATGAAACCTTGTTTAAGACTCCAGTCTACCCTAACATGAAATAAATCAAATTATTCAACCTTTTAGGCTCTATATGGGTTATTTTGGATCCTACAAACCAATTCCATGGATCATCGAAGCATGATACATCTTGTTCAATATCATCGGGTTAAGGAACTCTAGTTTCATGTGTCTTATCTCACTAACTATATCGACCATCATTCGAATGTGTTTTACAATACTGTTTTTTACAGATATAAAATATTTTTAATGGATTATTAGTTTTACATATTGTTTCTTGTTCTTTAATTCCATTATTCTACATTAGAAAATACCTTTATAGATGATGTGGGTTTTGATTCCACAGTTTATTATATGTGGTTACATTTGAGTTTTTTTATATAATTATACATTGATTTATATGATTTGATTTCAATTGATCTATATTTATTTATGATAGCACAAATCGAGATGAATTGGATTTTGAACAATATTTAGCATTCAATTTTTTCAAAACCCAAAAATTTTAATGTGTTAGGTATTTGGGGTGTATTTTGAAATTTGTGAAATTGATGAGACTTTTTGAAAATTGATTTAGGTAAATAAAAAAATTGAATTATTGGAAAACATTATTATTATTTTTATATAGAAGAAATTATTTGTTTTGAATACTTTTTTTGTTTTAAAAATAAATTTTCATTAAGGGAGAAAAATTTTGAAATTTAATTATCAATGATGAATTATTTAAAAATAAATGATTATAACTATTTATTTTGACTGACTATGAACATGTGATATTGGGTAGTTAGTCTATTATTTGGGATAAGAATGATATGATGGTAATTACTGAGTAATTGATTGATGATAAAAACATTAATAGTATCCTATTTAGTATGATCTTATACAATATGGGATATTAATACATCCTATACGCCAAGATCCTAAGGGATGCGTGTATAAATATTTTCATAATCATTTATATGATATGTATAAGGATATTATAACTTGGATATATCATACCACATGGTAGATGAAAATAGTTATTATTGTAAAAGTTTCGATATATATTCTATTTATTTATAGAACAAATTAATTAATGGTATTTTATGTATATATAATTTATATATAAATTTTTTATTGAATCCATGTTTGAAATGTTTTCTATCATATTAAATTGAAATATTATTTTGTTTTAAATATTAAAATTTATCTTCATGAACTGTTTTTTTGTTAAATTGTATACATGACTTGGAATCATAGGATCGTATTTATTATTGAACATTTAGAGAGACCCTATGGGTCTTGAGAGCTTACATCATATTTTTGTCATTCTAGTGTGGGTAGATTAACATCATCAAGATTTGATAAAAAAAAATGTGCTAGTGGGAGGTGGTGGATTTTCTTGATCCATATGTATTTAAGTGGGGTTCCTTATTGGATGTTGGGTTTATGATGTCTTATTTTGAGTACTTTGATGATTTTTTATTCTATTTTTTATTATATACATGTTTGGCTTCTGGTCTATTCCACTTTTTATAGTGTGGATCATACTAACATGTATCTTTATCTTCCACAGATGTGTGGAAAATTTAAACCCTATTATTATATTATGATGAATGGTTCTTGTCATGAATCCATGGGGAGAAATAAATCCATTAGATCCATGTTAGTTCTATCTCAAGTAATAGGGTAACAAGGTATGTAGGTTATTTTGTTACAATGTGGTATAATTGGGGGAGGATATGCATATTTCCTTGATGCCAGTATGTATTTGATTAATATTGTCTTGACATATGAGGGAGTTATGAGAGAGTACATATACATCTATAATCATAATGATCATAGAGTGACCATGATTTATTTGGGAAATGGGTTTTGATGAATATTTTGATCTAATTATAGAATTTTCATAAAATTCGATTGGGATCAGTTATAAAATGATGATATATTATTTGATGCTATTAAATTCCCATTTTATTAGTTTTCATTCAGGGTAATAATCTAATTTCATCAATTTTGTTTATGGGTGTTGTATAAAAAAATCGCCACGATAGGAAATGTAGATGTGCTCCAAGATGGAGTTGTTGATAAAACATGGTGGGTGAGTCATCTATAAAACCAAATTATTATATTAATTACTTTCTGTGTTTTCCAAGCTATGTGAAATTCACATTGACTCATATCCATTCCTACTCCAAAAATTGAACCTCAGAGGTACGAATATTAGAATAATTTTAATGAGTTCTTTGACGAGAATCCACAAGTGTCACATTGCCTAATAATTCCCAAGAGTATAGGGATTGGTTTCAAAAATATAGATTACTTATTTTATAAATACCATATTTAATAAATTTTAAATGTTACATCATCAAACTAGAAGTAAATAATATGAGATGGTGGGAATAAATGGTGATGATGGAAAAAAGAAGGTTTTAGAGGGGTAGAATATTAAATTTAATTCTTGTTTATTTTTCCTTTCTATAGTATATGGATCTAGATATGTATAAAGAGTTTATCAAACATGAGACTGATATTAGAAATGTGATAGAGTATACAAATATATTTTCCATAATTTAGAATTTTTCATCTCATATTATATAAAATGATATGATAAGGACATTATGGTTTAAGATGAGCCTTCAATATGATTTTTATTATCAGGTTTTATTTCTAAATCATGCATCTTATGATGACATAATAGATTGGACGTTGATGTTTGATCTTGATCTAAATGGAAATTTATGGTTTATGGTAGTTCTCTTTTCTACTAGTTGTCATTTTGTATGTTACAATAACATAAATAAAACATTATGATGAGTCTCTTGGTTGATTTCAATAGCAATGATCATTATGAAATCCTACATTACCAGGATGAGGCCCTTTTAATTGCTTCCAGTGTACCAAACCTAGGAAGTCAATGTATTTTTTCCATTGATACACTAAGGATCTATATATCCTATGGATATATTGGACACAATCATAAGTTTAACATTATCTTTTCATCCACACATTATTGAAGAAGATCATGTGCATAAGAACTAATACAGGGAATTCAGATTCATCATGATGAAAAGAGATTAATCATCTAGAATTTGGAATTGTGGTTCATCATATAGTTGAAGACTCTTGACATGAAGTTAATCCCAGTACAAAAAATTTGAGATGTAAAATCACTATAGAATCATCATTATTTACTGATTTATTTAAAACTAGTGCGTCTAACTCATTTATATCAACTCATGTGGTAAACCTACAATATTTTCTTATAATGATTTTGTCTTATGTGATCGATATTACTACACTCCTCAATACGATGATAGTGTGGTATCTCCAATATCATACTTGTATATTTTATAAAAAATTGATCATGAATGGAATTTTATATTTCATTACGTGAATCATCTTGATTTAATTTTAATAATGGATTAGATTTTTTCTATTAAGGCATGAATTGAATAATATATTTGGAAAGATTCTTTTTCTATGCATGATATGGTGTTTCATAATTTTTTGTGGGAATGGGGTCGATGTTCGAGTACATCTAGACCTTTTTATTCGATGATGGGGATTTTAATATAATTTTTCTATTTCTACTTGGATTGGGAATCATTTAGCGATGTTCTCCCTCGTGTTTTCAATGAGTTTCCTATAATTTTTCATTCTAACATATCTATTTTTCCATTGGTAATGTACCTAGAGTTTTGTATTGACATAGTTATTGGGACATATTTAGTAATATACCTTCTTAATATATATAAAAATTTTAAATGAATGAGTTTAATATTCATTTGGATATTCTATTAGAGAATTTTTTTTAATTTTTTTGTTTGTAACACCATGTGTGTAGCCTATTCTACTTGCTATGAGATCTAATTGATCAATTTACCTATGTTTTTAAGACCATAAAATCAATTAAGTTATGTTCATGAACAAGCTATCATGTCCAAGAATTTTTTACATGTTTGAACATTTGAATGGTTAAGTGGTTATAAAAGATTCATCTTCGTTCTGGTTTTTACCAAATGAGAATAAAAGGACCTGTCATTCCGAAAACTACCATCCATAGAATTTATGAACATTAAGATTATCTTTTCATCCCATTTGGTCTATCTATTTCTCCCAATGTATTTAATGATTTGTTTAACATGATATTACATGAGTATCATGATATGTATCAATAATTATATTTGGATGCAATAATTCATTAATAAATATACAAGGAAGATCTTGGGAGTAATCTGAAACATTTATGAAATTTATAATAAAAAATGAATTTATGACAAGATATCAAAATATTATTTCTAGATTTCATATCATGAGTTATTGGGACTCTTTTCCTCGAAAAATGGAATATTAATTGATAGTAAAATTGTGAAATATATTAAAAAGTGTGAGGAGGCACATATCATATTTTAGATTAATAAATTCATTGGTTTAGTAGTGTATTGTCACCCGATCTTAAGAGATTTAATAAAGTTTTATTCTATGACTATTAATATCACTAAAAAGGGGTAAGTGTACATTGTGAAGGAAAATTTTATAGACCTTATGTTGAGAAGCAATATCTTTTTTACTTTTATATTAGTACTGACTCATTTAGAGGTTGTGCAAGGGTATGTCATATTCTACGACACATCTGGTTTAGGTGTGGGATGAGTCTGTATGGAAGATGATCACATGGATTCCTATGCCTTTTGATAGCTTATAAAACAAGTGAATAACTATATTAACTATGACCTTTAACTCATACATATGATCCTTGTTCTTGGTATATTGGGACATTTCCTTTTGGGAAAAAGAATATATTTTTTCCGACAACAATACCATGGGTTTTTTCATATCTCAATATGTTATTAATCTCTGCCAGAGGTGTCTGGTGGAAGAAATGAATTAATTTTATTTTCACATGGCCTAGACACCAGAGAAGGATATTTTCATTTCTGATGTCTTGATCAATAAACTCCCAACCAAATCCAGGACATAATCATTGTAACTATTTAAAAATATGGAAATTTTATCTTAGGATCATTTAAGAGTTTAGGAAAAAGGGGTAAATTTTTGTCCTTGAATGTTCTTAGTTGACCTCTTATTTTCTCAAGAGGATTCATGAAGATGAATAGATTGATGATGAATTCCATGGAATTAGAGACTATCTTTATGGTGGGGATACCATTATTGAGTGATCATTATCCCTGCTGTATATTTAATTTTTTGGGAATTGCATATTTTATATGTTCTCTAACATGGATTTTATGATGGTTTTTTTTCTATAAATCCTATTGGGTAGTGAACAAAAGGATCAAAAATATTTTTTTGGATGTAAAAATTATTTCATGAATCAAGTCATGATATACAGAATTTCTGATTTTTTCACATTTTTAAACAAGCCAATAGGTCATGTATGAGAAACATATACAATTACATTTTCTTCATACAATTCCTACTATAACATGGATGTGGTATGACATCTCTACGAGAAATTTGGTTGGGGTGTCGAAACCTATAATGAATAATGTGATATGGGTTGTTAGAGATACGTTGACCAAATTAAACCATATTATTCCCATTCATTATACAGCTGAATTTAAAGAGTATCATAATCCCTATATGAGATGGATTTTACAATTAATCTACAATCATATTTTGTTATTACATTATAGAGACCAAAATATTACATATATTAATTGGATATCCCTCTAACAAGAAACGAGATCTCAAATTTTTATATGTACAGAATAATATCTACAACCAAATGGCCATACATTAAGCTACATAAAGATTCAAGAATACTTTAATAATATTTGAATTATTACATTTGGTGCATATTTTGATGAACATTTTCTAATGGTTCTGTTATTTTTTAAAAATAGATACCACTACATGATCAGAATGGGTTTTTTTGAGTCCTCGTATGGACTTGTAAATATCTATTGTGTTGTTTTGATGTCAATGAAATTTCCTCAGTTGGACTAGGCTTATTCAAAGAGATTATAACCAATATTAATTTTATTCATCAGTTAATTTTATCATCACAAAATAATAAAAATCATATGCTAACCATTATAATAGACTGATGCAGTTTTCAGTAGGTGATATGGTGTTTTTTAGGTTTCCTTAAATTTGGGTAAAAAATTGATTCATATGAAATTATAGTTTGAAACATGTTTTTAAGTTATTTTGATTTTTTTGATAAGGTGGGTAATGTGAATATCCATTTATAACATAATCCAGAGTTAATGTTGATACATAATGTGTATCAGGTATCATAGATTTAGAATCATATTTATGAACAATCTCATGTTTCAGAGATGGAGTGATCTGCATGTTAGGCATGATTTTTCAATGAGTGAGCTTCCAGTCATGGTTTTTTGTCTTTATAAAATTGTTATTTGTGGTAGGATTATACCTTTAGTGTGTATGATATTGAATATTATTTCTATTTCACATGAGACATGTTATATGGAGTCACTAATGAGAGAGTATTTTACTCATCTTTTTGATATGGAATCTTCTTGACATTATTTCTATGGATAAACAATTTCTATGGTGGGGAAGTTTTAACATCCAAATAAATGATTAATTTTTCTCATATTACCCTCTATTGATAATTTTTTGGTGGGGTCTTGTTTTGGATTACATTAGGAGAAATTTTGAATTTTTTGGAGGCTCATTGGGTTGTGCAGAGTTGAAACATGGTTTTCCAAAACTGTGTTCTATATTAGAGAAAAACATGAAACTATAGCTATTGGGGGTGGATTTTTTTAAATAGTTTAAAAATATATTCACCCTAGTATAGGGTTTCATGGATAGGCCACATTATTTTTCTGATAATGTTGTCATACCCAGGTAACCCTACATATAGTAATTATTTATTTCAAAAATAGTTTAAAATGTTTTGGTACTATTTTGTAAGACTACAATTATCCCCAACACAACCTTACTATATTTAATTTTTCACGGAGGTTCTTCATTGGTGACTTTGGATACATTAATCCATATACATTTCATATCTTTTTAGGAATGATCTAGTTAGATATTCTCCAGTTATGATATTTTCAACCCAAGTATCTTCTCCCGCTCTACCATTATCTCTGCCTTATATAAGTTTAAATAATCAAGATGTTAATGGATATAAAATCCACATAATTTAGTCTTGATTCTAGTTTTGTGGTTTTATCTCTTTTTTAGTGGTTATAAACATTAGTATATTTTTACAGGTGTTGTGTGTTGTGATTCCATGATTAATGGAAGATGGTTCTCATTGAGTTTATACATATAAATAAACCAAAATATTCATGATTTTATATAAATTTATATCAATTTATTTATTAAAAACCTATTCAAGGTGAATTATAATTATAATTTTAATTTGAATGGAGTTTTTGTAGAATCCCTGAAATTCTAATGGAATTGGTATTCATGAAAATACATATATTTATGGATATTTTAAATCAATTTCAGAATCTAATTTATAAAATTTATACAAAATAATTATTCATAAAAATGATTGGGTTTTTTTTAAATTTCATAATTTTTAAAAAAACCTATTTTAAATATTTGTAATTGAATTAGGAATTTGAAAAAAGAAAATTTGGTAATTGACATATGGTTGATGATATATTTGAAATGAATTGAAATTTCCCTTTTCTATACATTTATTGATCACATGAAAGCCTAGGTAGTTATTAGGTTATCTATTATAATAATGATAGGATGGAAATTCAATATAGATTGATTGATTATGAAAAATCAAATTAAAAAATACATAGGTTGATATTATCGTTGATGGGATGTGCATGACTAGTATTCTACCTTATCCATTTGTATGTGTGCTCACAGATTTCCATAATCACGTATATAATATTTGTGAGGATCATATAATTGAAATCTATAATACCATAGGGAAGAAAAATTTAATTATTATTGTGGGTTTTTTATATAAATTCCATTAATTTATAGAACTGTTTTATTCATTCAGGTTTATTTATTAAAACATTTTTATATAAATTGTTTAATTAATCGATTTTTGAAATGTTTCCCATTTTATTGAAGTCAAACTGTGTTTTGTTTTAAATATCAAAATATTTCACCATTCTCTGTTTAATATAATTTTATAGCATGAATTGGTTTATTAAATTGATATATATTATGGAATACATGTTGAGACTCTACAAAAATTTATTTTTCACACCCTCACTTTTCATTTGAGTGTTTGTACATTTTCTTCTTCTATTTCTGTGTAAATGGATAGTTCCACATAGAGGTGGTGGATTTAATTGATACATTGCATTGGAGTAATGTTTACTTTTAGATTTTGAGTTTATCATATCCGATTTTTATTAAATTAATGTTTTTTTTCTAATGTATATATTTTGATTTTGTATATTCATTATTTTTTTAATGTTGATTATATTGACATGTATCATTATCTTCTAACGTTTTGTGTAAAATTTGTTCTTGATGTATATTGAATGATTCTAGGTTCTATCCATCACCCTATAAGTACATGGATCTACCTTTGGGCTGAGTCTGTTTTGACTTGGATACCAGGGTTCCAGGGTATCCAAGATGGTTTATGAAATCTAATGATAAAATTGAGGTGGAACAAGAGGGAGTGGATTATTTTCTAAATTTAATATCTATCAGACTCATCCCATATTAATCATAAGTATTTATTATCTTGTATATGTTTCAAGTAAATATTTTATGATTAATATTAGTAATGTTATTAGGATTTGAATTTCCATATATAGTTATGTATTCAATAAAGATTACAATTCAATAGTTACAATGGTGATACATGTTTTCTGATATAATCCCCTTTCATATTTGGATTATTTTGGATTATGTTATTGATTATGAAATGATATTTTAAATATCTCAATAAATCCAATATTTTTCTTATTCAATGATAATTTCACCATAATATATATTTTCATCTCTTTTCCCTCACTATATATACCTATTAGACATTAAATGTGTATTTAATGAAAATTAACCTTATTTCTCCTTTACATACAAGAACCTCCTTCATTCATATCAATGTTTTATAAAAGGGATAAAAATAATGTTTTTAATTTTACATTATGATTTGATAAATTAATTTTGACAAATGTTTTACAATTTAGAAACAAAAAATTAACATTTAATGTTATTATAATTTCATGAACATGGTACTTTTTGGCTTTTTATACAAGTATGAAATTATTTTTTTCATCACGTATATAAATGGTATGAAATTCCACACAGTCAAGACCCCCCATTGATTTCAATTCTCATTTACAATCTTCCATTACTTTTTATCAATGAAAACTTTTTCCATAATAGTTTTAAATTTTTTTAGGTTAGAAAATTGATTTCTTTATTAAAAGGATAATTTTATAATGGATGTTTAAATGAACCTTTAGGGGATTTATTTTTTATCAAAAACAAAAACCCTTTATATAACATGTGATTTATAGGGGATATTATACAATTAAACATCCTTAATCATTTTGTAAAATGTTTATTTTTATATGGAAAATATGTTTATTAAAACCATTTCTTTTCCATGGGATATACTATGGTGAAATATTAATTAAATCCATTTTTTATACGATATGATATTTTCAAAATTTTATAACCACAATTGAAAAATATGTATTATTTTCATTTGTTTATAGGTGGAACATTTATATTTCTCTAATTTTTTGGGTAATGATTTTTCATGACCCGTCCCCCGATGCCTATGCTAGGATAACCCCAAGCCCGCCTTACATAGGTCAGGGGCTGGAAACTAGCACTGAGTTGTCATATCCCAAACAAAAGGGAGGCATTTTCCTAAGAACCTAAACACACATACACACAGACACACAAAAATCCAATCCAATGATACAAGAAGTAAAAGAATAATATTTAAATGAAAAACATGCATACCACAAAAACCTAGAAATATAGTATGGAATAATTAAATACATAAATTAATAAGTGGACTGGATACGAGCCCACCAAAAAGAAAAACAATTGCGAAGTCCAACTTGAAAGCAAGGGTACTGTAACTATAGAAAAAGATGACAGAAACACCATGATCTATCTGATCTCACAAAGAACCTTGTATTCCAAGTCCTGGTCCTACTCAAGCAAATAATATTTTGAAAATTTGGTCATCTACACAAGACACAACACATGTAGACAAATCATATGTAAGGGTGGGTAAACCAATTCTAAGTAAGACACCCCTAAACCAAAATGAAAATACATTAAAAGAATGCAGATTCATCTCTAAATATTAATATAACAATACAAATTCCAAATATATAAAAATATATAAAATACCTACCAAAAGGTAGATATGATTAGATACAACCAAACAATCTCCACAAGATTTCACTCGAGGCATGCTCGTTCCGAGAGGACTTTCTCCTCAATCCATGATGTAATTACTTGTCAATAAGTTGTTATAATGATACGGGATTCTCCAAATGAATATTATAAACCCACTCTGTATTTCCCCTTAATGTAGGTGATTCTAATATAAATCTATGAAACCCAATGATATGTCTTGTAACATAGGGGATTCCGAAAAATATTGTGAACCAAACTGATACATCCCAATAGATGGAGGAGTAATGACCTTCACTCGGAGGACATAAAAATAACTAAAAAAACCATTAGAGGTGGTAGAGTATCACTCTAGTCCTATGGAAGAATCCATAACCCTATCTCGGACATTGTCTTTCAAGGGGATTGCTACGCAATGTCGTACTGAACCCTCGAGGAAAGGATCAAGGGGGGAATATCTGTATCGACACCAGAACTAACTAAGGAATCAAAAATAAATATGAAGAGGACCTCTGTGTCATAAGGGTATGAATGCCATATAACTCTTATTAAAATAACCTACAATTTGAACATTACAACGATTTTCATACAAAGGGGTCAGTTGTGTTCGTGCCCAATCCGACCCAAGCCGACCTGACTAAGAGTCCGACAACCCAACCCAACTCATTGGGTCGACCGGGAAAATCGATTCATTCCATCCAATCAGTTATTCCCAACCTGGCCTTCAAAAAATAATGTCTGCTTTTCCCTCCTCTTCCCACTCAGGCGTGCCGGCTCATCTTGCATGGACACGGCAGCTGCTGCGTCCTCACAATGTGAATACGACCAACATCTGGTTATCAAAATCTCCCACATGTGGTCCATAAAAGCACCTTCCAACTCACACCCATTATTGAGCCACAGGTCTCCCATCTATCATGGCTCATCTAAGCCACATCAATCCACCAATATGGCCTCCTTCTATGGCATTCCACCAACACCCATGGTCGTGTGTCGTGGGATCATCCACCGTCGGCTGTTATGACTGATGTTTTCTACCACTGGGTGGATATGCCACTGGGTACCACCACCGGTGGTACTACTTCTGTGGGAAATAATTACATCATCATTAGTTGAAAAAATCATCCAGAAATATATCTAAGATTCTAATTCCCTAATGTACATTGATATGGTCTCTTCTTTAAATAATCCTGTGATATGGGGGTCTGATCGCTTACAGAACCGGCCAACAATCATCAAGCCAAAACAACAGGGGTTTAACAGCGGATAATGTGGAACTTTGAAGGAATAAGCACCACAAATTCCCAATATGGATATGTCATGGCCTAGTTCTTGCCAGAAATGATCATTTCGTGTTAGAATTTTACAATTGGGAAATAATAAGAAATTATTAAAACAAATATACACAATAAACAACTGGAAAAATAAAACACAACCTGCATAAGATCGATTCATGGATTTCCATGTTCTATTTATATTACAAATTCTACATTGTAACCAAATAACGGCGAAGATTATTCATGAATAAAAAAACCCATACCTGGGATTGGATTGTTCATTGATGAAGGGATAATTCAACATCGTTGATGATCTCTTGAAGAGTGGTCTTGATCCTCCAACCATGATTTGAGATGGAGTCAATGAATTATTATTCTCAAATTCCTTCTCCTAAGGATCCTTCTCTAAATTGTTTGTAGTGAATTTTTAGGGGTTTAAATTATTACCCTAGACCCCTCCCTATATGTTTATTAAAAAGGAAAAACAACATTTCCTTGTTATTTTATTATTTAAATATTTAGTGAATGATTCATCCAAAATATATATTTCTCATTTGGCCCATGTCAAATGATTTTTGGACCTGCCTAAGATATATTCACTATTCTAAATGAAATGGTTCCCTCATATTTTTGATCTGGGATCCCATTTATATGTTATAAAAGTTCAATGTTAGTGGTTCAGTATTCTTAATTAAAAACTAAACATTATTTGAAAATCTATTATAGGAACACTGAGACTTATAATATTGTGTCGTCTCATTATGTGGTCTTAGTATTTTACCAATTAATTTATGAAAATAATGTGGAGAAAAATCCGAATCATTACATGATTGATAACTCATGAAAGATATATCATATGCATGAACTATATTCCATGATAAATTTTTTAATGCATGTTACAATTTAGTCAAGTTCATAAGACTATGAATGCACCTAGAAATAATGTCCATTAGTTTATTAATGAAACTAACTTTCATTTACATATCTTAATACATATACATTATATTATATTCTCTTGAATTTTTTGTGTTTATGGTTCCAAGTCAATAAATATATGTGAGGGAATGATTTCATGATCATTAATTTATTAGTGAATGTATTTTTATTTATATATGTTTTCAATGTAATAAATATATATATATTCTACTATGTCATGAATTGTGATAATGTTATGCTCTCATGGATCGTGTTCTTTAATTAATTTTCCATTCACATCTTCTGATCTTCCAGACATTATAAAATTACTCAGGATTATGATCTATGATATAAAGTGTATGAATATAAAATGTTATGATCATTTTATCACACCCTTATGCTCATTTTTTACTCATGTGACTGTTTATGTATTCTTTATATAGCCATTAAATAAATCCTAATCAACCATTTCAAATGATTCCATTTTCCCATTTAATGTTGAACGGTTTTAGGAATGATATGATTGTGAGGGTTCTAGTAATTGATAATGTAATGGGATAATCTAATTAACATGTTGTTTATGTGTCCATGGTTCCAAAGGAATTGGACCCATACAATTATAATAAGTATTGTTATGTAATATCATAAACATTTATCCCAAAAGCTTTCATTTCAATATATAAAATTCATTAGTCACTATAATTAAAGATTATAAGGATAGTCATGTTGTTTAGTGAATATCTAAATAAGAAGTTGAATTATAAATGAAGTTCATCATAGATTTAGATCACCTCACTTGTAAGGTTATTATTACAATTAATTTTGATTCTTCTCATGGTATTTACAAAACATATACACTTATATACCTATTATTTTTCTTGTGATCCCATCATTACACTTTAATGGGAGAAAAAATTAATTTGGTAATACATTGGAAAAAACATTTCATTTAATGTTGAGATGATTATTTTCTATCAGTTTGGTTAGAAATGTTAAATCCTCCCACATGGGATATGGATTTATCTTTAGTGGAACAAGTGTAAGTCAACATTCAAAATGATCCATTATAGTAAATAGTTAATCTGGAAATTCATAGGATATAAACTCATAATTCTTCCATGAGTGGTGTTTTTATAACATGAGGATTATTTTCCACCACTATTAAGGGCTCATAATAACCCATAAACACCACATTAATGCATATAATATCAAGAATATGGTAAGGATTGAATATTTAGATGTGGGTTAAGAAATATCATCCATTTTTGGAGGATTATCTAAACGAGTCATTGGTGATTTTTTAATGACAATACATTGTTATTTTTTCCAAATATATTTATATGTGTTGGAGGGTAATGGGTCGATGGATAATCCTTCGATTGATATATCTTAATTTACCATATATTTCTTTTTAATATTATTTAAGATAATGGTGAATTAATTTATTAATTTGAAAAACATGGAAGCAAATATGAGTTTCCCTAGAAGAGGTATATCTAGGTCAGTGTATAATAATGCTCACATGATGATATTTGATATTAATGCATGGTTAGAATATATAAATATTCCCGCATCCCAATCAGTTTGGGTTATCCAAGTTAATCAAAAAAGCAAGGTTATTGTTTAAGATACATTAAGATTTTTTTTAGTGGTGTATGGAATTATTTTTTCACTAATATGAGGATACAAGTTGTCCCTCACTAATATTAATGATACAATGTAAACAAACATGATCTATAATTTCACTAGTTTTCTCACCTGGAAGTCCCTTTCTTATGCTGTGACCATATATATGACTATGAGATGAATAAATACTCACATATATTCATTTATAATTAGAATCACACATCTCTAATTAAGGCCTTGGTGATTCAAATTCCACTAAGGTTTCTACAAGGTTTTTTCCTTAATTTAGTTGTTCTCCTTATTCAATGTCCACATATAATGAAGGTATAGTTTAATGTTCTTTTAGAATTTATTCTCAATGTATTATGATGTCATTATTATGGTCACCTATTTATCCACATCATGATTTCTATAACAAGAAATATGGGGATTCATCCCTGTAAGATAAAAAGGATTTTATCTAATGTTATGTGGGATATGTCGATATATTTATCAAATATTATGGTGATCTCAATTATTTATAATAGGATTTGGTTGAGAGACTTATAAAGTTGTTATAGTTTGGCCATGGTATACATGGATGTTAAGGAATATTTGAAGCATGTCGGTAAGTTCTATGCAGTGGCTTTAGGTTTCCTATGGGAAATACTGCTTTCTTGTTTAACAATCACAATAATAATAATTTTTTTTAAGATTCCATTATTATTTTATTATTTACAAAATAAATATGTAATTTTAAAAGCTAGAAACCATTCAGTCCTACTTAAAATAAAAATAAGGCCTTCAAGCCATTCAGTGGTACATAAAAATTAAGATTTCATATTTGATCAATCGTCTACATAGTTTTAAGATTGATATTAGGTTCACCATTTTTTCATTCATATAAAACATGAAATAATATGGACCAAAATTAAATGTTTCATAAATATAATTCTATATAATAAATTCATTGAATTTATTACTAAAGTAAATTGGGATCACTATTTTCATTCTCAACGTCTTTCTAGGGGGGATTCATTCATTGTATGATAAATTCCCAATCACTCAAATATTATTTATATTTATCAACCTAAATTCCAAATAAATGTTATTGGAGTTTTTATACCAATGTTTCATTGTAACACACATTTTTCTACAAAAATAATTTTTAGTCTCACAAGAGATACATATCGATGGGAAATGTGCGATACGAACGGAAGTTAATGTAGATTTCAAGGTGGAGACATCACTGTTTTATGAATATATCTTGATAATAGAATGATACTCTAGGAATATGACATTAGGATTTGTGTAGGTGATCACAGAGGAAAAATAATCCACTTATTATTTAGGACATGAATTATTGTAACATCACTTGGTGATGATAGATATTGATAGTTTGGATGGTGGTTTAAAGCCTCCTTAATAAATCATAGGTATCCCAAATGATACAAATAAAATTCTACATAGTTTTATATCCATAGTTTTGGGTTATTTATTAGGGCATTGAAATTTACTTTAGTTTTTTTAATAATTTTATTTATTGGAAATTTAAATTCATGTATCAAAGTCTACAAGGTAATTCATACAATGTATCTTAGTACTAGTGGATGGATTAACTAAACCACTAAATTCATGTGATTCATGATAAGTGTGAGGTATAAGATATGGATGATAAATGATATTGTATAGAACCAAATGAAAATGATTTTAATGGGGATTAATCATTTATGTTCCTCTTAAATTATAGACTGAGTAAATAATTCAGTTGTTGTTATGATTTTGCATTATAACTAAACAAGCATCCCACTGATGAAATTCATACTCATACCTTCACCTAAGTATGAATACCATATATGAAATTCATGATGGGATATTCACATTAATATAATTCCTATGTTTGTAATCTCAATTATTTTAATGGTGTAATCAGAATTGATCTATATTCATAAATGAATCAAGATAATAATAAGAAAAAATTAGTGAAAAAGGACCAATAACACCGAATAATCATATTTTTAATGGAATTTCTACTAAAGTGAATAAACACAGATAAAATATACTCAATTTATTATAATGAGTGACTGAAGGGATATGGATGGAAGGTGGGATGTGAAATCCTTTATGAATGTCTATATGTTTTCTCTAGGAGGGTATTGTTACTCCCATGTATTATTATGTTTAAAAACATAGGTAGGTAATTGTGGTATCACCCTTCAATAAAAAATAGGGGATTCTCAATGTGGCACTAAAATAACTAAATATGATAGTTGATGTTATTTTTTTCATCTCATACAAAGGAGGAGGTAAATATTGGATTCCAATATCTTAAAAGGGGTGTAATTTGGGGAGATAACGTGGATTATGAATTACATTCCTAGATAAAGTAGAGTACGTATAGTGATTAATGTAAATATATTCATTTCATGCACCATTGAAGAGCCTATTTGAGGATTCATACTCTGTAAAAAAGTGATAATATGATAGATACAAGGCCTTATAAAATTGTTTTTAAGGAACCGAATCTACTAGATGTGTAGCTTATAAGTATATTTTGTACTTTAAAATTATGAATATTACCACAATTTATTTTTATGTCCTCAATGTGGTGGAATATAAATATACAATAGGGATTTCAAATTTTCTTACCTAAGATACATAGACTTGTAGATGAGTCAAATAATGCTGTGTTTTGGGAATTACACATTAAAATTGTACCATCAAAGATTCATATGTCATAAAATGGGTGAAAAAAAGTTAGATAATAGGTTATAAACCATTTCTTCCATAGTGATATTACTTTTCCATAAAATTCGAGACAACAAGAGACAAATTGTGGCATATTGAAGATCTTTATAGAGATTCTTGACATTGTAGGTGTGTTAGGTAAAGATATGGATTGGGGCTTACACATTAGATGATTCCCATGTTTTTCTATCCTATCTAACAGTAATTGTGTAGTATGAGAGGGTATGTTTAGGTATTACACAATAGATAATGCCTATATATGGTAAAAAAAATATGACTATAACAACATTTGGTGTATAATGAAACTAAGAGATGTATACTGACTAAAGATTAATAATGGAAACTTGAAGGAGTATACTAACTCAAGGTAATTGTGGAACTGGGATGAGTATATTGATTCATGGTAAATGTTATAACAAATTGTATTATAACAACTGAATGTAATGATTTAAAAAATAGGTTTATATAAACTGAAGATTAATTTTGGAGCATTAGGTAGAGTGTTTCCCAATATTTCCAAACATATTTACTAACATAGTTTCATATAGGGTGAGTTAGGGGATTAGACATAGAAAAAACACTTATATATGGAAATATAAATGAATATATAATGTTTTCAATATAATAATATATGAGGACTACCTAGTTGTAACTCTAGGGTCCCCAAACTAGATATAAATTATAATTTTTGATTACCATATAATGTATATTGTGAGTTATGAATGATAAAATATTCCATTAATTTTGTTAATATTTATGTTTCGACTATTTATAACTAATTTTCAGAAAACATTTTTTATTACAAAATTTAATTACAGCTCCCAATCAATAATGAGAACACAAATATAATATGAAATAAATATTAAATATATGAATTATGGTCTTTTTACATCATTCTTATTGGACAAATGATGTATGGACATCTGGTGCTAGGTTCTCATAATTATTGAGACTTCTACAAACAAAGATAGAATTTTCCAATTTCTAGTAGATGAAATTATAAGTACATCATTGCCAATAATAACACTAAACATTTAATGTTTCAATGGTAGTGTCTATATAATAACACATTTAATGGTCTCTTTCAATCATATTGTTAACATTGTTTTGAAATTGATCATGTACTTTGATGCAAGGAAAAACCAAAAAAATTGAAATTATAGAGAGGTATATTATGTTGGGTGTATCATTAATAGTATGATATTGATTATAATAATCCATATTTAATTTTTATCCTTTGATTTAATGAGATATATGGGGTCTAGTGGGTCAATAATAGAGTAAAATTAATTAATACATGGCCATGGTTGAAGAAGGCAAGTCTATCCAATTAAGCCAATAAATTATAAAGAATGAAAAGGTGATGAAATTAATTGTTTTCATTCATTATCAATTATCATGAGACAAATAGATTTTATCACATGATAAGTTTTAATAGTGTGGCTTTCGTTCTAATGAATATTCTTTATCAATGTATGGAACTCAATGGGTTTCTAGGCACTACTCCTTGTCTATTATTATGTTAACTACTATTGGGATAAGGTGAAATATGATCTCAAACAATGCAATATTAAAATTTATCCCTACTCGATTGAATGTGAGTTAAGAATATATTGGGCCCCACCATAGGTTCTAGGAATTTTTTAGAAATATTCTATCACCAACGAATAAATTATTTCATGTTTTCAATGATTAAAATAATTCATATTGAATTTTTTATTCAATATAATTAATTTTGTTAATATAAATAATAATAAAATAGTTCACACATGAATATTATTTTAATATTCAAGTTTCAATAAATATTTTTTTAAATGATGATTTTAGTGTTATAGTCAATTTTATAATCTGGTGTATATATATATATATATTATTGTATTTAATTGATAAAAATTAAATGAAATTTCAATATTTGTAATGAATCCAGAAGACATATTTCATAGTTATTAATAAAAATTTCAGGGTGTAGTATCTTTTTAATTATTTTATTAACATAGTATATTAGTGAGTTAAGGATCCAATATACTAAATAATTAATTGCTTGTTTGGTGAGACAATTTCACTCTTATCCTACTTTTAAGAGATAGAATCATATGATCTAGGCTACTTTCAAATATTCTTCTTCTTGGATCGGTGGATCAATATAGTGGTGGTCATTGTGATATAGAAGGAGTTTTATTCTCTCAATACTATCACTTGATATTTTAAAATTGATGACCTTGTATATCATAATACACATTTGGATAATCTAGTGGAATTGAATGATATATTTATTGATCAATGATATTGATGATGAGAAGAAAAAAAATGAGTAGCATAAAATCAAATGACATATTAATTTAATTTTTCATGTTTAAAATTAATTTTCAAATGTGCTCATGATTTTTTCAGCACTTTTAATTTTTTTGGTGACTTAGTAACATTGATTTGTATAAAAGAAAATTTAAATCCAAGAACAATTTATTTCTATTTCACATGAACATACATTAAATTTATATAAAATGGATCACATGAAATATTAGGACAATTAAAAATTATATATTAAAAAAATTTATTTATATGGATTCCAAACCATATCATCAATGAATATTTCAAACCAATTTGATATCGAATGGCCTTGTTACAGTCATATGAAGATTGAAAATCATATCACAGTTTGTATGTTAGGGATTATATATATATACAAAATTTCATATTAAAATATTTTTACTGGATTAATCATTAGTAAGAATTATGTTTTAATGGTTTCCAATGAAACTTGATTTTATTCCCAGTATCATGTGGCTAGACCAATATATTTTGGAGAAAAAAAGTCTAGCCATTCTAAAAAAAATCAAATATATTCTTATATTTTTATGCCTTCTAAAAAAATTATAAAATGGTAATAAGATCAAGGGTCTAAACATCTCAAATAAAAAAAGGAAGGCCGATATAGGGCTTATTGGTTTGGAATTATCAATAAAAAAATAAAAAAATATTATAGAGTATAAAATGGGGATCTATGGTTGGTGGGTAAACAAAAGAAAAAGATAAAAATTGTAAAAATTTCATATTTTAACAGGTGGAGCTAACAAAAGATGATCTTTGGACCCACCTTCATCCCTTTCTTCTCCACTATTTGACATCCCACAAGACATTAATGATCCTATAAGCAACCTCCTCGCACATAACTATTGGAGGAGAATCTTGATCATGGGATGAAAACTACTTGAGAAAAAATTTATAACAAACATGATGAAATATAGATGAGATATAAACCATAATAGTCAAATTATCACATTATATTTTTTACATTAAAAAACATTTGATGTGATGGATTAAAAAACAATGGTGAAATTACCAAATTTCAATAATGAATCATAAAATACAAATATATCTATGAATTTTTTGAAGATGAATTTGAAATTAAAGCGTAGAAAAAAGATCTGTAAAAACAACACCCAGATATTCCAACTCTATCTCTCTAAAAAGCATCCTAAAAATTCAATGCTTGAGAAATCCATATGTGAAAAAATTTCACCCTACATTCAGTAAAATTACACTACCTCATAGATAAAATAACGAATTTCATGTATCTCACACTATTTTGCGACACCCAATGGATTAATTTCACCCTCTCATGATCTTGATATCATGATTTAAAATCGATCATCAACCAGGACATACTTCTTGATCACCAAAATCAAGAATACTCTTGGTACATTTCTCCTATCATTGACCATGATGTTGTTCATCACACCTTATCAATATAGACAATTATCATATGATACCACCCCCCAGAATTCCATCTCATCAAATATTCCCCATTTATGCCACATTCTCTATGGATAATGACCAAAAAATAATTTCCCAAATGTGTAGGCCCCTTTCTACTATAACATCATGGACTACCTCTTTATAAAATCACTATTATCCACCATCAATTTCCCCTTTTAATGCCATTATAGTTTCTTTTTCAATTATAGATAAAATAAATATAATTATATCATGAATTTAAAAATAACTATATACATTTCATGTTAATATTCAAAATCATATGTCATTAAATTAAATATAAAATATATATATCTTGATGATGAAGACATGAATACTTATTTGTGTGATAGGATCGATGGTATATCCTATACAATAACATTTTGCATCTCAAATTTGTAAACACCCATGGGATGAATCCTATAAATCTCCCCCTTTAGTCCGTTAATGGAGAAAAAATCAATCACATGTTGTTAGAACAAAAAAAATTACTCACATCACAAAAATCATCAACCTCTGAAAAATAAAATTATGATTCCCTTTTTCAACTCCAAGAGAAACCTCACATATCCTCTTATAAAAGGAAACAAAATGATGAATTATTTTTCATATCTAAATTATTACTTTCTCTTCAAACATGAATGAAATCAGCAATATCTAGCTCCCCTATAATTCCGATAACCACATAATTTATAGAACATGCACTAAAAAATTGACCTCCCTTCTCAAGATCCATAAGAACGACCATATCACTTAAATCGGAAATTTTAATGCTTTCTTCACCAGTAACACAATATGAAGAATAGAAACTAGTGAATGACTCGAAACACCTCCATAAACATTATTTTTCATATTAATGTTATTATTCCTGAAACATATATCATTGATTATCTCAAAAACATCCAAATTTATTAGCACAAATTTAAATCCCAAACCATCACATGTGGTTCAACATTTATTTAGGACAATTCTGATCTAGGGATGAAAATCCCTTTCAAAAAATTTTGAAAAAAACTAGTTAAAATACTAAAACGATATAATTTAGAATAAAAAATTATCATGTAGAATTTTTAATGTGGAAAATACCCCTAATAAAACAGATTTAAATCCATGGGACAATTACCAAATATCCAATATGAATAAAATAGTTCAAATGAAATCCATGTAATTATCAAACATGAATTACAAATGAGATCGTAGAAAAACATTTTTGAATGCCACTCCCTTGAATTCGTCCTTTGTATCCCTAAAATATGTCCCCCCAACTATGTAATTGATAGAGCCATGTGTGATAAAATTTCACCCTTATGTGAAATAAACTCCACTACCTTGGAGGTAAAATCTAAACATGCATTATCCTTACACATTATTCCATAAAACAATGTATTTATCTCTTAAAAATGATATCTCAATAAATATATATGGTTGATAATTAACTGGGACACAACAATTGATCCATGTAATCATGAATACTCTTGATGCAAGGCCCTGATCATTGATCATTTCACTGCTGAAAAATACCTATTCAATGTCGATACACTACATATGTTATGAAAAATGTGTCATACTATTTGATCTTATATCCATATTTGATGACTTATTCTCCATTGATGATTATCCACATGAGATACAGCCAACATTGAGGCCCCATTCCCTTTGAGAGTGGTGGAATACATCTAGATAAAATCATTGTTCTCCTCTAGGTACTTACACTTTTAATGATTTCATTTTATCCATTTTCAAATAATGATATGAAATTGATTATTTTTTCATAAATTTCCAAATCACCTTGTATCTTCAATGTTAACATTCATAAAAATATCAAATAAAAATAATTATAAAATATGCATCTCTAATTGATAAACAAATCAATACTTATCTATGTGATAGGATAAAATATATCTCATATACACATCCAATATTATATCAAATTTATAAACAACCTTTTGCTGAATCCGATGAATCACATTACTAGCCAACCAAAATGCACAACAAACATAGAGTTTACATGTTTTTTGGGTTCAACTTGAGTCCCCCAATTATCATGTGAATCCATCCATGGTCATCATTCACCATCAATAATATCTCCAAGTCTTGATCCATGCTACCCGCATGACGATGGACCAGTCTGGACTCCTATAATGGGAACCAATTCTTTTTAATGTCTCCTTCTAAACGAGTCACTTCCACATGTCACAACTCTTTTAATAAACTCTACCATCCATGAGAGTATATTTATCTCTCACCCTAATGCCAAATTCTGATACACATGTTCCATTACTTGTTAGTGTCCCTAAGAAGTTCTTGGACATCTCAAAGAACCTCTCTCCCCATCCATACTTCCTACCTTCCTCATCTCTGATGAAAAACTCCCCTACCCATATATACATCATACCACCATACCATAGGGTCTGAATAACCAATAATAGGTCATAGTGGGTGTTTTGAACCCTGAACCACCCTGCACAGAATCAACATGACCCTCTAGGCCTCTTGTTGGTTAAAATTAGTCCCACTATATGTTTTATGGGTGATCTAGTTCTGAATAAATATTTTGAAATATAGAACCATGTTAGTTTGTGGGATTTTGAAATATGGAAATTTATAATAAAAAATTAATATTTCAAAATAAACATTTTTTTTGAAATACTATTAAATAAAAATAGGGGCACATTATATTTTTGTTGAATTAAATGTAATAAAGTGATTTTACTTTAATAAATTCTCATGACATAGAAGAATCAAATCTAAAATTTTAATTCTTAATTTAAATTATTTATCAATTGATTTAGATATTATTCCTAAAAAATGTGTTTTGATAATTTTTAGTTAATTAATTATGTTTTTCATTTTTATTTCTTCAATATAGTTAATTATTCCTGGTATATTTTTTTGTAAATCTTTAGTTATTCTGATTTAATATGTATATGGGAATGTACACCAAAATAATGTCAATTTATATATACTATAAACACCAGAGACACTCATTTCTATGTGAGATTATTTTATATTTTTAAAACAAGAAATGATGTTTAGAACAAACTGATATGAGGTGGTATTCTAGTGGATACATGGAAATAATGGTCCATATTAAAATCCTCATTACAACTCAATACCTTACTCTCGTATTATGATCTTTATGTCACAATTGATCCATTGAGTATAAATGGATCAACAAATATCATATGGTCATTTTTATTTGTGTAGTGTATCTAATTTTTGAGTTGTTTATTATTTTTTAAAATATTCAAGATTAAACAATATGAAAAAATAATACAAAATTAAATTCATATATTAAATAAATTTATGATGTGATAAATTTTATTAAATTTATTTCATATCATGTTATCAGTGTGGTCAGATAGAACATGAATATGATATTGAATATTATTTTAGTCTATAAAAATAATAAAAACCCAAAGTGAATTATTAATATAAGGCCCCAGCCTTAAACCGTACTTAATCTTGAGTTATTACAAGATTACGCATTGAGGATCTTTTCAGGTTTTTATTTTTAGAGAATTAGATCATAAAACTTGCATTACATTCCATATATAAACAAAGTGGTTGGATAAAGATAGTATTCTTCTTTCCCATCAATGGAAACATATTTAAAATAAAACATGGATTCTTTCTTGACACGTCCTTGACACTATCATCATATCATGTACCATTCCCTTGACCTGTGAAAAACATTTCAAAAAACTTGGGATGAGCATAAAAAGCTCAGTAAGGGATATAAAAATATGGAAAGGAAACATGGGTGCATATATACATAAGAATGAAATCATACATTACCCATAAAACATAAGCACTTTAACACACCTCATCAAATCATGAATAAATCATAGAAATCATAAGACATAAAGGTAACTTGAGGCATTCATAACATTATTACGTAGGGAGTAACCCTCTTGGTTACGTTTGGAATACCCATCATAGTATATTCCCTAAATCTCTTTGGAGAAACCTTAACGTTTCACTCCTTCATGTTACCCAATGCATTAGAGAGCTATATCGGGCTCAACCGCCCTTAGTCTATCACGGAACCACCAGTCTTCATAATAATGCCCAAGAACCTCAACATAATCGTATCACATAAAACATTCATACAAGAAACATAACATTTCCACCTTTCAATCACAATATATCAATACAACACATTCATATTAAAACATTATGAAAACCAATTTCAATACCAAAATAAAAGAAAAGTAAAACATGGTATTTATTTTTCTTTTAAAAAAAGTATGGCTAGTAGAGGAAGTCGAAACTCAAATAATGGTCACGGCGACGGAGAAGTCATTGTCGCCGCATACGTATGACAAAAACATTCCCTTTTGTCATTTAGTAAACGCTTCATATAAAAAATATTCCATTTGAATAAACGTAAAATTCAAAGGGGTTTATACACCGTATAAAAGAAGGTTGTGTATAAAACAAAATATGCCTCAATGAAAAGAGATTGAGACGAAGTCCCATACCTCGGGTCCGACTTGACTCAGTCGTTCTTTAATCTCCTGAATAATAAACTGGAGTTAATTTCTACTTTCTTAAGAACCTTTTTCTAGTTCATTATTCCTTTTATATCACTTATTTCCATGTCATGAACACAATGTAATTATTTAAGTTAATAACGGTCGTTTTAACGATCATTGGTACTTGAGTCAAAATAAACCCTTTATAATTACAAGTTGTTCATGTATCCATTATATCCAGAATGGTATTCATGATGTAGATATCATATATGTCATATATATCCTGTACATGCATGCAATTTTAATATTACATAATCATTTAGAGGTAAGAAATGAAATGCACCGTTCATGGAGACAATAAGCCGTACGTACGCATGAACGCTACTATCATTTCTATTTCGTATTTTATAGAATGGAATCATAATTATATAAAGGTATATTATAATTATAGTATAATATAATATATAATATCATAGTTCCATCCTTTATACGTCCCACATATGGTATTTAACAAATCAAAACACTTTGAGGGGGCAGTAGTCCGCACTTCTTTAAATGAAGATATCACGTTTACCCATAATGGAAACCATAATGGTATGCCCAAAATGAAAAATACAGAAGCTTAAGGAAAACATAAACATATTATATATCATATATAAATATGGTGACATCTTAATGTCCACCTTTTAAGGTGTTAAAATAATTTTGAACAATCATCGTTTCGGGAGGCATAAATTCACCATCCACGGAAACAATATCTCCTTTAACTATTAGATGTAGGTGTGTGTAAGTGTACCTCGAATTCTTCTTATAACAACATCCTAGTATATTAAACATACTGGATTTGTTACAAAAGAAATGAATAAAAAGAGTTTAGGGGGTTGGAGAAGTAAAATGAAACAAAAGGACTCTAGTGAAGACATTACCTTAAAATCGGGTAACTCCCTTTGGTTTGAGCTCAAAGGCTTCCTTGGGAAGACTTCTGCCAAATTTTAGGCTTCAAGGAGTAAAAGAGGGATGTGTAGAGACACAATAGGCAGGGTTTGGCTGAGCCAACGACTTTGGGAGTGTGGGTAAGGAGGTAGAGGTGGGGGCCTTTTATAAGAGGAGAGGAGGGGCACTCTTGGAAAGTAAAGAAATGTTACTTTATTTGAAAATGATTTTCGGATTCCAAATGTCCCACATTTATATAATTAGAGGGTAAGGTGATATGGGTTCGAAATCCACCAATACAATAGGTTTTGGATATGTGTAGGTCATAGATTTTACATTATCTTTTCATTTTATTTAAATCTTTTATTAATGAGTTAATCGTTGCATCATCATGATGTCATAAATAATGTAATTTATTTAATGTCTAAAAATTATGAAAAAAATACTATTATGTAGGAAATCTTTTTAGCATTCCAATTAATATTTATAGTATAAAATATCATCTATTTAGACAAAATTAAAAATGTTTTAATCAGCTGATACATTCTTGTTATATTTACTTTCTTTAAAAAAAATAAAAAGATAACAAGTCCATTTACACAAAAGTGATTCAATGGGGTCCCCAAGTTTGGCACAAGGCATCCCATGGTCGGCCATGAGACAACCAGTAGCCTTAGGACACATGTTGTGGTCTTTTTGTATTATCATGATATCATTTTATTATCTTTAACTACACGATTACTCATTAATCAAGATAATTAAAGATAATTACCGTCGTTACTATTCATAATGTCCAAAAAAAAGAGTCTTGATTACATAATTTGGACCTTCGGATTCCAAATATGTAATCCATTTTACCAAATTTCAAACACATTAATTGAAAAAATTGATTTAAAAATAATTCACGTTGTCAAAACAAATAGTGGGTTTTTTTGAAACAATATCTATGAAAAGATTGGCATTAGTTTATGTCCAATTCCAAACTGAAATTAATCCTAATGACCACCATTGGATTAAATGGTAAAGATATATTCTAATTTAACTTTAAAACCAATTCATAAGATAATATAATCATATAAATAAAGTAGATTAAAAAGCAGTTTTGATGTAAAATGCCGTATTTTTCACTATTCATTAAAAAATGAACATTGTCAGAAAAATATCAAAAATTCACACAAAGTAAATTTTGATGTACCAATTATAAAGAATTAGTTTATTTTGACAAAAATAGCTTATAAAATTGTCAAAAGATAGATTTAAAAATTGTTTTCCATCAAAAGGCAGTAAAACAATCTTTTAAAAAAATATTAGTGTATCCCATGCTTAAGATTGGATTTATTTTCATTTTAAGCCTCTAAAACACTATATAATTCATTAATAGACATAGATAAAAATATATATTATTCATTACTTACATGGGATGTTACATACTTCCCCCTTTAGAAAATTGTGTCCTCTCAATTTATTTAATTATCGAATAAATGGGGGTACTTATCCCTCATTGCATTTTCAGATTCCCATGTTGCCTCTTCCATCACGTGGTTTTTCCACAAAACCTTTACCTGATTAATCACCTTATGTCATAACACTTGCTCCATGTGGTCATTAATCTAGACCGTTTGTTCCTCATAAGATAGGTTCTCTTCCAGCTGAACTACCTCTGGACTGAAAACATGAGATGGATCTGGCATATACTTTCTTAACATCGAAACATGAAAAACATTGTGTACCTGAGATAAACTCGGAGTTAAAGCCACCCGGTATGCAACTGATCCAACTCTCTCAAGAATTTCATATGGTCCAATGAAACTTGGACTCAGCTTCCCTTTCTTACCAAATCTCATCACACTTTTCCATGGATAAACCTTGAGAAAAACATGATCACCTACTTTGAAAGATAGTTCCTTCCTCTGGTTATTCGCATAACTCTTCTGCCCGCTCTGAGCTGTTCTCATGTGTTTCTGAATCAACTGAACTTTTTCTGCCATCTCATCTACCAATTCTGGTCCCATCATCTTTCTTTCACCCACTTCATCCCAGAAATCTGGAGTTCGACACCTCTTCCCATATAACGCCTCAAATAGTTCCATCTGTATACTGGAATGAAAACTGTTATTATATGAAAATTCAACCAAAGAAATATGTTGGTCCCAAATTCCCTGATAATACATCGAACAAGCTCGTAGCATATCTTCCAAGGTCTGAATTGTTCATTCTGACTGCCCATCTGATTGAGGATGAAAAGATTTACTAAAATTTAATTCATTACCCAACGACTTCTGAAGGCCTTTCCAAAATATAGAAGTGAACCTGGGATCACGGTCATATACAATGGAGAGAGGAACTCCATGTAACATGACTATCTCTTTAAGATACAAATGAGAAATTTGATCTTGGGAAAAAGTATCTCATATAGAAAGGAAATGAGCAGACTTGGTCAAGCGATCAACAGTATCCCAGATTGCATTATAACCTCGAGATGTCTTCGGTAATCCCACAAAAAAGTCCATGGATATATTCTCTCATTTCCACTCTGGCACTGGTAAAGGCTGAAGCATCCCTTTCGGTAACTGCCGCTCTGCTTTAACCTGTTGACATGTCAAACATTTCACAGTAAAATCAGTAATATCTCTCTTCATTCCATCCCACTAGTAATACTCCCGCAGATGTTTGTACATCTTAGTACTGCCATGATGAACTGAAAACGTAGAACTATGAGATTCACATAACAACTCTCTCTTCAACTGTGAATCACAAGGCACAAACAATCTCTTACCAAATCTCAAAACACAATCATTATCAATGTTGAATTCAGGCAACTTACCTTTCTAAACCAGCTCTACTTTTTTCTGCAACTCACTATCTTGCTTCTGTGCTTGCTTGATTCTGTCTGATAGATAAGATTTCACTGATACCTGAAACAAAACAGAATAACTTCCTGCACCTACAACTTCTATGCCAAAGTTCATCAAATCCTTAACCAAAGGATCACGTTCCAAACTCAACATTGCTAATGAATCATTACTTTTTCGACTCAAAGCATCAGCCACTTTATTTGATTTTCCTGGATGGTAATGAATTGTACAATCATAATCCTGGATTAATTCTAGCCATCTCCTCTGTCTCATGTTTAACTCTTTCTGAGTGAATATATACTTTAAACTTTTTTAATCAGTATATATTTAAAACTTTACTCCATACAAATGATACCTCCAAATTTTTAAAGAGAAAACAACAACAACAAATTCCAAATCATGTGTATGGTAATTTACCTCATGAGTTTTCAACTTTCGTGAAGCATAATCAATTACCTGATAATTCTGCATTAGGATGCAACCAAGTCCTTTCAATGAAGCATCACTATATATAACAAACTCACCATTCCTGGATGGTAGTGCCAAAACTGGAGCATTCACCAATCTTCTTTTCAATTCCTAAAAACAATCATCACATTCTTTTGTCCAGATAAACATAACACCCTTCCGAGTTAGCGTAGTCATTGGACTAGATAACCATGAAAACTTTCTAACAAACCTTCGGTAATAGCCTGCCAAACCAAGGAAGCAACGAATCTCAGTTACATTTGTTGGTCTTGGCCAGTCTTCCACAACTTTTGTTTTTGCAGGATCAACAGTTATCCCATCTTTAGAAACAATGTGACCAAGGAAAGAAATTTGTTGCAACCAAAACTCACACTTGCTGAATTTCCCATACAATTTCTTTTCATTTAATGTTTGTAAAATAACCCTTAATTGTCCTTCATGCTCCTCTTTACTTTTAGAAAACACCAAAATATCATCAATGAAAACCACAACAAACGTATCCAAGAACTCATGGAAAATTATATTCATTAAGTCCATGAATACAGCAGGTGCATTGGTTAGCCCAAAAGGCATTACTACAAATTCATAATGGTCATATCTTGTACGGAACGCGGTCTTCGGAACTTCTGCTTCCTTTACCTTCAGCTGATGGTACCCCAATCTGATGTCAATCATTGAAAAATACTGAGCCCCCTGGAGCAGATCAAACAAATCATCGATATGAGGCAAAGGATATTTTTTCTTAATAGTGATGTTATTCAAGGCTCTATAATCAATGCAAATTCTCATTGAACCATCTTTCTTTTTAACAAATAAAACTAGAGCACCCCATGGTGATGTGCTAGGTCAAATGAAACCATTCTCTAATAAATCTTGCAACTGATCCTTCAACTCTAAAAGTTCAATTTGAGGCATTAGATAAGGGGGTTTTGAAATTGGCTTAGCATCGTGATCTAAGTCAACGGTAAACTCAACTTCCTGATCTGGTATTATTCTAGGAAACTCATCAGGAAAAACATTAGGATACTCATTTACCACTGGCACATCATTAATCTGAACAGTTCATTTATTTTCAACGATGTGTGGAAGTTAACATTCATTTCCATCTTTTACAAGTTTCTCGGCCTCTTGATAAGTTATCAATAGTAAGGGTTCATTCTTGTACAAAAACTGAAAGTCTTTCTGAAAAGAAACTTCTTAGCTCTACATTCAATCTTAGCATGGTAAATAGAGAGCCAATCCATACCCAGGATAACATCAAACTCCAATAGAGGTAGAACAATATGGTTTGCAAGTAGGTTCTTTCCACATATAAGGATAGGAAAATTCTTATAAATTCTTTTTGCCTCAACATTTCCCCCAGATGATTTTACCAAAAGTTCAGGAGTCATTTCTTGAGATGGTATTACCATTTTACTAGAAAAGTTTTCAGAGATGAAAGAATGTGTAGACCACGAAACAAACAACACACTGGCATAATCTGAAAAAACAAACAATTTACCTGATACAACATCATTTGACGGCCCGACATCTGCTGAAGTAGTTGAAAAGGATTTCACCACCCCTTTCTACTTGTAGTCTAACTGCTTCCCATCACTCAAGCTATTTTTCAGACACTCGTTTGCATAGTGACCCATATTATTGCACTTATAACATTTCACTAACTGTAAATCAAATTTGGTCTTACCTTCACCTTGATCATTTTCAGTGAAATCACTAGCCTTATGTCCCATCTTAACACATCGGTAGTACTTTCCAGAATTCAAAAGACATTACCCAGCATGCCTTTTGCCACATTTATCAGAAACTGGAAAGTTAGTTTTCTTACTATCAGACATTTTTGAAGAATTATTACTTTTCTACTGCCACCTTGATCTCTTCTTATGTTGGTTGTTATAGAACACTTGATCATCGGAAAACTCAATTTCCACCTTCTCAGGACATCGAACAAGATTTTCATAACTTTTAAACTCAGGAGAAGCAAATGCCCTTCGATATTTTGGCTTTAATCCTAAGTAAAAACGATTGATTTTACTATCAAGGTCTCTGATAAAATTTGGAGCATACCTTTCCAATCGAGTGAACCTCTCTTCATAGGCAGCCACTGAGTCTTCCTCTTGCCTCAATTCCAAGAATTGATTTTCCATCCTAATTCGAACAGCCTTAGGAAAATACTTCTCAAGAAACATACCTTTGAATTCATCCCAGTCAAGAGCACCAATCTCATCAGCGTCCCTGATATTTTTAACCATCGACCACCACCGATCTGCTTCACCATCCAAACGGTAAATAGCAAGACTAACATGTTGATTGTCTGAACACCCCATGACATCGAAAATCTTCTCAAGTGCTTTAATCCACCCTTTAGCTAGCATAGGGTCAGATGATCCTCTGAATGATGGGGGATGTTGCCTCATGAAATGTTCCACCACTGACATGTTCCTCTGCGGTTGATCTGGCCGGTCTCGTGCATGGATACCACCACCATTTATCACATGAGTCAACTGCGCCATTACCGCAACAAACTATTCAGTTCCAATTCCGACCATCTCAGGATGCTGAATCGGAAGGTTATTTCCTTCTGCATTCCTTCCTAGCACTTCTTCCCTGTTTCCTCTGCAGAAAACCATTCTGAACAAACATGTCTTAGATGAAGCAACATGGTAATCTTCAAATTCTACTTAAATTTGACCATAAAAAATTTGGATAATCATTTAATAGAATTATAACTCCTAAAGTTATCTAAACCGACCATTAATATCAACTATAAGGCCCTAGCCTTAAACCTTACTTAATCTTGAGTTATTACAAGATTACACATTGAGTATATTTTCGGGTTTAGTGTTTTAGAGAATTAGATCATAAAACTTGAATTACATTCCACATATAAAAAAGTGGTTACATAAAGATAGTATTCTTATTTCCCATCAATGGAAACATATTTAAAATAAAACATGGATTCTTTCTTGACACTTCCTTGACACTATCAACATATCATGTACCATTCCCTTGACCTGTGAAAAACATTTCAAAAAACATGGGATGAGCATAAAAAGCTCAGTAAGGGATATAAAAATATGGAAAGGAAACATGGGTACATATATACATAAGAATGAAATCATACTTTACCCATAAAACATATGCACTTTAACATACCTCATAAAATCATGAATAAATCATAGAAATCATAAGACACAAAGGTAACTTGAGGCATTCATAATATTCTTACGTAGGGAGTAACCCTCTTGGTTACGTTTGAAATACCCATCACAGTATATTCCCTAAATTTCTTCGGAGAAACCTTAACGTTTCACTCCTTCACGTTACCCAATGCATTAGAGAGCTATATCGGGCTCACCCGCCCATATTTTATCACGGAACCACCCGTCTTCATAATAATGCCCAAGAACCTCAACATAATCGTATCACATAAAACATGCATAAAGGAAACATAACATTTCCACCTTTCAATAACAAGATATAAATACAACACATTTTTATAAAAACATTATGAAAACCATTTTCAATACCAAAATAAAAGAAAAGTAAAACATGGTATTTATTTTTCTTTAAACAAAATTATGGCTTGTAGAGGAAGCCGAAACTCAAATAATGGTCATGGCGGTGGAGATGTCGTTGTCACCGCATACGTATGACAAAAACATTCCCTTTTATATTTTAGCAAACGCTTCATATAAAAAATATTCCTTTTGAATAAACGTAAAATTAAAAGGGTTTTATACACCGTATAAAAGAAGGTTGTGTATAAAACAAAATAGGCCTCAATGAAAGTAGATTGAGACGAAGTCCCATACCTCGGGTCCGACATGACTCGGTCGTTCTTTAATCTCCTGAATAATAAACTTGAGTTAATTTATACTTGCTTAAGAACCTTTTTCAAGTTCATTATTCCTTTTATATCACTTATTTCCATGTCATTAACACTATGTAATTATTTAAGTTAATAACGGTCATTTTAACAATCATTGGTACATGAGTCAAAATAAACCCTTTATAATTACAAGTTTTTCATGTATACATTATATCCAGAATGGTATTAATGATGTAGATATCATATATGTCATATATATCCAGTACATGCATGCATTTATAATATTACATAATCATTTAGAGGTAAGAAATGAAATGCACCGTTCATGGAGACGGTAAGTCGTACGTACGCATGAATGCTACTTTCATTTCTATTTCGTATTTCATAGAATGGAATCATAATGATATAAGGTTATATTATAATTCCAGTATAATATCATATATAATATCATAGTTCCATACTTTATACGTCCCACATATGGTATTTAACGAATCAAATCACTTTGAGGGGGCGGTAGTCCGCACTTCATTAAATGAATATATCGCCTTTACCCATAATGGAAACCATAAAGGTATTCCCAAAATGAAAAATAAAGAATCTTAAGGAAAAAATAAACATATTATATATCACATATAAATATAGTGAAATCTTAATGGCCACCATTGAAGGTGTTAAAAGAATTTTGAACAATCATTGTTTCAGGAGGCATAAATTCACATTCCACGGAAACAGTGTCACCTTTAACCATTAGATGTAGGAGTGTGTAAGTGTCGCTCGAATCCTTCTTATAACAACATCCTAGTATACTGAAGATACTGGATTTGTTACAAAAGAAATGAATAAAAAGAGCTTAGGGGGTTGGATAAGCAAAATAAAAGAAAAGGACTCAAGTGAAGACATTACCATAAAATCGGGTAACTCCCTTTGGTTAAAGCTCAAAGGCTTCCTTGGGAAGACTTCTGCCCAAAGTGAGGCTTCAAGGAGTAAGAGAGGGATGTGGAGAGACAAAATGGGAAGGGTTTGGCCGAGTCAATGGCTTTGAGAGTGTGGGTAAGGAGGTAGAGGTTGGGGTCTTTTATAAGAGGAGAGGAGGGGCACTCTTGGAAAGTAAAGAAATGTTACTTTATTTGAAAATGATTTTCGGATTGAAAAAGTCTCAAATTGATATAATTAGAGGGTAAGGTGATAAGGGTTATAAATCCACCCATACAATAGGTTTTGGACATGTGTAGGTCATAGATTTTTCATTATCTTTTCATTTCATTCAATTCTTTTATTAATGAGGTAATCGCTGCATCATCATGATGTCAAAAATAATGTAATTTATTTAATGTATAAAAATTATGAAAAAAATACTATGATGTAGGAAATATTTTTATCCTTCTAATGAATATATATAGTCTAAAATATCATCTATTTAAACAAAATTAAATTTTTTTTATTCTGGTGATACATTCTTGTTATATTTACTTTCTGTAAAAAAATAAAAAGATAACAAGTCACTTTCCACAAAAGTGATTCCATGGGGTCCCCAAGTTTGGCACAAGTCATCCCATGGTCGACCATGAGACAACTCGTAGCCTTAGGACACATGTTGTGGTCTTTTTGTATTATTATGATATCATTTTATTATTTGTAACTACCCGATTACTCATTAATCAAGATAATTAAAGATAATTACCGTCGTTACTATTCATAGTGTCCAAAAACAAAAGATTCTTGATTACATAATTTGGACCTTCTGATTCCAAATATGTAATCCATTTTACCAAGTTCCAAACACATAAATTGCAAAAATTTATTTAAAAATAATTCATTTTGTCAAAACAAATAGCGGGTTTTTTTAAAACAATATCTATGAAAAGTTTGGCATTAGTTTATGCCGAATTCCAAAGTGAAATTAATCCTAATGACCACCATTGGATTAAATGGAAAAAAAATATTCTAATTTAACTTTAAAACCAATTCAAAAGATAATCTAATAATATAAATAAAGTAGATTAAAAAGCAGTTTTGATGTAAAATGCAGTATTTTTCACTATTCATTAAAAATTGAACATTGTCAGAAAAATACCAAAAATTCACACAAAGTAAATTTTGATGTACCGATTATAAATAATAAGTTTATTTTGACAAAAAATAGTTTATAAAATTGTCAAAAGATATATTTAAAAATGGTTTTCCATCAAAAGTTAGTAAACAATCTTTTAAAAAATATTAGTGTATCCCATGCTTAAGATTGGATTTATTTTCATTTTAAGCCTCTAAAACACTATCTAATTCATTAATAGACATTGATAAAAATATCTATTATTCAGTACTTACTTGGGATGTTATAATTAATTCAATATTTCTTTCCAATGATTTAATTTCAACAAAACATATTATACATGGTGATCCTCAGCCCCAGTTGAGGGTGTCTGTTACTATTGGGGGTCCAATTGAGAGCAATAGGTTAAATTAAAAAAATTGGAATCAATTAATTATCAATACATATTATAATCATATTTTAAAGAAATAATTGAGTAAAATGTATTTATGTTTTTGAGACACATGGAAATTTTTTAACATATCAATGAGATGTGAGTTAATACTATATGAAATCCTAGTTCCTACATTGAAAATATCTACGTAAGGGAATAACTACCCCTAGCAGAATTTGAGGGGGTGGTTATCAAGAATTAATAACCTTATAATACAAAAGATACATTTTATTTTGAGACTTTTATGGAGGGGTAATATATTTTGAAAAATTATTGGGACACATTGGAGGATTTAATTAATCTGTAATGTATAATCAGAAATAATGTTAAACATTTTGAACAATAATAATTTTTTATTAAAATTTTAAATTAGTGAAAAAATTATACATACATTAATTTTTAACAATGTTAATTCCCTCACCAATACATGTTTCTAAATAAGAATTCATGTAGTATAATGATATATGAAATTCATGTTTTGGTTTTCCCCCAAGCCTATTGGGCCAACTCCAGATGCAAGTGTGTGGATGATTGATACATGAGACACATTCTTGACTCAATTTATGATTAAATTATAATATTTTCATTAACTTATGATTTCATTTTTGGATATAACATAATTATTTTGATAAATTTACTTCTTGTCTCAGGTCCAATAATCATAAGGGAGGAATTTTAGTCATACTATTAATGGTTGATCTCTATAATGGATATGTGTAAATTGAATGATAGATCGTGATATTTCAATACACACCTTTCATATATCATTTTCAAAACACTAATCTATTATCTTTTAAAAATTATTGATGAATATAATGGATAAAATGTTTTATTTACTTTTTGGTGTTATTTACTATGTAATTAAGAACATAAAGTTAATATTTATTTCTTATGGTGAACATGATTAAAGGAATGGAGAATATAAATCTGACTAATGTAATGATGATGTAACAATATAAAATTACATCAAATAAAATTTGTTAATCATTATATGTTATATTATTTCTTTCTCATGTAATGATATTAGTCTATAGTTGTTTATATTTATTTAACAAAATTGAATAAGATTTTAGTTTGTTCTTCTTTAGGAATATACTTCAATTGGTTGAAATTTCTATATCATAATTGTTGGAAATTATTATCATTATGTATATATAATATATTTATTTAAAGATATTAGATAAAAAAATAAAACATTTAAACGATGTATGGATATTTCTCTAAGTCTCTAGTAATTCATGATTACAAATCTAAAATGAGATGCACATAAAATCTAATTTCCAATTACATGGTTCAAGTGGAATTTTTTTAGTATTTACAAAACAGTAATATCTTGTGTCTAATTGACATAAAGATATTTTTTATAAATTTTCATTGAATTTTTTCAATGGTTTCTTATGCACACCTAATGGTTTTGTAATACATAAATCATATACAATACTTGATGACTATAAAATGTTTTTCTATAATAAGTAGTCATGGAATAAATAATTTTTTATGAAAAACTATCTAATTATCAATTATATTTCCAATAATGTTTTAAACTATCTTTATTATTTACCTTTGTTATTTATAACAAATTTACTTATTTAATTTTGGACAATTAAACTTGTAGAAATATAAGTAATTCATAATGAATTTTGAATTAGCTCACAAATATTGAATGAATTATTAAATTGTATAACTATTAGTAAATTTAATTAATTATATTCATTGTAGGTTTATTAATGAATTAAAATGTAATGTATGAAATATTAATGGTTAGAAGATATGAGTTTCTTCAGTCCTGTGTTCTAAAGAATATATAGACAAAGAAATCATTGCTCAGTAAAATCCCATGTGGAGTAATTCATAATTGAACATTTAATTATTCACATACAGGTAATGAAATTAATATTTTGGATCAATAATGATCATCAAATGATAAAATTGGAAAATAAAAAATAGCATGGTGGTATTCCTAGACAAAAATTTTTATATACACATCATATCCACAATGTATATAAATGGATCTTGAATGATTCGATTGATATGTATTATCGAGACATCTATTATATTTCAATAAAATCATCACAAATATTAGAGTTATCCAATAAAAATATTCCAAATATAATGAAAAATATATATCATATGATTTATAGAATTATATAAGTCCATTATTTAAAAATTACATGTTTTTATATGGGAAGATTTTGTAAATGATATAAACAAAAATGCATGATGAAAAAAAATTATAAGACTTTTTTTATATCATAAAGTCCACTATGATATTATATAAATCCATATTTTTGAAATTTTATGATCATGTGAATGATTTTTTTTAGTAAAATGGTGCATGTATGTATTTGAGATTGTGGTAGAAAATATTTCGTTCAATTATCTATGTAGTATGTTAAGAATAGTTCTCATCGAAAAAAGTTCCATACGGGCATGTAGAAAAGAAATTTTCATGAGACACATACTGTGTAAGAAGAATAAAACCATTGAAATGGAATTTTACTAATTATAAATTGTGATAAATTATTCATTGAATATAATTATACTTCATGTAATTTTGAAATATAAAAATTATAAAACTAACAAAATAATTTTAAATTGAACAATAACATTACTTAATAAATGTAAGAGATTATCATTTTATATATATTGGTCTGTATTTAAGTGATTTTACAAATGTGTGTTAAAATAGTTCACCCTATAAGGCTTGATTGGTAATACCATGTTTTTATACTAATATTCTTTGTAATTTACCTCTCAAATATGCATTCTATGATAAATTTATTGGTAATTGAATGTAAAAACAAACAATATTATAATTTTTCAATATGATATAACTATAAGGGGTTTTTGAATCCTTATAATTTTATAAAGGGATGTAGGTTACTGAAATAATATTATATATTATAGTAATAAACTGGATCATTGAATATTATTATGAAATGAATTATCACCATCGGTCATAAAGGGGATAATTGGAGGGCCGTTGTTTTCTATGAAAAATATGTTTTATAAAATATGGGAAAAAATATTGGTCTTAAAATTAGTTAAGAATGAAATGAATGATAATCTCCCAAGATGAAGTATATTTACAGATATAGGATCTTGGGAATTGAATATTTATAAGAAGATCTAATGGGTGCTTATACCATGTAAATTTACATATAGTAACATTTTTATTGAAAAATAAAATATTGAACAATATGATAGAGAATTTTTACCAATGGCAGATTGAATAAATCACCCAATCGAGACATGCATATACATAATAGGATATTATTAAGATCAGTATAAATATATAAGAGAAAAAAATGGATCAATCATATATGCCATGTTATGTAATATAAATGATATTTACATCATATTAATTATGTTAGGATAACATTAATTATATCCATGAGAAATATATTGGAATTATAAAAAACTATAAAATTATACATGAATAAGTATAAAGATAAGTATTTTTTTTGGAAAGGATGATATAATAGTTTAAAGGCGATAGAAACTAGTATTCATATATATCAATATGATCTAATATTATATATAGGCTAATTAATGAGGTTTGTAATTCTCATTTGAGCTAGTTGTATCAATAACTATAAATATTTATTTTTTTTACTTCAATTTTTGGAAAATGCTTATTATAAATTATTCAACGATTTGATACATTTTATGGAATCACATAATGTAATTATATTTATATCAAAAATATAATTCTAAAAATATATAATTAGTATTATCCAAGGATTCATTTTTTGATAATGGAATAATTTAATATACCAAATGATATAATCATTATAGGATTTTTACTATATGTGATAAAGTCAAAAGTAAAAAATCAGTCACATAACGAATACATGGGAGGCCTGGTGAAAAAAAATTTAACTCAGAAGAATCATCATCATATCATGTAGGAGATAGTAAAGAGTATCAGCATGTCAGATCTATTATAATGGAGTGTTATAATAATGTGTTTCCTACAACAAAATTTAATTGGTACTATTTAATTAAAATTTCAAGAATTTAGAAATATAAGAATGATTTATTATTACCATAATAGAAATGATATTTTTCTACCCACTATTCAATATCCTCGATGGGTTATTAGGCCCTACACCTAGTCTATTTTTGGTATTCACTACAATCGAGTTATAGTCGAAAATTGTCCCAGACTAGATCATATTAAAAAATCATCCCTATTCTGATGAACATGAGTTAAATTCATCGTGGGGCCCACCACAAAAACTATGAATTTTCTGAAAAAATTAAATCACTAATAAATAAATTAATTAATTTTATTCATGATCAGAATATTTGTTATCAAATTTATTCATTAAAATTTATTTCTATTTTTGAACTAAATATAAGAAAAAAATCCATAGAATGAAAATTATTTGTCATTTCAAGGTTAATTTAATATTTAAAGGAATGGAAAGTCATGTTACTAACTTTATTTTTTCATTTAACACGTATATATTATTAATAGTATCTAATTAAAATATATTTACATTTATTACTATGTAATGTGGTCCTAATATGTCATTTATAGTGAGAAATTAATATTAGGGTGTTGGGGAACCACTCTATGAATTTTTATTATATTACTATAAATGTACGGAGAGTCTCACATTCAATTAACTTTGCATCGAATGACGGGTGAATTCCTCTCTCGCCAATATCGGTTTCTAGATAGATATAAAAATTATCTAATATTTTGATCGATGTTAAATTACATCGAGTAGTGGTTCACCACTATGGGGATCATGAATATGATAAATGCATTGTTAGATATTTATACTAGAACATAGAATTCAATGCCTGACAATTCCAAATATTGTAAAGTGTGTGTACATGATCATGAGAAATTTGACATTAGATAGATCAACTAATGATCAACAATAATGAGAAGAGGAGTAACATGTGAATTCAGATCCAATGAGTTATTATTAGTGGTATCTTGATTAAAATTAATCATGTGAGTTCATTTTTCCTTTAGTATGGTGGTACATCTATGTTGATTACGTCGTTTTGTTGATTAATAATAATATAAATTAAATCCATAGCCCATCATCTTCCATAGTGGACCTCGACACCATCATATATAATATGAAAGAATACATCTGGATTTAGTATGAGGATATATGTATTGAAACCCAAAATAATTATAACTTAACCATACATGTGCATAGTGTCACCCAATATTTTTATAGATCTATATAATGGAAGTGAAGGGACTAAGATAAATTATTCCAAAAATATATTGTTACTAATCCATCCCGAGGGTACATGGGCAGATCACTTGTTTTATAAACCGATAGAATGAGGATGAAAAATATATTTTTCAAAGGGGTAGGTACACCCATAATTAAATTTTGTATGATCTGTGAATATATTTTTCACATGGGATCCTCACTTGGGTCACCTTTATCGCAGTAGCCAAATCAGGGTGTCAATACAGTACCTCACACATTGTGAATTCAACATTGTACTATCCACATGAGGCTTTTTAGATGATAAAGGGATATATTAAGAATACATTTCCCAGTAGAATACCTTCACCAAAATATATTTCAAGAGTTTGAAATTCAAATATTTAACTAAATAATCTATTTATATTACTCATGATATCTCTCAATGTCCCCATTTTAGTCTTTAAAGAGTGTGATGGTTTTTATATGTCGTAGAAGGTAAATTTCATTCCATAATAAATGGCCTAAAAATGATAATGTTATGTGAACCATGAAAAATTTCATGAAGTTGTAAAAAATTTACACATTAGAGATTCACATTAAATAGGGTTCAAAAACTAGTTGAAGTGCAATGAAAATGGATAACATTTTCCATTTAGTGTGCACTAAATTACCACAATCTGACTTCAAATTTCATTGATCCTACATAATGATTGGAGTTATATGTGAATTGTTCAAAATTCCATGGGTTGGGAATAATATTATCCCATATAATTTTCAAAATACATGAATTTCACATAATAATTAAAGTGTTATAAAAACATAAAAAATCATATATCGTATTTTGGAATGTCTAAATTCTATTTGATGAGAAAATGATACCTTTCTTGTCACATTCGTAACATCAGATGGAGAATATGGATTGTTGTCCCCGATTAGTCAAATAGAATCGTACAAAGAAAAATACACCATTGAATATAGTGTATTGACATTAGAACATTTTTTTTATAATACAAAATATTCACATATGATTCCCAAAAAATTTTTTATGGTTTTTACATATTTTTTGTTGGAAATTGGTAATATTTTTAGCCTAATATTAGTGAAGGGTTCTCAGTCCCCACAACATCAAATTTGGCGACATTGTTTGAGAAATATCAAGACATCATTGTGTGAGAAATAATGTATTACATTAAGATCAATGTTATTTTTCATCAAGTATGGAGCTATATTTTTACTCAAAAATTAAATGGATTCTATAAATGATGATACTATCATGGGTTCTACAATAACAGACATTTCATTAATATATTGATAGAATATCTTTTTAATGATTCTATGATGATTAGTGGGCCATGATTATACATATTTAGGATAATATTAATCCATAAAAAATATAACAAATCATATAATATGAACTCAAAAAATGTTGGAACTGAGTAAATATTCTCCTCGACAGATGTTTTGTACACATGAAAAAAAATCCCACAATTCTTATTTCATTGAATCTTTTTTCACTATATCTTTACATGAACCCTTGTTATAATCCTTCATTAAACTCCTAAAACATTATATTGACAAGTAATATTCAATAATAATATTTTATTAAGGATTATAGTGCTAATGAAACCAATCAAAGAATTCATGATGTGTCTTTCTATCCTAATTCCTTTAATATGATTGGAGAAAATTCTTGAGATATCATATAAAAAAATATTTTATTCTTATTAAATACATCTTAGTTTACATATTCAATTTTTTCCTATGATAATTATCTATCATAAGAATATATTGACATTCCTTTTCAATCACTCCATGAAATTATAAAAACCTCACACAATGCGCGATCAATTTCATTTTTTTGTGAAATTAAGAGAAGATGTTAAGAATTAAAATAAGCACATCAAAAAAGTATTGTTATTAATTTTTTTTATTCCCTAAATTATTTACCCCTAAAATTAAATTTTAATGTTAGAGGATGTACATATCTGTTGGAAGAACCAAATCAATATGTGTTATATTTATACTCATAAACTTTTTGAAAACACAATTTTAGATCTCCTAGGGTTTTACAAGTTGGTTGTGTGATCGTAGAACATACCAATTCACATTAAGGTTTAGAAATTAATATTGAAATGTGAACCATGTAAATTTTATAACTCTTTTACGAGTGTGTTATTATTTTAAAAATAGGATATAATAATGGTGATGAGGGAAAGGAAAAGTGTTAAATTCACCAAAAATAGTTGAAGAGGTAAAACGAGAAAATGGTCAAAGTAAAAAAAGGAATTAAATTCACTAAAACCGATTCACCCTCCATCTAAGTGATATGGGAATCCCTAACTAACCCCACCAAGGTAATAAAGTACATCACTAATAATAAATATGTTTTACAATATCTAAAATGGGGAAATGATTTGTTAAATAATCAAAACATTCAATTTATATTAGAGAAGGATATAAAAATACAAATATAATATATTGGAAGGGATCTGGAATAGTTTTCCCTCTCCCATTAAATTAATAAATTAAATCTATTTTCCCACCCAAGTGAGAGACTAATGATAAAAAATTTAACTCCACCCAAATTAAACTGATATAATATATAATTTAACAAAATATCCGTAAAAAATATATATATATTTTTCAGGTAGATACCATATTCCAATATCAAACTGTGCCATATTTTTTGGATGATTCAATTTGTGAAAAAATTGTATTGGATTATTGAATGTAAAAAAAAATTAGCATTCTCGAGTATCTGACATCCATTATTCTTTGTATCTCTATAAATCCCACATTCATATATTGACTCTTATATTTAAGGATCATGTATCCTCTGTTTAATCTACTTAAGGGATTCTTAAATTGGTTAGATCAAACATAAAAAATAATTATTCAAATTTTATACATGAATTATTACATATAAAAACCAACCATGTCCCATAATGCAACACATCAACTTACCAACATATGGATTAATCATTCCCAAACATTGAAAAAATTATTAATATACTTGAAAATTTGTGGAATGCTATAATGAAATCCTAAATTCATTTCACAATTAAATTTATTAATTATAATATGTTATTATTTTTAAAAAATGATAATTTTTTCTATTTGATATTTTTAAACATGTGAAGCTCTTTTTATATTGTTCGAAACATAATTACCCAATTGTTAATATGACATCCAAATAGCCTTACATTATTGACATATTCTATGTATTGAAACTACAATATTACTAATTTTATATCTTTAAAATTATCATTGAGATCCATCAATTTGATATTGTAAGAGGTTATTCCAATAATTGAGTACAACATATCTCTGTCATATATATTTTTTTATTTCAAACATCAATCATATTCAATGTTATATTGATACTATAAGGGGTGAAATTTAACTATTACATATACCCCCAAAAAAATATACTTCATAATATAATTATATTTTTAAATGATTATAAGTTATAAAATAGTCATATCTAATTATATTCTTCCAGAGGTAACGATAACATCCAATATTTTTCTTATTTACCTAATAAATATAATAATATCCCATAGTCAAAAATTTGTTTCATTGAATAAGTAGTGAAGAATATATATTTCTATATTGATACCATACATCCTTATCCAATTATTAAATCATATTAATGATATGACAATGTCATGTCATTGAATAATTATGAATCTCACATACAAAATCTATAACTCATAATGTCACATTTCAGGAAAAAATATCAAAATAGATTCTATTATGTTGTTTAATACATCCTTAAGGTTTATTCAATAATTAATTAATAAATACAAAGAAAAATACTAGGATTATGATTATATTTAAATTTTTTATTCTAAAATAATTAAATCATTTAAATATAAAATTTTATAATAATATACTAATTATTTCTGAAAATATCTCATAATAGTTCATTAATCCCAAAAAATAAAATCTAACTCCTTTTTAAAAAATAGGAAGTAAAATTAAATATAATTTTGAAAATATATATTAAATATTTTTAAATTATTTGTTATAAATTTATAATTTATTTATTTATAATAAAAAATTATCTTTTATATCACTATACATCAACGAGTTCTTTGATATATTGGGAAATTTGACATATGATATTCCTCTAATGGATTCTTCTTCGATTATGATATTAAATAAATACATTAAATCATTCAGTATTTTTGGACTCCAACATCAAACATATTATTATATAGAAGCTCCCCATTTCACTCAACACTAATATTTTATTACGGATTTCATTCGTCTAATTTTTATGTGATACTATTATTTAAAAAAGAAGATTGGAAACCTATATGGAAGTAGTATGATGTTTCATATTATAAAAAAATAAACTAGTCAATACATAGTACATATTTCAAAATTGGATTACTCCTACCCATATAAGGAATAATAAAACATGATATTTTATTTAAACTTAATTTAATACAATATTTATATTACAATAGAGATAATGAATAACAAAATCATAATCCTTTAGATGGTACATATATTTTTATTGTCTTATTCTAAAAATATATTTTTCTAAGTATATATTTTGGATCTTATTATTGGTGTGTATAATATATTTATCTCAATAAATATATTATAATTATTTATTTAGTTAAATTATCAACACTAATTAATATAATATATAAATTGAATAAATTATGAAATATTATTTCTAGAATATGGATAAATAAAAATCCAATCTATCATTTTTTATTAGTAAAAATTCAAACACTATGAAAAATGAGTATTTTTTAATAACAAACATTTTTTCAAGATTATGATGATAATTATAGATAATTCATTACTAATATCTTAAAATCCCATCATCTATTAAAATCACCCTTATTTGTTGAATTTTTTAACATAGTAATAATTAATAATGTATTTCAATAAAATGTTAATAATATCATTGAAGGTTAATGGAATATATATTATTGTTATATTTTAAGGCCACAATATTTCTTATAATACATCATATTTGTTTTTTAGAAAATATACATTATTGGGATACAATGTACTGGAGGAAATAAGAAAGTCAAATATAAAAATTATATTTTCAAATTTCTAAATATATCTATTTTTACCACATTTTCAGAAGAATTGATTATAAATTTATTTTCTTCATCAATATACAAAATGTATATAAGATAATATTTATTAAATACAACAAAAATTTTACTAAAATTATTTTTTCCGAAACTATTAATCAAATCTATTAAAACTAATTGATGAGACTATTAACAAAAATTATATTAAATTGAACTAATAGTGACCATACCTGGTATTTAATTCAATCATTTAAAAATTATGCTAATTAAAATTTCATAGATGATAACCTAAATGATGATCAACTATAATGATGTATTGAAGCATTATTATTAATAAAAATTTCATTATTTCCTAATAATTGATCGTTGTTATTTATCATAAAGTCAATAATTCTATAAATTTTTTTATAGTATTAATAACGGAAAAATAATATTAAATAATAACGTTCTTCAATAGGTAAAAACTATTTATAAATAAATTTTTTCATATAAATAAAGTAATATATCCCTTATATTACATTATTTCATCCTATAAATTATAGCCGGATGATTGAAAATGGTTTCTGCAATAGGGTAGATAATAATATTTTTTTTCATGACCGAATGATATAAAACTAACCTATTTTGATATAACTAAATATATTATATAATAATGGGTATGAGTTATTTTCTTTAAAAATTACTATCCAATGTAAAATATATTTTACAGACATGATAAACAATTATTTAAATCTAATAAGATATTGGATGTAGTTTCAAACAAGAGATGGGATGATAAACATATCCTCTAAAAGAATTTGTTCAATATTAACCAAAAATGTTTCAATCCATATATTTTTATCTATTTGTAATAGATTATTGACTAATAATTTGATAACAAATAAAAATAACATTTTTTTTAAAATTTCCAATTATTATAAAAATTATATTTGTAACATGAAAACCCTTTTTTATTAAATATGAGAATAACCAAATATATAATTAGTATAATTGGAGTACCTCATGTTGTTCTTACTAGTATGAAATTGTTTAATCTACATTTCAAATTTTAAATATTAATTCAAAATATGATGATATATAATAGTATATAAATATATAATAAAAAAATTCATCGTCTAATTTTTTTTGTATAATCAAATTCACTATTATAATATCGATTAGAGAATCAACTATAAAAATTGTGACTTAAAATATTATCCTTGATCATTATACCTCTTAATGGGTAGTATCTGTTTATTTATATGGTTTTTATTATTCTAATATTTCATGTCATAGTAGTAAATAAATTATATTTTTTTTGGTTCTCTCTTTCAAATGGAATTTTGAGCATACTTCATTTTTTATAAATAGTTAAAACCTGTTACCAAAACCTTTTTAAAAATATCATAGTATTCTTAATCCCACAATTATTTTATAATAGAATCTACACTAATCCCTTAATTTTCATTGTTATTTCATTTCCCATGGCACTTAATAAACCTATTCTTCTTGATTCTCAAATTATGAAATTAATATTTTAGAAAACCTTCTCGATATTGATAGTTATTTTTAATAAACTCTCAAATATTTAAGCAGTATAATAGAATAATAATATTTGATAAAATAGATTAAATACCAAAATTAGGTGATAAATCATAATTTTATGGCAATAAAAAATTACATAAAATAAAATTTCATCCATGGTATGTAAGCTCTATACACATTTATAGCCACATATTACTGATATAATAAAATTTGGAATTTTGATTCCTTGTTTCTTCATTTCCCCAGAGTTAAGACATATATATTTTTAAATGACCTTAAATTCACTCAAAACAATGTTTTTTACAACACAATTATTTATTTTATTTTATTAGTGTCCTCCATTTTCTATGGAATCATGATTAATGATATAAAATTTTGATATCATTTCCATATATATATATATATATATTAAAATTCTTTGATGATTTTATATAAACAGAAGACCCATTTCTCCATGACCTAGAGATTTTTGGTCCCAATAAATCTATATTGTTTTTTCATCATGAAATTTCCAAAAATATTTGAAATTTTTTATCTATAAATTGTTTAATCCATAGATATAATTTTATTTATAATAACATCTTTTATATTTCATATAATCCGAATAATTTAAACTTTCCTAATGTAAAATATATTATCAATATCAATCAATGAATTCTATTATTATCTTATGTTGTTGGCATGGTATCTATTTCTCATAGAAGGATCCATTAAAAAATTCTTTGGAATATTTCATAATACAATAAATTTCTTTTATGAGAAAAAAAATGTTTATGCTATTTTCACTAATATTAATATCCCATCTGTTTCAAATATAATATTTATAAACATTATTTCGGAAAATTTCATAGCCAAAAATATTAGTTTTTAATAAATATTTTATTTTCTTCCCAATATATCTAAGTGTTTTTTAAACTATACTATTTGAATAGCCATTGTACTCATGAAATTATCATTCCATTATAGTTCCAATTATTACAATATTAATTAGATCACATCAAATATCATAATGGATTAAAAAATTATTAGCCTTTGTAAATTAGATACACACATAAACATTACTCTTCTTGTAAATACATCCATAAAATAAATAATAATATTAATTAAATTTATCCTTTTAGTAGGTCATGTAAAATATACATCCTAAATACCAATGAAATTATTATTTTATAGAAATTAGTGTGATCAAATGATTAGTTTCAAAACAAATAACATATAATACATTGGAACAGAAAATATGATTGGAGAATAGAGTCTTAATAATAAAAAATGAGAATATCCTAATTAATATAAAATAATGGAAAATATAATGAATGTATGTTAATTATATAATGAATCAGAACATAAGATATAAATATATAATGTTTTACAACAACAAATATATCAATGTGTATGATCTATACCTTTTCAAAATATGTTTTCTCCTTGTGTTTAGGTACCCTTTGACATCATTTTCATTATACATAGGTTGTGTTTTTTATTACGGTTGATTCAAAATGTACTGATGTGGATTTGAAAGAAAATATGTAATGAATTTAAAATATTTAAATCCTTGGGATGATAAGACTTATCATATCAAATGATACAATCCATTGTAATGTTTGAGGACATCACATGAATTTAATGGATAAAAATTAAAATTAAAAAGAGAACATTTCTGGGCTGTACTCGTTGTCCACGTCTACATGTCATAAGTGATCACTGCTCAATTTATTAATATAATAATCCATATGAATCATACAAATATTCATAAAATTTCCATTAGATAAGTTATCATTAAATCTTGGGTTCTAGAATGAATATTTGATGATTCCTTTAACCACCTGTTGATCACTACATAAATGTAGTTACAATGCATGAGTGAGAACTCAATCTGACCACCTAGATCTATATTTAATCTCTATATATATGGAGATTGGATATATTATATAGAATGTAATAATAGTTTATATTTATTGTGTGATAACTTATATCTTCTTATTTATAGTTGATACTCAAATACCCGGAATGGGTTCCACGGCTAATGTTTATTAAACAACAACTATGCAAATAATTTTTAAAAACACACATGGATAATAAGTATTATAATATTTTACTTCAAACATAAATTATTTATTAAATATAATACATTTTAAAACCAATTAATTAACTTGAATTTTAATTCCATCTAATATTAATCCATAATGGAATATTAAATAATCATTCAAAAAAAATTTCACATCATATTTACGTACATTTAAAATAATGTAAAAAAATAAAACATAATTATTCATTGCATTTATAATAATCAACATATTTATTTATTGGTGAACAATAAGTTTGAAAACTCTTATACCATGAGGTGGGTTACACCCATTCATATAAATCTATTCAACAGAATCTATCATATCTTTGAATACTCTATTAAGTGTGACCCTCTATGCCCATATATCGATAATAGTTATTAGTATAAATAAGCCAGAAGAAGAGTCTGTAACCCATCAAGGCCCCTAAAATGATAACTAATAGTCATATAAATTACAACCAACCTACATACATGCACTGTGTAAAATAATCAATTTATCTATAGATATCTCATTAAGAAACAAAAACACTTTATTATAATCATTTATTACTTTAATAATTTTTTACCTAACTCTCTGAATTTTCCCGTTAAAACCATGGTTATGCACATATAATAGCCCTCCCATCATGTTCATCTAGTCTTGATAAATAACATACTCTACTTAGATGGAATAAAATAACATCTTTACCTTTCATACAATTCCATAACACCAATTACACAACAAAAACGAGTTATCCCATCTTAATTACATAATAATGGTTTTTTCCATGCATTAATTTTTGTGATGAAAATTAAAAAATAGTTAATGATCTCATTTTAGGAGGCCAATACAAATTTATATAGATAGAACCAACCATTGACATTAAAAACATATAGTGTCATTTGTTATAAAGTTTCTCCTTGGGATATCAACTAATATGGATCACCAAGTGCCAAAATCATGGGATAAGTCTCAATGCTTATACGGTGTCATCTCATCATAGCAAGACATAAACAGTTTCCAATCAATGTGACATATAGAAACCATATAACATAATATTATGATTAATTCCATATAATATCAAGGTTTCCATTATAATATTGGATATGTTCTAACCTTTTGTTAAGACAATTATTTTATGTTAATAACTATTTAATTTTTTTTGTATATATAAATAATCTATTATTGTATGAATACTCATTTATATATGAATATATATTTAGTATGGTAATAAGAATATATTTTTCATGTTGGGTCTTGGTAAACCACTATTATAACACAACCATATTTTTACCATAATTGAATTTTTATGTGATGATATCAAAAAATGATTTTTATTTACCAATTAAATTTTGTAAATGATCTAGAGATTAATTATAAAATATATAAAAATGAAATTAGTTTTTTATGAAAAATTATTTTTTAGAAAATGAATTAGTTACCAAAAACTGATTTATTATTTAGAATGAATTTACCAATATATTTATGACCTATATATTTCCTAATGAATTAAATCCTAGTTGAATATGAAAATTTAATGAGAATGTTAAAATAATAATAATTAAATATTCATTGTTTCTTTGGCCTCAGTGTTACAAATTTAATATGCCATAAAACATAGTTTTCTATTTAAAAATATATGTTTTTTCACTTTTTATTTATAGATATATCTCTAAATCCTTTTATCCTAGATATTAGAGGTTATGGAATGTTTTGAGAGACAATATTTTCCCCTTGAGATAATCCGACACAAATTAGTTTTATAAAATATTTTTTATCATTACTGAAATCTCATCTAAATCGCAGAAAATGTTATTAATAATATTGAAAAAGCACTTTAATAATATGATTATAATAAGGACCTCTTATTATATTCTGTTGCGAAAACAATTATTAGGCAATTATTTATTTCTAGTTATTTAGAATATAATTCATCATGTAATATCTGATTTGAAATCATTTATCGAATTGAATAATAATTATTTAAACGTAAATATTTATATATTTATAGGGTCGTAACTCCAGTAATATCCTACTTTCACTAAACCCTACATCTAAAAACATTTATACTATTATATCAGTCATAGTAATCATGAATATACTATTATATGTTTTTAGTGAATGGGTTTTCTTCAATAACATTCATTAAAAAATTTCTAAATATAAAAAAACTCTTGTGAGATAAATCATCAAGATGTGTTACATTGGAATTATTTGTTTCTTCCCCTGGTATGATCGTGGAACCTTGAATAAGAACACCACTAGAGTATTATCACAAGATTGTCTAGTCGCATTATTTCTATTAGGCACCACCTAAATATTTTATAATCTTTTTCATATCTATAAAACCTATTTAAGTACATTAGATAACAAAACAAATGAGGAATTCACAATAATTTATCAACCAATATCTATAATGCACATTTATTCTTTAAAAATAAACCATTCATGAATCATTAATTCCCTAAATATGATTTTGATTCACACGTGTATGTCTAGGAACTAGTATTTGTGTATCATGTGATGATTAGTTGTTCATATCATTCCTAAACTAGAATATTATTCATATAATTGAATAGATACATTATGTATGTATTTAATGAGATATAAAGATGATCTCCCAAAACATAGTAATATATACAAACCACAATAAAATAATAGAAAATATTATTATTGGTTTAAACATATATTATATGATAGATCATATTTCAAATGAATACAAAGTCCTTTTCATTCAATATATTTTGTGTTTTTTAAGAGGAAACATTTATTATATTGATATATATATAATATTGAACCATAAAAATACTAACATTTATTAATCTATAAAAAATTTTTTTAGAATATCTTCATTATATGCACTGTGACTCATTCCACTCTGTCTCAAAGATTTATCACAATGAATTTGGATTCCAATATTATAGTCTTCTTCACCTATGTTTTTTAGCGATAAGCATATATTTGACCAAATCATAAACTTATATAACACAAGAATATCATTTCATATCCATAATATATCATCATAATATAGTTTTAAAAAATAAACATCAATCTAATTAAACCTCAAGAAGATAATTTGTATTGATTTTGTTATGATTTTTTATTTAGTGTCAACAACATTTATATAAAATATTTTATGTTTACGGATAATATGGATTTATCCTAATAAAACATGATTTTTTCTTATTTTTCGTTGAGAAAAATGATTTCATGTTCTTTAATGTTTCGAATATCAAGGTTAGTAAAAGGATATTATGGTTTATGATGATTTGTATACATGTACTTTCTGGAAATATAGTGTTTCTTAAAAGTTAACTTTCTAAACTTATAAAGATGCAAAATTTATAAAATATGATGTTATGAATTTATATATTTTTTGGGTATGAAGGAAAATCTACAATCTTCTAAATGAATATAGAATCATTAAAATATCTATTTTTAACTTTAGTAGAACATGAATGTATCAGTTTATCAGAAATAATTTTAAGGTATGTATTGATGTTTTGAGGAAGTCACCAAAAAATGTTTAGAAAATAATGATGATCAGAAAATAATGGTTATATAATGGAATTTTTTTTGTTTTTTCTAGATAGAAAAATTTAATAAGTTTATTGAAACATAGAAACCTATGATTTTATACCCAATAAATGAAAATATAAAGTCTACTAAGGGGGGGGAGCTAATAATCCCAAAATTTACTTCTAACAAAAATATTCAAGAAATAACATTAGAAATTACAGATTAGATGAGTTATAAAATGATTATCAAATAAATAATATATTTCCATAGATATAGAAAAACCAAATAGAAGAAATATTTTGACTTCATCATACAATGTATATATTATTATTGTTTCAAACAAAATCACCATAAAGAGGGTAACTATACAGATGAATTCTTATAACAGTCACTATTTCAATAAAAGATTATATTTTTGAATAGTTGTGAATTAATTTTTGTCACATTAATATTTTTGAGGAACTTGAGATATACTTTTAATGGATATAATTTTTTCTATCTTTTGAGGTATTTTTTCAAAGATATAATTGAATGTGATTTCTGAAGAAGGACTTATGAACATTTGTGACTCTGTATTTTCTAAGTTGTTCATAGTGGTAAAAAAATAATTTCTTTTATAATGAATGAAAAAATGTTATCCCATTTACCCACCTTAATTTATAGTGGAAGTATTATTATATAAAGTTATACTTTATCATTGTGATTTTATGATCATGAGAATGATATTTTATATCATTTATGAGATCTTGTTTTACTAATGACTTTGAGAAGAATGAAATTGATGGTTTTAAAATATTTTTGAGGATTCTAAATTAAGATGATCATATGGATATTAATTTGATGGATATGAACCTATTGAATATATATTGGAATGTGGATTTCTGAATTGAGAGGACTTGATATATAATTTCCAGATAGAGTTTATTGTGAGTTGTTTTAAATTTTCTTCTTCTCGTTTGATTATAGAAAAAACTAAAACCTTATAACATGTAAAAATTAGTAATATTAATTGTCATGTTACTGATGGATCTTAATGGTAGTTACATAATTTTTATTCATTTTCATTATATCGTGGTTATAACTAGATCAATTGGACATGACATAAAATTCAATAGATACCCACAAAAATATTCAATCTTATCAAAAACCTATAGTCCTTTCTCATTATATTTTTCACTACATACGAGTGTTGTTTTTTATAAAGATAGGTGAATATAAACTATAAAAAGTTGTAGATATTATTTTTCAAAGAATTTAAAATAGAAATAGTCTCCAATAATCACCCCTAATGGTCAACACATTCGTAGGATGTGTAATTAGTTTAGAGTGATAAGATTCATTGGTAAGATCCAAATATTATTTTGAATGTACTACAACTACTCATTCAATATCATGGGTATTCATAACATCTATGATAAAATTACTATTTATGGAAAAATAAAATGATACAATATCTTCTACCTTATGGCCTAGAGTTTAATGATACAACATAAATTGGGTTTCCTACCCTGAACGGACATGATCCAATATAATTTAATGAAAATATTAATCAATAAATTGATTGAAAAAACCATTATGAAATTTTTATGTCCTTACATGAAAACTTATATAATTAAGTGGTGGTTCATAAAATAGAAAAGAAAACATGTGGATAGCATGACATAATTATTAAGGTAAATGTAAATGTAAATGTATAAATATAAAAAATATTTAAAATAAATATTGAACAAACCATGATAGAAATATATAAATATATTTATTGATAATTTAACTAAATAGTGGAATATTTTTTAATATCACAGGTTTCAATGTCATCTTGTATGACTCAATTAATTTTATAAAATTAAAAATCGACAATTGAAATAATTATCTTCCTAAAGTATATAAATTAAAAAATATAGAAACTTTTTCCCATGATGGATTACAGAAAAAGAATATTTACTATAAAATAAGGGAAAGCCAATCCTTCAATAACATTATTAAGAGAAAGATCTATTTTGAACCAACATGTTTCCTAAAAATTTGATAAATGAAAAATCAATATATTATTCATAGTAAATTAAAAAATATTTAAAATAAATATAAAGATATTTAGAGTACTATTTATCTAATCTCTATTAATTATTCAAAAGATAAGTTAATTTATCAAGGATAATGTTGAACTTAATTTTTTGATTACGTTGGAATACCAATTATTTTAATAAATTATTTATATAAGATGATGAAGTAAATAATATCCATGATTCTGAAGTAAATCGTCAGTAGTGGAAGTGGGGTAATATATAAATGTATGGTAATAAATACAAAAAAATATATTAAAGACTTCACTAGAAGGAACAGACAATTTTTTATTGATTAAATGGAAGTGTATGGACCCACTAACAATAGTTCAATAGAATATGAATTTCCATAGAAGATTTGAATCTTCATGGATCATGTTGAAATAATTGGTTATGAATTATTAATTTAAGAAGAAAATTTTGAAAATAATATCTAGAACATCTAATATGAATTCAAATTGAGGCATGTCCTAGGATAATACAAAAACCAATATGGGAAACAATATTTTTGTATAAGTATTGTTCATATTAATAAACTAAATGATGAATTTCTAGTAAAAATAAATGTTCACATGTTAATGAAATTAAAAGTATCATGATAAAATTTATGGAACAACTGAAATCATGAAAGATCTTGAGGAATAACAAATAGAAAATAATGAAGATCCACATGAGACACAATCAACATTGGTCGAGGAGGGAAATTACATAATTAAGATGAACTATAGTGTTAAAAATATTCATTGGTAAATGTTGAAACATCTCATGTTACTATATGAAATCAACCAAAAGTGGATGTAATCTACATCAACGAGACATAAAATTTCATAATATTTTTACAATAAAAAATTTTTATGAATAAAAAATAGGATAATATGGGTTGAAAATAAATGTATAAAATGAATTAAATAATCTGAATATATAAATTACTTCTCGAAAAATTAGACCACACATTATGGTAAACCTTATTTTGTTAAACCATATGATATCCCAAATAACATATCAATGAAAATCAAATGATTCTATAAAAGATCAAGGTTAAACCGATATTTTTGGTTATTGGGGTTATATATACACTAGTGGCTTAGTATCTAGAAAAATTTAACTATCTTAATGATTGGAAAATAATTAAGGGGGGTATATATCGAATTAAATAATGTATATATTGTAGATAAATGATGAAAAAAATAAAATACATCATTTTAATTGGAGATCATGGAACTTTCACTCAATATAAAGGGTATTATTCTGTGAAATTACTAAATCATATTGATTTAACATGATTATGATTGTTTCTCGATATAATCATTCTATTTCATGAAATAATTTCATCGATATTGGGTGCATTCCTCCATGGATATTTTTTCTGTATCTACAAAGAGAATGATACAACCATTGGAAGCACAAAATATTGGTAGAGAATCATAAATTACTAAATGAAGGAATAAAAATTGCGGAGGCACTTTTTGGCTATGATATTTCCATGGATGAGTTTCCCAGACCACATGTTTTATATTTATTATATATTTGGTTTTATAGAGTATGAAGAGTGTCCTGAAACAAGGTAGGTTATTTCATATGACTTTTTTTATTTCTAGGAGATAGAATCTATGTTCTCCACTCATTAATTTATTATGGTTTATATACCACCCATGATTGGATTATATTTATCATATACATATATTTTTGGGTATTAACATCCCAATTTAATAATCATTGTTCCCTGGGGTTTATATATCAAAAGATTCCAAATCATTAAAATTGTTTTGTATAAATTTTCCATCTTTGAGACTCATGTTTTTTATGCACATAAATTCTATTTCAATCTATATAAACATGCATTTTACATATTATAACCCCCACTAAATTAATTTCATTATATTTTGAGATTTATTTATTTTCATTTTCGTACAAGGAGTGTATAATCATTTGTTACCATGTTATAAGTGTTTATAGATAAAATCACATGTCTTTGAAATTTTGTTTATGTTAATGATTTCATTAATTAAATAATACAACCCATCTCAAAAGATGTTCAAGAAGTTTCTTCCCCTATGGTTACTTATTTTATACTCATGTATTAGTACCATATTTCTACTATTTGGTACACATGATAATTGAGAATGTGTTTTCATGAAATACTAAATTTACCATATCTTTGGTGAGAAAACATTATTGTATAAAAAGTGTTTTGATGAATATTCTACTTATCACCTATGATCATTAAAACAAATTATTACCCTTTTTATTTTTCCAATATTTTCAAAGAAATATTCTTGTTACTTTATGAATGATAAATTTTTATAATCTTTTTAAAGTGAAAAAATAAATTTTATTTTAATCTCATATGACTTTTATAGATTTATTGACCATCAATATTTTGATGCATTCATTTCAATTTTAAATGGTTATTTTTTATGAACATTTTTTTAAAATATATTTTCATGAAAAAATGATTTAAAAAAAATGCTTCATTTATAGGTATTCAAGGAAAATTGTTTTCAAAATGTCTACATGCCCTATTTATGAGTTTTCAAACTACTTTTGACGAAACAGATTTATAAATATTTTCAATATACCATTATTTGTTTTCAATAAATTTAAAATGAAATGGTTTTCAAATCATTTTCAATATTTCTTTATAATTAGTCAATGTGTTTTCAAAAAAAATGTTTTTAAAATGTTTTTATTCTTATTTTATATATTTTCAAGGAAAATGTTTTTGAAAATGATATCTTGTATTATTTACATGTTTTTACTTTATTTTATATGAAATTAATTTTCATATGGTTTTAGTTATTAATAGAATCTTACGAAAAAAGAATGTATATTTTCCTCATGAAATGATTTCAAAATAAATTTATAAAATATTTTCCATCTTTGATGACATCCATTGTTGGTACTCAATCCCTTTTATGAAATTATCTAGTGGTTCTATTCATATTATATCTTTTAATGGGTTTTTCATAATTTCATGGTATTTCTAAAAGCTATTTTTCATTCATGGGTGATATGTTTTTAAAAAAAAATCTCTTTAAAGGGTTATATGTTTATCAAATCCACTTCTCTTTGATGAATTCTATGTTTATAAAATAAAATTATCCTCCATGGGATATTATTTTAATGAAATGAGTATGAAACCTATATAATTTTCCATGGGTTATGGTATGTTACCAAGAATATGGAACCCATATATTTGCATGCGTTAAGATATTATTATTTTATGATAATATGGAATATGTATGTATGAATTCATTATGATATGGATTTGACCTATATCTCCAACCAATTCATTAGGTAATAATTCATATCTCATGATATATAAATAGAAGAAATGAAAAATGAACTCAATTCAATATTATAGGTATGGAAATGAAATGAACATGGTTCAGTATTACATGGCATGAATGAGTAGTGGGCTCAGATTAGTAATATAAGGGAAGAATGAGGGTGAAGACGGTTCAATATTACAGGGTGGTAAGGTAGTGTTAACCTAGTATAATAATAGACTTTTTCCACTAAGATGGTATCAATAGAAATTATTTAACTACTATAGAAATTATTATATAATATTATGTGTCTTCCACAATTTTGTTTTTTTATTATCATGTTATATTTTTATGTATTTTCTTCAATATTTTCTTGATATTTATTCCTTATTATCTACCAATAATTATCCCTTGAATCATGTATATGATATTAAATATTTATGGTATGATATTATATTTTCATGATCATCTTATCAATGAATTTGTCTCATTATTATTCTTACATATATCCTTTTTTTTATTACTAGTAATTTCATATCACACCTTTCTTAGGTTTTCTTTTACCTATGTTATAAATAATGGATTTAAGTAAAACTACTAGTGGTGGTGATGTTTTTGGAATATATTGAATATCTTTTACAAGGATAGTATAATTTGTTTCCATGTATCTAAGAAAACTAAAATATAATGGTTATCAAGAATATTTATTTGTAATTTACTGAATATTTATCTAAAATGATTCCAAATTTATGTATGTCAATCATAAATAGGTATAGTTGATATCAATGGAATGGTTAAGGTAACCCTTGAAATATAGGATGAATAAACCCTATAGAGGTACCTATGTATAATTTTTTGGATATTTCTTGGGATGTCTATAGGGATATGTATAAGGATGAGTTAATATTTAGGAAATATCCATGATATTTTGTTAACGATAAAGTGAAACATTTCCTAGAAATTCATCTATGACTATATACTACGACTGGATGAGGCTTGAGTAGAAATTTACCTAGGAGTAAGAACTATAATAATATGCCCTGAGCCTCACATAAGGAAATCTACTACAGAAAAAAGGGCCTTGCTTGACACATGGTATGACACTCCCTCAGGATAAGCTTTGGGAATAGCCAATGTCGTCATGAACATTCATGGTGGAATTAAATATTAGTTTTTTATAAATAACTTATGATGAACCTAGGGTGTCATATATTGAGTAAGGTGTCATGATTTAGACATCCTATAAGTAAATATTTACATTACTATGTTTTTTTCTATGATAATTGATTCTCACACAATGTGTCTCATTTTAGACAATGGTGGTAACTTGAAAAAATAGATTAATGTATAATTTGATAGAATATTCTAGGATATTAAATCAAGTGGAATGATCAATAGAGTTATGGATGTTATGATCATGCCTACTCAGTTTTCATTGAACAAGATTAATAACTTATACCTTCCCCATCTCATGGACTCACCGATGAAGAAGAAGGATATTTCTAAGAGTTTATGTAAAGGTGAAAATAGAGAAAAAATGATTTGGTTTTATATGTGAAAATAATGTGGAAATAATAACCTAAATTAATTTATTAGAGTATTGGGATGTTATTTTGACCCTGGTAAAGAATGACACAAATCAAGTCACTAAAATGGAAAATTGAGGAGATTGATTAAATATAAGGATGAGAATATTGGCCTCTCTATGACATAAATTATGTTTAACTGTTTGATGTGGGAAATAAATGTTAATTATATGACCCAATGTCAATAGAGGAATTATCCCGATGTTGATCAACAACTTGGTATGATTAATGTATAAATTTAAGGTGATTAATATAAGGCAGATGAAATGTGAATGAAAAAATGTATTGTGTAATAGGATTAGGTAGCCTTAATAATGGTGTAAGTATGATGTGGGATAATAAAATTTTTAGATATTTTATGTGATGAAGTATGTTATATAAAATTTTAAATATAAATGTAATTTTTAGATTATTTTTTTCACTATAGATTTACATGAACATAATTAATGGTTTTAATGGATTACAAAAGTGGTATAATTGAATGGTGATTCACATATAAAATACATTATTAAGGGAAATATAACACATTACATATTACATATAGTTTTATATTATTTTTTGGATAAATATATGTGGGATCTGAATAAGTAAATTGGATGGTACTGATTTCCTTGAATCGAATTAAGGACCTACTGACAGGCGCTTCATTTATCAGGGATAAAGTTTGGAACTAATTGAATTTATTAAAAATATAATGTAATATGCATAATAATGATACATGACTGTTTTACAAAATGAAATTATGTTAATTATGGTTTCACAATGTTTTAATTAAATTTAACATGAGGATATTCACTTGTTTGGAATGATAAAACTGGGGGCTCCTTTTTGATTTTAGGGGATAAATTTTAAGTTGATTCTAGTAATTTCATTATATGTTTTTGGAATTTCATCCTTCATTGGGGTTTTAAGGAAATCCATTCATGAAAATTGAATGTAAAACTTCAAAGGAAGTTTTTATGTTTTAATATTATATTGAAAACCATGATTAAAGGATATTTATGGATTTACCTTATTTCGAGGATATCCATCATAGCTTGCAAATTATAATCGTATTGATTTATAAAATGACACCACATGTATCATGTGAAAACCAATCATGTCCTATAAGGTTTCTAATAAAGAACACATGGCTGATGGATGATAAGGGTTTCATTCCAAACACTATCATACATGATGTCTTGGTTAATGTATAATTATTTTTGATGAATAACTATTTATGATGATATAATATTGTTACATTAATGATTAGAGATTAATTTCTAAACCATATTCATTTTTTTTCAAGAATATTTATATATAAATAGTAAAATTGTTCATTCTTTTATTGGACTTAAGATATTATAAATTTTTATTTCATGACTTCATGCATCAATGTAAATTTTTGGAAGACAATTAAATAATGTAATGGATGAATTAGAAATATATAAAAGCACAACTCTGGAATAAATTTTTTTATATAAATGTGTCCAGTATGTATATTTCTTCATAATCTAGGTTAATAAATGAACCATACAATGTTAGGATAATGATACAATGAATGTTTTTTTTTTCTAATACCTTATTTTTTTTAACTTTTCAAATTTTAAATCATCTCTAAGTTATGACATTAAGGCCCAAACATTTTCATTGATCATTCATTTGTTTTTGATTTATGTCCTCAACCACTCATTATAAATATTTACACATTTTCACCACAAACAATCATCACCACAAACATAGGTTATCTTATGTGGGATTCTAGATATATGTCACATTGGGTAACCATTATAGTCCATGCTTTCCATTTGAAGGGATTATATATTTTTCTTTTTTATGATGTCGGTTTCAAGGAATGACACATTCATGTATTAAACCACTGATAACCCATTTTAATTTCTATGGATAAATTTATAAAAAGGTTGGTAGAATATAACACCCTGAGATTTTGTGTATTATTTTTTAGAATTAATTTATCTTTTTGATATTTTTATTTTATATGAGACTTGAAGTTGTTCATTATACATACATACATACATACATACACACACAGAGAGAGAGAGAGATATATATATATATATATATTAAAACACTAAGTCCAATATTCCTTTCACATGAAATACCAACTTGGACGGCGATACACACTATACCAACATGTCTTGCGCTACCTCAAATACCAAATTGTCTTGTGCTACACGAAATACCATCATTTTTTGTGCTACATTCAACATCTACATGAAATGCATTATAAAGAACACTAATTAGGTGTACCTTATATGAAACACAAATTTTTCTACAAAATATCATTTTATTAATAAAATTTCTTATATAAAATAATTATAACATGAACACTAAGCTTGTGTATTTGAATTTTAATACTTTATTTTTGAATACCTTTTATAATTAATGTATATTTATATCATTTTTATATGGAATGATGTGATTTTTGGTAAAGTCATTTTATGTTTAAAAATATGGTTGTATCAATTACAAAAATTTAATAACAAAATTAATTTTATAAATATTTAGAATTTTAATATTATAAAATAAACATTATTTTTGAATTTAGAATGTTGAAATTATCTTAGGGTTATTTTTTAATTTATCTGGGAACATTCCTTTATTGATGAATAGTTAAAAAAATGTTTTTTGGTTAAAAACACACTTTTTTTAAGTAGTTATTAATTCTAAATTTTATTTTAAATTTATTGTATGGTAAAATTAGTCCAATTATACATATATTAAGAACATTTAGGTCATTATAATCAATTTCACTCTAAATTGAATATAAAAACTCGATATACATTTGAAATTCATTCCAATATAATAACCTGTAATTTTGTCTCGTATTTAGGATTAAAAATAATTTAAATTTTTCATATTATATGATTTTAATTTGAAAAAAATACTATAATAATTTTTAATCAGTATAAATATTAAATAATAATAATATCAACTATATTTTTGGTCTAAAAATATTAGTAAAAGTTATTAAATTTAATCAAATTTATCATGTTCAAATTATGCTCAATATGAGAATAATCCTTAATCATAAAAGCCCAAATAACCTAGAAACCTCTATAAAAACATTTAAATGGCCATATATACTACATAATACTTCAATAATTAATTTATTATATTTTATGCTTTTTGTTTTTAAAATGTTTACACCGAACCTGACCTAAAATATTCTATTTAAGTCATTTTCCTTCCCTATAAAAGGCCAATACTTCTACCACTTCCTCACACCTCTCAAACATATAAACATTGGATAATATCTAGAAAATGAACTCCTAAAATCTACCCACTACTCAATAAATCATTACATTTTGGTGGAAAGAAAGTTAAAGAATCCTTTTCTCAGAAACCACATGAGTTACCTGATTAAGAGATAACAACATCTCTAAAGTCCTATCATTTATCTTCCTTGTCCACCCCATAAAACACTATTTATTACATGACTATATAGAAAACTGTATAATAAATATACTAGTATGTTTTTAAGTAAATGTTTCTCCATAAAATTACAAACAGCATTATATATTGGGTAACAAACATACAATTTCTATGTAGGATGAATTACAACCAAACAAAGAAAAAGGCATAATGTTGTATCACTATAGAAGAATAAGTATACCTTTAATAATATATGTTTAACAATAATCCTCAACCAGTATAATCTAAGATAGGATGTTATGTAAAAAATTACATTAATTCTTGAGGTGGAAATCTTCTATATACACGAATAACGGTTTTATTTACCATTTGATGAATGAAATATACGGATTAAGTTTAAATCCTAAACATGATTACATATGATTATATATTTGATTCCAATTATATCATATTATATGGATTGAAATATTTATGAAGGTGGTAGAAGAAAAAATAATATTAAAACATTAAGTTAAATATTATACACCTTATTCTTACAACTTCATTTCTTAAAATATTTAGACCTCTATGGTTTTTATTCTCCCCAAAATATGATCGAAATATATTGTTGAAGAAATCTGATAAGTAATATTTTAGTTATTTTTAAAATTATTTTTTTCATGATCTATGATCATGAGAGGATAAGTGGTTCCCATTTATCAGTGAGTAGAGGGACTCTTTCTAAAACAAATGAAATATTATAATATATTACATATATAACCCATGTAAAATTATTTATAAAATTACTTTTATTTAACTATAAGGATATTATTTTATTTATAAAATCATCCAACTATATTTTGATAGGATTTAATATAATTGTTCAAAAAATCTTTCGAATGAAGCCTTCAATTAACAATTTATTACATTAATAGTGGTAACAACATTTTTAAAATAATAAAGGTATAAATTTAAATATTTAGTAAACATTTTATAAGAAACAACTCATGTTTGAAATTTAAGGAACTTTTTAATTTTATTAGTTTTTTAATTTTTGTTATTTTTTTAAAATTATGTAATTAAATATATATAATATAATGTACTATTAATGATATTTTAAGAACTTTTCTCATATTTTGACATTAAATCTATCGAAATTGATATACAATTCATATATAAAAACCATAAACATTACTTAATAATATTATATAATATGAGAATTATTTTAAACTACAATTAAAAAAATTTATTAAATTTAATATTTATTAAAAAATATAATTTCTTTCTAGTATTCTCACATGTACTCTATCTAAATTGTGTGATATTTTAAGATAGTTATAACATAATAAAATATTTAAAATAAATTAAAAATATAGAAATAATATCATCATTTTAAAAATAAAATTTAAATAACAATACAATGTTAATTATATCCATGTGTGAAATTATAATCTAAATTTAAAAGCAATACTTTGACATTTTTATATTTATTTACATAAAATAATATAAACGTCATTTTCAATGAAAAATAGAACAATATTACCATAAATAAAAATCAAGGATAAGGATTTTTTTAATAACATTAATAACAAGGTTTTATTTAAAGTGTTAATGTCGTTTTTATTGTTTTTCAGATTAATTCTTAAATTATATTCCCAATTTATAATTACCAAGGTGACATCAGTTAACAATTGTTACTATTCAAAATGAAAAATAAAAATAGAAATTAATATATAATTTTGTGTCTCCTAATTACTAATATGGGAACCATTTTATAATTTTTAATTCATAAAATTAATATAAATTAATTGAAAATCATGCCCACAAAAAATGATGAAAACATTTTTTATAAAAAATGACTTTTATGTTAAAAAATTATTTTACAAAAAAAATATATTGATGATTATAACAACATTTATTATAATTTTTAACAAAAATAATTATATTTTAATAATTTTCCAATTTTTAAAGTGACTATATAAATACATTATTAAGAATGATAGTTTTTAATAAACACCAGTATTTTTCACTATTGATAAAAAAGATTAGTTTTCATAAGTTTATAAAAAATTCTGAACCAGATAATTTTTACATAATGAATTCATAGATGGCGTTCTATTTTCATATTCAAATTCTATTTTTTATAATATAATCTTTAAAAAACATATAAATCAATAAAACAAAACAAATTCAAAATAATATATTTTCACTATGACTAAAGAAGAAAATATAATTCATTTAATTAGTTTATTTATATAAAAACAAATTAATGAATAATAGTAGGTGAAATTTATTTTTATAAAATTACTTTTTTTGTTATAATTTTCTTAATTTTGGTTTTAATGGAATACATAGTGTTAATGATGACAACTAAAATTATGTTTAAGAATAAGAATGTAATAAGTAAATAGGATGTTGCTTGGAGAACCGAATTTTGAATAAAATTGATGTTTTTTTAAAAAAATGCCCCATGTATGGTTCTACATTATAATATGTTCTATATGATGGGAAGATTGATATTTTTTTTCTATATTGTAGTTACATATCATATTTTATTTGATAAAAGATCATTCATTTGGTTGATTTGATCATTTATTTATATTGAACTAAAAAAATTTAGAATTAATGTATTTAAAACAATTTATAATTAATGATATTTAATAAAATAATTTAAGAAAAAAATTATTTAGAAAAATTGTTTTTTACCTATAATGTTTTATTAGACTAGCATAATGAAAAAAGAGTAAACCACTTAATGGATATAATAACGAAAAACATTATATGTAATGGTAATATTGGTTTTTATAATGCTATGTTATAAAAATAGCCACTTTATAAGAATCATAAAAGTTTCTATTTGATAGATATGATTATTTTGTGAATTATATGCAATTAATATGGGGATATTCTTGAATTAAATGAATGAAAAATCATGATTATTGTAGAGAAATATTTTATTAATTTTGGGAAGAGTTATTGAGTAGTTTTTGGAAGGATGGAGCTAGTTTGTGGTTTTCCAAATCTAGTGAGAATAATTTTCATTTTTTCATAATGAGACATTAATTTTTCATATGATTTTTTACAAGTTCTGATTTCACTAACCATGGCTTCTCATGATCGACTAAAATTTTTCATGAAGTTGATCCACTAAATGTGTCTTTACTTGATCGATTTGAGTAATGTGTGAAGTCAATTAGTCTTGTATGGCATAATATATCAATCATGAAGAATAATATATTTAATTTTTACTCATGGTCTATCCACTAACCTTTCTCTACATGTTCAACTGAATGTTCTCCATGTGGTAATTTTATTGATCACACATTTTATTGAAGGTGGTCATAATGTCAATCAACATGGAAGATACAAATGTATGGTTGATCTATAATGAGAGGTATGTTTAATTTAATCATTCAAAAATTAGTTTATTCAATGACACAACGATTTTTTAATTAATATATTTCAGTGAAAAATTATTTTATATAAAGGACGATGAACTAGTCCATTCTGGGAGTTTTACACAGAAATAAATGGAATACATAATTTTTTTTCTTCATGCCATTAATTTCAATATATTATAGATATATATTATAAATGTGAATTATCATGGAGATAAGTGAAATGTAATTGTAAAAAAGAAAATTATTCCATAAATATGATGTGTTTTGAAATTAATGAAATGTCATGGAAAGAAGGATATGAAAAAATGATGGTTTAAAGTGGATATATACCATAATTGAAGAAGTAATAAGATTTTGTGAGTTTTGGGACATGAATAATAACGTCATGAATTAATTTTGGATGTTAAATATCATGAATACCTGAATAAAATTAGTTCAAATATTAAATAAAAACTTGTATCAATGAAAAATAATCTACATGATTGATAGAAGATAATGTTTTGATTGGTATAGAATTCATAGGAAGTTACATGCAATTGATAATAATAGAACCATGAAATTAAGAAATAACAACATTCCATGTAATATGAATCACCAAGATTTATGTCATTCTAAATCTATATTCATTAGTAAAATGTGAATAAATAAAAGGAAAAATGTATTATGTATTAATTTATCGCATAATGGACGACAAATGTGAAGGTCTATCTTAGTTAAAAATATTAATGATAATTTCCAATGGAGAGATATAAATATGATTTAATGGAATTATTTTGATGATAATGACCATCCATAATTACTAAAAATTCAATGATGTTACATGTTATAATGAATTTTTTTAGAGATTAAAATTAATATATATATATATATATATATGGTTGTTTGTGTGTTTTTGTGTGGTTGAAGATAGAGAAGGATGAATTATAATATATTTGAATTATTCAAAATCATGATAATTCAAATTGAACATTAATATATTTTATTAAATTTAACTGCATATGTAACAATATGTGCCTAAAAATAAAATTATATATATATTAGGGTGTTTTAATATAAATTATAGAGAGAGATATATATATATATAGTATTATTTAAATTTCTTATTATTCTTGATTATTAAGGTAGACTAGACCTTAAATTTAATTCATATGTGTCATGTATATTGAATGAAAATGAATATGGATGAACTAATGGAAATCATTTACTTCACCGAAGCAGAAGTGAAGAAGAAGGACGAAGAGTGTGATAATGATGATAAAGTGGTTGAATTTCATATAATATTCATACAATAAAAACAATTTGTGGAATTTAATTTTTTTATTTAGATAATTAATTTTTTACCATGAAATTGAATTACGTAGTTCACTATTTTGATGAATATATAAGTGTGTTTTTTACCGACAATATTTCATACAATCTTATATTATGTTTTTATTCTCTTATTTATGTTCACATTAGCATATAATTAACAACAAGGGGGTGTACATTTTTTTATCCATTTAAGATTATTTTATCTTTTTTACCATATTAACTCATTGAATAGTTTACATATTTTTCTATTTATGTGACATATTATTTATTTTTTACATAGAAATTGATGAAAATATATTTATAGGGTTATTAATTATAATAATAAAAGTTAATACTATGATTACTTAGGAAATTATCAATGACCACATTTGATAAGACAATTAAAATTTAGTTTTATTGGATATGCCAAAAAAATCCTAAACAAGAATTATGGAATCCTACACTCAATAGGAATGATATAAAATAAAAATTATTCCTATGACTACTGATTAACACAACAATATATAGCTTTTCATTTTATCTTTATACTAAATATATCGATATTCTTCAACATCATCATGTATTATGGAAATGTTAATATAGCACTTCACTGGATATGACTTCTATGGAAGGTTTAATTATTGAATTGTTATTATCCTCTTAATTATAAAATTATACATTCACAAAATTATCTAATAGAAATATATTCAAATTTCAATTCCTTCAAAAATGTGAAAATAATATTATTTATCATTGTAGTAGTAGATATATATTTTTTTGTCACAAGTGTAAGAATTCTTCATCTCCTTTTATATTTCACTAATAATAATACAACTCTTAAAATATTAAGAAAAATAACACACAATATATTTCTCGATATGTACTCACCATGGATAACTCATACAATTATAATTATTCTTCATATAAAAAATAAATATAAATCAATTTTCTTATCTTGTTCTTTGTTAGTGTATATAAACTACATTCGTTTCTTCAAAAATACATCAAATCATATAATTTATGTGTATTATAATTGAGTTGGATATTATTCTTATTAACAATAAAATATAATCTCTTGAATGATATATTTGATCAACCTCTATAACATTTTTATCACTATTCATTATGGACCAATATGATGAATATAAAAAAATATAGTGTTAGTTACGTTATTATACTTTCTTCATTTTAATCATCATTAATAATAAAAAATCAACATATTTTTTTAATTAATAATATTTATTTTATTTCAAACCCCTCAAATATTGGCCTTCATTTTCATTTACCAAATCCATAATTTTAAGTATTTCTAATTACTAATATCATTATAATAATCCTTATTGACTAAACAAAATAATACTTTTTTATTCTCCATTTTTTATTCAAGATATATCGAAATATTACACAATATTCAATCCTAAAAATCCACACAATCAAAATTTAATAAATGTAAATTTAATTCTTATGTAAAATTTGAATATTGACATTCATGGCTTCCACAATGGTTGTGACTATTTAAAATATTTAAAATACCCACATGTATAAAATTATACCTCACTTTCTCAATGGTTCCCATATTGTGCAGATTCTTTGTACTCGTATAAAAAATTTATAAATTAAAAGAGTAATATTTCATATCAGAGTCCTGTGATCATCTTTAATTACATTGTCAAATTAACAGCATTATATAAGATTCAAATATAACTACAATTATTATCCTCAACTTACCTATATTTCAATATGTCATCATAATTATATAATGATATAAGTAACACATAAAAAAGATATTCTAACATCTTCTAAAAATATCATCCAAGCTCATGGATTCTATATTTTTCACCTACTATGTAAGGATATAATCCTATGAATTATACTCAATGACCTTTTTGAATCTAAAAAAATATTTTCTTATGTTTCATGGGTTTCAGAAAAACCATGCGATTAGATATATATCTTAGACACCTATGTTAACTATCATTAATCCAAATACACAGTCATAGAAAACATGGATATGTTGAAAACACCAATATATAGAAACTCACAAACATGAATCATCATTAATTAAAATATATAGAATACTTCATATACGTTTTATTATGTGAATAATTCGTATATACAATTTGAAATTATGGTTTGAAGATTCTCTTACATATGGAAAACTCATACACAGATATTTCCTTATGTGGAGCATGTAGAGAGATTTAATACATGGTTATCCACATATTTAATCAACTTCTGAAACTTATTTATTTTTATTACATTATTATATTTCAAACATATTAATATTTACATTTTCCCAGTATTACAATAAAAAACATAAAGATGTATTATTATGTAAAATTGTTGAACCATATATCACACACTTCAAGAATTATTCAAGAATAAATGTGATACTTTAATCATGAATGATTGTATAAAAACATTTATACTCATGGAAGATCAATTCTCATATAATATCCATAGTCATGGAAGATCATTTCACGTAAACATATTTCATATAATTTTATCTTCTCCTAATGATTTCATCAAACATAAACCAAGATTGGGATGAGACTCCTCAAAAATTCAAATGATCATTAACTACTAATAATATATTTTTTATGTTTCCAGTAGAATTAATTCCAAATTATAATTCCATGATTTTTTCCAATATTAAATCACATAATATTTTTGGAAACTATTTTTGAGATTCATATTCATGAAGATTAAAAGCAAAATCGATACATTATCATTGCACTATTCTATAAATCTTCAATATAAATCTTCTTCTTCAATATATTAAAATTAATTTAAAATACTATGTTGAATATAAATATTGTATTTACAATTCTATAACACTAATCCTATTATTATTTTTTCTATTAGTGCCTTATAATGTGTCTTTTAATGCGTTATTGTGGTATGCCAATATCTCTCCATTCACATGAATCATTAATTTCAATATCTATCACCATTATTTTACCAAAATAAAAATTACACGGGAAATAGAGAGAATATCATTTTTAATAAATGTGTAATCAATAATCTTAGATGAATTCTACAAGATCCATACTCAGTGCATAAATGAAGAAGATTTTATTCTGACAAAAATAATTTATTTTTCAAATTTATCCTAATACCAAATTAAATTGAAACTATTTAACAATATTAAATACTTATCAACAATCTTTTATGGTTACATTAATTATGGTTAAATTCTATAATTGAATTAATAATAAAAATACTCTTACATTCAATTCAATTACCATGTCAAAAAAATAATCTATAAAATAAGTATGGATGTTCTCATATGTGGATCTAAATAATATTTTAAAAAAATTATTTCCATTGTATCTTAATTAATTTCTCTCTCCTTGGGTCAATTTTTTTTATTTTTTTACCAAGGATGAGACCGATGGATATCAAATCATATCAATGGCATGTACTCTTAGATCATTAAAGAATAATTCGATGTGTATGGTATGAAAATTTTTTCTTAGGCTCTTTTTCATTATTCAATTGTCTCCCACTCAATGAGTAACACCCTCTAATTTTAAAAATATAGAATATATTCAGTATATATGCTTTAATATTTCTATTTTAAAAAAACAATTAAATGTGTCTTCTATATATGAAATTTATTATTCTAAAACAGACACATCTTATGTATGTAAGATATTTCTTATTACATATTCTTGAGAATTCATAAATTATAATGAAAAAAATAAATTCTATAAGATTTACATTTATATCATGTGTTGAATGTATCCACATCTTTATATATTATAACATAATCAATGTAGATCATATTTTTCAACATTTCAATTAAGATGTCTATCATTGATGGTGATTTCTTTATCTGTGTAGTCTATAATTAATATCTATAACTCCTAATCAGGTTACTCTATTTAATTCCCAACATCATAATTAATTCCACTAATTTTACGAAAAAAAATATTCCAAATTTATTAGAAAATGATGGCTCCTTCTTTTCCTTAATGATAACAAAAACGTTGAAATAATTCTCTCAACCATGTTTTTTTAATAATTATTCCTCCATATCTAGTATTAAAATATATTTCTTACTGGACAATGAATCATTTATGATCATATATTTCCATTTTATGGAGAAATTTACTTCATAATATCTATCATGTATTATAGATTCTTAATTATAGTAAGGATCATTATTTTACTAGAAGAATGTATAGACATGAATTACAATTTTGATTAACTTCATTTAAAATATCACATAAGAAATATCATCTTAAGGGTTTTTATTTATTTATTGAAACTAATGAACTTTGAATTACTAAATTTAACTTTCTTATCATCCTTTGATATTTTCCTTTTCATGTGCTTCTCTAAAAAATTATTCCTTCTCCAAATCTGCTATCGATATTTCAAAAATATATTATACACAATTTAATAATATCATAGTCCCCACATGTCTTCATATCAGTTCCTTTAATCATATATATTATTTACAATGAATCACACCTTATGATTGTTTTCTTATACATTGTATGAAGATGATCCTTTTTAATTTTTCCAAATGAAAACATCACACATATTTTGAGTTTTTATTAAGAGTGTCTTTATTTAAACCCTTTTTTAGATTTCCTCCCAGGTGTGGGTTTTCCTCCCTTACCAAAACATGAGATTTTATTTTCTTATATGATTTTAAGACATGGTTATATTTGAATATAATACTTTTATGACAATAAATTTTCCAAAAAACATATACATCCATGTTCTTAAAATCTACTTGAGGTAGGTATATTTTTTATAATTGGCATATTTTGTTTGTTTTAAAACATGCTTCTTCAAAAAGAGGTCTGAATATGATATTTATTATTTAATTTAAATTACCATAAATTTAAATTATAAAACCAAAATTTATTACAATACCATAAAATCTCAACAAACCATCGTATTAGTTTCTGATTTCCATACAACCAATGTTTAGTTTTAATCATGTTGTTTTCGGCATTTCTCTAATGCTAGTTTGACTATTCTTGTGGATACATCTTCAAAACTCCATATTCAGTACAATATATATATATTTTTAGGATAATATAAAAATTTAATACACCATACCAGTAATGTATTTTATTTAAATCCTACGATATCACTAAAAAATATTTACATAAATCATTATAAATTTTTATAGTTTGTACCATATCCTTTATAGATGTTACACAAAGACCATCATGTATATTCATGATATTCGTGAGACATGTGATAGGTCATATATAAATATTACCCATTATTAAAAAAAAAATTGTAGTAAAAATCCATCAAATAATTTCATGTAAATTCATTGATTCATTTAGCTTTAAATATTAAACTTTAATCCCAAGCTCATAAAATCTCATGTGGAGAATTAATTTATAAAAATTATAATTCCTCTAAGATATCATCAACTTCTTTTTAATTGTTTATAAATTAACATCCTGAAAATATATATTTTGTTGAAACATGGTATCATGATCTCTTATTTTTATATCAATTAAATCTACATGAGAATATCATATAGAATGATTTTATTTAATAGCATAAAAAATTATTTAATTTTATTTATTAGTCACATCCTTATATTAAATTATATTTTGAAACTATTAATAAATATTATATAATAATTCTTCCAAATAAACATTATTTTCATCCTTTTCATATAATATATTAAGATATTTATTAAAGGTCAACCCTTTTAATTTTAATCAATAAAAATGTTCGCTAACTAATAAAAAAATGGGTGATATCTCTTTTTTATTTACAAAAAAATAAAATGACCAATGAATAAAATTATATTAGAAAATTATGAAACATATCATTTAATTCCCAACCTAATATAACTTTAAACATTAAAATATATAACTACCACCATTTTTCTTAATTTCTATTTTGAAAAATCGTTAAAAAAAAGTTTACATACCTCCTAATCATTTAATGGAATTGGTCCACATAAGGTGGAATTTTTATCATTTTTGGTTTCATTTTGTACCATTTGTTCATCATTTTCTATTCCAAAATTGACTTCTCCATATTTATGGAATGTATTGATATAAAATGTTATCCATCGATATATATAGACAAAATCATTGAATTTAAATTATTATTTTTTCAAATTTCCATAAATTTCATTTTATATATCTAATTCTATCCTAAAACAAATGAATCAACAAAAAACTAAATTCAATGTTTATATAGGAAAACAACTCTAATAATAAAATATGGAACAAATTGTAAATAAATATTCCAATTGATTCAAACCTAACAAAAATAAAATTGATAGGACTAATTTTAGATATTCATAACCATAGTAGGGTGGTGAATTAGTTTTATATATATTTTATATCAATTTTTTGTTTTAGTTCCTCAACCTATTTGACTATTTATGATCTTGGTCATCTTTTCCCTTAACAAAACATTGTTCATCATCACAAATAAAAAATTAGATTAGATGTCTTGAAGGATTTCTAATCCATATGAATTAATTTTCTTTGCTGAAATATATAATCAATGCATTATCAAAAATACCACTATAATGGGTAATTACATAAAGTGTGTAATATAAAAAAATTAACTTTAGGTTTGGTACCCTACACTCAATAAGAAAACAAAAAATAATCTCGAGTTATTTTAATTGTGATAACCTAGTCTATCATACATCTTCCAACTATATATTTATATACTATGTGTTTATAGTATTTATATTTTTTATGAATTATATATTATCAATATATTCATTAAATGGTTTTCACATCAGTTTTATGTCATAATGATACTTTTTTATTCCCCCCTTATTCATCAATCATTATATCAATATTATCATATAATTAATGTATTTTTTAATCACTTGAATGCATAGTATTTCACTCAATCGTATCTATATTAATTGTAATATAATAGAATTATATGTTTCAAAAAATATTATTAATTACTTCTTCTTATAATGTTGTTCCACTCTCAAATTGGAATAAAGACCTCACATAGGTCAATAAAACCTATAATTCACAAAACATTAATCATCATATTAAGAAATAAACAAAGTCAACAATATATTCTATATATTCCTATATAAAAATATACTAACAAACCATTTTTTCTCTCTTATTATTCTTTGGTCAAAAAACAAGTATTGGATCATTATTCTTGGATTCAATAGATAAATTGATTGAAAGTGAAAATTTACACTACTTATTCTTCATGATACAGTAATTATTCCACTTGAGTTATTTTGTAAAAGATTCTCTCTCATGTTCTTATAATTTTTATTATTTTACCATAAAAATATTTATTATAAAATATGTAGTATTAGTTAACTATTACTAGTTTATTCTCATACATCTGCATGCAGAATATAATAATAACAATTTATTTAAAATTACCAAAATTATAGGTAATTAAAAATATTCAACTCATATCCTTCAGTATCCACAATAAATTCCAAAATTATTAGCATTTTAAGTATTAAATGTCTTCAATATATTCCACAAAGACTTAGAAAAAGGCTCGGTTATTCCTCATTCAATTATTTTATGTTATATTTTCAAATATAATTCATCCATATTTCCAAATATATATATATATATATATTGCAAGACATCATCTTTTAATTATTATATGATATTACAATACTTGAATTCATTAAATAATAAAATATATCACAAATTTAAAAAATTCAGAATATAAAAATTCATAGAATCATTCATCACATTACATGTGGATATACTATTATAATAAATATCAATTGTCATCTCAAAAATTCATAATCTTGAAGGATTAAATTCCTCATCAATGTTTCGTGGTCATTTTCATTATTTATACTACTCAACATTATCCTTGCATCTTCAAATAAAACATGAAATATCAAATTCACCTAAATATTTTGAAATTGTCATTACAATTATATAAATATATAATTTTCAATGATACAATTGTCACATTGAATCATCTAAAATTATATCTAGTTTCATAGATTCTATATATACTTCATATTTTGTAATGATATAATCTCATATCTCTTATTAAAACACTTAACATATCATGTATATGGATTTTTTTAGTTCTATGTGACATTCCCAAATCTGTGACATCTGAAATGACGTTTATTTTCTAACATGACTCGTTACTTATCAAAATTATCACTATTATAAGATTCATTTATATGGATAAATTTCAAACATATAAATTCATATTCCAAAATATTAGTCATTTCATAAATGTTAACCATTGAGCTATAGTTCATATGCTATAATTTTACATATGAAATAGGACATTCAACAACATATATTCAACAACAATGGGAAAAAATATGCATTGATATTTAAATTGAAGGAGATTGTATGAATATTTACAAACATGGTTCTAAAATTCATTAAAAATATTCACAATAATCACATATTTCACATTTCTCTCTTATACACTCATTTAGAAGTAATCTCTAATTAGTAATTTATGTGTCATTATTAACAATAACAATATTATTTCTAATTTTATACTATATGGATATATATATTGAACAAGAAACACCCAATGAGTCTCATATCAATGGAACAAAATATAAAAAATTTCATTGGGAATTCATTCTTGGGGTTTCATACATATAATTTTTAGTAACTCTATAATAGATTTACATCAGGTTGATAATTCAGTCCAAAATCCCAGTATAATATTTCCACCATGATGTATGTAGTGAGATATTATCATACATCGATGTCAGTGCCTATACATATTTGAGGTCAACCATCAATGTGAAAATTTGTATTTATTTGAGGATCTCTATAAGTTATTAAATCTTTATATTCTATAGGTTCCCTATCATTATCATATCACTACTTAATAATTGGTTTAAACATTATATTATTGTTTATTAAGAAAAATATGGGCACTCTAAAGATTATTGATGAATAAGATTGTGGAAGGTTTTCACGGAGTTGGTAATCATCCTATTCAATATGATTTTATCATATCCTTGAAAAATGTATTCAAACCTACAATTATTGATGTAACATATTAGTACATGTGATAAATTTTAAGAAAACATGACAAGTAGAAATTTTTACCATTTAACATTTTACGATAATGAAATCAATGTGAAGGATAACTATAAATTTCTATTGTGGGATTATTTCCATAATAAAACTTTTTAATTTCACTCATATTTAATATATCACATTGATAATAAAATTATTTCATCAAAATGATAATTTTTTGGTGAATTTTATTTTCACATAGAATCTAGCGCAATGAAAATTATGTGATAAGTCATGGAGATAAAATTTCCCTCTATGTGGGGAATAAAATCATCTATAATATAGTAACTAAAAGAATAAGTCAAATAGAATATGGCCACTGTAGAATTGGATGAAATCGTGGTGGGAATATTTCCTAATGAGTATATTTATATAGAATATTTGGAATATGACTTGTTTAGGGGAGAAATATATTATTTTGGGGTATGCTTGATCATTTAAAATGTTCCCTACACAACTACTCAAATTGTAATTATACCCATAATGTTTGATATGCATAATTTCCAGTCACGAAATATTACTATGCCATGAATTTTAACATATTGTTTCAAATAAATTCTACACATAGTTCAACTTCTAGTAGATCAGATTACATTATGATTCCTATGATGCATCACAATTGTATTGGGAATATAATATTAAATATTATGATCGGATTATTAATTCCCGGGGAGAGAAAACATATATCTAATATCAGTTTTATTATATTGTATTAAAGTACAAGTGTTTGAAAAGTATATATGCATTTATGTTGAATTTAAATACCCAAATTACTCAATGATATTGATGAATGATTTATGGGGTGTTTTAATTAACGAGGAGTCCCAATGAAGAAATTAATAGGAGGAAATACACATAAGGATTAGTTTTAATGATAGTATTCAGGGTGGGAATAAAACATAATATAGAGGCCCAAGGATGTAATTTTAATTATGATAATGGTGTAATCATCAAAAATATGGAATCTAAATAATCCAAACTCTATATGAAAAATAATAGAATAAAATATATCAATAAAATTATTAAGATGATACATCCACCAAAAGTATAATCTTAGGGATGGAATATACTCAATTTCAATTAATGCAAGATTCACCTAATATGGAAGGTAAAAGGGTTATGGATTATTATTAGAATGGATAAGGGATTACTCTATGAGGGCTTTCCTTAATCTCATGACCCTACTAGTTCTTAAACCTAGATGTATGTAGAAACCTATTCAAATGAAATGGTGAATACACATCAGGGGATTCCATAAAGGGTATCTTGGATATTAAATGTTGTACGTGATGGTATGTTTTTGAGTTTACACAAATATGGATTCCTATAGATAATTCTTAAAATATAAAAGGGGTTCAAAAATGACATATAATGTGTTTTTATAATTATATTTCTTGAGTCACCTGACTTACAAGATTATATGGGTAATATATTTTTTGGGGGGATATCACCTTGAAGGATGCCTATTGGTGGTTATTATTAAATAAAAGTTCTAATAATATGATACATATATGGGTTTATATATTTTATATCCTGATACAAATAACCTAGAAGACTAGTCTTATAAATTTATATTTTTGTTCTAACCACTATGTGGAGGCCCATGGTGGTTTTATATTTCATAAAAGAAATGAATATAATCCTGATAACATGGTTTATGTATTAGATACCCTGAGAAAACTGACAAAGTTTATTATGTGTTGATTGTTTTCGTTGGTGAATAAACATATAAAGAGAAACATAGAAAAATCTTATGTCATAAACAAGGAAACCATCAGATAGACAAGGGGGATTCTATATTTGAATCCCTTATTATATTATTAAGCAGTAAAATGAATGAAAACAGAAAAATATAATGGCTATAAATGAGCTTCCCCCAGATAACCTATCGAGTTGGTGTGATGAGAAAAGATACACATAAGGGGATTTAGCCTATGAGGATTATAATATTATTTTATATAATATTTTTGTAACATATATGGATGATAAGTTATTGTAATGGATTATACAATTAATGAGGCCAATATATTGTAATGGAGAACAATATTTAGATATGAGGTGTACAAAGAAACTTTGTTAAGTATATCAACTTGAGGTCAACAATGATAACTAGGTGGAGTGTAACGACCTAAGGTAAAGATGTTATTTTAATGATTTTATTTCCTGAAGGTAAAAATTATTAATAGGAATGTATATAGATACATGTTAATGATGGATTCAAGATGAAACTAGTGACTCAATGTGAATTTATTGTCCATACACATAGGTGAAACGTGTATGTTCATAACATGGTTAGTGACTCATGTATTAGTTGGGAGAGAAATGGAATTTTCCTTAGAAGTATTCCATTATATATTGATCTTGTATTGATATAATGAATCAAGGATTTATAAAAATAAATTATTTTAATACAAACTATATTTATTCATTAGGTTCAATGATGGGGTCACGTTTATTGCAACCCAAAATATGATTTTCCTAGCCATGAAGTGCATGGTTTGACCATAGATTATTCATGGAGGTCAGTTATTGATGTGAAGGGAAAAGGAAGATACAAAATTACAAAGTTTCCCCTTATAAGGGATTCATATTGGAAGCACACATAGGCCCTTTGATAAGGATGGATACAAAACATTTCCACATTTGGGTTTTTGCATTACATAGACCACAAATCACTTTCATATAGTGGATTACGGATTGGGAATTTTCATTGAAAACTATATATTTTGTGTAAGGACTTATTTATATAGTGCCTTCCTTAGATTACATTATAATGGCTTACCCAAGTTTGATACCAATAAATTTTACATGAGTATAAATGTATTTATCTTATGAAATATTTATGTTTCCTCATCTTAGTCTATAATTTGTGTGACAAAATTTATTTCCATCACAAGGAAAAAGCATCATAAAATGGATGGATTTATTAAAAATGATGTTCTATGAAAATATATAATAATATTATGAATTTTGTGAAAAGGGAATCCTTTAGGAAAAAATTTACAATAGGAGCACATACTGATTCAAATTCTATAATAAGTGATAAAAACACCTTTTACAAGAAATTTAATTACACACATTGATTCAACAAAACATAATGTTGTTATATTGATTGAATTTCTCTAAGAACATAACAATATGTAATATTATGTGCCCATATTTATTTACACTATGACAATAAGCATATTCCACTGTCATGTTGATTGATGTTTTATATTAACTGAGAGGAATGATATATTATATTTTGACCTTACTAATTTTCAATAATGTGGAAATGACCGTTGATATATAATGGTTATAACTATTTATATGTAAGGAAAAGAAGACTCCATGACAAATGAAAAAAATCCTTTGAATTATAATATTATAGTTGACACATTTCATATTTTATTGAATGATATTTTACAATCCAAGAATGTTGCTAAAATTAACTCCAATAATTTTTTTATAGTTTTTTCTCCCTTGTTCTTCTTAATTACATAAATAGATGACCAAAAATCATGGGGGGGGGGGGTGGTTGTCAACTCCATTTCACTAGACTAATAAATTTTTGGGAGTAATCTACATACATTAATGTGTGATGAATCATATAGGATAAGAAGAACCAAATTTTTCTCATTCTTTCATAAGGCAAAGTGTCTCACAAACTAAATATTTCTTATATAAGTGAGGATTATATAATGGATTTGTTGAAATGTGTCTATAATGTATATCTAAATTCAAATAAATTCCCCCTCCATTAGAATTAGATTCATTTCGAACTAAATCCATAAAATTCTAATATATATTTTGGGAACCATGATCAATTCAAAAATAATGTACTGGGATATAATGTCATCTCACTAGTGCGGTGATGATATCAAAAAAAAGATCTCATCTCATGGATTTGGAATGTTTGAATGAAATAATATCTCTAATTAAGGAATTAATTCAATGAATTCATAAAGATAAATTTATTTTTTATAAGTGGTATAGAAATAAATTTAATTTTTTTTTCTGAAACTGTGATTGGAGATCTATATGTCACTATATATCCCATTAGAATGAAATTAATGATAAAAATTATTCATATAAACTATCCTATATGTAGACCAATATTATTAATATATAGGAATAATTTTAATCGTATTTCCTTATGAGAATAACTCTGTAATGTGGGATTCTACCAAGATAAATTCATATTTAGACGATATGTAAGTTTCATTCTATATAAGACAATGGATAAGGGTACATAAAAAAATAAATTGGTATTTTTAATTGTATATCCAATATGAAAACATGGTCATATATCCTAGAAAATTTAAATATGTTTATGTTTAATGAAGGATAGACTGTATGAAATCCATTTTATAGTTTTTTGATAGATATCAGTACCCTCAAATAGCTCATAAGGAGAAAATATTTTTTATATTTATTTTCTTCGTTAATGAGACAAGTGAGTATAGATTATCTTTTTATAAGACTATATGAAATATATTTATATAATTTTATTTTTTTATGAAATATTTATAAATATGTTAATAGAGAGGCTCTATGAGAATGACCATGAAATTTTCATTGGACACATATTTCATGTTATTTACATGATATGTTGTATATATTATCCTTTTCTACAAATTTTAAATAAATTTAGAAGACACATTAAGATGAAACCATGAAAATACAGACAAAACATTTTCATTGGTCTCTATTTTTAGTTTTTCAATCTATTTATTTCAATGTCCACATTAATGAGTAATTTAAGAACACAAATTCTTGACATATATAATTGGGTTTTACAGCCTTTCAACTTTGACCATAATGTCATTTAGTCTACATATATACATGGGAGAATAAAATATAATGACAATTGGAGCCTAATATATTAGTTGTTGAGAACCTCATAGAATTTTTCTGGCATTATAGTGACATAATGCCCATATAAATTTATTTCTAATGTTTTAGGTAAAATAAATTTGACCTTGTTCTGAAACATCATAAATTTAATTATTATTAATAGAAATTTTGAGTGAGATATTCTTTAAAAATTGGGAATCTAAACCTCATACATTAAATAAGAGGCAAACTCTAGTATAAAAAATTTCATAGATTAGTAAACATAGTTTAAATTCATTGGGGTTTGATCAATTTTTCTATAATTTTATGTATAATTTCTTTTACCTATAGAGTATGAAAGTATACATATTGAGGTAATGGAAAGACCCAAAGTGAATTGAGAGATCATTGCTAATATGGACTTCACTAAAAATGGTGGCATTTAGTTCATAGTCTTGAAGAATGTAACATTATGTCATGTTATATTGGTTCACCTAACTCACGCCATGTTTTTAATATGAATATGAAAATTGAATAATATCAAAACATAGAATTTTTTAAATATCAATATGAGTAAAAATATATAGGAATTGGGGACTCTAATGGAAGTGCATACCAAGATATAAATTAGAACATGATTAAAATTCCATAATCTCACTCTACAAATGGGTACAATGGGTATGTTTATAAAATTTTGGGTATTTAAATTTACTTGAAAAGTTGGGTTTCAAAATATACAAATAATAACATAAGAAAGGATGTGCCAATATAAAATTAATAGACGTAAGTATATGTTGAACCATTATAATTGTAGAAACTAGTTTCCAAAATATATAGATATGGTTTGTGTGGATAAAGAAGGAATTTCCATCAACAAAATTTGTTACTCACCATAAATTTTTATTGTAATCCATCGAGATAAGGTACATACACTATTAGAAATATTTCTATGATAGGAAGATCTAGGTGGACTAATAGACTCTTGGAAATGTTATTCCTATAATTGAACATCTTGTAATGTTGTTGGATATGTGATAACTATGAAATAATTGATATGACATAGGTTTATGGAAAATAGGAATCTCATAATGGGTTTGAGAACTATTAATGTAATTCCACAATGTGTTGAACATACTATGAATGATAAAAGATTTTTAATGTGATTATCGAGTACACAACCACTGAAATAGATTTTATACTCAATGTGATGTGGTAATATTTTGAGAATTAAATGAAAAATATAAAATAGCTTAACATAACCTTTATGTGTAAAGGAATATATTATAATTCATATTCATTATCATGGGGTCTATTTAGTGAAGTTTGTATTTTTAGGGCCACATAGTAGTCCAAACACTATTTTTGATTTTTTCTATTTTATTGTCTTATGTTTTACTAATCCATAGAAGATAATTTCCTAGTGAGTTTAAATGTGTATTTTGATCATTTTAACTACTAAATATTACAAAACTAAAAATCATTTCTATATATTTAATTTAGTAGTTATTTTTCAAAAAAATTCAAATACAGAGGTATAAAATTTAATGTCACACTCAATATGCCAAATGATGTCTTAGATCCAAAAGTTACTTCATGTAAAAGATAATATTAATAAAGGTCCCAATGATTATATAAATACATTTTTGAGTTGTTCATATAATTTTTACGTAATTATGTTTTGTCTGATTTTTTTATTATCCCTAGGATAAGATATCTTGGTGAGGTATGTTTTTGTATTAGTTTTGGTTAAACCTGTAAACAGTAACTCTAAAGTCCGAACAAGAAAACATTACACAATCTTGAGTTATGTCCATATTTATACTTTATTTCAAATTGATAATATTTTATGCTTTAATGTTTTCAAGTATATGGAAATTACTAAAATATAACAAAACCTAAACGATACTTAAGGCATACTTCTAAATAGTATACATTTTCACATTATCTAAAACATTTAAAATAATTCATGATAACATTTATGAAAACCCTTCACAATATTCAACACAACATATCAAAATTTTAATCATCCCTATGTAAAGTGAATGACAGTAAAAAATTGGGATTCATAATGGTATATAAAAATTAGGAATCTATTAATCCATTGTCAAACAATAAATAAATGAATACTTTTTCATAAAGAAATAATTTTCACCCAAAATAAGTGTGAAATAGTTTACATAGATTATAATCTAATTTCATAAATTTTTTGTAAGACAAGTTTTACCAAAAAAACCCATAGAATGAATATTAAATACATAATGTTATCAAGGGAAATTGTCATACATAAATAGAATAACCATTTTGTAGAAATTCATACATGTCACTCTTATAAATAGAATATATGTACAATGGAATTCCATACCACATGCATTAGAGGTCATTATATAACCAACCATCCTTGGTTTATCAAATAACTACAAATTCATAGTATATCACTTAACAACCTATAAATTTTCCAACTACCAGTATATAATCATAACACATAAAAGATTTCAATTTTAAAATTTAAGTAAAATTTTTTCATTTTCAATAGAATAAATCCTTTCATGATATTGAAATAATAATTACATTTTTAATGAATATTTAATTTATAAATACATAAAAAGTTTAACAAAGGGGTTAATTATTATTTTAGAAACATGAATGCTTATAATAAAATATAAATATCAAATAATGTCTATAACATCTGTGTAGTTTTTACTTCATTATATGATAAAAACATTCATTTTTTCATTTGTAAAAACATTCCATATAAAACATGTAAAATGATTCCTTATGAACAAAATGTAATGAATAAAAAAATAAATAAAATATCCTTTATATTAATTTTATATCCATATGAGTAAATATTTAAAACAATATCAATATTATTGACATACAGAAAAATATCTGATAATTTAATATTTAAACATTCATGGTGTCCTATACAACATTGATAATATAAATCATAATACTAATAAAATAATAAAATTTAACTTTAAAATAATTAATATAATACTAAAATAATTAATGATATTTAAAATGGGATTTATATAAATATAATAAAATAATGTTGGTGTATAACATTAAATTATTCCCCAATGAAATGATATTGATGCGAAGACCCTTACCATGAGTATGATTCATCATTTATGTTCTTTATCAATATCAATAATAAACTTATGTTAATTATTTAATTTATTGAGAAACATTTTCATGATTATTATCCATTTTATATCACGTAATTTCATATTATTATAATTACTTAAAATGAAATTTCTTAATGCATTTTTTTGACAATATTATGTATTTGAGTCCAAATTAAAATTTGTAAGTGAAACATTGTAAAAGTGGATATTGGACCATCATATATAGAATAATATTTACGAAATAAAAATCCTTATTATAAATAAATTATAATTTTAATATATTTCATTAAATATGGATATAAAAAATGAACTATGATAGAATCATGGAGATGATAAGTCATATATATGCATGAGTTACATTATTATTTTTCAATTATCATTATGGTAAGAAGGTAAGTATTATAATATCATTAAATAATATAAATATTACTACTAATATAATATTAATCATTTAAATATAATTATATATATCATCAATGAGATGGGGTGATGAAAAATAAACCACATGACTTCATGGATGTTATGATTCACACGTATACTGGTATGACATTATCATTTTCATTTTCATGGGTAGTGAAAAAATAAATGATATATTACTCTTTGATAATTATATATATGTAATTAATATTATATATTAACATTAATTCAATAATAATAACTAGTCTTCAGATGTGGTAACATAAATATAATTTATATCGGTTTGTGGAGGATGTGGTTCACACATAGGCACAAATGAATAATTCCATTCTCATTTTAGGGAAGTGGAGAATAATTTACGTGTTTATATTAACATAATATCATATAATTATATTTAGGATAAATTTGATTTTATTTCAACAGATTAGAATAATATTTTAATTATGTGGACAAATAAATAAAATAGAAACACTTAATTAAAAATGGTTCCACTTCTCTACGTGATTTCCTTTTATATTCATATCAAAACCTCAAAACAGAGTTTTATGCCTAAAATAAGGACTCTATCCTATGGTTAGAGAATCTAGGTAAGGAATTTTGGTTTATAATATCTGAGAAAAATATGTCTATAGGTGTGAATAACAGGGAAGAATGGATCCCCTTTCAGAGGAGAGGGGATGGGCACTCTAGGAATTTAACAAATTATTAAATTAATATAAATTATTTCTATATTAAAAATTATTAAAAATTGATTTAATATTAAAATAGGATTTTAATGAGTCTAAATACATTCATCACATAATAATTATTCTAGTTTTTATTATTTTTTAATTCTTATATTTTTTATTTACCCTTTATTTTACCCTTTTAACTCTTACTTTTTTGTAATGTAATATAAAAATTGAGGGTTAATATAAATACTATAACTTTAAAAAAAATATGAGTATAATATGAAATTTTAGGACTCATGCCAACTATTTTACTTATGTTGAGTATTTTTTAATTTTATATAATTTCATAAAATGTTATTTCATTAAAAATATCTTTAATGTCAATTTGGACACTATTCAATGTTTTATTTTTCTAAAATATCACAATGAATTTATATCATAGAAAAAACACGATTAAACAATCCATAAACTTTAAATTTCATCCATAATATTTTTTTTATGGCATGAATTATATGAAATTAAATTTATATTATATTTTTAAGAACATTATTTTGATTCTTCCATTTATGATATAATTACTACATCATCCTTGTATCACCATTTAATTAAAATACTTATTTACTAAACTTTTTAAATAAATAATCATAATGTATTTAAATATTATATATTTATAATTAATTATTATATCTAATTATATTCCTTCAAAAACATCTTATAAGAAATATTTTACTTGTTAAAAACAAGAGTGTGACAAACTTGTCTTTTCATTAAATAATATAATATAAGTGTCATAAATTCATAAAAGTGGAAAGAATTATTATATTTATTACCAATTATTAATTTAGGTCAAAAAATCATTCCATGAAATTAAGAAATGTTTTCTGGTATTTTTTAATATTATTTTTACCCGTACATACCAGACATACCATTAATTGTGTTGATTAAAATATTTACACATGTTACTATTCATATTTTCCAAAAATATATTTTGTTTCTATTAGTTCATAAATATCATAATCATTAAAAACATTTTCCACATTTATTACTCATCAAAAACACATATGTGGCTATAATTAATTTAAAATTATTACCATTGGCAGATCAATAAAACGTGGCTTTCATAGTAAAAACATTTGAAAGTTCAGAATGTTTTTTTCCAATTTCAATGTAAAATTTATTCCAGCTACCAAAATTGGATTAAATGATATAAAATTAATTTAATTATAATTATATATAATTAAAAAATAAGTATACAAATAAATTGGGAGAAAATTTGATTTTGAACTCATATTTTGTATTATTCACTATTCATAAAAATATAAAAGTTCTCAAAAAATACAAAAAATTAATTTATAATTCTATTTTAAATAAGAATTTAATTTTTTCTATTAGAATTTATAAAACTGAAAAAAAGGGTTCTAAAATGGGAAATCTATTAGAATGACATTGAACATTTTTGAGAAATACAATTTCTTTGTATAAAATTGTATTTGTTCTTATATATTGTCTTGAAAAAATATAAAATTAATTTTAAATATTATATTGAGTATATTATATATTTATATATTTTTTAAATATAAAAAACAAAAGTGATTTGGTTATTTTACAAAAAAATAGTTATTTTCATTCAAATGGGTTTTCAAAGAAATCCACATATTTAAAAAGGTTTTATTTTCAATAATAATTAAATGGTCTTGAAAGATGTAATTATATATACATGCATAAACATTATTTTCATAATTCATTTAATAAATTTTATACCCATATATTTTATACCTAGGTTATACTAATAATTTTTAAATAATAATATCTAGTTTTTTATTTAATATTGATGTGGTTTATCATGTATGCTGTCAAACATAGTGTTTCCTTTACAAAACAAGGGATGTTATATTATAACCCTTAATTAATTGAATCCTTTCAATTCTAACATGGGATAAAAACGGGGTTTTAATTTTCAAAATACCTTTATAGAATTCCCATATCATAATATGGATAAAGGAAACATCCACTTTAAAATAATGAATGTATGAAGTTCACCTTACATAAAATGTATTAGTGTTCCTTGTATGAAAATATTGATATGGATTAGATAATTATTCATAATATTTTTAGATTATTTTAGAAAACATGGTCAGGGTAAATTTAATAATCACAAAACCACAATTCTATGATGCTTTAAAAGGTCACTTGTCTCTTATTATGAAAATTAAAGAGATAAGTATTTTGTTTTTTTATAATTTTCATCGTGTTGTGGAAATATTTTATTTTCTACAGATAAAATAAAATATAACATTATATATTTGTAATACATAAGCAACAATTTATCCCTACATGATGATCATCTCTCGAAATAACCTTAATCAATTACGATTATAAGAAACCTAAAGTTTATTAATATCATAAAACTCAATAAAAAATTAAAGACATACTAAAAATTAATCTAAAGTTATACATAAACATTAAACCAAAAAAAAATACACAAAAAAATTCCTCAGTCAATTATGATAACATCACATAAAACATCAAAAATATTTTCTAAATCCTTGAACATTCAAAAAAAATCAGAATTTACCAAACAATATTGACAATACATCACTTAATTTGATATCTCAAAATCACATGAAGGAGAAAAAAATATTTTTTTGACACATTTTTATTTCTTACCATGATGATTTTTACCCCAAGTAAGTTAATTCATATAGAAGTTAGCATAACATACTTACTCACTGCAACTAAAAAATATTTATGTTTCCTTCTATTTTCTTGAATGGTTATCTGACGATCCATATGATCAAACATACCACATTGGAAGCACTTCCCAATCATTGTACAAAATTTTCAAAAAAAATTCTTCCACACTTTCCACATGATACTTATTTTATTCATGCCATTAATATTAGTTGCTGAATCCTCACCCATTTCTAACTAACTTGGCCTCTTATTTTTTTGTAATGGGGATCAAGTTCATCAAAATACTCTATTTTACCATTATTAGAGCATAAAACTATTTTATCATAGAATCAGAACTCATGATACTCTAATTAACGCCTATATATCACATTCAATATTGAATAATACAAATTTATTAGAAAATCATTGTCTCGGATAAAATGTTGGACAAACCATTCCAGACATGTGAAGTTTTATTTGTATGTAGCCACAAATTCATACTCCATTTGTCTCAATTTCAAGAACATTTTTTCCATCTTATATCAAAAAGCCTTATAAAAAACATTCTCGAGGAATAAATTCTTAAACACATCTCATTATAGGGAATATATCTCATCACCTCCTCTAATTTTTTAAAACAATGACCACCATTGATCATCTTCACCATCAAAATGATAATTTTCAAGAGTTATACTTTGGTGATCTGAATAACCCATGACATAAAATATCATTTCCAAATCATAAATCCATCATTTATCTTGAACAGGGTAATATGATCCTCTAAATTATGGGGGGGTATTATTCCATGAGATGTTCCACTATAAACATGATAAATCATGGTAATTTGAGTGCCACATTAATATGGATATCCCCTCTATTTATATCTTTTTTCAAGTGATCTCTCATAGTAACAAACTGTTCTATTTTGATACCATCCATAACTAGATGTTGATTTGGAAGGATTTTTTCACCTCAATGCCTGCCCACCACAACTTCCCAATTCCCATTATAGAAAACCATTTTGAGCAGGCATGTCGTATATAGAGAAACAATGTAATTTTAAATTACTATATCCCTTGAAATTAACTCTAAAGAAAAATAATATAATGTAATGTAATTAACAGTTTCCAAACATCTAAATTTTACCAAACCAATCATTCGAAACCAAATATATTGACCCTACCGTAAAACATTACATAAACATATGTATGGTAATTAATTTTACTTTCTCCATATTAAGGATCAATTTAGTGTAATTTTATTAGAGAATCGGGTCATAAATCATAAATAAAAAATATAAAATAAAAAGTGGCACCTTATGAATGGTATCAATTTTTATCATAATATAAATCATTTAAAATAATTAACGATAACATTTTTGAAATTCTTTGAAACTCAACATTCCATCTGTGAATCAAAACTCATCATTAAGTCCTATGAAATATAATAAAATCCAGAGATGACCTTAAATATTAATGTGAGGGATATAAAAAGAATAAAACCATTATTCTGTTGATAAATATTAAAACCCATGAAAACATTATCATAAATTCGTACTTTTCACCCTTAATATGTAGTAAATACATTCCATTGAAAATAATCTCATTGCATAACATTTTTTTAATATTAATATTTCCATGAAACTTACTGAAAGAATAGAAAAAATCATAAAGGTATCTTGGTACATAATTGTACTTAAATGGAATAACCATTCGGTTGACCTTAATACATGCCACTTGTACAACCAGAATAGATATATGGAAAACTTCCATGCCTAATGAATTGAATGTTATAATGTAACCATCCATCCTTGGTTTATCACATAACTACGCATACATGTTATATCATGTAACCACCCACAAAATGTATATGGACCATTATATAATTATAAGACATACTAAATTACAATTTTCATAATTTCACTCTTAAAATTTCATTCGTAATCACAATAAATCAATTCATAATATTGAAATAATATATCAATTTTCATAACTATTTTCAAAATAAATAAACACAAAATATAATAATTAGTATTATTTTCTTTTTTAAACCATTAATGTTTATATAGGAATCTACATATCTAATAATAATCATGGCAGTAAAGAATTTATTATCAATATTTATGATAAAAAAAAGAAAATTCCTTTTTTCATTTTCCAAAATGATTTATATAAAACACATAAAAAGATACCTTTTGAAATAATTAGAATGAAACTAAAAAAAGAATTAAAATTTCATTTATATTATATTTTAATCCAAATATATAAATATGTAAAATAATATAAATAGTATTTATATTGGGAAAAATATTTGATAATTAAATCATTAAACATTCAAGATGTCCCATTACTCTTTGAAAACATAAATCATAATTGAAATAAAATAATATAATTGAAAAATTATGAAAAAAATTAATAATAAATAAATAAATTATATGTAAAATGGGCTATATATACACCTAATAAAATAAAATGACTGTATAAAATGAATCTATGCCTCAATGAAAGTATTTTGAAACGAAGTCCCTTAACATTACTCTAATGCCTAAAGTATGGTCTTTATCTTACTTAAAAATAATAGTATATTATTTATTTAATTTTTTAATACGTTTTTTTGAATTATTATTTCTTTTATAACATATAATATCATGATATAGAAGTTAATTAATTATGACAATTTATTTCAGATGTTTTGATGTTATTATGTAGTTGAGTCCAAAATGAAATTGAAAAGTCAAATACGGTCAATGTTGTCAATAATAAATCATCTCTATAAAAAAATTATAGAAATTAAAACAATTTATATAAATAAATCATAATATTAAATTATATATTTAAATATGTATATTAATAATGAACTATGTAACAATCATAGAGAATGTAATTTTTATATACGAATGAGTATCATTTTCATTTTTCAACGATCATTATGGAAAGAAGGTAAGTATTATATTATAATTCCAAAATGATTGAAATATAATTAATATAATAATAATCATTTAAATATACTTATAAATATCATCCATTTATTTGTTGATGAACAATGAATCGTATCTCTTTATGGAGTTGATAGTTCATAGATATGCATGGATGAAGATATCATTTACATATGCTTCGAAAGTAAGAATGTAATTAAGGAATTATCCTATTATAATGGTAAATATTTAATTAATAAAATATATAATAATCAATTCCATCATTATAATCAGTATTGATATATGGTAATGGAAAACGGAATAAATCGGTTTGTGGAGATGATAGTTCACACGTACGCATGAACGATTAATTCTCGTCCTATTTGTCGGAAGTGGAGATGGGTTTCAATGATGATATAATCAAAAATAAACTATATTTTTTATAATGGTTCTAGATTTGTTATTTCATAATAGTGGGAAAATATTGGATTGATGGGGAAGAATAAATACCATAAAATAACTTTATTAAAAACATTACTTCATCTTTGGGAGATCTCTGTTGATTATCTCATTAGAACCTCTAAAGAGAGTGTTATTACAAATATACGGACTACAAATTGTGTTTAGGGACACTAAAAAGGGATTTTAACAAATCTTGGATGATTCAAATAGGTTTCAAGGTTTAAACAATATTTAATAATATATTCTATTTTATATAAGAGGGGAGGGGAACTCATTGAAATCCTCAAAGTAATTGTTTAATATAAATTAATTTTATATACATAATGAGTCCAAAGTGAGTTATTTATAATATAATATTATAATGAATCTAAATACATTCATAAAATAAAATTTATAGTTTATTTGATTAACACTTAATCATTATCATTGTTTTAGCCTTTGTTTTACCATTTTATCTTTTACCATGTTTTCATTTAATTAAAAATTTGAGGGTTAATAAAATTAAAATAACATTCCAAATGACCAATAAATGAGTCCTTTATTTCATTTCTAGATGTATCCAATAATTTGGTAGAATTTTATCGTTTTTTAAATTTTATATCAATTTATAATATTTTATTTGTTTTAAAATATCAATAATTATATTTGTGACACTATTAAATTTTTTAATCTTTAAAAAATATCATAAAAACATTATATATTCAATAAAAAATCCATAAAATCATCCATAAAATGTCAAATGAATAACTAAAATTTCTTTATGATAATAATGACTTAATATTAAATTTATTTTAATATTTATAATATTATTTATTAGATACATCCGTTATTAAAGAAGTAACTAAATAATCATTATGTCACAATTTAATTTATTTTTCGTTCATAAAAATTATAAATTGATTGTAACAGCCTGAGATTTTATGAAAAATATTCTTTTTAATATTATTAATGTCTTGTGTTGTACGGTACACCAAAAGGAGCTTGCACAACACGCTTCCTTGACTTTCCTTTCATTACACGCAATCACGACCTTCCTTGATAGCGTGTGTAGTACGCAATACCGAGTTTTACTAAACAACGATATGCTATTAAAATATTATTAAAACTAACCGTTATGAATAGTAATAACCACTTTTTGAAATTTTGTAAATTCTATTTTTCAAAATGGACTTCATTTTTGGATTCGGAATATCGAAATTAGCTTAGGGTGAAATTTTGTTACTTTTCGGATAACTTTCATATTCTGATGAATAGTGAAAATTACTAAATTTTAATTAATAACAACTTTTTCAATCGAAATAATTAATAGTGATAAATTATTAATTTTAGTGGTTTTAAAGTATATTTAGAATATATTTTTACAATTTAATACAATAATGGTCATTGGATGTAATTTCACATTTAAACCACTTATAAACAAGTTTCAATCTTTTGATATTTATTATCTCTTAAAAACACGCTATTTGTTTTAACAGCGGGACTTAATTATAAAATTAATTAATGCAACTTCTATGTTATGAATTTGGTAAAATAGACTTCATTTTTGAATTCAGAATATGAAATATAGCTTAGGATGAAATTTTGGCATTGTTCTGAAAAACTTCAATTTTTGATGAATAGTGAAACTACTAAGTGGTAGTTAAAAAAACTGAATTTTTCATAAAACTCAATTTTACCGCTTCTGTGAATGGTATTTCGAAAATCCGAGAGACACGGTTAATATCAAGGACTAAAATGTGGTTCAATCAGATGAAAATAATTTTTGATGAATAGTAACTTTTTACTTTTTTTTTACCGCGGTTAGTAGTAAATAGGGTAACTTAGGGTAAATATGATATTACTATTACCCTAACACATGTCCTAATTCTATTGGATAAGTGTAATTCGACCAAAAACAACCTTATAAATATAATATGACCATTTAGGCCCACTTGTATTTGATTAGGACATTTATTATTAATTTATTTAAAGAAGGGTTAAAAGAGTTAAAATCAAAGTTTATTTACTAAAAAAATTTAATATGGGGTTATACATAAGATAAATTCGACTATAAATATTCATTAGAAAGATAAAAAGCTTTCCTACATAATGGTATTTTATTTGTAATTTTTATACATTAAATATTTTAATTTATTTATGACACAAAGATGATGCAATAATTATCTTATTAATGAAATATTGAAATAATTGATGTTATAAATACCAAAATAAATATAATTTGATACTTTTTATGAATTCCACTAATTATATAGGTTACTATGATATATTACTGTTGATTTAATCAACTTGGTTCGAATATATAATTCTGTTATTACTTTCACAAAAATCATATATCAAATAGTGTCAAAATTGACACAAAATAGTTTTTAAATCAAATATTATATTATTGATTGTTATTTTATTCCTAAAAATCTAAGGGTCGGCCAAATGACTTAGATAAGGATATATATATTCATAATAAACAATTTGGGGTTCGTTTGGCATGTTATAGTAAGTGTATTAACCATATAGTGTAAGAAAACAAAAAGACACGGTAAAAGTTAAATTATCTAACTTTGAGTTAAATCTAATTGATAAGGTTAATATAATAACCTAAACTTGTCTAAATCCTATTGGTTGATAGGCTTTCGACCCATCCCCACTTTAGCTTCTAAATATGACCCTTTGGAACCATTATAAACCGATTTTGACTTTAATATAAAATAATATTTTGAGATATTCCTAAGGTGCCCCTCTCCTCTCTCTTATAAAAGGGCACCTCCTCCCCCTCCTCCTAACACAACTTTGAGCCTTCAAGCTCGGCCAACCCCTGCCAAAATCACTTCTCCACTTCCCTAGAATAATCCTAGAGGTCCTGGTCTTCTTCAAAGACCAATCTTAGTTCCCTAAGTGGAGGATTCAAAGAGGCGTTTCAAAGAAGAGGTAATATCCATTACCGATCTTTTCAAGTTCTTTCTTCTTAAACTTCTTCTTATTTAGTTGTTTCATGATAAAGTAATAACATCAGTATTACTTACATACTGATATGTTATTATAAATATGAAACAACTCCAATTAACCTTCTATCCATCCTATGGAAAAAGGAAATCACCGCGCGTGTGTACGTACGGAATACCGTCTCCACGCCGTGGTGTAATCTATTTTCCACCACCACCCTAATTGGGTGGTATAAAGGTGTAATGAGTAACTATATATGATTATTATAAATTGATATTGATACTGAAATAGTATACATACACTTAAACACAATTCCATGACCATGGGAACGATATCATCGCTCGTGCGTACGTACGGACTACCGTCTCCACGACGCGATGAGATTCATTCTCAATGATTAACCATTCATGAATGATTATAAAGTATATATAATAAGTACTAATTAAATATATGACCTAATAATTATACTGGAATTATTTATATTTATATGTATGTCATCTACTTAATTCCATTCAATTCAATAAGGAAACGAAAACAGCGTTCATGCGTACGTACGGACTACCTTCTCCATGAACGGTGTATTTCTTTCCATTTACTGATATATTATATATGTATATTCTGAATATATATATATAAATCATGTTTTATATTCTGGAATTAAGTAATCATGATCTAAGTAATCATATGAACAATTACAAGTTAAAAACACGAACGAAAAATGAGACGATTTTACCCAAAACGCTACTTTAACATTAATTTACAAAAGAACGGGTAATATAAAGTCATAAGTGGACCACATATGATATAATAACACTGAATATGATTCTGGAATAAGTCAATAACATGATTTAAATCATTATACAGGAGTTTTGGACACTTACAAAGCAAGTCGGACCTAAGGTAAGGGAAATATCACAATCTCATTTTTATCCGAGATTGTTTATACTTTGGCATTTACTGGGGTGTATTTTATCATCCACATCCATGTTTAATCAATATGTAATATTATTTCCATCCACCTACAATTTTTTAAATCCATTTTTACCCTTCATTGAGTTTTTAGTAAAAGAAATGAAAGGAATCTTTTGTCATTTTTCGTACGAGGTACTTTTTGACTTTTCCGAAAAAGTACAAAGAATGTTTTTTTTACTTATACAGCATGAATGGATTTCTAAAACATTATTTCCAAGAAGATTCCTTTACAAGTATTCAAGTTTATTTTTAATCAACTTCTTTTAGTTTAAAATTGTATGGCATGTTAAGAAAGGAAAAGTGTTTTTGAAGTAGAAAGGATATTTTCCTCAAGAATAGAGTTCAAGTATTTTATCAAAATTATTTTACATCTAAGATAATAAAAGGGTTCTGTTTTTATCCCTATTATTACATGGATTTGATTATGTTGTGATGGGAATATTTTTATGAATTCCTTTATCTTATATGAATTGTTTTATGATGTCATGTTCTTTAAGAATCCCATTTTTATTACGTGGTTTACGCTATGATGTATGGTTTATGATTATGTGGCACACATAAGAAAGGATTCATTATAATATGGGTGGGACATATATATCCCTCCAATGCATTGGGTAAAGATTTTATATCTCATGAGATAGACATGGCTGGAATGGTAGGTTATACCGGTTCAGTGAAACAGGACTGAAACGAGGGTTACTCGATTCAGAAAGGGACTTTGTCCACTAAGATAGTCTTGGCAATGAGTCTTGACTAACAAGAAATGATTCTCTATGATTATGTGTGAATGCCAAAAAGATTCATGTTTTAAGTTATGATTATTGTGATTACATTTCACTGCCATGATTTATCCCATGTTATGAAATTATGCTCTCTTTTGCAGGTTAAGATTTCCAAAATGTTATGTTCTTTTGAATATGAAGTGATTGATATTTCTGTTGTTTACCCTTACTGAGCATTTGAGCTCACCCTTTTATGTTTTCTTTTCCCCAGGATATAAAGAAAGGTTTTAGGTAAGAAAAAAAAAGGAAGATCTTTATGGGAGATGTTGAAGATCTTTCACCAGGATTAGAAGATTATATTCCGAGTTTCCAAAGACACTAAACTATTACGATCCTTGCGTGTGTGTTTTTGTTATGTACTAAGTATTCCGCAAATTTAATGTAATGTCAATGTACGTCAGGCTTCGGGTCTCTACAGTTGGTATCAGAGGAAAGGTTTAGTCAACCTTTGGAAACTAGGATGCGAAAACGTTAGTGAGATCCCTAGAGATATTTATATGGTTTTTCTAGGGATGTCCCTAAGGATAAGTATACGTATAGGATACAGTCCTATAACTACGGTAACGATCTTAGAATTTAACCTAAGAAGTTAGATATTGAGGATACTCCCCCTTTATAATGTTGTTTTCCCTAGCATGATTTTTGCCTCTCACACTATTATTTTTGGGTTTTAGACGATGGCTGGAACCTGAAGGAACCGTGTTGATCAATGCAATGGACAATGCAATTATTGTCCTCCTGAACAAACAAATGTTATGGGAGATGGAGTGAAAAATCTTATTTCTATCCTTACACAAGCTATGAATCATTCTGGACATCCAAATGAGCAGAGAAAGGAACATTATTCTATTGAGTCCTTCATGAGGCAACGTCCACCTTCTTTTAGTGGGACTTCCGATCCACTTGTTGCTGAACAATGGATCAGTACCACTGAAAAGATATTTTCAGTTCTTCAATGTTCTGAACATGATAAAGTCATCTTAGCAGTATATCGTTTGGAAGGTGAAGCTGATCAATGGTGGAATCTTATCAAGAATATGAGGCCAAGAGATGAAATTGAGTCCATGGAATGGGACGAGTTCAAGAACTTGTTTTTCAGTAAGTACTTCCCTCGTATTCTTCGAACAAAGATGGAAAAGGAGTTTATTGAACTAAAGAAAAAGGATGATGAATCTGTTGGTATATACGAAGAAAATTTTACAAGACTTTCAAGGTATGCATCTGGCGTTATCATCCAACCTGAAAGTAAAGTTGATGGATTTTTCAGTGGCTTAAAACCAAGTCTTCGAAGGGCATTAGCTATAAGAGACTTCAGTAGCTATGAAGAAATTGTGCGTTGTCCTATCAAGGTAGAAATGGAAGTTGGTGTTACATATCCATCTCATGATTTTGACAAGAAACGAAAGATGGAGTTCAAGGAGAATTCTCATTATAATGGTGAAAATAAGATGAATGTTTCCTTATGCTCAATGTGTGGAAAGAAGCATGGTGGAGATTGTCTTAAAGGGACTAGAAAATGTTTTAAGTGTGGAAAAGAAGGTCATCGAGCAGCTGAGTGTCGAGGTAATGGAAAAAGGGTTTTTAGTGATGTGAATAATGAAAACACTGCAGAGAATGCACCACCAACACTTCAATGCTTCAAGTGCAAGGAGATGGGACATTATGCCAATAAATGCCCTAATCCAAGGGTTAGTGATGATCGACATGAGCAACAACTTAAGGGAAAGGACAAAGGGAAGTCACATGCGATCACAATTGGCGATGTTGAATATGACAACGATGTGGTGGAATGATTAAGTGTTTATGTAATGGGATTCCAAAATAATGTTGTATCATGGAGTATTGGAATATCTATGTTTGGTCTAATGTGGTATTCAAAGTGATTGAGATATTTTTGGAAATAAGATGATATGCACATAATGAAGGGAAAGTGAGAAAATGAAATGTTTAACAGTATTCATGAGCTCATGATTGATATAAGGACTAAGTGATATCATGGTTTGAGTATATAGAATTTTGAGGATTTTGGTATATGGAAAGTGTTAACTTTTAACTACATTCAAGTTTTCACTATGGTTCAATGGGTATTCAAGAGAGTACAAGATTAAGGCCTTTGAATGTTTGGAATGTGACCAATAAGATATATCTTATGATATATGGGGATCAATGATGGTATTAAATCTCTGAGAGTGGACGGCAGTATTATGGATAAGCCTAAAGATTGGAATGGATTATGTTGTACATAAGTTAGTATTATTTATGGGATGTTATAGTAAAATAGCTTTAGAAAAAGGACAACCTGCAGGACGGGCGACAGCCCATCGCGTCGGACAAGGCTGTGGGAATCGAACCCACAACCGAAGTGCGACTGGCCTTTATCGCCTACCACTAGCCTACAGGAAGTCCCTGTTTAGTAGAAACTAGTTTTATTATATTAAGTAGTATGATATATGAATTATACGTCCATTTTAGGAACCATATATGATTAATCTCACTATAGATAGACTTATGTATATAATTTTTGCTAACCTTTTGTTTGAGACAGATGGAATGACCCGTCATTCTATCACATGATCTGCTAACACTTCACGAATAACAAATTCAACTTCATTTATTTAAGAGATGAAGTGGAAATTGTTCAAGGCACGAACAACAGTGATATTGTACCAAAATAAAGTAAGTATTTATTCTAATTCAAATTCTTCAACTTTAGGGAAATGATCTTGAAAACCAAAAATGTTGTCCTACTGATCTTATACCTGATGAATCAGTTGGTACCTTATATCATCACAAATCTATGGATTTGTGATTACTAGCTTTTCCATAGCCATGTTTTCTACCACTCTCCATCAGAACATGATGGTTAGATTTCTCTTCCATATCCATATTTTCACCTATGTGGAAACCCAGTGATTAGTTTATTTGGGTAATCGTTACATTTCATAATTTAGTTGTTAAACCCAAGTTTTGGTATTCTTTTTTTACGATGTGGGTTTCTATTAAAGAAACTTTCGAATAGTAAACCATTTATAACCCCGACGAATTTCGAGGGCGAAATTCATTTTAAGGGGGGTAGAATGTAACAGCCCGAGATTTTATGAAAAATATTCTTTTTAATATTATTAATGTCTTGTGTTGTACTCTACACCAAAAGGAGCTTGCACAACACGCATCCTTGACTTGCCTTTCATTACACGCAATCACGACCTTCCTTGATAGCGTGTGTATTACGCAATACCGAGTTTTACTAAACAGCGATATGCTTTTAAAATATTATTAAAACTAACCGTTATGAATAGTAATAACCACTTTTTGAAATTTTGTAAATTCTATTTTTCAAAATGGACTTCATTTTTGGATTCAGAATATCGAAATTAGCTTAGGGTGAAATTTTGGTACTTTTCGGATAACTTTCATATTCTGATGAATAGTGAAAATTACTAAATTTTAATTAAAAACAACTTTTTCAATCGAAATAATTAATAGTGATAAATTATTAATTTTAGTGGTTTTAAAGTATATTTAGAATATATTTTTACAATTTAATACAATAATGGTCATTGGATGTAATTTCACATTTAAACCACTTATAAACAAGTTTCAATCTTTTGATATTTATTATCTCTTAAAAACACGCTATTTGTTTTAACAGTGGGATTTAATTATAAAATTAATTAATGCAACTTCTATGTTATGAATTTGGTAAAATAGACTTCATTTTTGAATTCAGAATATGAAATATAGCTTAGGATGAAATTTTGGCATTGTTCTGAAAAACATCAATTTTTGATGAATAGTGAAACTACTAAGTGGTAGTTAAAAAAATTGAATTTTTCATAAAACTCAATTTTACCGCTTCTGTGAATGGAATTTCGAAAATCCGAGAGACACGGTTAATATCAAGGACTAAAATGTGGTTGAATGAGATGAAAATAATTTTTGGTGAATAGTAACTTTTTACTTTTTTTACCGCGGTTAATAGTATATAGGGTAACTAAGGGTAAATATGATATTACTATTACCCTAACACATGTCCTAATTCTATTTGATAAGTGTAATTCGACCAAAAACAACCTTATGAATATAATATGACCATTTATGCCCACTTGGATTAGATTACGACATTTGTTATTAATTTATTTAAAGAAGGGTTAAAAGAGTTAAAATCAAAGTTTATTTACTAAAACATTTTTAAAATGGGGTTATACATAAGATAAATTCGACTATAAATATTCATTAGAAAGATAAAAATCTTTCCTACATAATGGTATTTTATTTTTAATTTTTAGACATTAAATAATTTAATTTATTTATGACACAAAGATGATGCAGTAATTATCTTATTAATGAAATATTGACATAATTGATGTTATAAATACCAAAATAAATATAATTTGAGACTCTTTATGAATTCCACTAATTTTATAGGTTACTATGATATATTAGTGTTGATTTAATCAACTTTGTTCGAACATATAATTCTGTTATTACTTTCAAAAAAATCATATATCAAATAGTGTCAAAATTGACACAAAATAGTTTTTAAATCAAATATTATATTATTGATTGTTATTTTATTCCAAAAAATCTATGGATCGGCCAAATGACTTAGATAAGGATATATATATTAATAATAAACAATTTCGGATTCGTTTGGCATGTTATAGTAAGTGTATTAACCATATAGTGTAAGAAAACAAAAAGACACGGTAAAAGTTAAATTATTTAACTTTGAGTTAAATCTAATTGATAAGGTTAAAATAATAACCTAAACTTGTCTAAATCCTATTTTTTGATAGGATTTCGACCCATCCCCACTTTAGCTTCTAAATATGACCCTTTGGAACCATTATAAACCGATTTTGACTTTAATATAAAATAATATTTTGAGATATTCCTAAGGTGCCCCTCTCCTCCCTTATAAAAGGGCACCTCCTCCCCCTCCTCCTCACACAACTTTGAGCCTTCAAGCTCGGAAAACCCCTGCCAAAATAACTTCTACACTTCCCTAGAATAATCCTAGAGGTCATGGTCTTCTTCAAAGACCAATGTTAGTTCCCTAAGTGGAGGATTCAAAGAGGCGTTTCAAACAAGAGGTAATATCCATTACCGATCTTTTCAAGTTCTTTCTTCTTCAACTTCTTCTTCTTTAGTTGTTTCATGATAAAGTAATAACATCAGTATTACTTACATACTTATATGTTATTATAAATATTAAACAACTCTAATTAACCTTCTATCCATCCTACGGAAAAAGGAAATCACCGCGCGTGTGTACGTACGGAATACCGTCTCCACGCCGTGGTGTAATCTATTTTCCGCAACCACCCTAATTGGATGAGTATAAAGGTGTAATGAGTAACTATATATGATTATTATAAATTGATATTGATACTGAAATATTATACATACACTTCAACATAATTTCACGACCATGGGAACGATATCATCGCTCGTGCGTATGTACGGACTACCGTCTCCACGACGCGATGAGATTCATTCTCAATGATTAACCATTCATTAATGATTATAAACTATATATATTAAGTACTAATGAAATATATGACCTAATAATGATACTGGAATTATTTATATTTATATGTATGTCATCTACTTAATTCCATTCAATTCAATAAGGAAACGAAAACAGCGTTCATGCGTACGTACGGACTACCGTCTCCATGAACGGTGTATTTCTTTCCATTTACTGATTTATTATATATGTATATTCTGAATATATATATATAAATCATGTTTTATATTCTGGAATTAATTAATCATGATCTAAGTAATCATATGAACAATTACAAGTTAAAAACACGAACGAAAAATGAGACGATTTTACCCAAAACGCTACTTTAACATTAATTTACAAAAGAACAGGTAATATAAAGTCATAAGTGGACCACATATGATATAATAACACTGAATATGATTCTGGAATAAGTCAATAACATGATTTAAATCATTATACAGGAGGTTTGGACACTTACAAAGCAAGTCGGACCTAAGGTAAGGGAAATATCACAATCTCATTTTTATACGAGATTGTTTATACTTTGGCATTTACTGGGGTGTATTTTATCATCCACATACATGTTTCATCAATATGTAATATTATTTCCATCCACCCACAATTTTTTAAATCCATTTTTACCCTTCAGTGAGTTTTTAGTAAAAGAAATGAAAGGAATCGTTTGTCATTTTTCGTACGAGGTACTTTTTGACTTTTCCGGAAAAGTACAAAGAATGTTTTTTTAACTTATACAGCATGAATGGATTTCTAAAACATTATTTCCAAGAAGATTCCTTTACAAGTCTTCAAGTTTATTTTTAATCAACTTCTTTTTGTTTAAAATTGTATGACATGTTAAGAAAGGAAAAGTGTTTTTGAAGTAGAAAGGATATTTTCCTCAAGAATAGAGTTCAAGTATTTTATCAAAATTATTTTCCATCTAAGATAATAAAAGGGTTCTGTTTTTATCCCTATTATTAAATTGATTTGATTATGTTGTGATGGGAATATTTTTATGAATTCCTTTATCTTATATGAATTGTTTTATGATGTCATGTTCTTTAAGAATCCCATTTTTATTACGTGGATTACGCTATGATGTATGGTTTATGATTATGTGGCACACATAAGAAAGGATTCATTATAAGATGGGTGGGACCTATATCTCCCTACAATGCATTGGGTAAAGATTTTATATCTCATGAGATAGACATGGCTAGAATGGTAGGTTATACCGGTTCAGTGAAACAGGACTGAAACGAGGGTTACTCGATTCAGAAAGGGACTTTGTCCACTAAGATAGTCTTGGCAATGAGTCTTGACTAACAAGAAATGATTCTCTATGATTATGTGTGAATGCCACAATGTTTCATGTTTTAAGTTATGATTATTGTGATTACATTTCACTTCCATGATTTATACCATGTTATGAAATTATTCTCTCTTTTTCAGGTTAAGATTTCCAAAATGTTATGTTCTTTTGAATATGATGTGATTGATATTTCTGTTGTTTACCCTTACTGAGAATTTGAGCTCACCCTTTTATGTTTTCTTTTCCCCAGGATATAAGGAAAGGTTTTAGGTAAGAAAAAAAAGGAAGATCTTTATGGGAGATGTTGAAGATCTTTCACCAAGTTTAGAAGATTATATTCCGAGTTTCCAAAGACACTAAACTATTACGATCCTTGCGTGTGTGTTTTTGTTATGTACTAAGTATTCCGCAAATGTAATGTAATGTCAATGTACGTCAGGATTCGGGTCTCTACATTGATTATGTTGATGTATTTAATAAAATTCATTCTAAATAAAATATATTTTTGAATTTATCACTTATATAATCAAATATTAGAAATATATTACATGTTAAAACCAAGAGTTTGAAAAAATTGTTTTTTCAGGGAATAAAATAATGTAGTTGTCTTTATGTCATCTAAGTGGATTCACGAGGTTATATTTGTTTGCTAATAATGATATTATTTTAAAAAAAATCTCATCTAATTAAAATATTATATGATTTTGGGTAATTTAAGATATTATTTTACCCTTAATTTACTGATTTACACTTAACATTATTAATAAAAATACTTACTACAGTTAATTTTCATATTTTTAAAAAATTATGTTGATCCTATTAGATCATAAATATCATAACAATTAAAATTGTGTATTCCCATTTTTTAAATTCAAAACTATAAGAACATGGATCTTCTTTTTAGGTTCATTTTTCACTTTTATGGTGTTTTTGAGAAAAATAGGTCTTTCTATAAATTTTTAATGTACGCAAAATGTTCATATGTTTACATTCCATGTACTCTTTTTCTACATGTAGAAATGTAACGACCGAGCACACAACCAAGCGTTGTGACCTAGAGACCTCCTTATATAGGGGGCGATAAGGGCAAGTACACGTCGTGTACATTAAAAGTACACAACATATACATTATTTTTTTCATCAAATAGACTGGGGACGTGTCTAATTGCCGAAAGTGTCTTCTTCTTCGCCTTCTTCGACCGAGAGCATCCTTACGACACCGATAATTCCCCATGCCCCCAATGGAGCATTCGTTCTCTGAATAGAACTCTGTCGGTTGCGTTGGAATTGTATCAGTGATTTCTGTCTTCTTCTTGAACCTCTTTTTCTGATTTATCTTCGCTCTTGAGTTATCCTCAGTTGAAAATTTTAGATGTTTTTATATCTAAAATGATCTAGGTCAATCCAAGGGTCGACGCTGGAGTATATAGATCATACAATGTCGAGGTAGGTGCTTTGTATCTTTCTGTAGATATTTATTGTCTTGTATGTTTAAAAGTTCCCAACACCCTTGATCGGGGTATTGAATGTTTAAAATTTTTACCCTGTTATTACCTTTAATGCTTTATATTCTATTATAAAGGTAAATTGAATGTGAATAGGGTTATTTTCTATTCTATGTATGTATTTCCCATGCTTGTATTTTTTATAACTACTTGGTCATGCTTAGCTTGTAAGGTTTCTTCCTTTCCATTCCTAGTGCTGATAAGATAGAGTAATATTATTTATATGACATGCTGTTATGTTGTATAATATTTATCCAAGTTTTTATAGCAGTATACATTGGCCATTTTATATAGTTGTGCTCAATCGACTTTAACATGGTCGTAGAACCTGCTGTAGTAGACCATAGAGTGAATGGACATTGATGGCTTCTCCAGATTGTATGTTTATTGTTATGATACTAGACTATAGGGGGAATGTACATAAGTGATTTCCTAGAGTGTCTATAGATACTCTATATTGGTCACAATGTGGGATTATACATTGAGTGCTTCCACTGAGTGACTTTTAGCTACCGATACGAGACTATAGGGGGAATTGGCGGGGAGTGCTTTCTTAGAGAGTCTATGAAAAAGCTAAACTAGAGGGGTTAGAGTATGTTTACTGCCCATTGAGTTTCTTGTGTTTGTTTTAATTGGACCATATGGTTAGGATGCGAGTACATCCTAGAGGGTTCCCTACTTATTATTATCTTCTTACTTAATATCTTAATATTGAATTCACTTCAAAAAGTATAATTGTTTACTTTTGAGTACATCTTATTTACTGCTTCATTTTGATTATAGCCTGCCATAAATATTCACTAATTGTTAGGCACAGATCTTTGGGTGGTTTCCTTCTGTGATTTTGTCTCACACCCTATTTGGGTCATGATTTTGGGCCCAAACTGATTATATTTGCCTCATGTATAGATAAGGGAAAATTCCATTATACTTAAGGTACATGATTTCTACAAAGCTGGAGATCATGGGACCAAGCTGAGGATTGTGATGCTATAGGGAATTTTACCTATTTTTTATTGTACAATAGATTAGTATTTTATTCTAGCATTATGACTTATTCGGTTGTTTTCCTAGACATATGAATCATGCATTATATATATATATATATATATATATATCTGTGTGTGTGTGTGTGTGTGTGTGCTCATGTTGTTTATTACTTCCATTGTTTAACTATTTCTCGTTTTACTGCTTCCTCTATTGCTATATGTTTTACTTCTATTATGTTACTCTGCCAATGAGGACATAATTTCTACACTATCACACCCAAGGCCCTCATTTCATGTTAGTAGCATCTAGAATTTGAGGAAATTTTCTTGAGGCCATGTGACCAACCATGAATGGGGAACCTCTGGGCAGCTTCCAGAATTGGGGCATTACATAAACCTTTAATTGGAAAAAATTAATTTAATGTTCAACCTGTTGACGGATTGAGAAAAAAATATTTCATGGTAAAAAATTCAAAAATTCATAATTTTTTTAACCTATTTAAATATTAAATATATTCTAGTTACATAAATTAGATTTTCATATAAAAAATTATTTAATTAAAATTTTATTATAATTAAAAAAACAATATATTTATATAAGCAAATATGATGGAAAATATGTTTTCTCCTAATATATTTTATTATTCACTATTCATTAAAATAAGATTGTTCAAAAAAATAAAAATAACTCAAAAAAATGAAATTTTGATACTATGATGATAATGAATAAGTTTATTATGTTTTATAACATTTATAAAATTGGAAAAAACTAGAATTAAAATAGGTTTTCTATCAAAATGTGGTAAATCTATTTTATTTGAAAAATACTCCATTTATTAAAAAAATTGGATTCCATCTTATATTATCTCTTTAAAACATATAAGATGAATTCTAAACTTTATATTTATTATATTATATATTTCCATATACATTTCATTAATATAATCTGACAAGAGTGATTTGATTTTTTTTTAAACACACATCTTCACACACAACTATTTTTTCAAAATAAACATTTCTAGTTATTTAGATAAATCATTATTTTTATTTATAAAAAAAATGATACCAAATATTTATTTATATATTGATCCATAAACCACATTTTTAATAAATAATTGGATACTTTCCAAACCAACCTTTTTTTGTCTAGGTTATAATGATAACATTAAAATAATACTACAGATTTTTTTCATTTATGATCAATGTGGGTTATCATGTACACAATCGAACATAATATATCCATTTAAAATACCAGGTTGTTATATGACCCCATAATTTTTTCAATCCTTAAAATATGAACTAGGTATTGAAATATAGGGGTTTGACATTTTAAAATACCTTTATTAAAATCCCACATCAAAAATGGATTAATGAAACCTCCACATTAAAATAAATAAAATAATGTATGAAGGTCACCTCAGATAAAACCTAATAAGGTTCCATTTAAAAAAACATTAAAATGTAAGAGAAAATTATCCATTATGTTTTGATAGAGAGTTATAGAAAATATTTCTAAGATAAAGTTAACAATAACAATAATAGAAGTCTATGATTCATTAAAAGGTCACTCATCTCATTGTATGAAAAGTAAATTGATAATATTTTTGTTTTATGATTATTTTCATATTGTTGAGATATTATTTTACTTTCTAATAATATATGTAAATATACATCATTTATATATTTTTATTATATAATCACCAGTTCATCCATACATGATGAATATCCAAAAAAGGACCATAACACCCAATGTTTTCATAAACTCAAAATTTTATTAATATTGTAAAATTCATGTCCTAAAGTAATGAAATATAAATTATTAAACTAAAGATACAAATAAAAATAAACAAAATATATCTTTGTCACATCCTTAATCACTTATTATAACATAATTTAATACCTGAGAATGAGTGTCTAAACCCTTTGACATAGGACAATCCTTAAAAAATTTCTGATATCTCTCGCGCTTCCATCACATCACCTAATGTCTCAAAACCAATTGTAGGTGCAGTAAAATAATCTTACCCCAAAATTTTGTTCTTGATAAGGATGATTTTCAACCTGAGTAAGTTATTACATATGCATTTTTGCATAATGTCCAAACTCGATGCAACTAAATTTTCATACACTTGGATTCTATTTTCATTCATGGCCATCTCTCTCTTATCATTGAGTCATATAAAAAACCTTACTACATTAGAAGAACTTCAAAAAAAATTATGAAATTTACCATGTTTCATTTCGCCATACTTATAACAGTATGATAAATTTGTTTTTATAACTTCAATCTTCATTGATGAATGCTTTACCATTTCTTGCTAACTGCAACTTGTATTTTTCTTTTTTTTATAGGAAACATGATGAACAGAAAACACTAGTTTATCTTCTCAACAAAAAAAAAAATTTCTCATAGCATTTGAACTATTTTGAGAATAATTCCAATCCATTTGTATGCTTAAATCCGAATAAAAAATGATATATCATACAGTAAAGATCTTTGATTTAATATGGGACATAAAATGTCAAACATGTGATGCATTCTTCATATATAACCACTAAATATTCCTCTTTTTTTCTTATTTAACGAATCATTTTTCCATCCAATGTTTAATAGCCTTTGGACAATATTTCTCAAGGAATATATTCTTAAATTCATCTCATTCCATGGAATCAATCTCTTCACTTTCAATGAGTCCTTTGAATAATAACCAGTATTAATCATCATTAACATCAATGAGATAAATTTAACGAGATATCCTTTGGTGATCTAAATATCCCATGACATCAAATTTATTTTTTAGATATTTAATCCATAGTAAATATACAATGGGGTCATATGATCTTCTAAATGATATAAGATGTTGTCTCATGAAATTTTCCCCTATAGACATGTTCTTCATGGTAAATATGGCTCCTCAAAATAATGGACACCATCACCATTTATATATTCTTTCAAATGACCCATAGCTACCACAAATTGTTGAATTATAATACCATAAATATATGGATATTGATTTGGAATGATGTTTTCCACTCTGTTTCTTCCCACCACAACTTCCTTGTTTCTTCTATGTGAAAACATTTTGAATATAAAAAATGTAGACGAATCAACAATGTAATTTTAAAATATTATGTCATTTAAACAGAACCATAATGTAAAATATTATACTCTAACACAGTTAATATTATCCTAATGTATAAATTTTTCCAAACCATTTCTTTGATGAAAATTATAAGGACCCTTCACTAAAAAATTACATAATCTGGATTTCAGTCATGAATTTTAATTTCATTCATACTATGGATCTTTCTAGTTTTATAGTTTTATAAAATTAATATATAAATCATACATAATAAAATTAAAAAAATAAAATGTTGAATCTTTTGAAAAATATTACTTCTTCACGTAATAAAAAAATTTTAAAAAAATAACGGTCTTTTTTTTAAAACACATCAGTATGCTTAAAATGAAATATCCAAATTCATTCATATCGTTATATCCTATATAAAACATTAAAAACGTGGGATAATAATAAAAAGAATGGTAAGGGGTATTAAATGAAGGAAACCATTATTTTATTGATAAACAATAAAACCCATGTAAACATTATCATAAACTTTTGAATTTCACCAGCAATAAGTAGAAAATACATTCCTTTACAAATAATCTCAATGCATCCAATTTTTTAATAACGATGTTTCCATGAAAATCTGATAGAGAATATAAAATACATAAAGTAAATTTGGTACATAATTTAATGTAATTGGAATAACCATTCGGTGGACTTTCATACATCTCACTCTTACAAATTGAAAATCCATAAGGCCGACGTACATCTCTAATGCATTGGAGGCTATAAAGTAACCACCCATCCTTGGATTATCATTTAACAATCAATTCATGTTTTATCATGTAACCATCCATAAAATATCAAAAAACCATTATATAATAATAATTTATGAAGAATTTCAATTTTATTTATTTCACTTAAAAAAATTCATTTTCAATCAATGAAAATAATATCAACATATTGAAATAATGTATCCAATTTCTATATCACAATACCTAGAAATAGGGATAAAGGTGATACTATTTCTTTTTTGAAAATGAAGAATTATATAGGAATCCATATAAAAAATAATAGTCATGGTAGTGAAATTCTTTTATCATCATATATGATAAAAATAGGATTTATTTTTTTCATTTGGTCAAAAAATTATATATACAACCACTGATAAGATTGAATTTTAAATCCATTAAATAATGTTTAAAATTGGTGTAGAATATATATTGTATTCATTTTAATTCCATATAAATTAAGGTGTAATGTATTGTAACATCACATTACCATTTTAAAATTTATGCCTTAAACCGTGTCTTATTTTTTCCATTTCTTTGATGGGGTAGGGTGGTGTTTGGATTTGCAGGACACCTATAATGGTGATATCCAATATTTATTCGATTCTCAACATCAAATCAACATTTCATGAATATTGTTAGAGTATTAAAAGTTATATAACATTCATAATTTTAATTTAATGGTATTGCAAATAGGTTGTGATCAGCTTCACACTTTGACAAGTACATATTGTGAGTTTTAACTTCACATAATTAATAATTAACGATCAATTTTACTGTGGATAATCAGTTTTAAATGAAATATTTTTTGAATTTTGACGGTTATAAAACATAAGTATTACCCATTAAGTATTGGTATCACACCTCATCTAATAAACTGACTTTTTTAAACATAGGTAGTGCGTCTGGATATTTCTTTTTGGCACTTCTCCAGTTCCTTATTCTTTGACCAAAGGCTTTCCCATGAAATCTGAAACCTCTCCAGTACATCGAAATCCTTTTGGTTGTCATTGGATTATCATTACGCCAGCAATTTTTCTTCTTTGTAAGTGGTCTCCCTCATTCTTTTTTAGTTTTTTTCCTCTCTTGGGTATTCAATGGATCATCCTTGAATTGATAGATCTATTCTATGTGGTTTTGTATCATTATTCAACGTTTATTTTCATGGTCTCTTTCACCTTTGTTCTCATTGAAGGGTGAAGTTACGATTACTGAGTTTCGAAATGTTGAAGGAGGTTCCATCAAGATTACCCAAATTGATTATTATAAAATTTATTGATTTACATCAATTACATATTTAATTTTTGTTGCTCATATTCACATTCAATTAAATTTATAATACCATATTCTAGTGAATCTCTAGATTTGAAATGTTTTTTTCATTAAAATTTGGAAAAACCCCATTTCCATTAAATTGGGGTGATTTTATGAAAATTTGATAATTTAAATTTTTGAATTTGAATTATGTATTTGGTAGCAATTAGTTCAATTCATTTATTGAATTTAATTGTGGAAAAAGAAATTGTGAAAGGTTTGGATTGAGGTTTGAATAGATTTTGAACTTATGAAAATGGTATAAAATGATTTCATAGAATCCCAGTGGTTTTATATTTTGAAAAGGTCATATTTTCTATTAAAATATATTTGGGTTTTAAATGGAACATTGGGATTTTGAAATGGAAGAATGGGATTCAAATATATTTTATTCAGTAATAAAATAAATTGGCCACATTGTGAAATCACATGTAGGCCTTATGTTGTTATTGAGATATTTGGATACTATTTACACCATTACATTGTTATAAAACATATATGTGGTGGGCCACTTATCCAATTGTAGGGTGATGAGCTTCCTCTGTCCAGTTTCAAGAGGATGTGAGTAAACTCATTTTTTAGAACACTTAAATAATGTATAAGCCTATAGATGGTTAATAATATCATACCTACATAGATGATAACCATGTTTCTTGCTTTTTTATTTAAATATGATATATAAATTCATTGTAATGTTGTAAAAATCATTTATATACCTATTCTATTTTTACATAAACTAGGTTATGTTACTATTTTATTTAAGCCATTTATAGAAAATTGCCATCTCTTATAAAGTAAAGATTCTACTTTAAAAGTATTTTCCTTCATTTTGTAACAATATGGTATGTTTTAGTTAAGTATGCTCCAGTATTTCAAATACTATTTATGTTGAATATTTAATTCATTTCATTGGATAATATGTTTTGGGAATCTTTTGTGGTATCCTTCAATTCTTATGTTCATGAACTAATTTTTCCTTTGGTGTTTTTTAGACATTCTCCATCTAGTTTCAAGCTAAGTAAAGTGATCTCATATAGGTGGATCCAGGTGTTGATATTTGCACATAGTGATTTGTTTAATTAGGTAGTTTGGGGTTGTTTTACCTATTTTTGGTACATGGTTTTTAGAACATTGGGATTTTTATTTCTGTATTCAATTCCTGTTCTTTATTCCATGTAGAGTTTCTTATATATTAATATTGACTTCATTGTATTAAATATTATTTTCTTTGTGGAAGAATTATTCCCACATGCACATGGAATCATTACAGGTGCTACAAACCGACCATTGGTGTTCAGGAACACCCTTCAGGTAATGTTAGATTGGTATCGATTATCAGGTTATCAGGGTACTCGAGTCGGTTCGTAAAAAATTGGTTTCAAAAGAGGATGTTGAGATTTTTAGCTTAAATAATGTTTGCATTTGAGAAATCATGTTAGGACTTAGGAAAAAATTTGATTCATTTTTAATCCATCTCTCACTACAAGGAACCTTAAAATATGAGGGGTGGTTAGGGAAAGACGTATTGTGGATTAATTTTAGTTTTTTCACTATTCTGATTTTGATAGAGTGTTATTTGAATATTTTTTGTTCCTTATATTGAGAATAATTTCCCATGTTACACATTCTATTTTTTAATATAATTTCTTTCTTTTTCAACTGATTTTTTGTAGCATCATGCCACTAAAATACATATAAATCAAACCCAAGAAGAGGCATCCATTAAACATCAACAAGAAAATATCGTTCTGGATTTGAATCTAGTAGAGGTTATTGTGTGTACTATCTATGATCTAGGATGGGCACCACGTTAATTTCTATCTTAGGCTCCAACTTTGGTTCCTCGTGGGGATCTTTTTTCAAAATCATTTTGAAGAGTTCCATCACCTAAATCCCCAATTGTTCAAAGGCACTATTGATCCTCAACATGCTGAGGAATTGTTGATAATGATTGAGCATCTTTTTTATTTTATGGAAACACCAGATGTGTTCAAGGAAAAGTGTGCCACCTTCTTGTTGGAAGATCCAGGCATGAGATGTTTGGATATGATAATGATGATAGATAAATCATGAGTAATTCAAGTCGAAAGAAATAAAGTTCTATTTAACTGAATACTTCAATATGAAGTCAAAAGTTTTGTCTAAGGATCTGATATTTTTCAAGCCTAACAAAGATGAAAAAACTATATCTGAGTCCTCAAATATATTTGCTGATATGGGGAATTTTTCTCATGAGATATTAACTGATAAGAAGATAGAGTCTCGACAGTTTTAGTCGGGGCTTCAATCAAATATTTATTCTCATTTTTTTCTTCACACACCTTTACACTTATGCTAATGTGTTGGATAAGAATGTTATGGATGTGATTGAACTGATTAGAATGCCAGGGCTGAAGGGGGTTCATTTTTATCCTAGTTGCATTGCTGGTTCCGTCAATGGAAAATGTATGTATGGTAATTCTTGAGGAAGTTATTGATGGAAGAGTCATTCCATACCTCTTATGACACTAGGATGATGTTCTTGTAGTCACTATCAGAGAAAAAATCCATGAAATGTTAAGAGTGATTGCACTAAGGCACCCATGAATAGAATATCCTACAGACAGTCAAGGAACATATAGATATTCATCCATCATTTCACTTCTCTTCATAGATGAACAATATTATAATCTTCTCTTAAAAATGGGGAAATCAGATGCTTCATGTAATAAAGGATTTTAACAATAAGAATTTTGAACGAAGCTTCATCACATAGTGGAAGAGTATCCAGAGGAAGAATACATAGGTCCAATGACTATGATAGGTACCATTAGTATAGTATCATCATTAGTGACTTATATTTTTGATACATGTTCATCACATTCATTTATTTCAACTTGTATTTTTAATATTTTTAATTATCATATTGATCTTTTATCTATTAAAAAAGATATTTCTACACCACTTAGTACAAAGAGAGGTAGAAGGGTCTTTATATTTCTTATTGTGTCTATTATCAATCAGAATTCATTTTAGAATGAATTGTTTGGTTTCTTAATACCAAATCTCTTGAATTTAAATCAATAATAGATAGTTTAATATTCAATAAATCTCATATTGTTGTTATCTTCGATCGGTCTAATTTAACACACCTAGTGGTGTGTGACTTGTCATTTAAAGAGATTGAGACCTATGTTCAAGAAGAGTAGACCTTCTTATCTATAATTAAAAAAGCTGTTATCAATGTTTTATTTTGATCTACAGTGGGAATCATTGAGAAGTGGTCTTTCTCAGGTCATCGTCGAGTTTCCCAATGTGTTCTATTCGTATTTTCTCTAGTCCTTCACCTATAAAAGAAGTTGAGTTGTCCATTGTATTAATAATTGGTTCTCAACCTATTTTAATTAACTCTTATTGCTGTTGGAACCGGGCGTGAAGCGGAAGCCCCAAATTGGTCGGTTTTTTAAAAATTTTTCACCGACGTTCGCCATTAACTTGCCGACGTCAGTGAAGGGAAGCCCGGTCAAAGCCAAGGACCACGCGTGAAGGATTTTAAGCACAAAATTAAATCGTAAAATACCTGGTTTAAATCCAAAGCCGCGCACGACGTCTGCTCGTTGTTGGCGATCACTGCTCGAAGAATCCGAAGCCGAATTCCTCTAGATCGTCCACACGTGCTTCAAGGAATCCGCGGGAGCACCGTTCGTCGTAATCCGGGTGCTAGCGCGGATTTGCAACGATGCCTTCGACGCTCCAACGACCACCGCATCGCTTCGCTAGCGATGCCCGAGAGAGAGCTCCATCTGAGCTCCTTGGATCCAGAGCATCTCTCTCTAGAATGTGGGAGAGAGGAGAGGAGAGATAAACTCCATGAAATAGAATTTGGAAAATTCCCCTCCTCTTATATTTATAGTGCTCAATTTAAATACCCGGTATCTCCTTTCCAACCCCGAATACTTAATGCACTATTAATGACATTTTATGACTACTAAACTGAGCCATAAATATTATTATCATTCACCTGTAATATATTTAAATATATTACATGATAATAATTAAGTCATTAACCCGACTCGTCACTCCCATAAATATTAATTGAACCTTGAATAATTTAATATTCGTCAATTAATATTTTTTTATGTATTTACTCAAAACACGTTAATACATTTAATAAATAAATTCAATACACATTATTCTAAACTCGAATTATATGAATCTATTTATCTTATTGGTGATCGTTTAACTTTGGAAAATTCCCGGACCCCTGTGGCGGGGCCCACTATGTCCAATACTCTTATTCAACTGAATAAGGCAGATTCTTGAATACGCTATTGTGTGTGACCCTCTAGGCCCTTATTTCGGCAGCCGTGAATAGTATTCACAGACCAAGAGCGGGATCTAGCAACCCATCATGGCCCCTGAAGAAATAAGGATTGTCACAGCAGCGACAACCAACCTACGAACACACACTGTGTAATATAATCTCTTTGTCTATAATATCTCATAAAGCAGGACACACTCTCGTGTCATCGCCCTTTTCTTGATTTATTGTTTGTTGATGTAACTGGATGGATTTACCCTCGACTGCCATGGCCATGGTCTTATAAAGGTACTGCTATCCATATCAACATGGCCAGAGATATATTACTTCCATAACCTGGAAGCGACAAATCCTTTCTTGACCATTCAACCAATGAAATCCCACTAATGACGCACCCGACACAAACTACCTTGCCACGACTTTATTGCCATGGTTTTTGTCTTGCATCAAAGTATGCGATCAAATGACATACATTGGTAATGATCTCAAGTCAGGAGACCATTACACATGATCGTAGATAGGAACATCCAATGATACCTGAAACATGTGGTGTTCCTATTGGCGGCTCAGTCCTCATGATCTCACTACTAGAGATCACCAAGTGCGAACTTCATGAGAAGAAGTCTCAATGCTTATGATCCCCCAGCACCTGATGGTCAGACATCTACTATGTACAATTAGTAAGATGTATCTAGACCATAGAATATATATTTAAGATTAATGTCATAGTATCTAGAGGTTCTAATTATAGCCTGGGAACTGCTATAACCTTTCAATACGATAATTAATCTTTGGACATTACCATTTCAATAGTGGATGCAGAAATTTCTACACTATAATGATAAGATGACATCATGCATACCTTACTGTATACACGATATGGTAATCAAAAGCACATAATAATTGGGTCTAGGGCACACACTATTTCAACAATTGCATGGAACTAGCTGAACAAAAATAGATAAAGTCCCAATTAAAGGATCTTATTGATAATAGCTTCATACACCAGAGTGTGTAACCATAGGTGGTGTTTGTTCTCTATGCTAAGAAGGTTGATCGATATCTTCACATATGTGTTCATTATAGAAAACTCAATCATGTTACGAGTAAATAATAATTATTTTCCATCACATATTGATGATATATATGATTAAATGAAAGGTTCTATGTGATTTTCAAAGATCGAAAGTTTATCTAGTTACAATTAGTGGAAGATAAAACAACAGGATATTCCAAAAAACCTCATTCCAAAGTAGGTAATGCCATTATGAGTACTATTTTATTCCATTTGGAATGAAAAATGATCCTCTAGTTTTCATGAATTTGATATAAATGATCTTCCATGAGTATCTGGAGTCCTTTGTGGTTGTATTTGTTGATGACAATCTTGTATACTCTGTGTCTTAGGAGGAACATTTGATTTCTCTTAGAACTGTTTTGATTCAACTAATGTATCAATAATATTATTCCAAGATTTCAATAAGTGATTTCTACATTTGAAAAAGTGAAATTATTCAGACATGTGGTGTACAAATATGGTATATCAGTTTATCCTGGTAAGATGAATGTTTTTATGGGTTGGGGTAACCAAAAATGCCTTTTTAATTCATACTTTCTTGGGTTTTTTTGGATACTACCATAGGTTTTTGATGGACTACTCAATGTTGGATTCTCTAATGACTGCTTTGTCTTAGAAGGGGCTGATGTTTACATGGGATGATAAATGAAAAAAATATATTTGGTTAATATGAAATATCTTTTGTATACTCCACTATGGTTGACTCTTCAAGGGGATGATCAGGGTAATGTGGTATTTTGAATTTCATTTGGTTATGGACTAGGTTTTGATCTTATATAGGGAGACCATATAGTTTCTTTTGGGTCTCTTCATCTTATCCACACGAGGATAATTACCCTACCCAGGACCTTGATCAACTATTTGTAATTCATGCTATTAAGAGTTGGTGTAATTACCTTGATGGGAAAAGGATTATCATGTTTTTAAACCATATAAGCATTAGTTATATAATCTCTCAAATAGATGTCAAACTTTTTTAGAGGCAGTTGGTGGAGTTCCTATAGTAATTTGAATTTGGAATCTCTTATACCCTAAGGAAAGGGAATGTAGTCGTATATGTGTTAAGCCAGAAGCATCTAACCCATGTAGAAAAATAATCATTGAAAGAGTAGAATTTGATGGCACTATTTGCATAGCCTTATATCAGAGTTCAAGAGAATGGGGATGAAAAATATTTAGAAATAATTTAGTTATCATCTTCTCTTCTTGAGATTTATCATCAATATCAATAGCTTGATTATGATTTTTTTAGTATTGGAGACTCTCTTTATGTTGGCAAAACTGTACCCTATTGGTCATTCTAAAAAGAGAGATTCATATGCTATCAATGTCGTTGTCTTATTATTATAGCAGAATGGAAGGATGTGAGGGGGGTTTTCATAATTCTCTATGGGTATTGCAACCATTTATGACAAAATTGTGCTAGAATATGTGGTGGTAGTTCTAGTGGATAGGGATAGGGTGATATGTTGTTGATTTTTTCTCTCATTACTATTTTTTCTACCTGGTTAAAGCCATGAACAAAAAAACATTAGTTGTTTGTTAACCACTTTAATCCCCTATTTGAAAGTGGGATGATATCTGAATGTATATTGTGGTTAGGATGCCACATACCAAAAGGAATAAGTATATGATATAGGTTCTAATGAGTATTCTTACAAAGATGGCTCACATTATACTCATTCCTGATAAAACCAATATTGAGGAGTTAGGAATTATTTATTGGAAATAGATTGTTTATTTTCACAGCGTTCAATATACTATAGTCTCGGATAGGGAACCTATTATTAGTTTTTTCTTTTGTTGAGGCCTTCAAGATTCACTATGATATTAGGATCATTTGATCTTGGGAAACCATTCGTAGTTGGATACCCAAACCTAAATAGATATACATATTCTATAATATAGGTTCCATTCATGTGTTCTCAACATTAGTAGGGATTGGGATGATCAATTGCGGATGGTTGAGTTCTATTATAACCATATTTACTAGTTCGTAATTAGGATGGATCCTTTGGAGGCCATGTATGGTTGGCCTTTTAAATATATGTTGTGTTGGTCATAGGTTGTTTAAGGTTCCATTGGTGGACCAAGATTGGTGCATGGGAAGACATCTATGATTCATCTTATTTCTCTAATAATGTTGACAGATAAAATATGATGTATGTCTTTTTCTGATCAACACTATATAACTTTGTATTTTTTAGTTGGTGATGAGGTGTTATTGAATGTTTTTCCGCCATTGGGTCATCGATGGTTATAGAGTAAAATGGTGATTTCTTCTCATTTTGTGGCACCTTTAGGGTTTGTTGTATAGTCGGAAATGTTTCTATCCATTTATCACATTCTCTACAAATTAAATCAATACATCATTTATTACATGTATCATAGCTGAGAAATTATCTCTATAATCTATATCACATTTTGAGTTGGAATAATCATGAGATGGAACCTGATTTTTCTTGGAATGAGTGTCCATTCAGGGTAGTTGATTCTAAGAGCATGGTATTTTATCGAAGTATGACACATTCAGATCGTGTTCTATAGAAGCATGATTCTAATAATAATGAGATGTGGGAATGTGAGGCACCGGTAAAAGAGTATTGTCCTTATATCTTCACAATGTTAGCTTTATCATAGGCTATCTAGGGACAGAATGTTCTTATAGTGTGGAGGTTTTAACATCCTGTTACAATTTTGATAGGAACACCTTAAAACATGTTTTAGTTTTTTCTTTTCATTATAGTTATGGGAGAAGTTTAGATTGGAAGGATACCTATAATGGTGAAGTCAAAGATTAGTTGGATTATCACCATTAAATCATCTTTTCATTTAGACATCATGAGGGTTACACACTCTGTAATAGTTTTCCACATCATGTAATGATCTGGTTAATAGGTCGTGATTGGATTCACACTTTGATGGGTATACATTATGAGTTTTAACTACACATCATGATGGAAAAAATGATCGGTTTTTAAACATGAGTATTGGTTTTTAATGAAAAATGGTTTTCATTATGATGATTACTAAATATAATTATTACACATCATATATTGGTATTAGACATCATTTATTGGTATTAAACAGTGTGTATTGGTATTACCCATTGTGAAATACCCTATATAAATTTTTAAAATAGGAAGTGTGGTTGGTTATTTATTATTGGTTACTCTCAAGTTATTTATTCCCTTACCAAATACCTTCCTGTCAGATATCAAACTTGTTCAGCCCTTCTAATTCCTTTTTTTCATTTAGACCATTGTTACACTGGTAATGTGTCTTCTGGGTTAGTGTTCTCCTTCCATAATTATATTACACTCTTTATCTTCCCAAGGTATATCATCATACAATATTCGAAATTATGGATATATTTATTGTGGTTTTGGACCATGCTTTTGGATTGTGTTTTGAGGTATCCTTCACAATCGTTCTATTTGATGGTTTTCAAGGTGAGTGCAAAGTTTCGGGAAGAGGTAGGTAGTTCCATCCTGATTAGACAAATTCATTATTCTTAAATTAAATTATATCTTTCAATTACTATTTAAAATTTAATTTCCCACATATTAATTAAATTAAATTAATATAACCAGATTCTAATGAATTGCGATATTTGAAATTGGAGTTGCATGCATATTTGAAAAAACCAAAACTCTATTGAATTGGGGAAGGTTTATTAAAATTTTATGCTTGAAATTGTTTAATTTAATTTGTTTATTTTATGGGAATTATTTCAATTAATTTTTTTAAATTAATTATGACAAATTAGTTGTGAATATAATGGAATAGTTTTTGAATAAATGATGTAATTAGAAAAATATCATAAAATGATTTGATAGAAACTGAATGATTTTATCTAGTGAATGTCCATGTTTTTTTTATTAAAACCTATTTTTATTTTAAATTTAAAAATTGTAATTTTTAAATGGAATAATGGGATTTAATTTTATTTTAAGTAATCATTAAATAAATTAAACATAATGTAATATCACATTCAAGACATAGGTAATTGTTGAGTTATTTGGATACATTCTACACTATTATAACATTTTAAACATACCTACGACAGGTCACATCCTTAATGGGAGGGTGACGAGTTTCCTCTGGCCAGTATTAGGTGGATGTGAGTATACTCATTTTATTGAGATCATTTAGGGAGTTTCAATCCTATAAATAGATGACACTATCAAACCTACGTGGAAGATGACCATGTTTCTCCCTTGTTAATTTATATTTGAAATATAAATGTATACCAATGTTGTAAAACTACATTAAATGGCTTTTATATATTTACGTAAAATGATATATTTAATTTTTTTTATTTATGCCATTGTTTTAGAAAATAATCCCTCAGTTTTAATTTAGATCCATGTATTTTAATTTATTTTCTAACATTTTGGAATTGTATAACATGTTTTAGTGAAATATGCTCCTGAATTCCAAAACCCGTCTATTTTTAAAATTAAAATCATTTCTTTGGATAATATTTTTTTTGCATATACTATGGAATATTTTGTGGTATTCTACTAGGATTTGGCACAAACCCTAATTTTTGCATTTATATTTTGAAGACTTTCTACTTTCAGGTTCAAGTTATGTGAAGGGATCTCTTAAAGGTGGATAAAGTTGTTGAGCATTGGACTTTTTGAGTTTCTCCATAGGGACCTTGGGTCATTTTTCTGTATTTTTGGTACATGGTTAGTTGTACATAGTAATTTTTTTACATGTATAATAATTATAATTTAATCCCAATAGAGTTTTTTTATTCATATTTACTATCTTGTCATACTTTTAATATGTTTTGTGGAAAAATAATTCCCAAATTCCCATTGTATGATACTAGATCTACTACCCGACCGTTGGGGATCAAGAATAGCCTTTAGGATATGTCATTTAAATCTCAGTTATCTTGTTACTAGGGTACCTATTATTTTTCATGGAAAATATTATATGTAATATTGGTATGGAGAAAAATAATTTGTAATTAAATCTTAAAAAATTCAATATTTCATGTACCACAATGATCATTTAAATATTAATCTCATAAAATAATTACATTAAAAGCAATTTTTTGAATATATAACTAAATTAAATAATGATCTGTAAATAGAAATTCATATAAACAAAATTAAATAGGGATGGTGTGTAACATCATACTACGCCTCAATGAATTTCAATTGTGACAATGTCTCTTATCTTGAGTCTGATTTATCATTTTGGTTCTTTATTTTCTGGAATAATATGCTTATGATATTTATTTAATTTCTTTAAATAAAATTAAATTTTATTATTCCATTATATATACCATAATATTTGTTTCTAAATTACTTAATTATGAATTTTCATGTTGTAATTTTTTTTGTATTGAATATTTGAGCCCAAATTGAAATTTGAAAGTCAATTATAGTCAAAGTGGACCTTAGTCAGTCATATACATAATAATATTACGGAAATAATTATCATTGTTATAAATGAATCATTAGTTTAAATTCATTCATTACACATGCAAAGGAAAAATGAACTACATTACCATCATGGAGACAGTAATCCATACATAGGCATGAAAAACATTTTAATTTTTCAACTATAATTATATAATGAATGTATGTATTATTTTGTCATTAAAAATTTACAATAACATAATTAATATCATATTACTCATTTAAAATAAACAAATATATATATATATATATATATCATCTAGGTGATTTGGTGATTAATAATGAATCTCATCACTTCATGAAGGTGATAGTGCACACATACGCAAAGATGATATTATCATTTTACTATTCATGGAATGTAGTAATATAATTGAGATATTATTCAATTATAATGATAAATATGTCATTAATATCATATTTAAAAATTAATTTCATCATTATAACCAGCCATGAAAAACTATAATCTAAAAAAAATTATATCAATTTGTGGAGGGGATAGTCTACAAGTATGCATGAACAATTAATTATTTTCCCATTGGATAAAAGTGGATATGTATTTCAGTTTTGATATTAACACAAAGGAATATACGTATATTTTTGAAACATGATATATTGTTTCAAAATCGCAAGAGAATTGTTGAATGATTCTTAAGAAGAAATAAAATAGAAACAATTATTTAAAAAGACACCTCTTCTTCAGGTTATTTCCTTTGATTATCACCTTAACACCATAAAAGATAGTGTAATCCCTAAAATAAGGACTTTAGAATGTAATGAAATTTTCTAGAAATTCATTTTATTAGATATTTTAAGATCCACATATTTTTTGATATGTGAAGAATATATATTACTGGGTCATCTTTTATAGTATACTGGAGGGGAACTCTTAGAATTCATCCAAATATTAAATTAATATAAATTTATTTTCTACTAAAAATGTATCCAATGTGATTTATTTATAAAAAAAGGTTATAGTTGATTTATAATCCCTTATCCACCAAAAAATATGAATGTTTTTATAGTTTTTAAATCCTTATAATATTTTTTACGCTTATCTTAACCTTTTAACTCCTACCAGGTTAACATGGAAATTACATATTGAGGGTTAATATAATTACCAACCAACAGACCAATAAATGAGTCGTATGAATAATTTTAGTATATATCCCATTTATTTTTTAGATATTTATATTTTTTATAATTTTATATCAGTTAGTTAAATATTATTTATTTTAAAGATTAATAATTTTATTTTAACACTACGTAATATTTATGTTTTAATAAATATAAATAAAACATGATATATCGAAAAAAAACTCCAATAAATTATCCCTAAAATTAAAAACGTTTCCATATAATTATTCAATGAATTAATTCATATCAAATTATATTTATATTAATATATATAATATTATTTATTGGATTATTCCATTATTGAAGCAAATACTACCCAGTAATTGTATAACCATTTAATTTTAATTATTTTTTATTAATATTTATAAAGGAATTACCTTGATTAATTTAATAATTATATCATTATTAATACTATTTATATTAAAATATATAACTTACATATTACCATAGAGAAAATATTTTACTTGTAAAAAACAAGTGACTGATGAAATTGGATTTTCATTGTATAAAATAATATAAATATCATAATGTCATCCATGTGGATTCATGAGGTCGTATTTCAGTCCATGGATAAGGTTAGTTTAAAAAGTACATCAAATAATATTTTTGCATGTTTTAGTGTAATTTAGAATATTATTTTTCTCTTACCTAACTGATTTACCATTAAACGTGGTAATAAAAATAATTACTAAAGCTATGATTAAATTTTTTTCAAATATTATGTTGATCCTATTAGATTTAAAATATCATTTAGATTACAACCATTTGATTCCTTTTTTAAAAATTAGAAACAATTGAGTGAATATAATTAATTTAAAATTAATATCGCTGACGTATTGATAAAATGTGTTTTTAAAGTAAAATCATTCAAATGATCAAAATGTTTTTATATCCAATTTCAATGTGAAATTGATTATAGTTCCCTAAATATGATTAAATGGTGTAATTAAATATAATTATAATTTATTGATAGTTAGAAAAATAATATCACTCAAAAAATCAATTTTATGAATAAGATGTTGAACTACTATTTTGAATTATTCACCAATCCTAAAAATATGAATGTTCATAAAAAATAATAAATATTCAAAAAATTAAATTTCAATAATGAGAATATAAATAAAAATTTTATTCTATCAAAAGGATTTTATAAATGTGACAAAAACATCATTCAAAATTGATTCTCTGTCAAGAGGTGATAAATTTTTATTTTATGAAAAAAATTATTTCATGTATAAAATTGAATTTGTTATTATATCATATATTTGAAAAATATAATATTACCAATAAAAATAATATTTAATTTTATTTATATATATATCATTAATAAAATAAAAAAATGTTATTCTATTATTTTATAAACACACTTCTTCACACTTAATTTGTTTTTTAGAAAAAAAAAGTAGCTTCTTGTTTTTTTAAAGGTTTTATTTTCATTTATAATTAATTGGTCACTAATGATTTAATGATAAATACATGAGTAAAATATATATTCATAATTCTATTAATAATATTCATATGTTCCTTTATAAATTATAGGTTATGATGATGGAATTTAAATAATCATATATAGTTGTTCTCTTAAACATGTTATAGTGCATGATGTATGACATCAAACGTAGTGTTTCCATTTAAAAATTTGTGATGTTACTAGAACTAAGGGTGGGTGCATTATCAATTTGAAAAAAAAATTATTATTGGGAGATGGAACATATTTTTAGGCAGTTTATAAATCTTATACTAAAAAACTTCATGTATTTAGAATACCTGATGTGTATTGAGTATAAGATGTGTTTGGGTTCTCTAGAACCATTTTACATAGTGGGATATGTTTTCCTAGATAAAGGGATGCCATGATTTAGGAAAATAGTAATGAATTTACATTATTTTTAAATGATGATTTTTTTTAAATAAATGAGGAATCATATCATTTGACAGAACACCACATCTCTTCTCTCACAAAGTTGTGCCAGGGCACAAGAATCCCTCTACACCACATCCTTGGATCATTTGGATCTACTCTATCTAGACCCAATTTCATTCCTCATCAGTCAGGTTGGACCTAAAATGCTAAACTACCTAATCACATTATTTCCATTAATAATTTCACTTCTTTTATTTTTCTCTATTTTCATACGATTATATTTTCCCTATATTCATTTGTATTGTCCATTTTTCCATTTTATCCCATTATAGCTATAATCAATGGCCGACAATGTATGAATGATAATCTATGAACCAATGGTTGGTGGTCAATCTTCTTTCCCTATGTTTTATCACTTCTTATATGATTTTCTTTTTTTTTCAATAGAGTACGTTTTTAGAGACACCTCCTACTATATATATTATTTAATTAATTAAAATGGATTCTTTTGATTTGTACTATTATATCAAGCTATTAATCAACACATTGAAATATTTAATTTTTTGAGCCACAACAATTGGACTTTCTTCCTCTAAGAACACAAATCCATTTTCTTTAAATTGATAAAAAATCATTGAGTTGTGTCTAATGATATATTAAATATTTTAAAATATTAATAAAAATTAATAAAATGGTTGACCATTTGCTAGAATTCCAAATTTCATTCCACAATTCCAATTGTTGAATTAAATGAATTGAATAATTTGTTTATAATATTATAAATGTATCCCCTTTCTAAATGATATGATCATTATAGTCACATAATAACCTCATCGTGTGCTAAGGAAACTACAAGGGACCCAACATAAGGATGCCTTGGATGGGCCTATCTTTCATTATAGTTATTCATTTAATGGTATTATAAACATTCCTAGGGATATACTTTATATTCTAGGAATGTTATCACCATGTTTTTTCTACCCCCATAAAATATATATCATTTCCATAGGGGTGTACTCTTGGACTTGCATGGTGGAGATATGGTTGTACCATGCATCGATTGAGACTCAAATCCGTTTATGAAATACTCAGGGTGAACACTAAGGTATTTGTGGACTTCAAAATTTTATTGAAGTGATACTTTTGATCTAATTTATCTGTCTCCTCGTATGAACTCCCTTTCCATGGTTTATTTTAGTACAGTTCACATAAGAAATTTACTTAGGATCCCATCTCCATGGATGAGATTAGAGAACGAATTCATACAATATAAATCAAGAATCCAAATTAGATAATAAGAATGTGTAATTGTAACATCAGTGATGCATCTTCCATTACATATCACATGCCTGGAGATGATATATCTTATAATTATTTAATCTTCAATCCCTTATAACATTATACCAAAGACCTTAATTTTGAATTATCTCTTTGTTCTGAGGTACATAGAAATGGACATAGCAAGTAAAATCATATGGGTATCATAAGTATAACCGAGTATGATGTATTTATTTACATATTTCCTTGAATTAATTATCATTTGAAAATTTATCATTTTATACAAATGAAATGGATTGAACTAGGAAATATTGGTTGTGGAAAATTTAGTATATCTCATAACCTTCTTGGCCCACCCTTAAAACCTTATAAGACATAGTGATTGTAAATATAGTTAATGTGAAGTATCTGGATTTCAATGATTGATTGAAAATATCATAGGGAGTACAAGATTATAGGAATAATCATATTCTCTAGATGCTCTGTGTAATAGATTTTTTAATGTTTTATAATGATTGTAGAGTACGCATGAAATCCAATGTTTCCCCATGTGCTCAATTTTTGAATATACATTTTCATCATCACACACTTTATATATATTTTTATTTTATCTTCTTATTATTTAATATTAATGGTTGATTAATGTTAATTATTTAAGATTCGACATTTTTATTATTCTTCTTTCTTTTTCGTATCTAAATTGATTACCACTTAGCTACACATTGTATCATGAAAACACAGTCTCCCCACGGACACACCCTAGGACCAATATGCTAAATAGAAGCCTATGAAATAGGTTAAGGAAATAATGAGTTCATCATTCCAACTATATTGTGGTATAATATAGTTCCTTCTTGTGTGGTATGTGAAAAAGTTGTATAAGATTATTTTTTATCCTTCAACCATATTGGTGGGTGTTGGACAAGAGATGAAGATGTAATGGAATTTTTTAATGATCATATTTTTGGATCTATATTACAGGGATTCAACGAAAACAAAAAAAGTTTGGATGTTTTTTGATGTAATGTGTCATGCATATTATGTTTTCCCAATGATATGAGGTAGTATAAAATAAATGAATCTTACTAGGTTCTTTAGGACATAATTTCGTTAAATTATTCTATGCAATTATTACATTTCAGAAGGCATTTCAGGTACTGCATGTGATATTTGTGAGTGCCTTTTTTATAATTCATTCCAATGCGCTAGTGTTTGATCTGAGAATTAAATAACTATGATAATTATGTTCAAACATCAATATAAATTCTGTTTTCCAACGTATATTAATAGTGAAATAATAATTAATCAATTATTCCACATTAGTTGGTTTGGTTGATGAATGAAAATAATAATTTATGAAGTGAGTACTTCTATGTAATTCATATTGTTGTTCATTTAATAAAATCACTATAAATGGAATTTTACATTTGTATACTAAATGTATAGGCTAGGTCATAGTTACATGAAATATAAATTTCATTTTTCAAAGAGTACAAACATATATATGTTTAGAATTATTGACACAATTAACTATAGTGAGATATATTTAACTAAGTAAATGTGGATAAATATAAATACTTTAATTTTTAAAAATAAAAATGGTTAACAGAAGATGGTGATTCCAAATGAAAATTAAAGGGTGTTTTCCTCTATAAATTTCATTTGACAATCCCTATACATGAACAACTATTTTGTTATATTATAACTTGACTATCACCTAACCATAGTAGTTGGAATTAGGATATGTCTATTATACTCTATAAAGGTCTTCTCTATCACCCGGATAAGTCTTTAGTAGTAGGAAGGGAGTTATGACTCAATTATATGAAATATTATGCCTATACTTTCATCTATTTGCTTTTCCATTATGTCATTATATCTCTTATATAGAGTGAGCATAGAAATGGTAGAGTTATGCCAACTTTATTCTTTCATCTATTGTGCCAAGAAAGTGGTGGAGAGAATTATTTATATATTGTGGATCCTTTTCCAAAAAATTTAAAACCTGAAGTGTTACCTGAGGAACATCTGGTTAATAATTTCATGGATTTTTCTACTCTATTTTTTGATTGATTTTTCTTCTTCATGTTGTCTATATAGTGTGCTCTGTTACCTTCCCCAAATTTGGAAGAGTTGACTCAATAGTTTTAGTTGAATCATCCACCAACCATCTCATGGTATGGTGGAACTCAGGGTTCTAAGTCTTGGATAGAGTCCATTTTGTCTATATTCGATCTTAAAGAGATTACTCTAGATTGTAGAGTCATGATTTCCAACCACAAGATACACAACACTGTCAAGATTTGGTTTGATATCCACATTCAGGATAGTCAATATTAGTGTAGAGTCCAAGTGGACTTCTAAAAATCCATTTTTTTCTTCTTATTTACTACAATGTTGAAAACATACAACACTCGATAGTTCATGTTCTTTTATCAAGGTGACATTTCCGTGAATAAGTATTCACACAACTTCACTGAGTTATAGTTATTTGTATTGACCCGGACATATGAAGTGCGTGGCACTTAGATATGGATTGTGGATGGGATTACATAACTTATATGATCAAATGTGAATTTATTCAAGATGAAAATTATTTTATAAATCATGTACTATACCCCCTTAAATGAATAGAGCTTGATATAATCTATCACAATGAGAAAAGGTAGTTCAGTTTATAGGATAGGATCTGGCTTATTGAGTGGCATGAAACATCATTTAAAGGGTGTAAAAGAAGATGTGCAATCTAGATGATGAATATTTGAAGCTATGTACAGTTTCATCAGTATGCAAGGTCATGGAATAAAAATCCACAGAACATGAGGAACCCAATTGAGTGTCAAGCTTTTGGTTGGATGGGTAACCATCAATGGTACTACAGATCTATTCCTACAGTGCCTAGTAAAATGGTATATGTACTGACAAAACTTTTAGGTGGTGGAAGAATAAATCCATTGTAGGCTAAAAGTTGGTCAAAATTTGTCTAAACATGTTGTTGAGGTGTTCATGGATGATTTATTTAGAACATAAGGTTTACCACTAGAAGATCAGACCATCGTAGGTTTGTTTGATTAAATATTATAATCACGAGTCATTCCATATATATTCAGTGTATCGGATTCCTAAGGTATTGTTTCCAAGTCCTTATATAGTATGGGGTACTATATTGGTATCCACTACTATATTTTCATAAATTTTGAAACAGTTTAATCAAACTCTATTTTAGTTTCTGATGAATTTCAGTTTCTAACCATACATAGATTCATTACTAGCAGTCTTCATTGAAGTCAGTGTAATGTATTCTCGAATCAGACAAGACCATTCCACCAATCATGAGATTTTGTTGAAAACAATGAGTGTGCATCATCTATATACTAACCATAGTAAATTCTGCTTCCATATTTATAAAGACCACATATTAATGAATTTTATTATAGAGGGAGTATTAACTATAAAATATGAGATAGTGACTAATGTCAGTTTCTAAGAGAATACCTATAATTTTTTTGATATACATTTATTCATGGAGATAGCTATATATTACTTAATATTCAACCATGATTCCTGACTAAAAATGTTTTGAAAATTATAGGAATTTTTTTTTTGAGAATTTCTTTTTGGAGATTATTTTTTAGAAAATGTAAGCCCCAATCGTGATGCATCCAGACCTGGGTAAGAGATATACATTTTACAATGATGCTTCTATAATATTGTTGGGATAAAATATGATCCTGGGATATTGATTTATAGAATATATTTCCCTCCAATATATAAATCATGAGTGGAACTATTATACACATGAACTTATGTAACCAACCGTGGTGAATTCCTTACACATGTGGAATCAATATTTATTAGGTTAGTGGTTTATCATTTATGTAGAACATTAATTATTAAAAAATATATCCACATAGATAAACTGGAATTTCAGGTTTCCGAAGATGGAATAATTTTGGCATTCATTCAACTTTTTGCAGGCATATACACACAAAAAAGTAATTATGTGGCTGATTCCTTAAGTTAGAAGACTCAAACATAGGTCATCCAAGAGTCCTTATGTTAGTGGATGTTTTGGTATCTATTTTCATAGATACATCAAAAGGATTAGGAACAATGCGAAAAACCATATTTTGAATATCTAGTAGTGTAATCTACACATATGAAGAGGGTACATATTAGAAAACTTTTAGATCGTAGGTTCGTTGACCTAAGGGAATGTTTCCCGAGTAATAAACCACACCCAAGATTGTTTTTTAACTAGAGTGATAACCTTATCTACTATGGGAAAAAGTGGCCACCTTATAGCATACATGAAGAGTTGATGTGAGAATCTCATGAATCTAATTGGGATGTTTATCAATGAATTAACAATTATAAATGAGATGTATGAAAATATAATTGTTGTCTCAGAATGAAGAGTAAATTTTTGTTTTCATCAATAGGTGTCCAAAATGTCAACAAGTGAAGGCACTACACTAGTGACTTGCTAGAATTTTATAGCCTCTATCTATAAAAATGTGGAAATGGGACAATTACACCATGTATTTGGTGATAGGGTTTATATGATTACCTCAAGGTAGTGATTGAATATGTGTTATTATCGATAGGATGACCAAGGGTGAACAACTCTTACTAATATGGGAAACCGTATCAGTTGATGAGATTTGAATGATATATATCTGGGGGATTATGGTATATTATTATTTCAACATCCTTTCATATCATATTTATACACATGGTTAACATAAAGGTTTTGGTTGTAGATGTAAATTTTTTTGGTTTCATAGGTTCGGTTGAGTACATGTTATCACTCTCAATCCAATGGGTAGTCCAATGGAATAATTCCAATATAGGAGGTGTAACCCCATCAGTATCCTAAATGTAACCATTAAATTATTCTTTCCATGTATTTCAATTTTGAGGATGTTGGTTGGGAGATTTTGGAGAATGTTAGGATAGTTTTGGGGATAAATGGGAGGTGCACGGGCTAAGCATGGGTTGTCCAAACTGTGTGGGATCCTAGTAGTAATTGTGCTCTTTGAGAAGTTGTTTTAGGATATTTAATGTAGTATATTTATCATGGTGTGAGCATATAAATAGCGGAAATTTGAGGAGATCATTAGAGGGTCTACCGAGGAAGCAGCGAATGCATGGTTAACACATGGTTCGTCTCACTGTGTGACTAAACCATGCACGAGGTGAATGTGAGATCCTAAAAAATTTGATCTCTAATGTCTTTTAAACAAGGTGGATTTTTTTCCTCCTATGTGACCCTCACTCAAGATTCTTATCTCTTCAATGTATGATAACCTCTCTTAATAAAATTTTATTCAATCTAGAGCACTTCCTTTTTTTAGAATCCTAATTCTTGTGGTAAGTGGATGTTCTTCACTGTTCTTGTCATGTTTTTTGGATCTATTTATCCCCTCTTCTTGGTTTATTATATATAGATCAAATGTGTGTATATATAAGATTATGGATGAAAAATATGTTTATTTTTTTCATGATCATGTTAGGGGAAGAGATCTATGGTGGATTTCTGGAATTCATACATGGTTTCAAGAGCATTCTTCATCCGCTTTTCGTTTTCTTCGAAATGGTCGAAGTATGTTGCTTCACATTGGAAATTTTTTAATTAAACTGATTAGAATTATTTCTAATTTATTATCTTATGATATATTGATTTTTAATTTTCAGTTTGATAACTATTGGAATCCCACTTTATTGTTTGTTTGGTAAAATGTGAAAATCTGAAAAACTGGGTGTTCTCAAAAAGGCTATTTGGTTCCTGATTTTAAAATGTGATCTTTAAAATTAGGATTTCTAAAATCTTGGCACATGGATTTTTTTAATATGCCATTAAAAAAATTGTTTTTTTGAAATGAATTTGTTGGCATTAATTGGCATGTTTAATTATTTTTTACGTATAGAATTAGTTTATTGAATTGGTCGAACACACATAGTTTTGGCATGGGATTTCCATGATATTTGGTTGGTGTAAATATTCAATTTGAAGGATAAAAACATGAAACACACCCATTAAATGTATGTGATGGATATGGGTCTGAGTTACCCCCATCAAAGTGGTCCATTAAGTGGCATCATAGTGGAAGGATAACTCACCACTAGTGAGTATTGGGAGGTCCATGTTGCATGCAGGGTTGGAAGTGTGGTTAAGATGAATGGTTTTTCCAAAATAATATTGATAATTTTTTATAAATCCTTATTTAGTTGTTTTTCAAGAAATGAGAATTTTTGGAAAAAGTGATAAAAATAACATTGTTTTATTCTTGGATATAATTTTTTTTGGAAGTTGTTTATTTTTAGTCACATATAGTTTTGCAGAATTGTATTATATGAATGATTTTACATAAATGTTTATAAATGTTATGTCCTAGTGGAATGAGTATGGTAGTCATTATGGAAGACATTATGAGTTTATTACACACCCCTACTTTGGATCATTGGTTCTTTTTCAAATGATATATCATGAGACATGGGGAAATGTAATGTATCACACGTATTTAGAACCAACACATGATACATGGGATGTTTGTGATGTTGAAGCCTGGAGCATAAGAATCATGGAGTCTTGGGATCATCTTTGAATTTTTAGGCATCATTCTCTTATTATGATTTATGTCGGACTCCCCATGTATTAATCATCTATTAATCATCACAAATCATATCCATCATCTCAAATTCATGTGTATTATTATGTAGTATAAATATTATTTAAGTTAATTTGTTCAAGATCTTAATTGATACACATTAAGTTTAATTACTATACACAATATTTTTATTCACTTTATAATTATTTTTTTGACAAATGATTAAGTTTTATTCATTCCATAAATATCATTGCTTATGTCTGAATGCAGATATTCTCCGATGTGTGGGACACCGTCAACAAGCAGACACCGTGAACAAGCAGACACCATGAACATGCAGACATTGTGAACAAACAAGACGCCATGACATCAATAAATTGTGACATCGAGACACCATGACATCAAGACCCCATAAACAATACACTGTGACATAAAGACACTGTGATTACCATGAGACATCATGAATAATCCGACACTATGAAGAATCTGACACCGTGACAACCATGAGACACCATGATCATAAGAAACTGTGACTATGAGACACCGTGAAGAATCAGAAAACGTGATGAATCATAAACCATGAAAATGAGACATGAATTCAAGGAGACAATGTCTCCATGACATATTATGACACCATTTATTAATCTATTTTGTCATATTTGATTAAATCTCTAATGGTTATATTTGAAGATTTTAAATGAACTTACATAATTACTGTTTTTTTGATATATAACCTGATAGTAGGAGGTACGAGGTGTAGAATCCATGAAACCTATCAGATCCATCACATGAACTCTGATATAAATGATTAGTGTGGACCAAAAACAACAGACATGAGAAGAAAAACAAGCAGGCATGAGAACGAAAAAGAAACACACTTAGAGCAATTTTTGAAGAAATTATTATCACATGAAACTCAACGCTTCTTAAGAACACATGAAGCAGACATGAATCCTACAATCGAGGACACCATCACACTTTCAATTATCAAAATGACAACATGCCAATATTGATGAATTGTGATACTCTTTATTACATATGAGGACTAGATTTCTATATCTTCTTTATTCTAGATGTCCATAGCTACAAAGACCAATGCTTAGAGAACTTCTAAACCCATATCTATATTTCTGTTCTATTCTCTACCTTTTTATTAACTATTTATAGTGTCTGTATCTTTATAACAACACACTCTGTCTCCTACATTAAACTGAATGATACATGATATCCTTTCTCAAACATCATTTTCCACTTGTGTATACCCACAGATAAGTTTGGAATAGGTCCATGTGTGGCATAGTTAATTGTTCCCACAAAGAACTATGGAAGAGGTCTCTGTACAACCTGGACAGTATTATGCACTATTGTTTAACCCAAATTTAGTGTGTGGATCAAGTTTATTTATATAAACTTCTTGGTGGAAGGTGATCACCAAGTGGATAGGATTAGGCCTCGACTTGAGACTAAACCACATGTTTCATATCAGCTGTGCTGCTTAATTTAGCCTTCTCTATTGTACTGCTTTAGTGTATAATTCAGAAATCACTAAATTAATATTGATACTTAATATTGGAATTAATTAAAAATTGTATTTTCTTTGTAGAATATATTCAAAATTAATATTGATAACAAACATTATGATTAATAAGAACTAATCGATCTTATAAGAAGTTATTTAAACAGTCAAACTCTCATAACAATATAACATTGATTGACTGGGTTGTATTTAACCTTTTGGGGAATCCTTCTTAATAATAATTTTTGAATATAATTTTTTATAGATACTCAATTAACCCCTCTTGAGTAATCTACTCCGACCAACATTTGGTATCATATGAGTTTTATTAAGACCTTGTTTAACCTTCTTCAACTGTGATTGTAGTTGTACATGGAAGATCTATATATTTCTGTTAATTATAAATTTATAACTCTCTCAAATTATTTTTGTGTTATGTACAATAGAACGGAAGGTGCTGCAACCCACATACCACCATTTTTTAATGGATCCAACTATGCTCAATGGAAAATTAAAATGAACATGCATTTAAAGAGTATGGGTTTTGAAATTTGTTCTTCCAATGTATATGAATATAAGATTCCTTCTACATATAGAATCACATGGGATGAACTTGTCCAAACTACCTACAATAACAATTGTAATGTTATGAATGCTTTATACTGATACTTAGGAGATGAAGAATTCAATGGAATTTCTGATTGTAAAACTTCCCATGAAATTTTGGATACCGTGTTTGTCTCACATGAAGTAACATATAGTGTAAAAGAATTAAGACTATATACTTATACTATTAAATATGTAAAATTTAAAATGTAACCTGATGAGCCTATCTTTGAAATGTATCTTAGGTTCAATTAGATTGTCAACACAATGATTTCTCTTCGAAGAGAAGTCGCTGCCAAGGAAAAGATCATGAGAATTCTCATATGTCTTCCTAAAATATGGAGATGATCCTCTTTCTCTATTATAGAATCACGCTACATCAGCAAGCTACCTGTAAAATAACTCATTAAGAAGATGATGATGTACGAAGAAGACATGAAATTCCATAAGGAGAATAGGATGGACCAAAAATGAAATTTGTTTCATTCAAAACCATCACCTCTAATCACAATGAAAAAGGTAAATTGGAAGCTTCTATTGAATGTTTCATTAGTGAACAATCATCACCTTACAACGATGAGGAGATAGCTCAATTAGCAAGAAGATTCATGAAATTTTTCAAGAAGAATAAATTTTTTCAAAATCCTAACATCAAGATCAAATATGACCATAAAGGATGTTAGAAAAAGGATTGGAAAAGAAGTGACAAGACTGATGAGATTGTATTCTATAAATATAGGCATAAAGTACATATCAAGGATAACTGTACAAATGTCAAGTACAAAGATATATATGAGGAAAAGAAGAATATGTATAAATATAAATGAAATAATGATGGAGTGCTTATGGGAATAGTTCAAGAGACTCAGAAACATCACATGATGAATAAGATAAAAAATCCAACACGTTTTTCATGAAAAACACTTCTGAGGAAACATTGGACTCTCTTGTACATAATGCATACAATTCTGGAGATGATAGTGACTATGAAAATATGACTAATGAAAAAATATTTGAATACATAACATTCTTGAGATAACATGAAATGAACTAAAAGAGAAATATAAATCATTGAATAAACATTGTGATCTTACTGTGACTATTAAATCTAAACTCACAACTAAAAAATAAAAAAAAACTCAGCTGCTCAAATAGAACAATATATTTAAATTGTCTAATGAGAAATTGAATAATTACCAATAAAAGATTAAAAATGTGAATGATACACTTACTCAAATTCTAGGTAAAAAAATTTCCCCATAATATAACACTAGAAATAGATATAAACCTAGAATAAGTAATATTAGCAGAAAAAATATTCTTTCTAAATATAGGATATATAACTATACTTCCAGTTCTGGACACAAATAAACTAATTCAATTTATGATTCACTTTCTACTGTTTCATGTTTTCCAGGACCAAATATATTTTACTTCTTAAATAATTCACATAATGATTATAGGAAACATATGAGGCAGATATAGGTTCCTAAAGCATTCAGTACTAATATTACTAGACCTAAACAATTATGGGCACCAAAATCTGTTTTTGCTTAATCATTTTGTAGGAATGATGCTTAAATAGTTCCTGTAAAATTTTATGGTACTTGAAAAATGGATGTTCAAGATACATGATAGAAGACTACTCGTGCTTCAAGAACCTAATAAAAATAGATGGAGGATATGTCACATTTGGTGATAATTCCCAAGAAATGATTATTGGCCTTGGCCAAATCGGTAACTCTAACTCAGTTTTAATTTCTAAATTATTGTTTGCTGATTGATTAAAATACAATCTACTTAGTATCTCACAATTATGTGATGATGGACTACATGAAATATTTCAAAATGATGATTGCAATGTTTTTAATTCTAAAGATTAATTATTATTTTCTGCATTACGAAATGAAAATGTTTACTCTTTTATCATAGATTCCTTAGCTTCTGAAAATGTTTCACGCATAAGTGTATTTTATAAAGGGTATTGGCTCAAGAATAGAAGACTATGACACTATAATATTCCCTCCCATAGAATGATCAGTAGAAAAATCATAGTTAAAGAGTTACCCAAACATGAGTTTCCAAATGAAAAACTATGCAATCCCAATCAAAAGGGAAAACAACACAAAATTTCCATCAAACCAAAGAAAGAAGTGTCAACTTCTCATCCTCTTGAAAATGTTCACGAGGATTTGTTTGGACCATCTAGAGTTTCTAGTTTAAATGGGAATCACTATGTTTATGTTCATGTAGATGAATTTTCTAGATATACATAGACCATTATTATAGCTCACAAAAGTGATGTTTGTTCCTATTTTACTAAATATGTCATGTTAGTGGAAAATTTTAGGGGACATAGAACCCTACAAGTGATTTCTAGAAAAATTCATAGGGAATATGACCTACCTATTTATTTTTTGTCTAAAGCTATCAATACAACATGATATATAATTAATAGAATCGTGATCAGGCCAAGTCTTTAAAGGACTTTTTATGAGTTATTGAACAATAAAAAATCCAAGGTTAACTAGGTCAAAGTTTATGGTTGCAAATTATATATTTTTAATACTGAGGATAATCTTAAAAAAATTTCATCCAAGAGTGATGAAGGTATATTTTTTTGGAAATTCCATGTCTAGTAAAGCCTATAGAGTGTACAATAAAAGAACTAAATATGTTGAAGAATCTGTCTATGTCAAATTTGATGAAGCATATCCACATGAGCCTAAAACCAATCTAGAGAACCTAGAAGATGATGTATCAAATCATAACATTAATTCAAAATTTCCACACCATTCTGTGAAAGAATCTATGAAGACATCCAGTTCTAGAAATTCCATAAACTCATGTCATAATGAACCGGAACATGTTGATGAACCTGAAATCACTAGTCCCTCCTTTTACAGAGCAGTTAAAACTCTTAAGTACCATCATTTAGATGTTGTGGTAGGAGACGTTGACAAAGGAACTCAAACTATTGATTCTCTTAGAAATCAGGTTCTACATCAGGTCTTTTTGTCACAACATGAACCTAAAAACATTAATGATTTATCAATGATGCATTTTCGGTGATGTATATGCAAGAAAAACATAATCAGTTATAAAGAAACAATGTTTGGAATCTTTTTGAATGAACTAAATATACATTCACTATAGGTAATAAATGGGTGTTTAGAAAAATGGTAGATGAAGCTGGTAACATAGTTAGAAACAAGGCTAGATTGGTTGCACACGACTATAGTCTGGAGGAATGAATTTACTAGGAGGAGACCTTTGCACCGGTAGCTAGACATGAAGCCATCAGAATCCTTCTTTATTATGCTGCACATTTGAATTAAAAATTATATCAAATGGATGTTAAGAGTTCATTCATTAAGGGGTAAATAGATTAGGATTCCTTTGTTGAACAACCACCTGGATTTTCAAACCCCCATTTTCGAAATCATATTTTTAAATTATCAAATCCTTATACTGTTTAAAACATGCTCCAAGAGCGTGGAATGATAGGTTGAGTACTTTTATTATTTCCAAAGGTTTTATAAAAGGAATAGTTCATCCTTCCCTATTTATAAAACGATTTTCTAATTATAATTTAGTTGTTAAAATCTTTGTACATGAAATTATCATTGGATCTTCCAAAAATTCTATATGTATTGATTTTTCTAAAATGATGCAATATTATTTTGAAATGAGTTTAATGGGTGAAGTAAAAAAATTTCTCGAATTTCAAAATATTTCAAAATAATGTTGTTATTATTTTAACACAATGTAGATATACTAGAGATCATCTAAAATTCTTTGGATTGGATAGCACAAAAAGTTGTGACACTCCGATGAGTACCACTTGTATATTCGATCTTGATGAAGATGGAAAATCTATTGATCAAACCACTTATAAAGGAATGATTGGAAGTTTACTCTACTTAAATGCTAGTTGACCTAACATTATGTTTATTGTGTGTATGTGTGATCATTTCATGCAAATTCAATGGAATCTCATTTAAATTTTACGAATAGAATTTTCAAATACCTCAAGAAAACACCCTATCTTGGACTGTTATACCTCAGAAGATAATCATTTGAATTAGTTAGTTATTCTGATGCTAACTTCAGTGGTTGTACGTTAGATTGAAAAAGCACCTCTAGAACATGTCACCTTTTAGGCAATTCAGTAGTAGCATGCTGAATATATCACTACTGGCAGGTGTTGGGCACAAATATTGTAAATGAAACACACATTACTAGATTATGGATATAAATTCAAGCATGTACCTATAAATTGTGACTACAAAAGTGCTATTAACATCTCAAAAAACACCTATTTCACATTCTAGGACACTGAATATTGATGTTAGACATCAATTTTTGAGAGTTCATTATAAAAAATTTGATATATCTTTGTAATTCATTGGTACTGAGTATCATCTTGCTGATATATTTACCAACCATTAAATTTTCAATGAATAGACTACGCCGTACATGAATTTAGAATTTTAAATCATAAGTAATTATCTTACAGTTTTATGTCTTACTGTTTTATATATTATTGTTTTATATCTTATTGTTTCATGTTTACAGTCTCATAGTTAGTATTTCGTGATTACTATCTGACATTAAATGTCTCACTGAAAAATTCAGTCATTGTCTCACCGTAAAATTCAGTCACTGTCTCACCATTAAAATTCAGTCATTGTCTCACTGTAAGGATCAGTCACTATCTCACCATAAATACCTGATACAGTCTCACAGTAATGATTTTTTTTATTTACAAATCAAAAACTTTATCGTAGTAATTATTCATTTCACCTTTTATTTTCCCACGCTTTTACTTTTGTGATGTTTGTTATTATTAAATGATAAAATAAAGGTTGTGTCACTTGTCCATTGATCAAGCATTCTTCTATTCACACAATTTTTAATCCTTCTTGAATCATTCAACCATTATCTCTATCTCAAACTTTCCGTGAATGCCCAGGATGAAACTCCCTTCATCTTCAACTCCTATGAAACATATCTCAAAGAAGATGAGGATTTCTCCTAAGCTGGCACTCGAAGGTCCTCTAAATCCAAATCTCGTGAAACGAGTAGTATTATCTGGTAAAGAGATATTCCTTAAGTGGCTTGTGTCACGTAAGTCTCTGGTTTTGAATGTTTTAATATATTATGGCTGGTTATAATGGTTTTTGAATAAATATAGAGCTATATACCCTACGATTTTGGCCCAATTTTATCAGTATTTTCAGTTCTCCTTTTATTCTAAAGATGGTTAAACTGTGAGAGGTTGGATAAATGGCTAGATATTCTCATTCCATTCGTGGTTATGGGTTGTATGCCTTAGGATACCTCGTGAAGGAATCTGTGAGGACTATCAGAGAGGACCTCCACCTTCTAGTGAATTCATTGTTTTGAAAGTTGCTCAGAAAAGAATAACTAGAAATGAAAACATGAGGAGAGCCATTTCTGCTGAACTGGATTATGAAACTAGACATTTGTTTTAAGTTTATACTGAATGTTATTAGCCCAAAAAAAGATGATTTTTCTATACTGAAATTTCAGGATGTGTTTCTAATTAATCATCCGGAAAATGGGTATAAGATCAACCTTTTTAAGTATATCATACATCATATGTGTGAGCTGATCAAAACCACAACCTAGAAAACCTCACTATTTTATTTTTTTTCTTATCCCAGCCATGGTTCATGCCAAAGGTATGGTTGGTCCTAATGAATTTGTTTACAAGGACTATGAGTTTTTATTTTCAAAATTCATTATCAAGAGGTTGAAAATCAACATGAATCATTAAAAAAAGGAATTGGTGGAATACAATGATAGGATTTATGAAAATTTAAGTTTAGTGGAACATCTTTCAAAACCAAAAAATATTGTTGATCCTAGTTTGGAACCAAATAAAGTTGTTTAGAATTCTAAAGAATAAGAAGAATAAGAGGCTGTTGTGCCTCCCATGGGAACTTTTTTTGATAAGAAAAATAGTACTCGTGTCCCTCATGTACTATTTGAAAAGGAATTCCCTTATTCTAATGATTTTGTTTCTGAATATGATTCTTCTAAATATGTTGTTAATATAGTAGATTAACCAGAAGTTGAAAGAGAATATTTTGTCAAAGAAACCGAAAGTAATTCTATTGAAGATCTTGTTGAAGAATAATTACCTACTTTGCAAGAAGCAGACCTTGAGGAACTCCCAGTGAGACAATTTGTTCTTAATGTCATAGAACTAGATCAAGCCTCTAAGCCTATCAGTCATGAGAATTTTGCAACAGTTGAGGGGGAGAAACCCCAGAATCTAGATTCTTCTGATGTACTAAACCAGATTGATCTAAGCCCTGTAGACACTCGATATAAATTCCCAACCTTTTTTGATGTGAATGACTACTATGTAGTCTGAGTAAAAGGCCTTGAACTTTACACTATTTTACAATTGATATTTTTCTCTAATCATTCCCATTAAAATGAAAATGAGCCTGTATCAGTCTCTATCTCTAAACATTCACCAGAACAATCATCCTTAGTTAGTAAAGATGATCTGAAATAATTGGGAACTACACTTTTGGATGGAGTTGAAAAACTCTTGAATACCCAACTGGATCCTGTATAAAATTTAAGTGTGGGATATGAATCACTATTGTGGGAAAAAGTTATTTGGAAAATTCAACCCAAAATTATTCATGAGATTCAAGATGTCAGATTTGAAAAGAGATTGCTTAGTGATGATGTGAAGACTCAAAGAGTTATGATTGAATACATGCAGAATTTTGTGAATTCGAAATTAGAGCTTGCTTCTCATCCTGTAGAGCATGTTTTTCATTAACCCCCATAGAATTTTGTCTCTCAGATTCAACCTAATTTATCTTCCTTAGCTGAAATAGTGGCAGAAAAAAAAATTGTGAAATAAATGATTGATCATGTGGTTAATCATAACAAGCTCACTAATGATTATATAGGGTCCCTTCAAAAGTGCTAAATCAAAAGAAATGTCTAACCTCATATGTCCCTGCATCCAAAACATCTATATAATCATCCCAATTTTCCTTAGACAATGACCCTCTCAGAACAGTGGTCAAAGAAGAACTTCGGACTATGATTAGTGATTTCAATAAAAATTATCTATCTCAAGTTATTATGAAAATTGAAATAATTCTTGATCTGGCCCAAATACATTCCATAATTTCTAAGGATGCTCAAAAAGAAATTTACATGAAAGAGGATTTCTACTTCAATAGAATCTTCTCAAAGACTGACATGACCAATCATTTCAAATGTCTTGTATAAAATCGGAGTATTCTTCATGATACTCAAGAATTTAAGACTGAAGTCCAAAATCTCATAGAGTTCACTCGTCTATTGGAAATTTTTATGGAAAACAAGGATTACATCGAGAAAGTTATGCAGTATGGTGGATAGATCATTGTGGATTTTATTAAGCTTATGAGGCCCTATCTTCATGTACATAATAAAACCATTTTTTCTCCTGTGGCTTCCCCTCTGAGACCCGGTTTTCCTACATTATCCTCTTCCCTAGCCTCCACATCTATGTCTATCGGTCAAGCAATAAGTTAGAACATGCATGTGATCCTTGATAAACCAATGCATCATTCTTCTAGTGCACCTACTCTAGCTCCATATATCTTTGAAACTCTTCCTTTAACTTCTCTATAAACCACCTCACTACATTCTTCTACCTCAACCTATATTCCATTGGCTTCATCTTTTGCTACTTATGCTATGTGCAAAGAAAATACCATCCAGTGAAGAAGGAAAATGCTTACGCTTTATTTATGGGAGTCTAGTTAAATTTGTTTTACTTGTTGTAATTATCATCTTTTTATCTAATAATTTATTCCCTATTCTTGCCTCTTTTCTCTCTATTTTTCATGCTATTTTTTTATAAACATAAAAGGGGGAGAAATATATTCAAACTATACTGTTAGAACAAATATACACTTTAAATATACATTATTTGTGATCATTAAAAATGGGGAGATTGTTGGAATCCTCTTGTTTTAATCATGTTTTAATGCTCACAAATCATATTCATTATCTAAAATTCATCTGTTCTATTGTTTAGTATTTTTATGAATTATGTAAAGCCATTAAAGATCTTAATTTCTATACATTAAGTATAATTACTATACACTATGTCTTAACTCACTTTTTAAGAATTTTTCTGACAAAATATTATCTTTAAATCATTCCATAAATATCACTTCTTAAATTTGAATATAGATATATTCCGAAGTGTGAGACACTGTGAACAAGAAGACACCATGAACAAGAAGACACTGTGAACAAGAAGACATCGTGAACAAACAAGAGAATGTGACATCAAGACACCATGACATCAAGACACTGTAAACAATACATTGTTAAATCCTGACACCGTGACATCCAGACACAATGACAACCATGAGACACCATGAAGAATCAGACACCATGAACAATCAGAAACCAAGACCATGTGACACCAGATTAAGGAGACACAATCTCCATGAAATATTGTGACACTATCTCTTAATCTGTTTTCACATTTTTGATTTAATATCTGACGGTCATATTTTATGATTTTAAATGAACATAAATAATTAATGTTTCTTTTTAGAAATTTCACCTTTCAATACGAGGTACGAGGTTCAGAATCCATAAAACCTATTGGATAAAACACATGCACTCCGAGATAAAAGAGTAGTGCGGCCTGGAAACAACAGACATGAAATGAAAAACTAGCATACATTACCACAACAACGAAGGACACGCATGGAGAAATTTTTTATGATAGGATTATCACATGAAACATAAAAATTATGAGGAATACACAAAGCATGCTTGAATCCTATAATCCGGGATACCTTCTCATTATCAAACACCATAATGAACAAACACCAATATTGATGGCTTGCGACACTCTGTTATCCATAAGAGGACTAGATTTTTGCATCTGCTTTATTCCAGAAGTCCAAATCTACAAAGACCAACACTCAGAGAACTTCTAAACCCATATCTATATTTCTGCTCTGTTTTGTATCTTCTAATTAACTTTCGTGTAGTGTTTGTATCTGTATAACAGCACAATCTGTCTCCTGCATTAAACTGAAGGATGTAAGATATCCATTCTCAATCATCATTTTTACACTTTTATATACCCACAGATAAGTCTAGAAGAGGTCCATGTGTGGAATGATTGTCTGAACTGTGATGTGAAATGTTGTTTAACCCCTATCCAGGGTGTGGATCAAGTTTATTTATATAAACTTCTTGGTGGAAGTTGATCACCTAGTGGAGTGGATTAGGTCTCGTCTCGAGACTAAACCACGTGTTTCATATCCGATGTGCTTCTAAATTTATTCTTCCTTGTTTTGCTGATTTACTATATAAATCATAAATCACTAAATTCACTTTGATTGTTAATCTTGGAAATATGTTATAATTGTTTTGTCTTAGTAAAATAGCTTCAAAAGATATATTAATAATTTACATTAAGATTACTGAGAACTAATCAATCTTTTATGAGGTTATTTAAATAGTCAAACTAACATAATAGTATAACCTTGATTAACTGGGATATATTTACCCTTTTGGGCATACCTTTTTTAGAATACTTTTTAAAAAGAAATTTTTATAGATACTCAATTCACCCCCTCTTGAGTAATCTACCCTGACAAACAATTTATGACTAATTTTCCTTCATATGTTTTACACATTTATTGGTTTTATTATAAAGTATACGGTTTATTTCTATTTTAATTAGTGGGGAATCATATGGTGGTTGTTAGATTATGGTTAATGGTTATGGGTTTATTCCTAATGTGTAAATCATCCACCACATGTATTGAAACCCCTTGGAAATTATATACAAACTTTTTGGTCTTGGGGATTTCTTTTAAAGACAGGTAATGGCTTGTCTCTCTCTCAATCCAATGATTATAATTCGGTCATTACAAATGGTTTTATCTTGTTAGGTTCATTCCAAATAATTGGTATTCAGTTTATTGGTGTTGGAGTTGAATTCATTATTATATATTCCATGGTTTAGAATCATATAAAGGAGTAGGGTTGTCGGGTATTGAAATGTTGAGCATAAAAATTCATTGCTAACATTTTTATGTTGAAATTCAAGTTACTAGGATGTTTGGTACATATGGTTTTTGTATAAATTTAATGGATATTGGAATATCATTAGCATGGGTCTAGCTAATAATACAAACATGATATAAATTATATTAATAAATTCCCACAAGGATTGAATATTTCACTTTGGATAAATTATATATGATGTTATTCATTGAATTATTTTATTAGAATGTTGAAAATGTTATAAAATGTAATTTTTTGATAATTTTATGGTTGGAGAATTTTGAAAATGGTTTTTTTTTCAAAAGAAATATTGGATTTTGTCAAAAATGATTAAACATGGAAATGATTGATTTTGAATAGTAATGTTATTACAGTTGAGGTTATGGAATTTTAAATCCTAAGACATCAGTTTTTAGAGATGAGATTTATATAGTTTTTTCAATAGAAAATGGCACATGTATGAATTTAAGAATTCAACCAAAATATGATACATAGATTTTGGTTGCACCTACAAAATAGGTGAACTAAGCATTTCTTTAGAGTATCATCCAGGATTTCAAGTTGTCGACATAAAAAACCCAATGGATTAGCCAAGACATGTGGATACCTCTACCCAATTTATAATGAAAATCCACCAATTTTTTTGGGGTGACTTAGAACATGAAATGGTTGAGGTGTGGCTGAATATGACGAATCATATCTTCAATTTCAATAGCACTCTAGTGGAGTTGAAATTAAATTAGGCATAAAATATGCTCGAGGATCTTGCAATCCAATGGTGGGACCTAATGATATAAGGATTATCTAGATCCTGGACCTAGTTAGGAGGATTTTAAATAATTTTCCAAAAACTAATTCTATCCTAACATATTCGAGATCCAGAAAATGAAATAATTCATCATCATAATGTAGAAAATTCTCTATGTCATAGAATATGTGGCTAAATTAGCAAATTTAGTGATATATTCACACAATGATGCAGCCTGTGTGGACTTGAAGGAATGAATATTAAATTCAATGTAAAAGAAAAATATTTTATTGAATATTGAGGAGATATATTTCATGGAGTATACCGATATTTTAAATAGAGTGATGTTGGATAAGAGATGTACCTGAGGAGATATGGGAAGAAGATGAATGATTATTCAATTTCTAAATGGTGGGATATCGAATAATGGTAGCAAGAAGATGAGGGATACCCATTCCCAAGGTGGGAGAGGGACTCAAAATCACATGGTTGGATTAGTGAACCTTCTTTCACACTCCAATAGCAAAATGGGCTATTTCCAATGTGGATCACTTGTGCACATAAAGTGACAGTGTACAAAACAACCTAGAGTATGTAAAAAATATGATTAACTGGGCCATATTCATTAGTATTGTCACTGTGCTCTGAGGGCATGTGCTCAAGACACTTCTCAGCTATCACAAGAATCATATGCTTCGATAGAGATAGGGTAGCAGAATTAGTCTCAACAAAATAATAGACAAGGTAGGGTGACACTATAAACACCATGACCCAAAAATTTGGGAAATTTCAATAAATAAATGAAGAAAAATTTATAGAAATGACGTAATTAAATAACGTTGTGAATGAGATTTTGGATGATCAAGCTAGACCGTATACTGTGAATGCCCTGATTCTATTAAATTCTACCTTTAGAAAAGTGTTTTTTTATACTCTTGTATTTTATTTCTTCATTGCTTCTTATGTTGTTAATTTTATAGGTTTAAAACTCAATTTGATGCTACCTAGTATAATATATGAAACTCCTCTCAGAAAAATAGTATGTTGAGCCAATATATTTAGAGCATGTTTTATAAATGTTGACATATTTGAGAATAAATGGAATTTCTCAGAGTTGGATATAGATATATTTTATTTTATTCTGTATATGGATTGGTTGACAATTATCAAGACTCACATAAAGAATTATAGAATAATGGTGAGATTTGCGACTGAGTATGGAAATAAGAACCTATTTAGAGGACAAAGTGTTGTATAGACAGGTTAAACGGGCTTGTTGGTAGTAGTAGTTGAAACAATTCCTTACTAGTTTATTATGTTTATTGTGGCATCAATAGAAGAGATCAAGGATATCAATTTTCATATAGTGGTGGATAAATTTATATATGTATTTCCCAATAATTTCTCAATGGTACCACCTATAATATAAGTGATTTTTATGAATTTTCTCTTCCTAGGGACTAGTCCTACATTCATTCCATCATATTGGATGACACCAAAAGAGTTAATAGATTTTAAAGTGCAGTGGGAAGTGAAATAAAGAAATGGTTTCATTCAGATAATCATATATCCTTGGGTGGCACCAATCTTGTACATGATTAAAGGAGATGAAACTATAAAGTTGTTTGTAGGTTATCAAAATCAGAACCATTTTACTATAACAAATACACGTAAAGACCTGACCCCGGTTTCCTAGAGCTGATACCTTATTTTATTACAATGGAATTCAAACAAGTAATATGATTCCTGAAGGTCTCCATTTTTTTAGCTTTTGAAACATGATTCATACATAATTTCATCATCATAACATGAAACCAGAAAAAAAAATAGAAACTCTTTTGACAACATCCATAACTCCTTTGTTATTTCTAAAACTCATTCATAATATACCTCTTTATGTCATGGAATCAATAAAACATAAGAAAAGGAGAGTTATAATACTCATTAAGGGTACATAATATAGTGGAAGAGATCATTAAAATTAACATTTATCTTGGTGAATAACAAAGTCCACATGCCTTTAAAAATTGAACTTGAACACATTTTGGAAGTTATAAGATCTGAATAAATAATTCCAAAATAAAACATAATCATTGATTTTCTACTCGTAAAATAACCTCATCAACATTCAATTACTAGTTTCATAATGATTTAATGAATAATTTCAGACATCATAACTATACCATGAAGCCCTCATGGAAAGAACATAAGAAATCATTTTTTCTAGGCCCGGTTCCAAGACTATAGATTGGCTCATGATACCTATAGATGTACTGAGGAACTATAGAGGAATCCACCCATTAAATACTAATTCTGATGAATTTTTCATTTGAATGGTTATAAAATTAAACAATATATACATTCATATTTAAACTAACATATTAAATCTCAATAATTTTTCCAAACATTATGCAAAAACACTAACCATTCTGAGTAAATTGGTGAATGGTTTTAAGATAGCTCATCCAATGTCAAACTAATCATAAACCATTACATAAAATATGGTATATGAGATCACAAAATATTGATCCCAAAAATATATAATAATAAACATGTGAATTAAAAGAGATTAAGATACTCTTATAAAATCACCAGCAATTCTTGGGATAAATACTCTTTTACATTGACATGAAGAGTTCATTTGGAATAGTATTTATATAAAACTATAAGTGAATTAAGATATTATTTTTATAATAAATTTTTTTTTTATAATTTTAATGGTATCTAAAATAGATTATAGAGTGTCCTTGAAAATATGTAAAAATTTGGGAAATTCCATTTAATCTGGCTTGAATTTTGGGAAAAATTACAAAAATATCCTTCTAAAAAACATAACTCCCCATAAAAGAAAGTATTATTATGGTTGGTAAAAATAAATAAATCATTCTCACAGAATGTTAGAGAAGTACATATGAATAAATAAACATTTAGAACCTCATATACATGTAATAAATTTTTTTATGAATTTTTTACGTTCATTCGTGGTTTTTGGTGGGTTCAGAGATTTAATTTCATTGTTTGGTTGTGTTTTCATCCTTGGTTTTCATGATTGGTTTACATATATTCATGTATGGATAAAAATGTGGAATTAGAGTGGTTTCCATAAAATATGTTGTATGTTGTTAGTGAACCAAAAAAATATTTCATTTTCATAAAATTGGATTTTTATTGGGAGTGAAGATGAATCATTACATAAAACCTTAATGAAAATTGATTGTTTTAATGGGTGATTATTGATCAAAACAAACTCATTTTGATTTATAAATTAATATCATGTGTAAAAATGAATTTCAGAACAGTAAATAAGTTATAATTCACATATTATTGTCTGTTTTAACTATCAAAAGTGTTTCAGGACCATAATTGAATACGAAAATAAAAATTGAAAACCTATTTTCCATGAATATGATAAATTAACACATCTCTGATGGTGTTTTCATTTCTTATATACAAGATGAGAAAAGTAGAGATAATGAAGAATTATTCCATTTTGTAAAAAACATCCCAGTACAAGTTTGTTACTAGAGTTATCTCAAAATTGGATGAAATGATGTGAGGAAAGAAAATGACAAGAAAGAAACATGAAATAATGTAAATTTAAATGGGAATTTACCTCTTGAAGTATCCTTCCTTAATATTCACTTTAAGGGAATGGTTTTGGCATTTTTATCAGACAAAGGGTTGATAGATGAAGGGGAGGTCTTTGGGAGGATAATTAAGTAGAATTTAGACAAGGCACAAGGATTTAGATGAGTTAGGAGAAGAGGGAGTGGGGGATTTATAGTGGAGGGGAGGGGTGATGGTGAATATCCTATTCATTATTAAATTCTTTCCAACAGGACAACTAATCTCACTTATTTATATTACTAATAATAGTTATAAGTTCATTTGAGTTCATACCAAGTGTGACTAGATCACTCATGATTCTATAAATAGTGTGTTTAAGTGATAATGTATATATATATTTTAAATTACAATATTTCATTATTCATCTAAATTTTGAGTATTTCAAAAAAATATTAAAAACACAAAATAACCATATTTCACCACGAAAAATTCAAAAATTAAATCCATTTCATGAAATTAATTTCCTAAATATGAAGTATTTAATTTTTAAATAAAATAATATTTTATTCCAAAAATAAGTATTTTAAAATGATTATTAATTTCATATCACATTGAAAAATTAATCAATATCTCATTATATTATATCCATAATAAAATAAAATAATAATATGATTTACTATTCATTAGTGTCATATTACTTTTCATAAGGGTACATTACTATTAACTGAAAATAATGTTTGTTGTATCAAAATCAAATTAGTATATTAAACACAATTAAATATGTTAGTTTTTTCACATTCAAATAATTGAGGTGGGAAAATTTTGTTTAATAGATAGGTTATAAAAAAGAGTTGGTTATTAGAGGCTTAGTATCTCATGCATTCACTAATAAATTTTCTTGAAAAATATTTCGGTGTTTCATTATCCCCTCTAAAAAAATTACAACATTAAAATTCACCATATGCTTCCTCATAAAAATATTTTTGTAGGTCTTTATTATATGCTCCTATGGCTCCCATGTTGCCTCTATAATTTTAGGATTTTTTTAAATAAACTTTACCTTTCAATTAAATCTATTCCTCATCACCTATTCCTTATTGTATAGAATCTAGATAGGATATTTATAGTAAGAAATGTCAGGTTCCAATTCTATTCCTTCTATTGTGTGGATATGTCTTGGTTATGGAATGTACATTCACACTAGAACACACTATTGACTTTAGATAGCTAGGCTACATAGCCAAATGATATGCAACATCTCAAATTCTCCCTATAGTTTCCAATGGTTTAGTGTACCTAGAGATCAGTTTCCCTTTCTTCCCAAATATTATAACACAATTACATGGATAAATGTTCACAAAAATGTGATCTTCCACATTAAATTCCTAATCCTTCCCTCAATTATCATCATATCTATTTTTCCTACTTAGAGATTCATTAAAATGAGTTTTAATGGTTGTTACTTTTTGTTGTTTTCTCTATAAAATTTGTGCCCACATTCTTCTTTTCTCTATCTTCATCCCAATATGTTGGTGTGCGACATCTCTATCTATAGAATTCTTCATATGGTGACATTAGAATAATTAAATGGATAACATTATTTTAGGAAAAATCCACTAAAGGTAAATATTGAACCAGCATACATTGAATGTCAAGTGAACATGATCTCAAAATATCCTCTATGGTTTGGATCATTGTCTTTTGTTTCCCATTTGATTGTGGGTAGTAAGAACTACTCAAAAAATGCTATGTATTCAAATATTTCTAATGAACTTTCTATAATTTTGAAGTCAAACAAGGATCATGATCAAACACAATTGAGTAAGGTACTCCATTATGTCTCACATCAACATTGATACAGATCTTTGGTTGGAGATAAAATAGAAAATCCCCTCTTATTCTAGGGAAATGTCTATATTTCATAACTCAATAAAAAATTTCCCATATTGAGTCATTATTTGTTGGCATATTGGGTAATCTAGTGAAGAAATACATAGTGATGTCATTCCATTTCGATGAAAAAATATGTAGAGGTGCATGATTCCTTTAGGATGTTGTCTTTCATCCTTCACTTGTTGAAAGACTAATCATTTTGGAGCATAATCAGTAAATTTCAAATTTATTTTATCTCAAAATAATGTTTCTTAATATCTCTTTATATGTATTGCTACTTGGATATATAGGGAAATTTGAACTATGTGAATCATCCAATAACTCCCTTTTCGTCTGGGGTTTAGCTGAAACTCAATGCCACTTCCCAAATTTCATAATTCCAACTTCACACACGAAGTCAACCAACTTCCAATCATTCACATGATAATTTTTTTATATGTTCTAATTATTAGGCTGAGAATTTTTAATCCATTCTAGTCGTGATGGTAGGGAAACCAAATGGAAGGGTATTAATGTTTCAACTTCTATTATAATTTCTATATCCATCTTTACAAGATCCAGAAACACATGATCCCTTTAAATCCTCATTTTGATTAGGACTCCATGATCAATCCTTCTCAATGCATAAACTACCTTATTTTCTTTTCATGGGTGGTAGTGTTTGAAATATTCATAATCCATGTGTATTTCAAGAAATAACCTTTTCCTCATGTTGAGTTTAATATGTGAGAAGATATGTTTCATTCACTTATGATCCGTACATATATATATATATCACATTTTTCTCAACAATGATAATGTCTTCATATCGTTAAAAAAAATTATAAATGCTAACGGAAGATCATGAGTATGATATTTTTGTTGATAATTTTTTAACTACTTTGATACATGGGCAATAACTATATCATTTTACATCAGGAGACAACCAAGTCTTTTCCTTGATGTGTCACTATAGATTATGAACCCAGCATTCCCCAATGGTAGAGTACGGATCAAATATTTCACTAATCTCCTCTTAAATTCCTCAAAAAAATTCCTTGCATTCGTTTCTCCATATAAACTAACATATTTTATTGTAATCATGGTCATTTGGTTGGATAAATGGTTAATGTTATGAATGAATCAGTGATAATGACCAAATAAACCTATAAAACTACGTACATCTGTTATGTTCGTTGGAGTTGGAAAATCATGCACAACATTTTTCGTAGAATCAACATATATTCAATCCATAGAGAAAATGTGGCCATGAAATGAAACTGATTGACGCTGAACCACACACTTGTTAAAAATCAAATATAATTCATTTCTTCTACGAGTATTTAGAATAGTACCCAAGTGATTTTAATGATCTGCCTAATTTTTATAGTAGACCATGATATAATTAGTAAATTCCATCGCAAAACCATATTTATATTCATTGAAAACACTATTAATTAGATCTATGTAAATATATGGTGCATTAGAAATTCTAAAATTCATAAATATAAACTCAAGTTTTCCATACATAGTTCAAAATGATGTCTTTGGAATGTCTTCCTTCTTTACTCTCAACTGATGATATGCATATCAAAGGTCAATCATTGAAAAAATAATTATCTCCATGAAGTTGATGAAATAAATCATGAATGCAATGTGGGGGATACTTGTAATTTTTTTTTATATCATTGTTATCTCATTATTCAATTCACACCCTCATTAATCCGAATTTCTTCTTAATGAAAAGGAAAAGGGCTCCACCTGGAAAAATAATCATCTGGGTAAATTGTTTATCACCCAATTAATCTAGTTGTTTCTTAAATTAAACTAATTCCATAGTTTAAAATCTGTAATGGGTCTTCGATATATGGATTGAATTAGGAATTAAGTCATTAGAAAACTCAATTTACCACTCCGGTGGATGTATTGGTAAATCATCTGGAAACACATCAATATATTAATGCACATTAGGTATGTCCTCAATTTAAAAATTACATTCCTCACCTACAGTATTTGAATTCACTTACTCTCTAATATTTTAATTTAGTAGAGCTAATGAGTGTTGATCTAGATGATAATCAGATGGTGATGTTTCATCCCTAAATATAACGGATTCATCATCATCCTCAAAAAGTGCAACCTCCTTCTTCTTGAAATTAATTTCACATCTCGGTTTGAAATCCAATCCATAACCAAGAATATAACAAATTCAATCATGGTAAGGATAATAAAATCAGCATATATCGTAATTTTAAAATCCATAATGGGGACTTCTTGATACAACATTGTTACAATGATACTTTCCTTATGAGTTTTGAATGAAATCTCTCTTATTAAATAAAATTGAAAATATATAATTTTCTTGGAAAACAAGAAAGATAAGAAAGAATTAGATTATCCGTAGTCAAATAATGCAATGGATATGATTGATAAAACCACTAATGTACCTTCCACCACATCATTAGAGAATTCAATATTAGCGGTTGGGATCAAATAATCATGGTATTTCTACCTTGGAATTTTTGGGGACCGTTTCATTAATGCATAAGTCAATAATTTGATTAATGTACCCTCTCCTGATACTTTTAGTATTGAATATTTGTATCTTCCTTCGTCCCCTTAAAATCCTTAGATAGGTGGAATTTTTCTCCACATTGTAACAAACACCCATACCCTTCATCCAAGTCCCACAGTGTCTCTTCCCACCATTATCATAGGGTGTGGGGTCAACTCTTCCCTTGTTACCCAATTCCATATTTTGTTTTGTAGAGTTTTAAGAATCTCTCTTCTTATGTTTTATTGTATTCAAATAATGTGAATTAGATAATTCCTTTTCCATATTTATAACACATGGCACTACGTCTTTATATGATGACAAACATTTCCAGACATGATCCCTTTGGATGGGTGTTTTTATACCAATAATGAATTGATAAATCATTCCTCTTTGATTTTGTATGTAATTTGTAAAAATTCTTTCTAACCATGTTACGTTAGCTTAATACTTTGCAACATTTTCAACAACATTTTTCCTTAGATTCAGAAAATACCTTTCCATATCCTCTCGTTGTTCAAAAGGGATGTTTTTTATGAATATTTCCTTAAAATCCATCCATTTCATTTGATCAATTTATTACTCCTCCTTTTGTTTGGGATTAATGACCTCCACTGATCTGTATCTCCAGATAGTTGATAAATTTCCATGACAAACTTCTCCCTTTCATTACATCCCAAATCGAGACACATCTACTCTAATGAAACTATCAACTAGTCTACTAGGAATGTTTTTAGTCTGATTATATTATGGAGGTAATTTTCAAATTAAAGAGTCTAACATGGTTTTCCCATGTTATGCATCCAGATGATCAATATGGAAAAGGTTGTTATTCATAAACTAAGTCAGTTATCCCATTATAGCTATATCTTTCTCACCAACAGTGACACATCAAGATCCAACATCATTGTGCTATGTCAGAGGAAAATCCTTACATGGGGCATGCACATTCATGTGGTTTCATTTCTATTCATTAGGAACCATTTTAGAATAATTTAATACACTAAATTGGATTACGAAACACAATGTATAACCTCAATGTCAAAAATACGTAGAATAAATTAAAAATCAATAAAAAGATAATCAAATTATCAAAAACATTGTTTCTTTGATGAAAAATTTAGATTTAACTCCTTCATAATGGATTGTAATGAAAATGTGAATTATCTGAATCATATCCCCCGAGAGTGTCAAACCCAGTGCGCAGTAAGGCCCCTTGTTGTGTACCATGATACCTTGGATCAAGACCAAAACTATTTATCGGAGTTGTTACTCTTAGGTACATATATGCAAGAACCACATCCACTTGAAGTCTCCATATATAGATTTAATGTCTATAAATATCCACATACTCGATTACTAAAAGAAAATTATAGGATTTTATTTTATATTTTTATCCTCAAAGACTATCTTAGTGTTTTGTTCTAAAATCTACATTTCCTAAATCTACTTTCCATGTTATTTACTAAACATCCTCTAATACTATCTTTTTGGACCGGATGCCTGTTTCCTAGAGTATGTTCATTATTTAATTACATTGGCATGTAAATAATGAATATTCATCCCAAAGGACCAAATATTTTAGTATATTTAAAAACATGATACATACATAATTTTAACATTACAACATGAAATGAAATAAAAATTAGAAACTCCTTTGATAGAATCCATAACTCATATGTTATTTCTACATACCATTCATAATATACATGTTCATGTCATAAGAAAATTAAAACATAAGAAATGGGTGAGATAAAATGCTCAGTATGGGTAAGAAATATATTGGAAGATATCATAAACATAAACCTTTATTATGGTGAATAACTACAAACATATGACATTAAAAATGAACATGAGAACACTATGGAATGCATAAGAGTTGAATAAATAATAAAAAATAATGAATAATCAAAGGTATTATACTTTTCAAATAACATCAAGAATGTACATTTAATTGTTTCATAATGAAGGAATTCATATGTCATATATCATAACCATTCTATCTAGGCCTCGTTCCAAGACCATAAATAATTATTTTTTATCTCCTTCTTGAAAAATAATAATTTTTCTAATGATACCCACCATTGCATCAAGGGTCTATAGTGGGCCCCGCCCATCAGTTGCAAAGATCAATACAATCCTCATATGAATGGGGATAATCATAAACAATAGATTCACTCATTTCATGAATAACAGTGGAAATACCATTAATGTTCCTCGATCATTAAGCATAATCACTAACCATTAAGATTAAATTTTTGAATGGTGATTAGAGAGCACATCAATAGTCAAAATTATTATAAAACATTAAATTAAATATAGAAGATTTTATAATGAATGATTATTCACAGTAATTTTTAATAATCAACAAGTGTGTCTCAACTGATGAAGATACTCTTATAAAATAATTGAGTAATTCTAGAGATAAATACACTTTTTATTTGAAAAGAAGTGTTATTTTGTAAAATACATTGTATAAAATAACATTTGAATTAATATAGTATTTCATAATAAAATGAGTGTTTTTGTTAATATAATGGTAGGTAAATAAATATTATATAGTTCTATTAAATATAGGTAATAATTTGGGAAATTCCCTTGAATCTACCTTGCAATTTAGGAACAATTTCTGAAAGATCCTATTAAAACATATAACTCCACATAATTGAAACTAAGATTCAGGTTAGTACAAATATTTTGAATATTCTCAAAAAATATATGTGGAGTACGTGTTAATAAATTATAATTTAATTTTGGTAAGAAGAGAATATGAGTAACAGAAATGAAAATGGAGGTTCAGGTAGAAAACCTTTACCTTAACTATGAAGGTGTTCCCCAGATGATCTTAATGACATGAATAATAAAATTAGTGATCATAAATTAATTATTGGAGAACCTCCTATACATTTAATTGATTTATTGTAACTTTATTAGCTTCATTAATTTCCTTTTTATGGATTAAGAGATTAAACATCATTGTTTCAAATTGTCTTCTTCCTTTTTTTCATAATCGGTTTAACTATATTCATGTAAAGATAAATGAATGGGAAATGAGAGATGATGATAAATTATTCTTTTATCAAAAAATAATCTAGTACATGTATGTTACATGATTTATCAGAACATTTGGATTAAAGGTATTGAGGAAAATAAAATAAAATAAATTTACATGAAATAAAAGAAATAAAAAGTGAAATATACCTCTTGAAGAAACCCTCCTTGAGAGCCTTTGTATGTGAGATTTTTTTTATGAGACCAAGGAATACTAGATGTGTAGAAGAATCTTTGGAATATATTTGAGAATAATTGATATAGGGAATAGGTCTTGAGATGAGTGAAAAGAAGAGTGGGGGGGAATATTGGAGGAGATTTTGGTATGTTATTATCTTATTAATTATTTTATCATTTCCCTCAAGACAAAAAATAGTGTGGATTCATGTGCCCTATAACAATAATAAGTATATATGATTTTGAAATTTTTTTTATTAAATAAGTTTTGATGATAAGAATAGATAATCTCACCGATAATGTATATATACAAAAAATTACCATATTTTACAATTAAAAATAATTTGAGTATTTTTGAATGAACCTAAAAATTCACCCAAAGAATTTTTCATTGTGTTTCATTCAAAAATGATCTCCATGTATTGAGAATAATTTTTTAAACATGTTTAATTTAATTTTTAAATAAAATCATAATTTATTAAAAAAATAAACAGTTTTAAAACAAAAATTCTTTTTATATAACATTGAAAAATTAATCACGACCTCGTTATTTTATAAGCTTAGGAAAATAAATTAATAATATGTTTTAGTATTCATAATGATTATATTAAAATATTTAAAGTTTCATTTCTATTTATCAATAATTAGGATTGTCTTATCGGACTCTAAAAATCATACTCAATGCATCTATATAAGATAGTTTCTTTTTTAAATTTAAATCATAGAGGTGGTAAAGTTAATTTTACTATCTATGTTATAACAAATTTTTGTTTTATATAGACTCAATGACTCATACATTAAATATTAAATTTATTTTCAAAATAACTGTATGTTATAACAGATAAACACTTACAATCATTGATGACCTATTTGATCAATTTTGGGATGCTCAATGGTTCTGTAAAGGAAACCTGATATTGGGATATCACCAATTGTGAGTTTGAAAGGTGTATATTCCAAATAAATCTTTTAGAAGTAGATATAGCCATTATGAATATTTAGTCATGCCTTTAGGTCATACAAATTCACAATCCCCATTTATGGAATTGGTAAATCATACATTTCAATGTTATTTGGATTCTTTTGTTATGATGTTTATGGATATGAATATTGGTGATTTAATGGAAAACGTATAACTATTACCAACACGTAGCTTAATTTTTTTTAAATTTTGAGAGACCATAAGTTTTGTACCAAATTTCTATTGTGTGATATATGGTTACAAGAGGTATGCTTTATTGGATATGTAAATACTAAAATGGTGATTCAGTAGATCTCGAGAATATAGAAGTTGTTTTCTCTTCGCAACTTATGAAAAAATTCTTCTAGATATAAAGATATCTGGGGTACACTAGTTATTACCAATGGGTTTTTCATGAATTCACATGACTACATTTATTGATTAATGCATTCAAAAAGAATAGTGTTCCCTTAAAATGGAATAAAAATTATATAAGTATTTTGAAGAGCTGTAGTTTTACCTTACATCAACACCAATCATGATTTTTCTAGATTCAGTACAGGTGAATATGGTGTATTCTGATGCTTCAATATCTGGGTTGTGAAGTGTTCTCCTGAAATCATACCACGTGGTTGATTATGGTTATTGGTAGTATATAGTTCATTATAATAATTACCCAAAACATGATTTTTAGTTAGCTACGGTCATCTATTATTTGAATACATGACATCACTATCCTTTTGGTAATAAATTTACTTGTTTATATCTCATAAAATCATGAAACAAAATTTGTCACAATGGGATTTGAATTAATGGAACAAGAATTAGATGGAGTGTCATTATATGATTGACATTTACTTGATTTACACACCATGAAAAGGTAATTTAGTGGCTGATGCATTAATTAGAATGTCTTATGATCAATTGGGAAAAGAAGCATCAGTTGAGTTGCAGATGATGTCTGTCCTAGATGATGTGAATTTGGAATATGAATATTGAGTTGATGTTGTGGTTTTCTTTTTAGTTTTCATGACTAATGATTTGTTAAATATGTTTAAATAAGAATAAACATCTTATGTGGAATCCCTGGTTATGAGTTCAAAACTTAATTGTGTAGAGACAATTTATTTCTGAAAACATAATGCGATTTTAGTGGTGTGGTTTAAAACTAGGATGGTTTTACCTGGGTCTTGTTAGTAAAAAATTCTTCATTCTTACCACCACTCAATATAGACAATACAGATTATAATACAGTATATTTATATATTGTGGAAGTCATAGTTTTGATGGACCAGCATGAAATGGGAAAAGGTTGAGTTTTTTCAAAATTCATAACTTGTCATCAAGATAATGTAGAACATCATCAACTAGATGGTATCGTACATTCTTTACCTATTATACTATTGAAATTATAGAATATAGTGATGGATTTTATTATAGTGAATCCATAAACGGATTCTAAGACTGATTCCGTATTAGTGGTAGTGGATCATCTCAAAAATTCATCACATTTCATCATTATTCATGAAACTCATACAGTGGAGGATCATTCCAATATCTATATCCAAGATGTTGTAATGAGTCCGGAAAAAATATTTTACATCATGTAAATAAACGATATCTGCATCAAATCATGTTTCTAGAAATCCTTACAAAAATCCCATGGCACCCAATTGACTATGAGTATGATGTATCACCCTTAGATGGATGGCTAATCTAAAAGGAAAATATCGAAATTGGAAGAAATGTATTGGGATTGGGTAATGGTTTTTTGTGGATCATTGGATGAATAGTTAACATTAGTATAGTTCTCATATAATAACAGTTATCGTGCCTTGATACATATGTCTCATTTCAAAGAATTTTATGGGCTTCCTTATTATTCTCCACTTCTTCGGTGGAAACTGTTGAGAATGTTCATGTTTTGTCTAGACTTGTCTAAGATACAATGGATAGGATTAATTGGATGAGATAGAGAATGGATTTGGCATAGAAATATCATATATTATATGCAGATCATTTCAAAAGACCGTTTTTGTTTGGGGTGAGTGATCTTGTGTTCATAAGGTTTTGTCTTGTTCATCGTCATTTTGAGAAGCTAGAAAAATTATCTCCTCATTAAATTGGCCCTTTTTAGATACTATAATAGGATTGGGTAGTGGAATATCAGTTTGAATTTACATCGTGGTTTAGTTCAGTGCATAATGTATTCAACGTATCTCAGTTGAAAAAGTATCAACAGGATCCTAACAATGTGATCCGATGGGAGCACGTTGACCAAGATCCAAATGATTTTCTGGTACAAATCCCCTTAAATATAGTGGATCATCAAGATAAGTTATTCCTTCGTAAAAAATAATCATCCTTCTGCATTATTTATGGAAACAAGGTCAGATTCATGATGAGACTTGGGAACATGAGAGGGAAATGAATTGCCAATGTATGGAACTCATTCATGGGAAGGATCATTTTCTAATTTCAAGGTATGAAAAAACCATTGGTGGGGATAATGCAGCACCCCCAATTTATAATATTTATCCATTTCATAATGAATTTAATGAATACATTGTTTATATGAGATGTTGTAAAGTGTTTGGAGAATACTTTGAGAGATTTTTTGGCAAATTGGGAGGTGCACGAGCTACACGCGGTTTGTCCAAACTCTGTGGGAGCCTCGTAGTAACTATGATCTTTGAAATGTTTTATTTATAATTTTACGTAAAATATTCTTAATAATGTAAACATGATTAGGAATACCATGTTATGAGGTCATGAATGGGTCTTCCAATTTGGTTTCTAACATATGGTTAGCACATGGTTTTTCTGACTGTGCGAAAAAACCATAGGTGGGGTCAATGTGATATCCTAAAAAAGTGGATCTCACACGTTTTTTAATCTAAGTGGGTTTTTTTCAACTATATGGTCCTAACATAGGATTATTTTTTCTTGGTTGTTTTATAACCTCTCACAGGGAATTATAAATTGATCTGAAGTCGTTCCATAGCATTTAGAAGCCCGATTATTATAGTAAGTGCTTGTTATTCGTCGTTCCTATCACGTTTTTTATCTACTTCACCCCTCTTATTGGTTTCAATGATCTACACTCTCTATGTGTCAATATAATATAATGATGCCAAATATGTTGAGATTTTTTCTTGATCTGGTTATTTAAAGAGATATAAGTGTGTTTTAATGAATTCGTACCCATTTTCATTAGCATTCACTATCTGTTTTTAGTTTTATTCAAAATAGTCAATGTTGGTGTCTTCACCCTTGAATCCTATTATTATTACTGATTGAAACTCTTGAATATTGATTATCATATATTAAATTTATTATGAATTGTATGTTTGAGAATAGTGGGAAACTTTCCTTAGTGACAGTTTGGTATATTTGTGGAAATATAGAAAAATTGATATTCTCGAAAAGGCGCTTTTATTATTGATTTAAAAATGTGAATTTTGGAATGTGGATTTTATGATATCATGACCGATGGATTTGATCTAGGGGTTTTCAATAAATAAATTGTTTCTTATTGAGATTTGATGGTTGGCTTCAATTGTATTATTTACTAATTTTTTCATAAAACAATGAGTTCATTGAATTTGTTGAACCCTCATAGTATTGGCATTTTTTTGGCATGGGTTTTGGTAGATGTTCATATATATTGGGATGGATAATGGCATGATGTAACTCCATCAAATGGGTTGGCAGATATGTGCATAATGTAACCATATCATAGTGTTCGACTAATATATGTCTTGGTGGAAGGATAAAATTTAACTCTTGAGTATAAGAAGATCCATTTTTCATGCTTGGATTGAAGTGTGGTTAAGTTAAATGGTTATGCAAAAATGTTATTGAAATATTGATTTATATTACTTTAGGGATGTTTTTTTTTATGAAAATGTGAATTGTTAGAAAATTTGATAAAATAACAATTGTTTACTCTTTGTTATAAATGGTTATTGAAACTTGTTTATATACAGTTACTAATGGTTTTGTATTATTTTTTTATATAAATTTTTTTATATAAATTTTGATAACTTTTATATCCATTTTTCATGAGTAAGGAAGTCATTGGTGGAAAACAAACTGAGTTTTATAATCACTGGTGCATTGGAACATTGGTTATTTTGATGATTATATCTTATGGTACATGGGAAAAGGTAAATTATCAAATGTATTTGTTACCACTTCGTGTTACATGATCTATTTGGTTATGTTAAAGCATATAGATTTTGGAGAGTTATGATCAACATAGATTATTTAGTTCTTTTCAATTTTTTATAATAATTATTTGGTTTTCTTCTATTTTTCATGCATTGGTGGGTTTTTTATTAAATAGAGTTTCGAATTTTCTTCTAATTACTAATGAATCATATGGTCTCTGTTTGATTAAGTTTTTTTGTTGTGGTTTTATATATAAAGTTTATATCATACCCCAGTTATATTTAATCCTTTCATCATTTATTTCCTGTCATTTGCATCTTGGTTATGTCACTTAATGACAAGTAATAACTCACCACCCCTTCAATAAAATGAGAATAATTAGTTCATTATAGGTGAATATTCTTTTCGAATGCATCCTTAATTTTAGATATTGATGGGAGAAACATATTACTCTCATTGATTGTCCCAACTATAACAACTTTTAGGAGATGATTCAGATGGGTCATTGTGAGGCCCATTATGTTTGGTTTTTTTATTCACCTATATACTGGTTAGAGGATGATGAGGTAAAACTAATGGTTTGTCATCTCATTGGGGATAAATCAAGAAAAAGTAAAATTTATTCTAATAATTTATGCCTATAGCTCCGTTTGTGCATAATTCTTAAATAGATCATCATCTTTGACTTCTACTGTACATGGTGGGACATCAGGTCCATATTCCTGAAGCTCATGGTTTAGAAAATAGAATGATTCAGAGATAAAGAATTTTTTCTCCTTATTATGTTGGACATTTTTTATTGTGGGACGAGTATATCCTATATGGAGTCAATTTTAGTTACTTCATAGGTATCGTTCCCTACGTGAATTCTTCCCAAAATCATATCCTATATGGTATCTTTTTTACTTGTCTCAATAGTTCGAAAATAAGCCTATTGATCAGAAGGATGATGGTTCCTTCTATGAGAATATGATATATACCATTGACTGGAGAACAAAGTCTCTCATAGTAAGGTCGTTACCCTTAGTTCGGGTTATCTTATAGTACGACTAGGTACAAAATGTGTCATGGGAGATATATACTAATGTACATTCTTAGTGGCTAGAAATATTTATGAAAATTGTTTAATACCATCATAAGGAAACATGGGGGTGAGTTTTTATAATTAAGAGATGTTGAAACATCCAATGTGTTCTTGTAAGTATGTTTTCATTCTAGTTCTGTTTTAACCTAATAACTAAAATGAATGGTTGGTTAATTTTACTTTAGAATTCAATGTTTCCATGAGATAGAGAATAGATATAGGTTATGTTTATTGTGTGTACTAGATACAAATCATATATTTAGAATAGGAAACATGTATTGATTACAAGATGTGTAATTAGTTGGCCAGGGCCATTTCATGATGGGAGTTTGGATTTCATGGGTGAAGGAACACAAATATTTACATGATTTGTAACACATTTTGACACTATGTAAATTACTAAAATTTTAACAAATGATTTTGGGGAACATTTGACAAAATGCTACCACCATTCTCTTGTACAACAATAGGCATGCATTGGAGTACCTCAATACCCCAAACCTAGTTCATCTGGATCACCTCTATCTATATTCCATTTCATTAGTCATCATTCATGTTGGATCACTAATGGTATTCTACCAAAACCTCTTTCTTCTATCCTACATTTTTTCACCCATCATTTTGTGATGTTTTGGTGTGATCTTATTTTCCCTATTTCTAGGTTTGGGTCTATTTTGGTCTTTTCATCCGTTGTAGCTCAAATAAAAGGCCATAAATGGAAAAGTTGTCAAATATAAACCTATTATTTTTGGACATACTTCATTCCAAATTTTTCTTCACTTCATATATTGTGTTCCACTGTGCAGTGTGGCATATATTTCTACAAACGCACCCAAATTAATCAATTAATAAAATTATGTGGTTTTTAATGCTTAATATGATCCTAACTAGCTGTAAATTATCCTATTGGACAATATATGTTTCCTAAGAAACCAAATATGATTTCGTTACATTAAGAAACATAAATCCCTTCAACTAAAACCAAAAAAACCCCTTTAAGGGGAATGTGGTAGTATATTTTCTATTTTAAAGTACATGTTGAATTGAATAAAATGGTTTTCTATTAGTTATAATCCCACACATCATGATTCAATTAGACTTGTTGAACTAAATAAAATGGATAATTTGATTAGAATTTTTGTAAATGTTTCTCCTTTCCAAATGATATTATCATTATAGTAAAATAAAACACTCAACAAAATCTATTAGAAATACAAGGTTCCTAACATAATGATTCCATGGATGGGCTTATCATGCATTATATTTAGCTTTTCTATAGAAATTTATAAACATAAGGGGTGATACTATATATATTATGGATCTTCACATCAATTGTTTTACTCTTCATCTAGATGAGTGATTCCAGTTCACCGTGGGATACATCAGGGATGGGCTCTATGGTGAGATGGTTGTTCCATGCCATGAGTGAGAATCAAACCTCTATGTGAGATACCAGGGATAGACTGAGAGGTTTTTTTCCCTTTAAACAATGCTATAAGAGATATGTTTTTATCTTTTATGGTTCACCATGGAAGGCCTCTGATTACATTGGTTGTTTTTATGTAGTTTACCGATATATATGCATTGGATCCCTTATAGATCTCTTTAGATGGGGTAAGGGGAAATCATCATTAAAAATAAAAATAGATTACAAAATAATGAACAAGGATGTGTAATAGTTTCTTCCGAAACACACCCACCAATCCAAACGACATTCTTGGTGATGGTATACCATTTGATAATATATTCGTATCATCCCTTATTGAATTAAACTGTACACCTTAATATTGCTGGTTACCATTGTTCGGAGGCTTATAGATTAGGCCAAATCAAGTAAAAGAATCTTCATATCACAAAAAAAATCCATTTGGATCTATTTTTATATATATTACATTTTATTTATTATTATTTCCACACTATTTATTTTATATGAAAAAACAGGATTGATCTAAACATCAGTGGTTTTGGTCTACTGAGTGTATCTCACACTGTTCTCAAGAACCCCTTCGAACCCAAAAATATAAAGATTTTAGGTATAAATAAAGGGAGGAGCCTATTTTTTGATTCATTATTAACAATCTATGAGGGAGTAACATAGAATAGGAGCAACTCTATACTTCTTTTTTCTACTTGTTCCTTATATATCCACTTTTATAAATCATATGATATATGCATGTATCCATAGTTTCCCTATGTACTCATTTTTTTTTGTAGATACATGGCCATTATAAGTTTTATGTATTTATTCATGAAATATATTCATCGTATTTATTAGTTTTAGATGAATTGTATTTTTTATTTTTGTTTCTATATCTTAATTATTATTATTTTTCATGCTTATCTAAATTGTATTTCCACTATTATACACAAATGAGTCATGATGAAATAGTCCTCCCCCAGACACACCCTAGCCCCTTGATTCTACTCAGATGCCTATGGTGTATGGGGAGGGGTGATTTAGGTCATGTTTCTAACCATCTTGGGGTACCCTACAATGGATTCCTTTGAAAGATTCAACAATGAAAAAGTAAAAACTATAGGAAATAACTATGTGATGAGGTGCCTCACTCTTGTTTTATCAACCATACTTAGTAGAAATAGATGATAACATATCATAATGTCCTATATTTTCTTATATATAAGTCTAATAGAATAATTATTTACAAATTTATTGGATGATAAATAGAGACATAAAGGTCCTCATTTTCACTTGTTCTCTCACCATTCCTTCAAATTCATAAGATATCTTGTTAAATCCTAAATAAAACAGAATTAAAAATTAGTGAGCATATTTTAGGTCTACAAGCCACTATGAAACTTAATGATTATCCATTTCCTCACTATTCTAATATCAGTACTAGGAAGGAACACTTCCTAACTATGTATAAATCATTCTCTCTTCTAAAATTATCCATGGAGACCACCTAAAAATAGGGTAACTTTCTCCAATGTCTTCAATCATGGATCATTATATTTATCTACCATCACATGGTATAATCCACACATGTTTCTATATATTTTGTATTGGGTGGTGGTCACTAACCTTTGACCTAGTAATATTTGGTCAAAAGCTGGCCACATTCGCCAATGACACATTGGTGAAGGATTCATCCATCCATTTAACATGGAATTTCCTCCTCTTATGATCGAATATCGAGGAATGATGAACACCATAACATTAATGCCTATGTGTTCCGTCACACAATTATTCCATTTGGACAATCAATTAACAATCTATTATCCCAATCCATTGAATGTACATAATTAGATTATGTACACTAATTTTTACCTCTTGGAATCATACATTTCATTAATAAATGATGTATATCATACGTTTCCAACTATTGATTGGTTCCCATGGGTGGTTTAATTGTGTATTACATTGGTAAAGGGGGTTACAATCCTAGTAGAAACTACAAGATTCCCTGACCACATAAAGTAAAACATGGAAGGACAATGTATAATCTTCATCATCCATGGATACTAATGAAAAAATGAATTCACTCAAGGGAAGAATAATTTATAAATAGAATATGCAATGAACAAACCCTTATATTACCCTCACTTGTATTATTCCTCCTATAGCATCATAAAATGTGTGGAATCCACACCAAATTTTTCTAATCATACCTATACATTGAATGTTTAATACTAGTTTATTGCATTATTAATGGAAGCCACCTCATATACATATCTCCTCTAATTCAATGTGGAAAATGGGAATCTCTTCCTTGGTAAGCCCCTCCCCCCACACCAGTCCTGGGTTTAGAAATACGTAAGAAGATGAGAGTACGGGAATCCCTCCCTGTGTAATCTATATCATATCTTATAGGATTATATATTCCTATGAATTTATATAGTCTGTCAATATTCCAGCATTATAAAGGGAATAAAATTTTTCAATAAAATAGATTTTCATATGAAATTCCTATCCAATATTTTTAATATATTGTTCATGATGTTTTAAATATTCATTTTATCACACTAACCATGACTCACAAGGTCATACAGATACATGATGATTCAATAATTTACTTGAAGAAAAACACTCTTTTTGGGCCACCTCTCTTGGAATATGCATCAAAAATAGTATTTATCTTCTAAATTGGCCATATATGCCATGACATATATTATCAAATGATTATATTACAAATACAATATTTTTGGGTAGGATTAAATTTTTATACCCTGATAAATCATCTATTTTCACCCCTTAACTATATGGAATTCCTTTCATGATGATGTCACATTATGTTTTATAGGCTCACCACTTGACCTTAAATTGTGTTATTTGGACTATATAGTATTGCTTCTTATTTCACAAATACATTAGAGAACCTACCTGAGGAATAAACCCAATACTCTAGACCATAAATTCACTACCACATGAGATACATTCTACATAAATTATCCCTTTATCTATTGATGAACCTTAAAAAATCACACCCCCTATCAAAGAGGAATATTCTCTCCTGGTATTATCACACTGTTCCCATCACTCTATATTCTCTACAAAACTTATATTCATGGGAAAATATATTGAGGTAGCCCAACCTTATCATGTTAGGATATATTTTTTATAAGTTTAACCAGAATGTGTTGAACACACATATGTCTCACCACAAATTTTTCAAGGAATCTATTTCTTAGTTACCCTTTCGATATGATGGTTACCTTTATTGGTTATTCATTGATAAGAATATTTAAAAGTTATGATTTATCTCATGAAGTGGAAGCAAAAAATGTGGTTTCAAGTTCATATACAATGATATTTAGTAATCTACATCGTAGACCAAATCATAACACCCTAAAAAACTACCAAATTATATGATGATGACAATCTCTATATAACCAAGCGGTATTGATTAAAATCGTTCTGATTTATAGAGTATAATAACTAAGTTATCATAATTAAACTAATTGACAACTTATAATACATAAAAGTCTCACTTCAAAGGGATAAAAACAAAGATTAATTATATTAAAATTCTTATATTGAAAATACCATAAAATGTGTTGGTAACCAATCACATGTAAGGATGTAGAAAAGATTCAAAAACATGAAATAAATTTATATGAAAGCCATGAAGTAAGAAATAACCCCCACCACCAATTCGGTGTTGTGAACCCGACCTCTCATCCTCTCATCCAATGTATATTACTGAGTGTTAATAGTAATAATCCCCAATGACCATCTACCATTGGAAAAAATCACAATAGCTTATCATGTATATAGATTTCATTGGTTGTTTCAAGTTTCATTAATAAAACCTATAGTAAAAAATCATAAATATGAGTTGTGACCCAATGTGAGTATAAGGTAGTAACTCTTAAAACCACACAAAAATATCAATCAATAATCCAAAGTATCATAGATGAAAATAAAAATAGATATCTTGATGGGAATAATTTAGTTATTATACATAACATGGATTCCCACACACAAGTAACTTTTTTTTATTAGAATTATACTACAAAAAGTGGTTAAATAAATGGGAATATTTCCATAATTAAATTTAATAGGGTTTCCACATAACAATATGATTTCTTATCTATCTTCCATGTAAATGAAAAATGGCAATATCAGTGTAAATATTTCAATAGATAAATGTAATAAATTTTTACTCATGTCAAGTAATTTTTTCTGTATACCCTATACAAAAGAAATGGTAAACCTGATGTGATTCATTAAAAAAATTAAACAATTAAATGGGATGACCTCCCATTGTAAGATAAGCATGTCTTCATTATTATGATGTTTCACTATTGAATATTATTATTTTTATGACATCATAATCAAATGGTATTATTCTCAAGAACCCTATTTGATATAAATATATGGAATAATCGTCACTAAATTGTTATTATTATTTTACTACCATGACTTTAATGAATCCCTCAAGAACAATGGAAGCATCATAGGTTCTGTATCATTAGAACTTCTATGATAATAAAAGGGAAATATATTTCCCTCAACATAGTACCATCTTAATCCTTGAGGATATGACAAAGGTTTTCCAATAAATTAATCTTGTGGTCTAATAACATCTGATGAGATCCCAAAAAATCTAATGAATTGTTTTAAAACCATAGATTGATTCAAGGGAAAATACTTAAAGAACGAAAAATGATTCCATCTATAACATTAGATCATTTATTAGAGGAATAACCATGATTTCACTTTAGATAATAGATCACCTAGAAGAGACCCTATAAACCAGTACCACTAGCAATATGAAACAAAAACCCCTCAGCCTTTTACTGAGGGTGCTCCCTAGTTCCTCACCCTGGTCATTTAAACCTAGCTTTAAAGAGGATATTATCTAGTGTTGAGAGATATAGACCATTGTAATAATTCCCATATACACAACTATACAAAAGAGTGTTAATTTCATATTATAATGGTAATTAGTGATAAAGAATATATACTGGTTTACGCAATGAAATTTTTTAGTTTATTCATAAATTATTTATGTGTAATACACGTATTCTCTCCCCCAAGTAAAAATATTATCTGGATACCATGATATAAAATGTGTAATAGAAGTGGGTACATATTTTCAAATCAAATATATGATGTCTACTATCATATATTAGAAACAATGGAAGAAAAAAGTCATATTAGTCGTCAATTGTTTCTAAAATACCACCATAAGCTCATACAAATGGATGTGATGCATAAAGATATTATGAAATACACATAAGAGCACGAACATAATTTTATTACAATATCTTGAGTAGTATAGCTTCTTTTTTAATAAGAAAATATAAAAAATCAATATAATGTGATCATTATTTCCCTCATTCATGAAGAGTATTAGCATATTCTGATAATGAATGAGGTAGGAGGTCAACCTCATATCCTTCTTCTGACTCTAATTCAACAAAATAAAATTTTAGTAACCTTAAGAAATGTTTATATTCCAATGAATGAACTTACATGAATATTTTAAAGTAAAATTATGAACATGTTCATATTATAAATCTAATTGAGGGTTGTCAGTATATTCTAAAATCTATTTTAGCACATTCCCATATCCCCCAACAATTATTACACTTTGTGTTATACTTTAGAGACAAATGACTATAGGTTTCCTTATTATGATCCCAATAATTGAAGAACACATCGTTATCAAAAACAGATCATGGAATTAGAGGAACATATCACTTCTCTTATTCCATATTTCCATCAATATATGTCATATTGGATAAATTATAATTATCATGAACATATCACTATTTAATCAATTGATGACCAATATTATATAGAATATACATAAATTAAATATCATATTTCTACCTACTATTTGGTATATTGAATGAATATCCTAGAAATATTCATATAGTGGTCAAAATATAAAAAATAGATAACGTCAGTTTTTAGAATATTCTAGCAGCTCCCCAAAAGCTGACCTATATTCCTACTCGGCCACAAATGGAAGTCCAATATATTCAAACTACAACACATTATATCGACCACGTTCCTATATAACTCAATACAAAAATACATGAAGATAGAATGAAAATATTACTAGTTTCTTAAAGATCTGTAAACATTTCATATTAAGTAATAGGCCATATTAGCTATGGATTTCTTCCTTGAAGTATAATAGTGATACATTATGTTGATCCTACCCCTGAAATACATTATATAAAATATCCCATCATAATATCAAACCCAGAAAAGGAAATCAACATATCATCAAGTAACCTTCAAACAGATCTATTCAAAAATATCTCAGTTAAACTACATATTATGGTACACTATCCATTGGTAACCCCTAAGCTTGGTTCGCATATGACCTTGAGTTGCCAGAACTATCCCAATATTCTGAAATCCATGAGTCACAATCTATATAAATTACACCACATAGGCCTATCCTTGTAGAGTAAAATATATCTAATGATAAAAATGATTGCATGGATATATGGAATTAAGATGAAAATAAATATATCCAGACCATATTATATCCCATCACCACTTCTATTTATGGCATCATAGAGAAATTTTATGAAGAATTCATTTGACATGAACCAAAACCAACGAGAATCTCTTCATTAAGAAAAGTATAAGAGACTCCCATTTCAGATATATTATAATTATCTCTATGTAGTGAACAATATATATTACTAGATTGACCATTTCACATTCTCTAGGTCTCAAGGACCAATGAAATAAAATCTATGAGGGAATGCATCATTATTATATCCAAAGACTACCTGTATAATTATATTGACTTTATAATACCTCATCTAATGTATGTGTCCTGAGATATGAATACTATGAATAATATCACTACAATTTTTTCTTTTGTTAGTATATTCATTTTAAAATTACATAATATATTGGCATCAAAAAATGAATGGTCACATGTTTGAATCAAATTTATTCTAGTTAGTCAATACTAAAAAATCCACCAGTCTATAATGAATTAATGCACCATAATCCGAAACAGTGGATCACGGGTATGCCCATGAGAATGGCCTCTTAAATGGTTCATAAAACATATTTGATGATAAATCCAAAACCACTCCCCATGATACAAATATCCATGGTAATTAACATTCATTAAAATTTTTAACTACACCTGACTCATGTTATATTTAAATTACAACAAATAAAGATGAATAAATTGGTAGATTCCATGGATGATATCTAGGATAAACCCCATCCCACATGAATTGGGGTTTTTACTGACTGCTCTAACTTTAGGTTAATAAAATTATCAATTGGTGGAGATGATATTAATGTAATCCCCAATTCGACGCCAACAATCATGTCTTTGGAAATATTTTCCAGTAAGGCCTACTCTCGAAGTGACATATCCTCAACAGGTTCAAGATGTATTTGTGGTCACCCAGCATCAGCCCCACCGATTATCAATGGAGACATTATTTTTATTCAATTTAGGAAAATTGGTCATTGAATGTAGGGGTAGTAGATTCTAGTAATTGACATTGTAATCATGATATTGTCACTAATGATGCCATCTGATTTTGAGTATGTTTAGTGTGGTTAGAGATTCTATTAGGATAACTATATATAGAAAAAAACCAATGCAACACCCTATGAATATGTTAAATCCCTATAATATTCACAATATTAATTGTCCCATAATGTTATGGGGCTATGGGTAAGACATTGACATAACCCGAAAAAGTAAATCAGAGAGTATAATGTCACTCAATATTTTATATGGTGAAAATAAATTCATTATACATAAAATTACTTGGTGAATTTTAATTCTTTAAATTAAACGTATGACAGATATCAATACAATGACACAAATTAATATAGTTGGGAAACAAAAAATAGATACATGGGTTATAATGACCAAATATTTTCGTACATGGATATTACCATAATTTGGAAGAATACGTAATACATGACCCAAACAGAATCCCTAAGATAGTAATAGTTTAGTGTCATTGGATACTAGAAAAAAACTGGATTATAAAACTTCTACACCCTCTCTTGGTTTATCCTTCATAACTAGAACCCCTTTTTGACACATCTAATTTAATACCCTTCTTCAAATCTTGGGAGAAAAAAATGAAAATGGGTGAGATAGAATACCACGTTTGGGTTAGAATAGAAAATATTTTATAAAACAAAAACATTACAATGTAATAAATTTAAAATATCTTTTAAAAAACAACATACCACATTTAACGTATACCAAAATCATGAGTGGTGTAATAAATCATGACCGTTCATAAGGCTTAAATCATAATATAATCATGAACCATGAGAAAATATCATTGTCATAAAACATGGAATTGTGGGAAAAATCACATAATATGATTTCTATATTATCAAATGAATTTTTTTCATGACCATTATAGTGGTCAACGACCATTATTGAACAAGGATTACTTGTCATACTGACCATGTATTACTGAATGGGATTTACTTTTCATTTTAGACATGTATCACTGAATTAGATTTATATGGTATTCTAGTCATGTCAATATCATGAGATATAAATATTTACACAAAAAAACTGGGGGAGATATAGGTCCCATCCATCTCATAATAAAATCATTCTTACATGTGCCACAAAAACATAAATCATTCATCTTAATATAAGCAAAGAAATAAAATATGATCCTTAAACATAATACCATTTCAACATAATCAACCTAAAATATCATTCCATAATTAAAACACTAAAATCATAGTAATAATAAGGATATAAAAATAAATCTATTTAAATATGATCATCTTAGATGGAAAATAATTTAGATAAAATACTAAAACTCAATTCATGAAGAAAATATATTTTCTTCTACAAACACATTTTCTTTTCACAAAATGTCATAAACATTTAAAAGAATAGGATTTAATTTAAAAAAAAAATGAAATAGTTTAATGTAATATAAATGGAAATAAGGTTTTATAAAATAACAAAATATTCATTAATGATGTATATGTAAAAAAACATTCCCCTCGAATTTTTTTTAGTGAAGTCAAAAAGTAACTCCTACGGTAAATTAAATAATGATTTATTCCAAAACATGTAGTAAAATTAAAAAATATTTAAAAACGTTGTTAAACATACATAAAATAATATTAAACATTTTAGGAAAACAAATTTAGAAAACATGGACAATGATGTTAAATAAACCCCCAGTAAATACTTACGTATAAATAATCTTGGATAAAAATGAGATTACAAAATTATCCATTACCATGGATCCAATTTCTTCGGTATGTGTCTGAAACTCTTGTATAGTGGTTTTTAACATATTATTAACTTTTAAAGTAACCATAATCATATCTATGATATCTTATATGATTCACTTATGACATTATATTACCCGTTTATTTATCATTTAAATGTTAAAACAACAGTTTGGGTAAATATCGTTTTATTTATCGTATAGGTTTTGATGTGTTATTCATGATCTTATTAAATATATGATGATTTAAATACTTATATAATATAATCCATGAAATATATAACAATTGTATTCAGTATATAAAAATATATAATTGATAGATAAATTAAATAGAATACACCATTCATGGAGACGGTAGGTCGTATGCATGCATGAACACAATTTCTATTTCTTTATAGAATTGAATGGAATAAAGTAAATGGAATATATATTTTAATATATACATAATTCAATTATAATTATTATTTCATATATTTCATGATCATTTACTATTTAAACATTATAACCATTTTGAATGGTTAACGTGAAGAATGAATCTTATCGAGTCATGGAGATGGTAGGTCGTACGTACGCACGAGCGATGATGTATTTACCATTGATGGTTTAAATGGTATATAAAAGGATGGTATATTAAATATAGAAAATAATAATCATATTATATTAATTATTAAAATCAATTACTCCAACCATTATACCAATCCAATTAATGTATTGTTGAATAACATGCAATACCACTGCGTAGATATAGTAAGTCGTATGCACGCACACATGGTGATATTTCTATTAATAGGAAGTATAAAAATAGGTATAAGGGTTTCCCATAACTATAATGACATCTCATAATTTATAAAATACTATATTTATGACTTTATTATGGGAAGAACATATGAATATAAAGTATATGAGGAAAATAATTTTCAAAAGGATGATATAACAAATACCTCATTTTCGACTATCTCCTTTTGATTTGCACAAAAGGTATCCCAATGATAGATTTATGCTAGAATTGTGGAAATTAGGATGAATATAGGGATTTTGGGAGGATATTTGTTCATGTTTTGGCCAAACCAAAGGGATTTGGAGGTGTGAATAATAGAGAAGGAGAAGTCCCCTATTATAGGAGAGGAGAGGGGCAGTTTAAGAATATATTTAAATGTGTTTTTTATAAATATATTTTATTTTTATAATATCCCCCAATAACATTTATTTAAAATAAAATATTATTATGTGCCCAAATACTCTCGAAAAAATATTATCCAAACATGGTTATGTCACCAAATTCACCTTATACTTTAGCTTTAACGCTTAGTTAAAAACATTGTCTCTTACCAAATCTTCATGGATATTTCTAATATATGGTTACTATGATTACATTAAAATTCCAAGATGAACAGAAGAGTTTGGTTAATGACATTTTTAACATTATTTATGTAATTTTTGAGGAATCATCTATTTTTATGACTATTATATCATCTAAAAAAATAGTATTTGTCTTAAAAACTCATTTATGTCAATTTTGACTCTATTTAGAAATTTTTTTTAACATCCTGAAAACATTATTCCATCAAAACAATGGCATTAAATCATACCTAAAATTTATATTTCATCAATAAAATTTCATTTATGAAATAAATATATTCAAATTAAATTTATGTTAATATTCGTAATATCATTTATTTGAATATTTCACTAATACGGTAATTGATCAATCATCATTGTGACATAAATAAATTTATTTATTTAACGCCATAAAATTATAAATAAAATAACATGATATATGAAATATATATATATTTATAATGAATTTTTTTAGACAATGATAATATTACAACCCATAATTTACATACATGGTTATTACTTCAAAATAGAAGCATAATTATTACCACATATAACAAAACCATGAAAGGACCGTATAGGTATAGTGTCTTTAGAAACATGGAAACATAAACAATTGGTTCATAAATCATCTATGTTGTCTCCCATTTATTTCATCATATATAGAGTCCCTTTTTTCCATACCCTATTTAATATCTTTCTTCCTGAACAAGGGTAAAAGAACACATACAAAAGGGTGACCTCAAATGCTCAGTAAGGGTAAAAAAAACAAATATAAAACATATCATATTTATAAGAACATAACATTTTGAAAATCTTATCCTGCAAATGAGATCATAACCTGGGATAAATTATAGAATTGAAAATTAATTCCAATAATCATAATATAAAACATGATGTTTAGTGGAATACACACATAATCATAGAAACTAATTTCTTAGTAGTCAAGACTCATTGACAAGACTATCTTAGTGGACAAAGTCCTTTTCTGATCCATGTTCACTCCTCGTTTCAGTCCTGTATCACTGAACAGGTTTAACCTTCCGTTCCAGCCATGTCTATCTTAGGAGATATAAATCATTACCCAATTCATTGGAGTGAGATTTAGGTCCTACCCATCTCATAATGATACCATTCTTATGTGTGCCACAAAATCATAAACCATACATCATAGCATAACCCATGTATTAAAAATGGGATTCTTAAAAATCACGTCATCATAACATAATCCATAAAAGGATATCTTAAAAATAATTCCATCTTAAAATAATCAAATCAATGTAAATAAATAGGGATATAAACAAAACCCTATATTATCTTAGATGGAAAATAATTTTGATAAAACACTTGAACTCCATTTTTTAGGAAAATAGCATTTCTACATCAAAAACATTTTCCTTTCGTAACAAGTCATATAATTTTGAACTAAAATAAGTTTATTAAAAATAAAATTTAAAACATAAAATGGAAGCTTCATGGAAATAATGTTCTAAAAATTCATTCATGCCGTATATGTAAGAAAACATGTTTCCCCTGCTTTGGCTGGAAAAGTCAAAAAGTACCTCGTACGAAAAACGACAAAATATTCCTTTCAGATCTTTTACTAAAAATTTATAGAAGGTTAATGTTGGATTTAAACAATTGTAGGTGGATTGAAATAATATTACATATTGAGGAAACATGGATGTGTATGATAAATATTCCCCAGTAAATTCTGAAGTATAAACAATCTCAGATAAAAATGAGATTGTGAGATTTTCCCTTACCTTAGATCTGATTTGCTTCGTAAGTTTCTAAACCTCTTGTATAATGATTTAAATAATTTCATTGACATATTCCAGAATCATAATTATTTTTATGATATCATATGTGGACATATTCTTATCTTCTTATTAGTAATATTTCATTGCTACTTGTTATTCGGGTGTTTATTGCTTTATGTTCGTATGTGTGTTTTGTCGAATAAATTCTTATTCCTATTTTAAAGTTATAGAATCCTCATTTACAGAATGGTATTAGTGTAATATATGTCATATTTATTCATTCAATTCATTCAATTTATTTTTATAATCATTATGAAATGAAGATCATGTAGATCGAGTCACATCACATCAAGGAGACAGTATTCCGTACGTACGCACGAGCGATGATATCGTTCCCATGATTGTGGAATTGTATTGGAGTGTATGTATACTATTTCAGAATCAATATCACTTTACAATAATCATATATAGTAATTATTTACACCATTATACCCATCCTAGTAAGGTGGTGGTGGAAAATAGATTACACCACGACGTGGAGACGGTATTCCGTACGTACGCAAGCTCGGTGATTTCATTTTCCGTAGGATCGATATATGGTGAAATATGGTTGTTTAATACTTATAATAACATATCAGTATGTGAGTGATACTGAATTTATTACATCATAATGAAACAACTAAAGAAGAAGAAGTATAAGAAGAAATAATGTTGAAAGAATCGGTAACAGACATTATCTCTTCTTTGAAGCGCCTCTTTGAGACCTCATTTTAGGGCACTAGAATTGGTCTTTGAAAAATACCAGGACCTCTAAGATATTTATAGAGAAGTGTTGAAGTGAAATGGGTAGGTTTTGGCCGAGTTTGAAGGTTCAAATTGGTTTGAGGAAGAGGGGAAGGAGGTGCCCTTTTATAAGGGAGGAGAGGGGCACCTTTGGAAATATAAGAAATATTAGTTTATATTAAATCCCAACCCCACATAAAAACTTCCTAAATGACTCATATCCGAATATTAGATGATATAGGGTTGTAATAACATCAGCAAATAAAATTTAGATATGTTAGGAATTTATTTTAAACATTATCAACTTGATTTGTTTTTATTTATCAATTTAATTTTATTTGTGGTAATAATATTATAAATTTTAAATTATTATAAATAATTACATATGTGTTGTGAATTTTCTATAATTTCACAAATTATGACATTTTAGACCATATAAATTTTAATTTATAATTTTTAAATATTTTTTTGATTTTTGATCAGTTTTATAATATGCTATTTTTATAAAATAACAATAGTGCCAATTTTGACACTATTCATATATTTGAATTTAAATAAAATATATACAGAATATATGTTTGAACTAAAATATTTAATAGATTCATAAAATGTATTATGTATCTATAAATATAGTGTAGAACATTAAATAGTTCATATAATATTTATTTTAATATTTTTAAAACCATTTATTTGATATTTTAATTAATAAAATAATTTCAACATCACTATTGTGTCATAATTAATGATAATTATTTAATCCCTAAAAATTCTAAATAAATTCATATGATGTAGATAATTGTATTATATTTCTATATACTATTCATGTTTTATGTTTAATTATTTTTATCGCTAAATTAAAATTATTATACTTATAAGATTTAAGAGAGTGACATGTTGTCACTTTCTTTGGTTTTAATAATAATTAAATTATTTTCATGGAAAAAAGACCCTTAAATTAATCTAATCCGACCCTTAGGTGATATGGGACTACTTATAGTCATCCAATAGGATTTTGAATGGTGTTAGGGTAATTTTATAATCTTATATTTACCCTTAATTACCTGATTTACCTTTAACTATGGTAAATAAAATTTACTGTAGTTACTATTAATAATTCCCAAAATTAAATAGTAGCCTATTAACATAATTTGGACCCACTGATTCAAATATGGAATCCATTTTTAAAAATTCAAAACACATAAGTAGCAGTAATATATTTAAAATTAATCCCATTGTTAAGAAAACGGGTTTTAGAAGATAAAACATTGCCAAAGATTGAAATGTTTTTACCTATGAATTCAATATGAAATTAATGTTAATGAAATACATTATATTAAATGGTAAAAATATATTCTATTTATATGTTAAAACCATTCAATATTATTATTTAACAATATAAATTATCTCAGTTAAAAAAGTTTATTTTAATTAAAAATTAGCGTATTTTTACTATTCATCAAAATATGATAGTTATCAGAAAAGTATCAAAATTTTATCCAATGTAAATTTTTATATCCTAATTCCAAAGAAGAATTTTAATTTTTCAAATTTAACTTATAAACATGTCAAAAACTATATTTAATGTTGGTGCACCATCAAAAGGCGGCAAAACTGCATTTTTTTAAAAATACTTATTTTACCCGAAAAATTTATTTTGTTCATTTACCATGTTCTAGAAAATGTGTAAGATGAATAATAATGTTATAAAATTCAAAATGTTGTAAATACTATTCATAATGACTAGTCCATAATAATATATTGTTGTTTAGTGAAACCCGGTATTGCGTACTCCACACGCTATAGAGGAAGGTTGTGATTGCGTGTAATGCATTCCAAGTCAGTATTGTGTGTTGTGAAAGATTCCTTTGGTGTTGCGTATAAAATATGACATAAAAAAATATTTCTCATAAAATCTTAAGGTGTTACAGATAACATTTATATTAACCAAAATAATATTGGTTTAGTATAAATATATATGTTTATGATATATTTCCCTTTACATTAAAATAATTATTATAAAAGGCCATTATCACACCCAACGGGCACCATCAGGTCTGAAAATCGTCACAAGGATACACATGGTCAAAAATATCTCCTCTAATTTTATTATCGACAGAGTTAGGGTATTTTTATATTATTATAATATTTTGTGTTTCCATTATTTACTATATTTACCTTTTAATTATGGTATATAAAAATAATTACTAAAGATGCTATTCATAATATCTGAAAATAAAAAATATATATTTACACAGTTTTAAAAATCTGATTTCAAATAAGAAATCTCTTTTTCTAAATTCAAAACATAAAATTATAATCAATTAATTTAAAATTTATTTTTTTGTCAAAACCAGAATGAGCGTTTTTTTGAAATAAAAAAAATGAAAAATTGACATCTATTTATATCCAATTTAAATTTTAAATTAATCTTAATTACTAAAATTGGATTAAATGATAAATACATAATCCAATTATACTTTAAAATCAATTAAAATATAATATAACAATATAAATAAATTGATGAAAATGATATTGTGATTCAAAATGCAGTATTTTTGACTATTTATTTAAATATATATTTTATTAGAAAAATGCCCAAAATTTATCCAAAGTGACTTTTGAGGACCATATTAAAAATAATACATTTATATTTTCATATAGAATTTATAAAAGTGTTAAAAACTATATTTAAAATTGTTGCGCCGTCAAATGGTAGAAAAACTTCATTTTTTTCTAAATACTTGTTTTATCTAAAAAATTGAAATTGTTCTTATATCATGTTCTAGAAAATACAAAATAATAATTCTAATGTTATATAAAATTAAAAATGTGGTTAATTAAATTCATAATGGCTAATTTATATCCCATTATATAATTATATTTTATTATTATATTGTTGTTTAGTGAAACTCGGTATTGGGTACAATGCAAGATATCAAGGAATATTGCTCTTGCACGTAATTAAAGCCAAGCCAGTATTGCATTTATTGCAAGATTCTGGTGGTGTTGCGTATAACATAATCCAAACATAGATATTTTATGCATTTAAAAAATTCTATACTCATTGTTGCATGAAATGAAATATATAATAGAAACATTAAATTATCTATAACATAAGAAAAGTATAGTGTGGCATATACTGGAAGCTAAAACAGTGTTGCATATAGAGAAAGATATTCTCAGTGTAGCTTAAAACACAAGACATCAAAAAAATAAATAGAATGTATCTCATAAAATATAAAGGTGTCACATTATACCCCCATTGAAATTAAATTCTCCGTCAAAATTTGTATAGGTTATAAAAGGTTTACTACATGGAAGTTTATTTTATTGAAACCCACATCGTAAAAATGAATAATAAAACTTAATTTTTAAAAAAGTAATGAATGAAACATAAAGGTAACCAAAAGTAACTCATCACTATGTTTCCACATAAGATAGCATAGGTTGGATGTGGAAATATGGATATGGAATAAATATCTAACCGTCACGTTTTGACAGATAGGTATAGATAAAATGTTTTGGGAAAATTTAACAACTAGCAGCCACAAATCTGTGACGATTTAAGAGACCACCCGATTCATCGGATAAAAAATCATAAAGATAAACTTTTTGGTTTTCAAGATCATTTCTATAAAGTTGAAGTATTTTTAATGAGAATAAATACTTACATTATTTTTGGTACAATATCACCATTTGTAGGACTTTGAAAAATTTCCATGTCAGCTCTTATTCAAATAAAAGAAGTTGAATTTTTCATTCATGAAGTGTTAATAGATAATACTATAGAATGATTGGTCATTCAAAACAAAATTATAAAAAATTAATTCCCAACACACAAGATAGAAGGCATCACCCTTTATATATTAATAGGATCGATAGATAAGATAGTAATTACCAACAATGCTGAAATTGGAAGTACCAGTAAAGCAAAAACAAACCATTCCTATATTCATGTTCCAAAACTAAATTCTACAAAATTACAATAAAAACCCAAAAGAAAGTACCAATGAAAAGAAAAACAACAACAACAATTGCCCCAACGTCCAAACTAGTACGATCTTGAATGATCCCTGAAGTCCTCCTAGAAACCTGAAAGCAGTTTAATATACCTAGGGTGAGAATACAAGTATACATAGTAGGGAAAAACAAAGACCATTTTGCACAAGTGGGGAGGCATACTAATTCCCAGGGAGAAAAGAGATAACCAAAACACCTATCAAGGAAAACTATCCACCCAGAACTCACCAAGGCACACTCCCCAAATTACACGAGTCAAGTAATGTAATTGTAACAATACATCAATGTTTGGGTATCTCGCACCACTTCCCCACTGGATATTGAAGACATCCTACACATCGAACTTCTCCCACCATTCTCACTGTAGTCCCACTACTATCCCCTGCACATACACATATGACCTATAACCACCCATCCCACACACAAACACCAGGTCCATAACAGCCACTACCACACTTGAAGACACCTTGGCTTCATCCCGAAGACACCTGGGAATCAACCTGCCCGCACACACCTGGGCAAACCACCACAACTACACTGCCCAAAGATTCTTGTGCTATAATGGACCTCATCCCATCATAGTCTTCCCGAAGGGTATTGGGCCACTTTTGAAAGGTAGAAGAAAATGACCTAATAACAAGTCACGTGTAAAAGTGTTGGGAAAAACACCTTCCCCCATGAATTGTTGGTGTTCGGCACAAGGTTCTAAACTTGGGTGGGGAGAGAATAAGAAACAAAAGAAGTAGAATTATATATATATATATATGGAACAAGAACTCATCCCATCATAGGGGTTCCACACCAACCCAACAGAAGCACAATTATTATTTTTCATTCACAAGATTCACCGAACCCACAACCATGTTACCACTCATTACTGGAAAACAATTCCTTATTGAACCCATTATTTTTTTCAGGTTCAAGTGAATCCATTAAAATAAATTATGCACTAATGGGCAACGAAAAAAAATAAACACAACATAATAAAGGAAAACAACCAATCAACACTTTTATGCATTCACACTCGGTTCTCTAGTAATGTCACAATAGCAAAGGGATCCATGAGATCCCTCAAAGTACTTGAACCATACCAAGCCTCATGATACTGCCCCACATGGCCTCAGTTCTACCAAAAACTACAAAAACAGAGTATCCCATCCCTATCCATATCACCCCATAAGCATTAAGCAGAACAATCACACATACCGCCAGGATAGAGAAAGGGAGTTTCCAGATTCATACACATTATTCATTTAGTTCCCCCTTTCTATTTCGTTAAATAGGGTGATCACACAGGGGTTGTTGTTCACTGGACATCCATTTAATTGGTCGAGTTAACATTATTAACCAAATTCCAATGTTACAGACATTCAATCATCACAGAAGACAGGGGTTCATTATAGTGCAACAAAAGGCCACCAACAGTCAAGATTTTTAGTTGGAATAAGCCCATACAATTCACAAAACATAATCAATGATAAAAATTGTACATTAAAACAAAGATCACACCCCATTCATTATTTATAATTTCATTTATTATCTTCGTTAAGTTTTGGTTTCAACCATCCTCGCAGAAACAGTAGCAGACCAACCTCGCATGATACATAGTAAAGAGAGACTATGGAAAACCATACTTGGATGATCATATATCATCGTTTTAACTCTGCGTGCCCAGAGCTGGGGATGCACGATTTGTAGAGGAATAACACCATGGACTCCAATGATGAGTAGGGAAGGTTCTGTCATAGGCGCAACACTCACCTCGAGAAAAGGACTCCAAATACACCAGGGGAAGAACGAAAATATCCAAGAACAAGAAGGAATAAATTATAGCTTGGTAAAAAGATGAGATTCTGTTGTTATGCGATATGGAATTTTCAACGGATTTAAAGTTGGATCATGGTTTCCCATGTGGTTGGGAAGTTACGCACAATGGAAGTAATTTTCATTTTATCAATTTTCATCGGAGAGGTGTCCATAAAAGTTGTTCATTTAAACGGTTTCCTTTAAATTGCACAAGGGTGGAACTAGAAAGTATGGGGAAAGGGTGTGACACTGAAGAAAAGCCATGCGTTTTAGTAAGTAAAGGGTTGCCCGGATCTTGGTGGATTTTAGATATTTTTATGGGATTTAAATGGATTTTAAAGGGTGTATTAAATCATTTTTATGTCAAAAGACACATTATGGGAGCGAAAAATGATGGAAACAGGAAAAATAATGAAGACCTCTCTGTGAGGACAAGGTGCCACCGTCAAAGTGCCTCTGTCACGGTGCCACTGTCACGGTGTCACATTCATAGTGCCTCACTCGTGGTGCCACCATTTCAGTGGCACCCTCACAGTGCCACCGTTTTAGTGGTACCCTCACGGTGCCACCGTCACTGTTCCACCTTCAAGGTGGCACCCTCACGATGACACCTTTTCTGTGCCACCCTCACGGTGCCACTGTCACAGTGTCACCCTCATGGTGCCACCATTGTGTTTTGAGACTGTGACTGGTGCCTTATTTTTGGTGGAACCATTTAATGGAACTGTGTCCTAAGAAAGTACGGGACAAGGAGGGTCTCGGCCATTACATTAGATACCTCTCAGACAATTCTCTCCCTCAAGAATCAAAAGCAGACCAGAAGAAAGGAGAGGGGTCTGAACAACCACCTCGAAAGATACCTCTCAAATGTAACCCTCATCAATCATTCGAATGACTAAGGATACATCACCTCTCCTCTTCCCCTATGTAAGAAAACCAATATTTAAAGGTCATACCATCCAGACATAGGGATTTAGGAGTTCCTTATTCCATGTCAAGATACTATCTAATTTGGGAGGCTCTAACTCGCTCGCACAGGTTTTATCACATCCACCTTAATGCGTCTTGATTTGGGATCAGGTCCTCCCATCCACACAGTTAGTACTCTTCACACACACATCCGGAGAACCAAGGGAACATTCCATTCCATAGTTAACAAGGAAAAACTCTTCATCACAAAAATTACAATCAAAATAGAAAAACTAGAAACAGCTCTAATTATATGGAATGCATTTGTGCATCCCATTCCAAGGTACTCTCCTTGAGCCCGCCATACCTCTATAACACATGACCCAAAGGAATGGTTCATCCATAGAGAACCTTCTTCTAATGATCCTAGATTAACACCGGTCTTTCTAGAAAATTCACATCATCTTAGATATCCAGCTTTCCCTAGTCGAGGATGTGTGAATCGCCATGTAGATACCATCGGATTTGAGACACATGGATGATGTCGTGCATTCTCAAAAGTGGGTGTGGTAGCACCAGCTGATAAGACACTTTTCCAACCCTCCACAACACTTCGAATAGTCTGACGAACCAGGGATAATGCTTACTCCTCCTGCTGAATCTCAATTGCCAACACCATGGGGAGACCTTCAAGAACATGTGGTCCCCGACCTCGAACTCCAAGGGTCTCCTCCTATTATCAGCATATGAATTTTTCCGGTCCTGGGCCACCTTCATCCTCTCTCATATATGTTGATCCTTCTTCGTCGTTCTCTACACCACATTTGGTCCAAAAACACTTGTTTCCCCAATCTCTACAAAGCACACGGGTGATCAACAGGACATTCCATACATAGCTTCAAATGGATGGATGCCAATGGTAGAGTGATAGCTATTGTTGTAAGAAAATTCTACCAGTGGAAAGTGTCGTACCCAAGATCCCCCAATGTCCAAAACACAATCTCTTAGCATATCCTTCATCGTCTGGATGTTGCACAATATCTGTCCGTCTCTCTGGGGGTGGGGAAGAAGCGCTAAGAGGTAGCTGAGTGCCAAAATCATGATGTAATCCCCTTCAGACTCGTGAGGAAAACTAGCTATCACGATCTAAGACTATAGACCTCAACACCCCATACAACCACACCACCTAATCCACATGCCTATGTGTTAGGGAATCCACCATACCCAACTCTGTGATCACCAGGATGTGAGCTGATTTCGTCAGTCAGTCCAACACTACACAGAAAGCATCACATCCCCCTTGAACTCTATGTAGTACCGTGATGAAATCCATCGAGATGTCATCCCACATCCACTCGTGTACATCTAAAGGTGGTAAAAAACCTCCTTGGATGTGGTGTTCAGCCTTCACATGCTGACACACATGGAACTTTTCTACAATCTCTGCCACCGCCCGCTTCACCTCAAGCCACACAAACTGACTCTTAAAACCCCAATAAATCTTGGAAATATTTGGGTGTACCCCTAGGGGTGGGTTGTGGAACTCACCAAGAACTCTCTGGCGTATCGTCTCTGGGAAAAACATCCTCCCTTGAAAAATTATCCGATTTTGACCATCCTCTATCCATCCATCTAAAGCATTGCCCTGGCTAATGCGATGGCGCATTACATTAGTCTCTTAGTCTCCCCCCTGAGACTCCTCTACCGGCCGCAATAGAGAGGACTGTACTGTCATCTGAAACAAGTAACCTCTAGCACCATCCATCACTATATCCTGGTGTAGGGAAGACAACTCTTCCATCGCCTTCAAAACATCTGTTGATTCTCAAACCATGTCCTTTTCCTACTTTCTGCTCACGACATTATCCACCACATTCCCCTTTCCCGAGATGTAGGAGATTTTAATGTCTTAGCCTGAAGGAACTCCATCCACCTTCCCTGCCACAAGTTCAGGTCCCACTGGGAGAAGATATACGTCAAGCTCTTGTGGTCCGTGAAGACTAAAAATCAATCCATGAGGAGGTAATTCCACATAAACTTTAGTGAGAACATAATCAACACAAGCACCAGATCATTGGTGTCATAGTTACGCTCATGGGGAAGTAACTTCCTAGTTCCATAAAAGATCACCCCTTGTTGTTGCATCATCACACACCCTAGGTCTTGTCCTGAAGCATCATAGAACACCACACACGACATTCATTATTCTGGAAATCACATCACTTGGGAACTTACCAACTTCTCCTTTAGATAACTAAAGGCTTCCACACACTGCTCATTCCACACGAATGCGTGGTTTTTCTTGGTCAAGGTTGTCAAATGTGCTGCAACTTGGGAGAATATGGGCAAGAACCTCTGGTAGTAGCCTGATAGACCTAGAAAATACAAACCTCTTCCACGTTCTTCGGAGTTTTCAGAGAAATAACTTCCTATACTTTTGATGGGTCCACCGTTATTCCCTACTCAGACACCACGTTTCCAAGGAAGTTCACTTCTCATGTGTAGAACTTGCACATGGAAAATTTCCCATAGAGTTGTTGTCATCAGAGGACCTCTAGGACCATTCCCAAATGCTCAGCATGATCTTCCTTCAACATTGAGTAGATCAAGATATATTCAATAAACATGACTATGAATTGGTCCAAATATTCTTGAAAGACGGAGTTCGTGAGCCCCATGAACACACCAGGTGTGTTTGTGATGTCGAACGACATCACTACAAACTTGAAGTGTCCATATCTATATTAGAAGGTAGTATTTGAGATGTCACCCTCTTTCACCCTCAACTGGTGATATCCTGATTATAGGTTGATCATGGAGAGATATCCCTTCCCTTTTAACTGTTTGAAACGGTCATCTATCCTCAGGAGAGGGTAACGATTCTTGACTGTTACCTCGTTCAGTCTCCAGTAGTCTTTGAACATCCTGAGACTACCATCTGCCTTCTTTACAAATAGAATTGAAGCACACCGTAGTGACACACATGGTAAAAAACCTTTCTTCATCAGATCATCAATATGAATCCGCAACTCCTACTACTCAAAAGGCACCATCCTATAGGGAGCCATCAAAATCGGACGAGCACCGAGTTGATTGTCTATTCCGAACTCAACATTGAGTCGATGGGGTAGAGATTCAACCTCTTTGAGGAAGAAATACACGAACTCACTGGTGATTCTTAGGACATCCGCCATCACTGTATCCAACATCTCCACTGACAGCTCAGGTTGGAAGGAAAGGATGGGCTCCACTCACTGGCTTCCCTCCTAGCAACCCCGCTTTCTGATGGAAGTTACATACCGGCCTCCCAAATCTGAAAAAATGATTCTTCTTCGGAAGTAGTCAATGATGGAAAATATAAATAACAACTAGTAAATGCACAGGTTGACATGGTATGGATGCTTCTACAATAGTATAAGATCCCTGCTAAACTGATATGGCACTATCATCAGTCTACACCCTCAGTAAACATAAGACAAGTTGGTCTGGCCTCCAACTGGCATACTCAACACCAGTGGCACTGGAAGTCTCCCAGCATCTAGACCCAGAGCGCGGCCTAGACTGTGTGAAACAAATGAGTGTGAAGATCAAGTATTGAACAAGGCATAGAATAGAGTGTAAACAAGCTGTTCATACATCAAACATCTTCTGGACCTACTGGTTCAACTGCCTTTGTGGCGTGTAAATACCAACGCACAGGTCCTCTACCCCTCAGATGTTAGCCACCTCCCCGACCGTGACTTGGTTGAGGTCCCTCAGGAGAGCCCTGAGGTAGGAATACTCCTACAACGTCTACCCTTGGAGGAGTGGGAGCTTGATGTCCCTGCTGCAGCTAAACGGGCATGGCTTGAAATTGCTGCGGCTGAGGCAGGTGCTGCACTGGCCCACCCCCAATGTACTATACTCGGTTCGGGCACTGATTCCAAAGGTTCCCACAACTAAAACACATGAAGCATCTCGGTCCTAGGACCAAAAGGATAAGGTGAGGACCAGGAGATCAGAACTGGAACTAATGAGGCATGCTCCATACTAGTCGAACCATAGATGGCCCAGATGTTTGAGGCTTGTTGCTGATGGCCCTCCCCTTCAACGAATCCAACTGGATTTCCTCTCACTATACACCTCCCATCATGTGCATCTTTTCCACCACTTCATCCTTCTTCTGGTCCACCATTTATGTCGGTAGGGTGAAGGGGGTAACTGCATACTAAAGGGAAGGTCAAAGTGCCTCCTCTAAACATCTCACCTAAGACTCCTCATCCGGGAAGAAGTTCAGAACAAAGTGAAGAAGATATTTCAACTTGAACCCCTATTCTCTCACTGATATATCCCCCTACTGAAGGGAGAGTAATACCTACCTCTTCTCAGCCGTCATCATGGAAGAGAGGAATTCCTCCCGGAACACCCCATCGAAGCCAGTCCACGTCACCTCAACCTCCCTCTTCTCCCCAATATTAAGAAGCCACCAATGATGCGCTGCTCCCTGCATCTAGCTTACAGCCATAAGAAACCAGTACTATGTCTAAGCCCAAATCAATCTAAAAGCTATCACTAGATTTTCTATCCAACTCTCTGTTTCTATGTCTCAGATATTTCCCTTTTACTTCTCGAGGGTATGCCACTGAAAGACATGAAGCATCCTCTACCACTGATTGTCCTCCTCTTCTCAGTAAGCCCTATTTCACCCATCCAGTTCAACCTCTCAGTCCTCGATTGCCCACACTACCCTTGTTCATCATCTGGGTTCCATAACTACATTGAAAATAAGAAATTCCTAAGCCCGAGCATTGTAAAAGATTACCTTTAATTTTTTCTTAGATGTTTTATTCATTTTAAATCCCCAAAATACCCAAGAAACAAAAGGGAACAATTCATTATGATTCATGTACCTATCCTAGTTCCTCTAACCTTCCGTTAGTGTATCCTCACGTTGTCGTTCAGTAGGGCCAGAGTCCTTGCATCAGATAACAGGAGCCCCTAAAATCTTGTTTCCAAGTTGTTCTTCCTTGGCCTATTTCATGCACCATGATTGTCCAACTTTGTTTCCCTACCATCCCATGCAATCCTCTCTATGACTAACACTAGAATCCATCATATCCTCCAACCTCCCCACTGATATCATTCTATCATGACCCACCTTCACCAAGATGAAAGAACGGACAACAGGTTCCCAGACCCTTTCTTCTTCAATATGAATGAGATATAATGACCGCCGAGAACCGCCTTCAATAGGTCCCAATGTGTTGACTTACACCAAGGGTATATAATCACACAAAAGATGGAAGGCATTACCCTTTTTATTTTAATAGGATTGGGAGATAAGATAGTAATTCCCAACAATGGAAAACTGGAAGTAAAAGTAAACCCAAAAAAACCATTCCCATATGCATGTTTCAAAGGTAAATTCTACAAAAGTACCATAAAATACCAAAATAACATTCCAAAGAAAAGAAAAATAGTAACAACAATTTTACCAGTGTCCAAACTAGTACGATCCCACATGATCCTCGATGTCCTCCTGGAAACCTGAAAGTTATTTTATATACGTAGGGTGAGCATACAAGTATACATAGTAGGGGAAACTATTAAATCATTTCCATAAGTGGGGAGTTATATTAATTCCCTGTGAAGAAAGAGATAACCATTACAAACAGCAAGGAAAACTATCCACCCAAACCTCACCAAGGAAAACTCCCAAAATAATGTGAGTCAAGTAATGTAAATGTAACAACACATCAATGTTTTGGTACCCCGCACCACTTCCCCACTGGTTATTGAAGACATATTATGCATCAGACCTCTACTACCATTCTAACCGTAGTCCCTCTGTCATCCCCCACCCACGCACACCATGGTTATAACCACACATCCCGCCCACACACACTTAGGCTACATAAAAAACTGCCATGCTCGAAGACACCAACGCTCGATCCCAAAGACACCTGGGAAACAACTTGCCTACACACACCTGGGGGAACCACCACAACTACCATGCCCAACGAATTTGGGCTATAATGTAACTCATGCCATCACAGCCTGTACAGTTGGTCTTGAGACACTTGGTAATGGGAGAAAAAAAGATGCTAATAACCAGTCACTTGTAAAAGTGTTGGAAAAACACCATCACCCATGAAATGGGGGTGTTCGGGACAAAGTGCTCAACATTGGTGGGTCACGAGTAAGTAACACAAGAACTACATTTATATATACAAGAAACAAGAACTCATCCCAACCTAGGGGTTCCAAGCCAGCCCAACAGAATCACCCACATTACTATTCACTCACAATAAGCATCAAACCCATAACCATGTCACCACTCATTCTTGTAAAAAAATTACCCATTGAACCCATTATTTTTTTTATGTTCAAGTGACTCCATTTAAGTAAATTATGCACTACTGGGAAAATATTATCCATAACCACAAGCACAGGAAAGGAAAACAGCCATAAAACACTTTTAAGCATTCACACCTGGTTCTCTTGTAAAGTCACGACAACAAAGTGATCTGTGAGATCCAGTAAAGTACTAGAACCAAACCAATCTACAATATACTACCCCACACAGCCTTAGTTCCACCAAAAAATGAAAAAATAGAAGATCCCATCCCTATATATATATCCCTATAAGCATCAAGAAGAAAAATCACACATACCACCATGATAGAGCAAGGGGGTATCCAGATTCAAGCACATCATTCATTTAGTTCCCCCTTTCTGTTTGGATAACTAGGGTGATCACACAGGGGTTGTTGTTCACTAGAAAACCATTTAATCGACTGAGTTTACATGATTAAATAAATTTCCATGTTGATGCCATTCAATCATCACAGAAGACAGGAGTTCATTAGTGTACAATGAAAGACCACCAACAGTCATGATTTTCAATGGGTATAAGCCCATACAATTCACAACACAACATCAAGGATAAAAAGGGTACAACAGGAACATCGATCACACCCCCTTCAATTATTACATGTTTTTTTATTATCTTTGTTAATGTTTGGTTACAACCATCCCTGCAGAAAAAATATCAGACCCACCCCGCATGATACACAGTAAATAGAGGCGAAGTAAAACCCTACTTGGATGATCAAAGATCGTCGTTTTAGCTCCCTACGACAAGAGATGGGGATGTACGACTTGTAAATGAAGAAATATAGGGACTCCAAAGATGTTTAGGGAAGGTTATGTCATAGGCACACCTCTCGCCTCAGGAAAAAGGGACTCCAAACACACTAGGGGAAGAACGAACCCATCCAAGAAGAAGAAATAAGAAATTATAGCGAGATATAAAGACGAGATACCATTATTACAGAATATGGAATTTTGAATGTATTTAAAGTCGGATCGTGGTTTCCCACCTAGTTGGGTGGTTATGCACGATGGAATTAATTTTCATTTTAACAATTCTCATCAGATAGGTGTCCATAACAGCTGTGGTTTTAAATGGTTTCCTTTAAATCGCACAATCGGGGAATAACTAGAAAGTATGTGGAAAGGGTGTGACAACGAGAAAATCCACGCAATTTTGAAAGTTAAGGGTGACCCAGCTCTTGGGGGATTTTAGATATTAATTATGGGCTATAATGGCTTTAAAAGGGGGTATTGAAACATTTTTACGTCCAAAGACACATTTTGGGAGCAAAGAAAGTCAAAAACTGGAAAACAAATGAAGACCACTTGGTGAGGACATAGTGACACCGTCGCGGTTCCACCCTCATGGTGCCACCCTCACGGTGCCACCGTCACGGTTCCACCGTCACAGTGGAACCCTCACAGTGCCACCTTGCTGGTACCACCCTCACGGTGCCACCCTCACGGTGTCATCATCACAGTGCCACCCTTTCGGTGTCAGCCACACGGTGCCACCATGGTGGTGTCACCCTCACGATTCCACTGTTTCGGTGTGAGACCCTGACTGGTGACACCTTTTTGGTGGAATAGTTTTATGGAACCGTGTTTTGGGAAAGTACTGGTCCAGGAGGTTCTGGGCAGTTACAATATGTCTCAACAAAAATGGTACCACATGTAATGAATATGCATATGTCCACATGTATTGAGATATTAAATTAATCTAACAAAATTCAACTCCAATATAACTTATACAATTCATAAATGTATAACATTAAATTCCATCAAAAAATTAATATATAAAACATTAGAAAGTTGTTAACTAAATTAAATTAACATTTAACTATCATATCTTATAATGTAGTCACATCCCAAACATGTTAATACCTTATAAATTTATTCTCATAAATCATGATAATAACATGAATAACTTTATGACCGTAGTGAAAACCTGCATTCAATAAAAATAACTCATACCTTACACCAAAAATACCAAAAATATTATATAATCAAACCATGATTTCACATTTCCTTTTTATCAGTGATGAGGTCATTAATACTTTCAAACATTTAATTTTCTCTTTATCCCTTCATTATGCGAATATCATGTTCATACAAAAAATATTTTAATTAAATTTATTTTATACTAGTACCACATACATAAGGAAAACCACAATGGTACAATATATAGATATTCTAATATTTCATAACACTATAAATATATTGTAAAACACTGTTTTGGAATTCCATTATATAAACACTTAATCATTCCACCTCATATTCGTCATACCCAAAATCTCCAATAGTAATAACATGTGATATTACATTTTATTTGGCTATAAGAGGTTTTCGACATCAATAATCATCCATAACCCTTGGATTAGGGCATTGTTATGCATACTTCCCCATTTTCATGAACTTTTAACCATGATGTGGTGTGGGGTCACGTATTGGAACATTCTTTTTATTCCCATTATGTTGGAAATAAAATGATTAATGGCCTTCTTTCCAACACTTATAAAATCGATCAGTCCCCTGATGAAAATTTACACTATGTTCTTTTCTACCCTTTGATCTAAATGAAAATGTAATCATATTTTCTCTCTGATTTTTAGATTTTTCATCGAATTTTATCATTACATTCATATCATAACCATTATATATAAGAGAAAATTCAATCTACAATTTTTTTCATAAGAAATAAAGAATGTTATTTTTGAAAAAATATTTTCTTGGACTCATCCCAATCCATAGAGTCAGTTATATCTTGTTGCCTCAATTTTTGATAATGTTCTACCATAGATCTGGTTTACCTTTTAAGCCATAAATTCATAACTTAAAATATTCTTATTCTGAACAACGGATAATGAAAAATATCTTTTCAATGGTAAAAATCCATTTCCCATCAACTAGTGGATCTGTATTTCCACTAAAATAAGGTGGATGTTTCTTTTTGAATGATTCAAGATATTTTTGTTCCCAAATTTGGTCATTTAAAAACCTATAAATATTTTTGGACATATAAACATGATTCTTTATTCATGTGCTAATAAAATTTGGTTATTCAAGAGGATAATCATTGCATTTTCCATCAAATACAATAGTAATGTGTTTCCTTTGTGGTCCAACCATTTTCTAAAACCCAAAAATAATAGTTTGAGAGGAAAAAACATGACTAGGAAAACAACATAATCATGGGGGATTACATTCAATCTGTAACTCCATAGATATAATCCTTGGTTACATGTTATTATTACAATAAATATATTACTATAAACTATAGTTATAATTACCCTTAGGGACGTCCCTAAACATACCTTATAAATATATCTAGGTACCCATCTAAATTTTATTCATCATAGTATCCAATGGTTATCTAAACCATCACTCAGATAAAAACTCTTACGACCCAAGATTTCTATACATGGGCATTACATTACATTTGAGGAATACTTAATACAAGACATAGATAGAGGCTCAATGACTGTATTAGTATAATACATTTGGAAATTGTAAAATATAGACAACTAGTTCATAAAGCATATTCATCATCTCCTACTTTATCTTTTACAACTATAACCCCTTTTGACACCTCTTACATAATACCCTTCTTCAATTCATGGGGGGAAAATGAAATGGGGGGAGAAAAAATTCCTAGTATGGGTAATCATGGAATATATCATACCAAATATAAAAAAAAGAATGTAAAAAATGAGCATTAATTTTTGAAACAAAATATAACACATTTAACATATAACAAAAACATGAGTCATGAAATAAATATTGGTATCTCATAGTGCATAAATCATAAAGTAATAAAGATAACTGAGAAAATATCATATTCATAAAACATGGAATTGTGGAATAAAAATGTTCAAATATTAGGATTTTTATTTAATCTAAGGCATTGTTTCCAAGACTTTTATAGTTGACAATGAACATTACTGAACCTGGTTTACTTGTTATTCTAATCATGTAGTACTAAACCAGATTTATATTTCGTTTCAAACCTCTTTTACTAACCATGATTTAAATTTCAATAAATTCATGTCTATCTCATGATATATAAATTATTAAACAATGCATTGGAGGGAGATATCGGTCCCACACATATCATAATGAAATCATTCTTACATATTCTAGAGAAACATAAATCATTGATCATAGAATAAAACCAAAAAATAAAATAAGTTTCTGAAACACCATTCCATCATAACATAATCCATAAAAGTATAATTCAGCAATTAATCCACCAAAATAATAGTAATAATATGGATATAAACATAACTCAATTTAAAAATCATCATCATAGATGGAAAATAATTTTGGTACAACACTTGAACTCAATTCTTGAGGAAAATATCATTTCTTCATCAATTTTTTTTTCATTTCTTAAAATGTCATGCAATTTTAAAATAAAAAATCATTTAATTGAAAAGAAACATTAAATATTTTAAAGGAAGATCTATTTAAATAAGGTATTATGAAATTTGAAAAAATATTCTCATGGCGTACAAGATAATAATGTTATCCTCTTACATTTGTCGGATAATTAAAAATGTAACTCGTATGGTAAATGAAAGACATATTCCTTCCAAACCATGTAGTAAAAATAAAAATGGGTAAAAATGACTTAAAAAATAATAATAACAATTTTATGAAAACATTTTTAGAAAACATGGGTATAGATGATAAACATACCCCAAGTAAATACATACGTATAAACAATCTCAAATAAAAATAAGATTGTAATATTATCTCTTACCCTTTATTTGATTTCTTTCATATTTTTGAAACTCAAATATTGTGGGTTTAAACATATTATTAACATTTAAAATATCCATAATAATTTCTATGATATCATATATGATCCACTTATGACGTTATATTACCTTTTTATTTATCAATTAAATGTTAATGAAATTTTTGGGTAATAGTCATTTTATTTATCGTATGTCTTTGAACATGTAAGTCCTGATATTATTACATAGACCAAGATTTACATACATCCAAAATGAAAAACATAATTTATATGTAGAAATTATTCAGTATAGAAATATTTAAATATATATATATATATATCATAGATATATAAATGAAATGGAAAACATTGTTCATTGAGACGGTATGTCGTACGTACGTATGAACAATGGTTATATTTCCTTATTGAATTGAATAGAATTAATAAATGATATATATATATATACTGTAGAATTATTATATCATATATATCATTGTTATTTATTATATATACTCTATAATCATTCATGAATGGTTAACATGAGAAATGAATCTCATCGCATCGGGGAGATAATAGGCTATACGTACGCAGGACTGACGATATCATTCAATTCGATTGTGTAATTAGTATATAATGGGACTTTATATTAACTATAAAAAATAATAATCATTTTATATTCATTATTTACATCCATTATAAAATTCCTTATGCTCATCCATTTCATGTAATGTTGAATAACAAATTACCCCACATCGTGGAGTCAGTAAGCCATGTGTACGGATGCATGGTGATATACATATTAGTATGATAAAGAAAATGAGGTATAATGTTGTTACATAATTATAATAACATCTCATAATGTATAATATCATAGATTTATTACCCTATTAAGGTAACAACATAATAAGATGAAGTAGAATGAGACTTTTTTTAAAGATGTTATAAAATAATTACCTCTTTTCCAAGTATATCCTTTTTATTTTCAGAAAAAGCCTCCCAAGGATGTATTTATTCCCAATGTGTTTCCACTAGGTTGAATTGAGGAAGATTTAGTTAGGATTTTCCTAATTTAAAAGGATTAGTATATTTGAATAATAAAGAAATAGAAGATCCCATTTATAGGAGAGGTAAGGTGAAAATTAGGAATATCATTAAATATATATTTATTATAAATTGATATTCAATTTATAATATTAAAAAAATAGTTGATTTAAATTATTATATAAATATTTTTAGAAATTATTTCAAGAAATATTTTTTTGACTAGTGTATGTATTAAAATTAACCTTATCTTTTAGCTTTAAACCTTCGTTTAAAAACATTAACTTTTACCATGTCTTCTTGATTTTTCATAATATATGGTTACTATTGTTATGATTAAATGGAAAGAGAATCATATATGAATCATTATTAAAAATACTAAATTTATATAAGTTATTTGGCTATATAAAATATTTTTAGGACTATTATATCATTTTATAAAATATTTTTTTTAAACTCATTTATTACAATTTTGACAAAATGTAGTAATTGATATTATTTAAAGTCATGAAAACTTGATACCTTAAAATAAATATCATTAAATAATCCATAAAATTTAAATTTCATCAAAAAAATTGGTGATAGAATAAAAAAATTCAATTTTCCTTTATTTCAATATTTATAATATAATTTATTTGAATATTTTATTAATAACGAAATAAATTCATCATCATTGTGTCATAAATAAATAAATTTATTTAATGTAGAAAATTTTTAAATAAAACCCCATGATATAGGAAATCATTTTATCTTTCTAATTAATATTTATAGTTGAATATATCATTAATATGTCCCAAAATAGAATTGTTTTATTAAAAAAATACATGTTTATGTTATATTTTACTTTACGATAAATTAATTATTATTAATGGTAATTATCACACCCTAGTAGCTCTATGGGGTCCTAAAATCGTTCAAAGGATTCTAATGGTCGAAAAAAATCTCATCAATAGGATTCATAAATGTGTTATGTATCTTTTATATTATTATAATAGTATTAGATTACCTTATTTACCTTATCTACCATTTATCCATGGTAAAAAAATAATTATTAAGGTTACTATTCATAATATATAATAACAAAATGTAACTATTTAAACAATTTCGACCTTATGATTCCGAATATGGAATCCATTTTTTTAATTCAAAACAAATAATTGGAAAAAACTAATTTAAAATTAATTCTCATTGTCAATACTAGAAAGCGGGTTTTTCTAAAGTAGGAACTATCAAAAGTTTTCCATGTGTTTGTATCCAATTTCAATGTAAAATTACATACAAAGGAAAATATTGGAATAAATGATAAATTTATAATCTAATTATAATTCAAACCCAATTTAACATATAATTTAACTATGTTAATATATTAGATGAATATGCTATTTTGAATTTAAATGCAGTATTTTTCACAATTAATTAAAATATAAATTTTATCAGAAAAATACAAAAAAATTCATCCAATATAAATTTTGAGGTCCCTATTCCCAAAAATATAAATATTTTTTCAAATTTAATATTTAAAACTTTTAAAAACTAGATTTAGAATTGATTCACCATGAAAAGGTGGCAAACCTGCATTTTTTTTGAAAAACATCTTCTATCAGCAAATTTGAATTTGTTAACAAATCATGTTCGAGAAAATAAATAATATCAATGTTAATGTTATACAAAATTCACAATGTGGTTAATAATATTTATAAAGGATAGACTCTGTAAGATTGAATAATAATATTTTAATAATATATCATTTTTTAATGAAACTCGGTATTGTGTACAATGCAAGATATTGAGAATGGTCGCTCTGGAATTTAATGAAAGCCAAGCCAGTCTATATGTTATTGAATGATTATATTGGTTTTCTGCATGAAATTATCCTATCATAGTTCTTTTATACATTAATCAAAATCTATACTCATTATTGTGTGAAATTAATTCTATCATAATAACTTGAAATTGCATGTGACACAACCAGGTATAATATTGTGTATACTATAAGTTAATACATTGTTGAGTTTAGTGCATGAAAATATCAGTGTAACGTACCATAGAAAAAATAAATAAAAGAAAATTAACCTATCTAATAAAATATTGGTTTGTCACATTATTCCACCCTTAATATTAATTTTACCCTCAAAATTAATTTGGGTTATAATATGTTTACTAGTAGAATTTTTTTTATAGAAACCTTCATCATAAAAATGAATACAAAAACATCATTTTAAAAATGAAATTTAGAAACATAATGGTTACCCAAAGTAACTAATCAATGGGCTTTCACATAAGATAACCTTGTTTCCATGTAAAAACATGGATATGGATGAAAAATGTAACTATAAAGTTCTGGTGAATAGAGACTGAGAAAAAAGTTTGGAGAAATTTAATAACCAAATATCCATAAATCATTGATGATTTAATGGAACACCTGATTCCTCAGATCAGATGGTACTAAGATAACATTTTTGGTTTTCAGGGTCATTTCCATAAAGTTGATGAATATTTCTTGAGAATCAATGCTTACTATACTTTTTGGTACAATCTCACAGTTTTTTGTGCCATGAAAAATTTGAAATTAATGTTTTACTTAGAGAAATGATGTTGAGTTTTTCATTCTTGAAGTGTTAAAAGATCATTTGATAGTATGATATATCATTCCATATGTCTCAAAAAAATGTTTTCATCGGTAATCAAATATTGATAAGTCCACCTATAATGAGATAATACATTAATCTTAACAAAATGAAATGGTATTATAACTTATTCTATCTATAAATTTATAACATTACAATACATCCAACAAATGAAAATATAAAAATGTATAAAGATATTATCTCAATCTATATAAAATTTATCTCTCATATATCCCAAGGTAGTCACATACCAAACATATGAATACATTAACAATGTATTCTCTCAAAAAATGACAATAACTGAATTACCACATGTCCTTAGTGGAAACATGAATTTTTAATAAATTAACTATTTCCACACAAAAAATCCCATTCCTAATGAAATTTTCATTTAAATTGAGAAATAATAATAAGGTTACGTCCTTCTAGATTCATCTATACTGATTGAAGAAGTCATAACTATTAACATTGAAATGCATAAACAAGGAAATCTATGTATAAAAAAGGATTTGTGAAGGAAATTATTTAGTTTATTTTTAACTCTGAATGAGATGGATATATATATCTCATTCAAGAAACATAACACTATGTTTTCACTATTAATTATAAAAAGTTGTTGATTAAGGATCTGGTTGTGGCAACCCATCACCTAGGCCTACTAGATGATCATCGAGGATTCAAACTTGTAGGAAAAATAAAAAAATATATCATAAGATATTATGGTAGAGTCTAAATTTCATAATATTTTAATATCATTATTTATTTGACATATTTAATGATGAGAATAATTTTAAAATATCATCCATATTAAAAATTAAATATTAGATTGGTTTTTGGATTAATTTATCTACCCTCAGCTGACACTGCCTAATGGAAAATTTCATATTTTTTATTTTAGATTTCAAGATTGAAATAACCTCAGGTATCCAAACCCATTCCATTATGGATCTGTACTAATGGATCAATCCAATCATGATTATCCTTAATAGAATATAATAAACCATTTTTATAGCACCCCAATGGATATTATACTACCATATCATTAATTTTATTTTGAATAATTATGAAACACCCTATAAAATTACCATGATACACATCTCAGATCCTTTCATTAGAATGATTATTGAATTCTAAAAGGATGATATTATTATTTGGATCCAATATAATTATTCAAAACAAAAATAAATATTTTTTAATTTTTATTGAAACAAATGGAAGATGAAAATGTTGAAGTGTGGATTAGTGGGAACATCATGATTTTTTTTAAAAAAAAATTCAAAAACATTGATTTATAGATTTTCCCTGCGATGTATAGTTTGATCATATCAATACTTCATCCACATAATAATTCATTGTTTATAGTTCTCAAGAAATGCCTCACCTATTTTAGTTATTTGATATTAAATATTTCCAAAAAATACCTCTTCATAATAATGAAGAAGAAGATGGGAGTTTGATAAAAATGAGACAGATATTTCAAATAATCATTCAAAGATGTGATGAAATATATACTACAACCACTGATATTAAGGATTTAAGTAGGATTTATCACACATATCATATACATAAACGTTTGGGAACAATCCCCAGGAATCGTCCATGAATATAAAAATGATTAAAGTAGCAAAATAGTTTTTATTTTCATATCTAGAAAATTCTATATATACAAACCTCATACTCTGATCCCATGAAGATCTATATTATATTCATTTTATAGGTGAAAAATCAGTTCCATTTCATGAGTAACCATTATGTTTTCCTTCATTCTCATATATACCAATCTTCTTTTTCTTCAACTACAGTATATTGATAGACCACATCACTTGATTGGTGGTCATCTAGTTGAATTCTAATATCCATGTAATATTCAAAAAAAATTAATTGGAAGGAATTATCCAATATCCTTGTAGAACATTTCTCTCTAATGAGAACACCATTTCAATTTTAAGAGAAATTATAAACATCTCATTAAGTAGATTAATGGAAAATACATGATAAAAATGAGGCATCAGAGCCTCTATATAGAAATGTAAGATGATTGATGGTAGAATTCCCTTGAGATCCAATTATATGGTATATTTTTCACTCATAGAATGATATGTTTGATGTGTTTTCTAATGTAGTCATATTATTTTTGGACCCTTAAAAGGAAGATATTTTCATATGCATTGCATACATTAGTTTATTCTACCATGAAACCATCAATGACCAAGATAAAATCAATCATGATAGACCTACACCATGTTGTGATGATTCAAAATCTTTTAAGTGATATATATTTCTAACAAAATAATACATAAAAAATACCCTTAAATCAGGTCATAGACATTTTTAATCAATCCAACATCAATTTAAAAAAATCACCCATTTTTATGGGGAAAATATATATTATTTCCTCTATGAATTATTTCATAGTGATTTTCTCTTCATACAGATTACTAGATGAGTCTTCATAACTACAATGAATGAAATCAATGAGAACACGTTTGATTTACATGAGCCAATAAATTGAATATCATGAAAAAATAGGAGGTTTTGTAATTTATGGATGAAAATGGTACAAGATTATTCAGAATTCACAAGAAAAATTACTAATTTTAAAATAACTGTAAATTTCAATAAACATTCCCTAGAATTTTATCAAATTAATAAAATTATTCTAGTCATTTTCTATATAGTTAATGTATTCTATGGGAAATATTATGTAATAAAATAGAGTTTATTATGTATTTTATTTTTACCAAATTATTATTTTTAAATTGAAGAATTCCATACACTAAAATTAGTTAGGAAAATAACATTAAAATCATTATTAAATAAAAAATAATCAATTGAAATATTTTCTATCATAATAAGTTTATAGAAAATGGTACCCCTATTTTTTATTATATGTTAAAAATGATATACATGGAGTACGACATCAATTATTTCCAATTATACATCTACCATAAAGTAGAGAATACATTGAAATAGGGATTTAAAAAAACTATCATATATAATCCCTAAAAAGATGGATAAAGATTAGAAATCATGGCTAAGAGAGAAGACAACTGATGGATTCACTTGTTCTTCAAATAGAATTTCATGGAGGGACTATACTATCTTTCCAAGGAATGTTTCCACAAGATCTTCTTCAATGATGGTCAATACAGAAATCCTATGGATCTTCAATCAAGTTAAATCTCAATCAATGTGAAAAATTGGTGATGATTCTAAATACAGAAATGACATTACGTGTTATGATGTCTAACTTTAATTCCTGATGGATGAAGGAAATTTCCAATGATTTAAAACACCTAACACATTATTTTACTTTTCCTCTAAATTTTAATCAATGGTCAAAGTATTTTCTTAAAGATCGACTTTTCTAGTTAAGGTAGTGTTTTACATTAAGTTATAATTTTTCATGCATCCATTCTCTATCAATAGTTTAATATTTGAAGATAAATTTCAAAAAATAAATTTTCAAAAGTTATAACAAAATTTTTAGAAAAGTTTTCATAGATTATAAAATATGAATGTTCATATGTAATAGATTGTGAAATCATCAAAAAATAAGTTCCTCCCTAAATCATTCCTTCAGGGACATTTTGTATTAGTTATTATAACCTAATTGATACTATGTTAGAAGCCTTTGAGATTCTATCCAAAATGGGAATGACCCTATAACAAGCATATGTTCTATACAGATGTTATTAAATCTTTTTCTGTGATATAAAGGGAACACATCACAACTATACCAACACATTGTTTATGAATAAATAAACTGAATAATTCTTATATACACAACAATTTCCATGTTCAATGACAAAAGTCAATGTACTATCCGAGTTCTGAAAAAAATGCACTATATTTCATAGGTGGAAATTCTTTCATTATACTATTAAACCTCATTGTTCAATACCATTTTCATATAATATTGGGCATTGAGGGGGAATACCATCGTTTATAACCCCAAAAATCATGGATGGTATTTTTCACTATGGCCACTATCTCTCTAACATGAAAGCTCGATGCGGGTAGAATCAATTTTTTCATGGTCTACATGTTCCTCAAATCATTAATTCCCCATGTTAAATATATATTATCTAGATCTACACAAAAATATTATTATACAATATAACAACATGAGTCATGATTTACAGGAAAATATGATATATAATTATTCCATGAACATCTAACCAAAGACTAGTCCCAAATTTATAAGAAAAACAATTTTCCACTTTGAATGAGTAAAATAAGTTTAATGGACATTCACTCTAAGATAAATATGTTAATTGATTTATTATAGTAATGGATACATAGTAATGCATGTATTTCCTATTATAATACATGATAAAATATAAAAAACCCATATTCATTATTGATTCAACGTTTATAGTAATACATCATTTCAACAATTTAACTAAACTAAATTAAGGCTCAAATTTAATTTCCTTATACACGAGACTGACCTATGTAGAATATTTCTCACAAAAATTGTTTATGAATTGATAAATTTCCCCCACCAATCATATCATCCATATATATTTTTAATTCTTCATCCTAGAGTTCATAATCAAGGAACCTGTAAGGAAAATACACTATGTTTTTCATAATCTGTATCTACATGGAGTACAAAATAAAAGTGATACACATTACATAATTCTAAATAATTAAGGATAAATTGAAAGAAATAAATATCTTATAGTGGGAATAACCATAGATTCTACCCATGAATTCTTCTCTCTTTTTATATAAACACAATCTATGAGGGGAACCTATGAGAACTATCTGTTTGTTGAATACTATAAAAAATTTATTGAATCATTATCCTATTTATAACCATGAATTAAAACCAGATTCCCAATAGTCCTAAAATTTGATAAAATTATATGCATGGAAACTCCAATATAATAACCTAATGTGGATTAATTCTTATCTCTATAGGATATACAATGACACCCAATTTTCCAATCATAAAACTGAACATAATATCTTATTAAAAATAACATCTAACTAAATAACATCGTGATTAATGTAGGGGTTTATTTTTAAAAACTACATATTTCATTATATTATCCATATAGGTTACATAGAAAATCTAGGAAACCTTATCCTATGAGAAGTTCTAAATTCCAAAAAATTGCATTTTTTCGCCTTAGTATTCTAGATCATCAAGAAAAACATTCAATTTTGGGATAGTGCTACACATAAGTGAAATCCATATTTATCCCCTCACACAAGAACATGATATTGGTAGAATATTAATAATTATATTTTCACAATACTTCCCATAATCCTAATATATATGGGGGTATTTGTATTGATTTTTTTCATAAACCAATTCTAAAAAATCCATCAAACACATTATAAGAGACTAATCAACCAAGAAGAATTAAAAAGTTTATATTATTTATGTATTGATTCTGATCCTCACATGGTATATAGTAACACCCAAATAGATATGACCATAGAGATAAAAAATAACTCATCTTAAATTGGTACCCAATAAGATCACTTTCTATTTAAAATAGATATCATTTATTCCCTACACTATGACACGTTTATTTTAACATATTTGTCTGTGATTTTCATGAAAAACGAATGACTAAAAACCATGTTACTTGACTACATAGAATCTAAATACATTCCAAAACATTCATCATATGTTCCCTAATTTGAAGTCCTATTCTTAGAAAGTTACACTTTTCTCTGCCCTTGTGTGAGATCCATTCCACACAAACTCATTACAAAAAACATATGTGGAATTATTCTTGATATCCAATGAAATATTGGTATTTTATATTCAATTCACAACCACATGTTCTAATAGAAAAATCATTTTCCACTCTAATGTATAGGAGGTTTCTATGGAGGTATATTAACAAAATTATAGGGAGGAAGGTTAGATTTTATAAATTCCCCATTGTTGGATTAGTTGTGTACTCATAGACCAATTCTATAATATTGTTACCACTGAATTTCTTATCACTGCATTACTATTCACCCCTAGAAAAAACAATATGGGTTATTTCCAAAACACCACTTTTTTATCATAATGATAACGAATCACGTGTCTATAGAGGCAATGTCTAATAAAACCATTAGATGTAAATAGACATATCAGAATAAAATATAGGAGAAACAAATTGTCTATTTTGTAGGACCATAATCTAATCAATAAATATTTATTCCAAGATACTTAGTTTACTTATGTATGGTATATATCTATATAATAAACTATTAGATATATCTATATTTATAAAATATTATATAAAAAATGAAAACTCTACCATCATTAGAAAAATACATACCACAATTTGTTAAACCATATGAAATTTGTTCAATCCAAATAGAATTAAAATATTTTGTATAATGTCCATGTAACATGATCTAATCTAAAAATACCAATTTCCTTGTAACGTGAAATTTATGTTCATGAATATTTATACATGTTTCATGGTGGTAAATATAATATCTAATCATCCATTATAAATCCTTTTAAATGGATCCTAATAACCAATAATTTGTTAAGTGGGGTTTATGATGATTTATTTATCTAATTGATCATATTATTCAATAAATCAAAAAACATACCTTGAATATCTAAGGCCTCTATAAATCATATATTTATATGAAAAACATATGCCTCTTGTTATAAGGGACACCTCTAAATATATTTTAGAAAAATTACCCGATTTGATTTCCATATATGCTCATTTATGTTGTCTTAACAAATGATTCATTATATTTTTCATAGATCAAAACTCAGTACAATTGTTTATCATTCTATTTAGTATAATGTTTTATTTAGGTTGATCTAATGTGAGTCCACTCATAAGGGAATTTTTTTTATTTTCATTAAAATATTTTAAAAAATATACTCTAAAGGGGTTTTTATAGATAATATATGATATATATATTCTTATATATAGAAACTCTTCTACACAAAATCTATGAAAAAACTGGAATTCATTTTATTTGGATTGAAGAAGTTTTTTTATAAGTTCATGGTGATGTTATCATCATTATTAAATCTATGAACTCTAAATATTTTATTGAGTGTGGACATGAACCCACTCATTTAAATCATTCCCATTTGAATTATAATAATCCCCTAACAACCATATACATGTTTTATAATCATCCCCATGCCAAAACCAAAATGATACATCAATCCAATGTATGCACAATTTTTATAAAAAATCATAGAAATAACGAGGAGTAAAAAAGAACAAAATTATATAAAAGTAGGTGTAAACCCTACACCAAACCTCGTATCAATAGTATTGATATTATAAAAAATAAATTAAAATAATTGGATGTGAAATTAATAAAATCTATATTTGGTCTCACCCATATACAATAGAATAAATTTAATATATTTTTTCAAAGACTTATATTGGGAAATTTTTGGGGATATATAATACTGAATATAAAAGGAATGAAAAGAGGGAATGAAAACTATTTTTTAATTAAAAAAATATCAAAAATTTTATTTTATAAAATTGACCATTCACCCCCTAAAAAATAAATCTACCAAATTCCCCCTCAAGATATTTTGAGGGGAATTTAAATATATAGAAAAAAGGATGATGTATTTTTGCAGATAATAATGCTTTCTGGTGGTTTATGCATATTGTGGATCATAAATAGATGATTTTTCAAATATGTTCTTATGAGGTTTTTTTCTTCCAATTTTTCATTTAAAGAAATAAACTAATTTATAATTTTTTTTATATATCTGGTTGACTGATCAAAATATTTATATCAAAAATAAAAATCCATAATCAATGAACCACAGGTACACTCATTTTTATAAGTTAATTTTAGAGTATTTTAATGTGTTATTATTTAACATATTCAGATATTTAATTATATACACTATTAAAATTTTGTCCTATTTAAATATGATTTTGAAGGACTTGTGTTCAGTCGGTGAAGATAATATTTCTATCTCAGCTGATTCATTAAATTTCCATGCATCAACAGAATACATGTTACAGACTATAATAATGTTGAGACTAAAATGTCCACCAATAAAATTAAATGATCCAAATAATATCAAATAACATCTAGGAATAGTTCGACCCATCAAGCTATAGATACAATGTTAATATCGAATTATTTTGGTTTGGCCTATCTTTCAGGATCCACATTTCTTTTGACTTATTGTACGCTTATCACCTCTCAAATGTGTTTTCCATATCTAATTTAATGTATTAAAATGATATAAATTTAATTGTAAAATATTTCCTAGAAATAAATAATTAACCCAGGAAATAAAAAATTCGAATAAAAATGTTGATGTATAATTAAAAAAAATTGGAATTTCTGTAAAAATTTCATATTCATGATTTAAATAAATCTTTTGATAACATAATCATTAAAACTAAATGTGGGAGAATTAAATAAATTTTTATAAACAAATATTCAATAAAATAAAGGGTTATATCAATGATGAGGCATCTTCATCCCACTAAAATTTGTCTTCTAGTCTCCATACGCCTTGAAAACATTGCAACAAAATATGTACATTGAATATGATCAGTAATCATCACTTTAATTCTTTTATCATTCAGTTAATCATGATTTCAGATTCATGAACTATGATTTTGCAGCACCCTCTACCACTATTCAGAAATTTTTTACAATACTCTCAAACATATGATTTCTAATTAGGTTATTTTGTCACATTTCCCATTATTTCAATTTTCAACGTATCATGGACTAAATATTTTTGTGCTCTAGTTTATAAATTATATCATTCAGTCTATGAAACTTGATTAATGTTGTTTGACCATTATACCTAAACAATAGATGTTCAAAATCAATAGGCCCTTGAAATAGAATGAAAATATAAAAAAACATATTAAACTAAAAAACTGTAAAGTGTGGTCTTATAAAAATTGTAGTCTTTCTTTACTATGATTCACTCTGAAAGAGTTTAAGAGAAAGTTAGAGCATAAATAATGTATAGAAATCATGTACGAACAATCTTAAGATAATTGATAATTTTAGTTAATGTCCCTGGATAATGTAGTCAAGTTAAACTCTAGTGAAGTTGTATATCATATCTCTCCACAATGATAATATGTTCCATAAATATTGATACAAGTGTTATGGTGGAACCCCCTAGTGAATAGCCTTTTCATTATATCAAACTATATTTTCAATATTATTTAATCATTAAAACACTTTCATAGATAATATTAAATATTTTATTTTAAATCATGGGGAACGAATACCTAAAAAGTAATTCACTCCCCAACATGTCTTCTATATATGATTCCATATTATGGCCTCCCAACGAGAGGAATTTCCTTCTTGAGAAACACATCCTCATATCAGTGTACTTATTATGAATATCATGAAAAATTTACTCTTCTAATATATTGTCACGACCCGTCCTCGGGGCCCGTGCCGGGACTACCCCAAGCCCTCCTTCCATAGTCCAGGGGCTGGCGACTAGCACCAAAGGCGTAAATCCCGATAACTGGGAAGGCATTTCCTTTATAAAAGTAAACAAAACACCACAGAGTACAAGCGGAAGAAAAACACTAAGTAAAAAAAGATAGTGCTGAAAAGTAAATAGGCCAGAATACAAACCCAACTGAAAGTGCAGATACATCTAAACGAAAGTACAATAGAAAAGGGAAAACAGCTGGAAGAAGGAAGCAGCTCCTGGGTTGTCCTCCTCGGATCTTACCAGATGGGTAGGTACAGATAGCCTCCTCAACGCTCACGCCTGTCAACCTCCGCCATGTGTCGTCTCGCCGTGAAGTCCTCCTCCAGATACTAACTCATCGTGTAGTCCACCTCCGGGTACTGACTCGTCGTGTAGTCCACCTTCGGGTACCGTCTAGTCCTCGAACACTTGGCCTCTGTCAGCACTGCCCGTCGTCTGCAACCAACACAACGAGGTGCGGGCATAGCCCGTGCAGGGGCGAGTATAACGATACTCAGTAGGAACCCCGAGACCCTCAAGGTATCACTAAAACCAACAAGGATAACCACAAAGAAGATCTCAACAGATAACCTCTACTTAGATATATGCCCATACATATACCTAAGTTATCAAGTAACCCATCTCAATCATGAGGTAACACAAAGATTATGAAATCAACGGATAACCACTACCCAGGTATATGCCCATACATATACCTAAGTTATCAAGTGACCCATCTCATTCATGAGGTAAACACAAAGGTCAAAAGTCTCAGATCAAACCAAGATTTTCATTATCAAAACCGTAACTGCTGAAGAGCCCTGTCTCTGGAGTGTACAGTGGTCCTGTCACGACTCCGAGATACTGCTCACTAACCTAAGACTGCTGAGGTACTCCTCCTGTCGAGTACTACGGGTCTGCGGCCAACTACCGGGTGCTCCATCCGCTGAGGGTCTGTCGCCAAATACCGGGCGCTCCCCCTAATAGCCTACAGAGGTACTCCTCCTGTCGAGTATCGCGGGTCTGCGTCCAACTACCGGGTGCTCCGTCCGTCGTGGGTCTGTCGCCAAATACCAGGCACTCCGTCCACTGGGCTAGTCGACTCACTCCAAGTCGAGTCGGTCAAGCAGTCGTCAGGTCTCAGCCGGCTACACGGTCTCCGTACTCCGTATGCTCGTATCCAGGAGGGTCCGCTCCATGAGCTATAGGTAGATACTCCAAGTATCACAAAGTCCCACAAAGAAGTATATCAAGGGACCGCCTCGTCATAGGGGTCTCAACGCAACAGTCGGCGCGTCAATCGGACGCCCGGTCTGTGAGTTACTAGCCTTTTCATCCCCGGGGCCCGGTTGGTTTCGTGTGCGAACCAATCCGGCCGTAACTCAACTATAACCCGAACTCTCATAGGGACCGTTTCTCAACGTGATCACCAACTCCGCTCACGGTTCGTCAAATGGACGTCTGGTCTGAAAGATATCAGCTTTTCCGTTCCAGGGGCCCGGTTGGATTTCAGGTACAATCCAACTCGGACACTATCCAACAGCATCCAAAACTTGGGCGAAGTATGAAAAAAGTTCATTATCATCAAGTGGAAAGCAACGAGACAGACGGCGCGTCAATCGGACGCCCGGTCTGTGAGTTATTGGCTTTTTCGTTCTAGGGGCCCGGTTGGTTTCGTAAGCAAACCAACCCGACCGCACTCCGACGGCATCCAAACCTCGAGCGTAGTAAGGCAAAAGATCTGTCTCACTAAGAGGAATCCAACAAAGTCGATGGAACGTCAATCGGATGTCCGGAGCTCATGTTACGAGCGTTTCCACTCCAAGGGCCCGGTTGGTTTCGTATCCGAACCAACCCGGCCGAACCCATAGTATTCCGAAACCTTGAGTGCGATATACCGAAACGACCGACTCATCCCCAGGATTGCTACGCAACTGACAGTGCGTCGATCGATGGTCTGTAGCCCAAGATATGGGCGTTTGAAACAACTCAGTCCGAAAATAGGGGATCTGGGTCCAGCCCGGCCCGACCTAGTACCCCCCTGGTTCGGCCGAACCGGGTCGACCCAACCCGGGCGGTGACCCGGCCTGACGACCCGGCCCGGCTCGGAATTCCGGCCCGGCAAGCGGCGCGGCCTGGGTGCCGCATGTGCGCCGCGCGCGGGGGGGCAATTCCCCCCCCCCTTGGTTTCAAAACGGTGCGGCATTATGCCGCGCCTTGAGGGAAATGCCCCCCCCCCCCACATGGGGGCCCGCAGCTTGGACGCCGCACGGGGGGGAAAGCCCCTCACGATTTTATTAACCGCGGCTCCTTAATTGTGGCTCCTTGAAGTCCAGCCAGGGGAAATAAATTCCCCCGGCTCCCCCTTGTCCGGCCGGCCCGACCTGGCCGGCCAGTTTCTGCTCAACGGGACCGGCGATGGTCGGTCCCCTTCCAGCTCCATTGTCGGCGGCCCGGTACCGGCCGCCGGTCACCCTGCTCCGCCGTGGCCTAGAACCGGCTGCGGCCCTTGTCGTCCGGCGTGATGCGACGACACCGCACCCCTCCGCCGCGGCCCCGCTCCGGCCGCGGCGTCTTCGGTTTTCTTCGACGCGGCGCGACGACGTCGCATTCTTAAACATCTTTCCATGGCACGACATGACGGCGCCACGCATTTCATTCCGCATAAATCCGTGTGGTGCGATAGCACCACGTTCTCCCGTACCAACCACAAGGAACCAACACGAAAAAAATAAGGAGGAGGGTCGGCCGTGTTTGTGCGGTCCGACCCCTTCACGTTATTCGATAACAAAAGGCATAAATCCACAAACTTCGTCAAGTTGCTATTCACAAACAAATAAAATAAATAAAACCCCTACCTCGGTTTCGAGAATGGTGTACGTCAACGAGCCGCAGAAGGAGAGCGTCGCGGAGGTCAGGCGTTGCGGAAAAAGAACGTCGACGTCGCGAAGTGAGGATTCGAAGTCGTTGATGAAGATTTCGTCGCGAAAAACCGTCGCGGAAGAGACGACGTGGAAGAAGAATGTCGCGTCGCGGGTACGGCGTCGCAGATGAACCATTGCGGAATGAGACGTCACGTCGCAGGTCGATGTCGCGGAGAACGAACATTGATTCCGTTTTCATCGAGGTTCATCTGAAGAGGAAACGTTGCGGAAGAATTTCTCCGCGTTCTTCGGCGGAGATGTTCTTCCTTGAAGAAGAAAGTGTTCTTCCCAAAACCTATCAACGACAAACACTAACAACCCAAATAAAATAAGTTCTTTTCTTATTTTATTAACACAACAACTCTTTTGAATTTCAAGAGTTTGAAATTCAATAACCACACACAACTCACCTCATTAAACTTATTACATTAAAGTCATAAGTTATAACTTATGTTAAAAAAATTAAAGTGGGAGTTGAGGGTGGTTTTAGAGAATATGAAGTGGTGGGGTTCGTGTGGGCCCCACCACCCTCATAACCTCCCAAGGGAGGTTGGGTGGTTACCCAACTTCCATCAAGAACTAAACAGTTAGAGTAAAAATAATAAAAATTGTAGAGTAATTATAAAATAATCTTCCACAATTTTTTTCATCAACACTTGTGTAAACGCATCTCCGGAACAAGAGTTCCTAAGCAATTACCGGCGCTGCGGTTCCATCAGTGCCCTCAGAATTCGATTCCGGGAACCGGTTCAAAAGTTAGAAATTCCCGCTCGTTCGTTCACTGAACGTACCCGAGCTAAACTTCGGATAGAAATTCCGGGCACACCGGGCCTCGGAATCAGGCACCGTCAAAAACTGTGTTCTTGTAAAATCCCAAAGAAAATTTAGAAAAAATTTCCCTTGAATTTTATGGGTCTTTAAATTACTCCAACCTTATGGATTTACGTCCTCTTAAAGCTTTAACAAAAACTAGGGTTACAAAAGTGGTACAGAGCACGCATCTGAGCCTTCCGCTCCCATGTGCTCACTCGGAGGTTCCCGTACTGCCAGAGAATGTGCACCCGAGGAATCGATCATCCTCATACGATCCTCTCCTATAGATCCTTGATCCCCACAAGAACCTCCATTGAAGTATCCCCATCACCATTGTCCTGCTCCTCATGGTCGAGCATGTATCTCCTCAGTTGAGATACCTGGAAAACGTCATGCACCTAGTGCAACTGAGGTGGATGGGTCAAGTGGTAAACCACCTCGCCTACCCAGCTGAGGACCTAGAAAGGTCTGTTTGACCATGGAGATAACTTGCCTCCCTGGCCACATCTCTGTAAACCTCGTCGAGGTGAGACCCGTCTAAGGACGTGATCGTCATCCTCGAAATCTAGAGCCCTCCAAGTCCTGTCAGCATAAGGATTCTGTCGGCCCTGTGCTGTCCTCATCTGCTCTTGGATGACCTGGACCTTCTTTAGTCTCACAAGAGCTTCTATGATTTCTTCTTTTCCAATAAGAGAAATTCGGTATCATCCCCTGGATGAACCACATTCATTGCCTAATACATTCAATCCTGACATGAATGATGAATTCATGCCATGGATGACGTCATAAGGCCTCGACGTAACTACCAACAGATCCAACTGTCACTCTCGCCTCCAAGGGTCGAGTCACACAGTCGGCATCAGTGTGAGGTCGCTATGTCTCCTCCAGTAGAATTCTCGAAAGTGAGGGTCAAGTCAACAGTCTTAACCGGGACCACTCAGTATCAACCAAACAAAAAGGACAGGAAAGAAAACTTTACAAAGATAAGTGTCTTTTCATTATTGTAGCTCATAGTAAAAATACAAAAAAAATCAACAAAACTAGAAGCAACATGATCAATAACCTCCAGGTTGGAAGCTAGTCCCACTCTGGTCCAGCTGCTCCCAGAGCTCCATGACCGTAGGCCTCAGCTGCCTGAAGCTGAGCTCTCCCATGTCCTCCTGTCCCCTGCGGTCGGGGTGGGCCTCCTGGTGGTGGGGGTGGAAACACACCGAAGCGTCGTCCACCTCCAGCTGCACTGTAACGCCCCGACCCCAGCTACCCAGAGTCGGTGCATTACTTCGTAACATTGGCATGATCACAAAAGATCAAGTCTCGAAAGACCGATTAGTTTAGTAGCCTTGGAAACACTAGATACATTCATAATTCTTTCATTACATCAAAAATTAAACAAACTACAATAACATGGTCTTCATAGTCCACACTCATATCCTCACTGACTATTCTTGCAAGTCAGTCATAATACTCTTCTTCACATCCTGGAAAATATTAAAACATTGAAAGGGGTGAGCTCAGATGCTCAGTAAGGATAACAATATTGCGGAAGATTTCATAAATAAACATAAACATTTAAGGCAATGTATAACTAAAACAAAAGCCTTTTAAACTTGAACATCAACATAATATGGCAAAAGTAAAATGAGATAATGCCATTTACTTCTTCACATGGATATTCTACTGGTCGAATAATCACATGCAATATCAATAACCACTTTCATAATGATGGAATGCATAATGCCAGACTATCATAACCACGTAGTCAAGGCCTCGTGCCAAGACCACAAATAAGATTTTGTCAAGGCCTCGTGCCAAGACACTAGTTTGTCTCATGAGACCTGCCGATGCATCGAGGAGCTATAGCGGGCTCCACCCGTCACTTATTAAGTCCAATGCATTCCTCATATGAATAGGTTTAAACATATCATAAACCATAACATAATCGTATCACATAAAACATGCATAAAGGAAACATAACATTTCCACATTTCAATCACAAGATTTCAATACAACACATTGATATATAAAAAAATGCTTTTAATACCATTTTCAATACCAAAATAAAAGAAAGTTAAAACATTGTATTTATTTTTCTTTTAAAAAAAAGGTATGGCTTGTAAAGGAAGCCGAAACTCAAATAATGGTCACGGCGGCGGAGAAGTCATTGTCGCCGCATATGTACGGAAAGAACAACATTCCCTTTTTGTCGTTTAGTAAAACACTTCGTATAAAAAAGATTCCTTTTGAATAAACGTAAAAGTCAAAGGGGTTTATACACCGTATAAAAGAAATTTGTGTATAAAACAAAATATTCCTCAATGAAAGGAGATTGAGACGAAGTACTTAAAAAGATCATTTTTTAAAATAAAATAGATATATTATGTGTATTCACTATAGGTACACATAAAGAAAGTAAAAATACAAAATAGTACATAATAACATCATGACATAATTTGAAAGTAGGAGATTAACCCAAAGAATGGAAATTTGGTTAAGAAGTTCCCTTACCTCGTGTCTGACTTGACTCAACCGTTCTTTAACCTCCTGAATAATAAACTAGAGTTAATATATACCTTATTAAGAACCATTTTCAACTTCATTATCCTTATTATATCACTTATTACAATGATATGAACATTATGTAATTATTTAAGTTAATAACGGTCGTTTTGTCGATCTTTGGTACTTGAGTCAACAATAAGCTTCTTATAATTACAAGTTGTTTATGTGGTGAAATATCCATTATATCCAGAATTATATTCATGATTTAGATGTCATATATATCATATATATCCAGTATATACATTCATTTATAACATTACGTAACATTTAGAGGTAAGAAATGAAATGCATCGTTCATGGAGACGGTAAGCCGTACGTACGCATGAACGCTACTTTCATTTCAATTTCATATTTAATGGAACTAAATCATAATGATATAAATGTATAATATAATTCCAGTATAATATAGTGTATAATACCATTTACTCCATCCTTTATACATCCCACATATGGCATTAACGATTCAAATCACTTTGAGGGGGCGGTAGTCCGCACTTCCTAAAATGAAGATATCGCGTATACCCATAATGGAATCCATAAAGGTAAGACACAAATGAAAAATAAATAAGCATAAATAAAACATAAACATATTATATATCATATATAAAAATAGTGACATCATAATGGCCACCTTTGAAGGTGTTAAATGAGTGTTGAACAATCATCGTTTCGTGAGGCAGAAATTCGCCATCCACAGAAACCGTATGTTCTTTAACCATTAGATGTAGGTGTGTGTAAGTGTAGCTCGAATACTTCTTATAACAACATCCTAGTATATTGAGGATACTTGTGTTGTTACAAAATAAATGAATAAAAAGAGTTTAGGGGGGTTGGAGAAGAAAAATAAAACAAAACAACATTAGAAAAGACATTACCTCAAAATCGGGTAACTCTTTTTGATTTGAGCTAAAGGCTTCCTTGGGAAGAGTTCTGCCCAAAGTGAGGTTTCTAGGAGTAAGGGAGGAATGTTGGGAGAGTATTTGGGAAGAGGTTGGCCGAGCCAAATGGCTTGAAAGTGTAAATGAGGTGGGAGAGGTGGGGGCCTTTTATAAGTGGAGAGAAGGGGCACTTTTGGAAAGATTGAAATGTTACATTATTTCACAATGCTTTTCGGATTCCAAAGGTCCCACACTTATATAATTCGAGGCTAAGGTGATAAGGTTTCTAAATCTCCTCATCCAATAGGCTTTGGACAAGTGTAAGCCTTGGATTTTGCATTATCTTCTCATTTTATTTAAATCGTTAAATAATGAGGTCATCGCTGCATCATAATTATGTCATAAATAATTTAATTTATATAATGTCTAAAAATTATAAAAAAACTACTATGATGTAGGAAATCTTTTTAGCTTTCTAATGAATATTTATAATCAAAATTTGGACTTGTTTAACCCCACTTAAAAACTGTTTTAGTAAAACAACTCAAGTTTGTGTCAATTTAACTTTAACATTAAATAAATATATATTAATGTCATTTTCCAACTAAAGTGGCTCCATGGGGTCCCCAAGTTGACCCATGGGTTGTCTTGGTCGGCCATGACTCATCCAATAGGAGTAGGACAAGTGTCAAGCTCATATCATATTATTAAAACATTGTTTTTACCTTAAACTACACTAATTAACTCTAATCGCGATTAAGAACTTAAAAGTTACTATTCACCAAAAAATTATTTTAATCTCATTGAACAACATTTTACTTCTTAATGACAACCATGTATGTCGGATTTTTGAAAATCAAATCACAGAAGTGGTAATATTTTGTTTAAACGAAAAATCAGTTATTTAACAACCACTTAGTGGTTTCACTATTCATCAAAAATTGAAGTTTTTCAGAATAAGGCCAAAATTTCACCCTAAGCTATAATTGATACTCCGAATTCAAAAATGATGTCCATTTTACAAAATTCCAAACATATAAGTTGTATTAATTAATTTTATTATTAATTCCCGCTGTTACAACAAATAGCGTGTTTTTAAGAAACAATTTATATCAAAAGATTGGCAATTGTTTATGTCCAATTTCAATGTCAAATTAATTCTAATGACCACCATTGGATAAAATGATAAAAATATATTCCAATTATACTTTAAAACCACTAAATAGTATAATTTATCACTATTAATTATTTTTATTGAAAAAGTTGTTTTAAGTATTTTTCACTATTCATAAAAATTTGGATGTTCTCGGAAAATTACAAAAAATTCAACATAGGCTAATTTCAATATTAGGAATACAAAAATGAAGTCCATTTTGAAATATAAAATTTCTATAATTTTAAAAAGTGGTTATTACTATTCATAACGGCTACTTTGATTTTTCGCGATGTTTTAGAACTCGAAGTTGCGTACAATGCAAGCTATTGTATTATTGAATGAGAAGCGTATCGTGGAAGCTCGGGGTGTTACATTCTCCCCTCCTTCAATAAATTGCGTCCTCACAATTTGAAATTTTTCTTTGATAATAAAAGGCTGAAAATAGAAAATACCTTTGTGGAAAACCCACATCGGAAATAAGGTTAATAAATATATAACATTAAAAGAAAGCAGGATAAGTACAAAGGTCACCCGATATAGCCCATTCTAGGATTATATGAAAATATGGATATGGAAGAAAAACAAACCATCATGGTCTGATGGAGAGTTATAGAAAACAGGATTAGGAGAAAGTTTAACCATAAGAAAATCACAAACTTGTGATTGGTTAAACGGTCATTGAATCCCCAGTTGGAAAAGTTAACCGACAACATTTTTGTTTTAAGTTACCTTTTATAATGTTGAGTAATTTATTTATGAGATTTACTAAGAACGTAAGGGAATATACATACTTGTTATGTATACTTTCATTCGTTAATAAATTTTTACCACAAACCCAAATTTTACTCCAAATGGTAACGGAACTCAAAAATATCCTAATTTTATAAGGTTCCAAATATTAACACATACCATTTAGATTAGTAAAACTATTTTGTAATAACCAGGGACTTCCTGTAGGCTAGTGGTAGGAAATAAAGGCTTGTCGCACTATGGTTGTGGGTTCGATTCCTGCAGCTTTGTCCGACGCGACGGGTTATTCCCCACCCTGCAGGTTGTCCTTTTCCTAAAAATATAGTACTATACTATTCCAAAAATAATCTTCGTAAATGTTTTAACCTTAAACAATACTATCCAAAGTTCAACTTAATCCATTCCAACCTTAATAGTTATCCAAAATACTTCTGTCCAACTCACAGTCCAAATTTTATAAGGAAGGTAAACATAATGAAGATCCTTTATCCCACGTAACAACATGTGAACACCTTCATCATGTATTCTTTATAAACATACTGAATTACCATGATCCCTTATTCCTTATAGAATACTAGATATACTCCTTCTATCAAAAAATGTATACAAAACATCAATCAGTTTCAAGGAAGTTAAGTATATCCAATATAATTTATCCAAATCAATCACGTCTTATTCCAAAATCACAATCTCAGTATCAAAACCATATTATGGTTTATCTTTCTCTCAACCATATATTTTCAAAAAATTTAACCTACTGTGGAGTCACTTTTCTTGGTTCCACACAATCTCAAGTCCTTGATGAAATAGTACTGCAGTACAATCCTTATATACTCCATAATTATTATAACCAGTACATCATTGATACAACACTCAAATTAAAAAAAAATCTTTAATAACAACATAAGAACTCTAATCATTACTCCTCATCTGTGGTAGTATCATAACTTGATTATTATCCAATAACATCATTTGGGGCATGCTCTGATGATTTGGACATTGGTTTGCGTAGTGTCCCCAATCCTTGCAGAAGAAGCATTGTACATTTGAAACCATTTTCTTACCCTTGCAGTCACGCACTTTGTGTCCTTTTTCTCTACACTTATAACAAACTCCCATTCCCTTTAGGCAAGTTCCATGATGTTTCTTCCCACAATTACCACATATTGGAAAAGTCTTCTTTCCCCTCATCCCTTTATCCATCATTCTCTCTTCCATCCCTTTCGTCTCTTGCTTCGCTTCAAAGCCATAGGACTCAGAGAATTCTTTACTTATCCTATTAACACATGATACTATTTCTTCATATGTTGAGAACACATGGGAGACTATTTCCCTTTGAAATGTTGGCTTAATACCGTGAAAGATACTATCCTTCTTACTCTTTGGATCATACGTACTGCTGGAGTTCACATTCCTTCTACTGGGCGCCATTTCTATACAACGACATAAACTAGGTTAGTTTATGAATCAAAATACATAATTCCATACTTGTAAAACACTTTACATAAATTGAACTATTTATGGATATAATCCATAATCATAAAAAGAAATGTTTTCTTTGAGTAAGTATGTACTCATAACCCTTCATAGTTGTTTGTAAGTAAAATGAGAATTATCCTAAGCATATCCCCCGGGAGTGTCGTAACCAAGAGTGCAGCAAGGCCCGTTGTCGTGCACCAGTTCCCGTTCGAGTCTAGCTCAAAGCGGTGTTTTCGGGTTTTACCCCTAGGTACATCTGTGCCAGAGCCGCCTCTACCTGCTCGTATCCAGACAGTGATGTATTTCTCGGAAAACTCATACATCTCTATAATACCAAAATTCTAGGAAGTTCTTCTATACTAATCCTCAAAGACTATCTTTGGGCTATGTGCTCTAATCAGAGTTTATCTAAATCTAGCTTCCAAGGTTAGTACTAAACTGCCTCTGATACCAACTGTAACGCCCCGACCCCAGCTACCCAGAGTCGGTGCATTACTTCGTAACATTGGCATGATCACAAAAGATCAAGTCTCGAAAGACCGATTAGTTTAGTAGCCTTGGAAACACTAGATACATTCATAATTCTTTCATTACATCAAAAATTAAACAAACTACAATAACATGGTCTTCATAGTCCACACTCATATCCTCACTGACTATTCTTGCAAGTCAGTCATAATACTCTTCTTCACATCCTGGAAAATATTAAAACATTGAAAGGGGTGAGCTCAGATGCTCAGTAAGGATAACAATATTGCGGAAGATTTCATAAATAAACATAAACATTTAAGGCAATGTATAACTAAAACAAAAGCCTTTTAAACTTGAACATCAACATAATATGGCAAAAGTAAAATGAGATAATGCCATTTACTTATTCACATGGATATTCTACTGGTCGAATAATCACATGCAATATCAATAACCACTTTCATAATGATGGAATGCATAATGCCAGACTATCATAACCACGTAGTCAAGTCCTCGTGCCAAGAACACAAATAAGATTTTGTCAAGGCCTCGTGCCAAGACACTAGTTTGTCTCATGAGACCTGCCGATGCATCGAGGAGCTATAGCGGGCTCCACCCGTCACTTATTAAGTCCAATGCATTCCTCATATGAATAGGTTTAAACATATCATAAACCATAACATAATCGTATCACATAAAACATGCATAAAAGAAACATAACATTTCCACATTTCAATCACAAGATTTCAATACAACACATTGATATATAAAAAAAATGCTTTTAATACCATTTTCAATACCAAAATAAAAGAAAGTTAAAACATTGTATTTATTTTTCTTTTAAAAAAAAGGTATGGCTTGTAAAGGAAGCCGAAACTCAAATAATGGTCACGGCGGCGGAGAAGTCATTGTCGCCGCATATGTATGGAAAGAACAACATTCCCTTTTTGTCGTTTAGTAAAACACTTCGTATAAAAAAGATTCCTTTTGAATAAACGTAAAAGTCAAAGGGGTTTATACACCGTATAAAAGAAATTTGTGTATGAAACAAAATATGCCTCAATGAAAGGAGATTGAGACGAAGTCCTTAAAAAGATAATTTTTTAAAATAAAATAGATATATTATGTGTATTCACTATAGGTACACATAAAGAAAGTAAAAATACAAAATAGTACATAATAACATCATGACATAATTTGAAAGTAGGAGATTAACCCAAAGAATGGAAATTGGGTTAAGAAGTTCCCTTACCTCGTGTTTGACTTGACTCAACCGTTCTTTAACCTCCTGAATAATAAACTAGAGTTAATATATACCTTATTAAGAACCATTTTCAACTTCATTATCCTTATTATATCACTTATTACAATGATATGAACATTATGTAATTATTTATGTTAATAACGGTCGTTTTGTCGATCTTTGGTACTTGAGTCAACAATAAGCTTCTTATAATTACAAGTTGTTTATGTGGTGAAATATCCATTATATCCAGAATTATATTCATGATTTAGATGTCATATATATCATATATATCCAGTATATACATTCATTTATAACATTACGTAACATTTAGAGGTAAGAAATGAAATGCACCGTTCATGGAGACGGTAAGCCGTATGTACGCATGAACGCTACTTTCATTTCAATTTCATATTTAATGGAACTAAATCATAATGATATAAATGTATAATATAATTCCAGTATAATATAGTGTATAATACCATTTACTCCATCCTTTATACATCCCACATATGGCATTAACGATTCAAATCACTTTGAGGGGGCGGTAGTCCGCACTTCCTAAAATGAAGATATCGCGTATACCCATAATGGAAGCCATAAAGGTAAGACACAAATGAAAAATAAATAAGCATAAATAAAACAGAAACATATTATATATCATATATAAAAATAGTGACATCATAATGGCCACCTTTGAAGGTGTTAAATGAGTGTTGAACAATCATCGTTTCGTGAGGCAGAAATTCGCCATCCACAGAAACCGTATGTTCTTTAACCATTAGATGTAGGTGTGTGTAAGTGTAGCTCTAATCCTTCTTATAACAACATCCTAGTATATTGAGGATACTGGTGTTGTTACAAAATAAATGAATAAAAAGAGTTTAGGGGGGTTGGAGAAGAAAAATAAAACAAAACAACATTAGAAAAGACATTACCTCAAAATCGGGTAACTCTTTTTGATTTGAGCTAAAGGCTTCTTTGGGAAGATTTATGCCCAAAGTGAGGTTTCTAGGAGTAAGGGAGGAATGTTGGGAGAGTATTTGGGCAGAGGTTGGCCGAGCCAAATGGCTTGAAAGTGTAAATGAGGTGGGAGAGTTGGGGGCCTTTTATAAGTGGAGAGGAGGGGCACTTTTGGAAAGATTGAAATGTTACATTATTTCACAATGCTTTTCGGATTCCAAAGGTCCCACACTTATATAATTAGAGGCTAAGGTGATAAGGTTTCTAAATCTCCTCCTCCAATAGGCTTTGGACAAGTGTAAGCCTTGTATTTTGCATTATCTTCTCATTTTATTTAAATCGTTAAATAATGAGGTCATCGCTGCATCATAATTATGTCGTAAATAATTTAATTTATTTAATGTCTAAAAATTATAAAAAAACTACTATGATGTAGGAAATCTTTTTATCTTTCTAATGAATATTTATAATCAAAATTTGGACTTGTGTAACCCCACTTAAAAACTGTTTTAGTAAAACAACTCATGTTTGTGTCAATTTAACTTTAACATTAAATAAATATATATTAATGTCATTTTCCAACTAAAGTGGCTCCATGGGGTCCCCAAGTTGACCCATGGGTTGTCTTGGTCGGCCATGACTCATCCAATAGGAGTAGGACAAGTGTCAAGCTCATATCATATTATTAAAACATTGTTTTTACCTTAAACTACACTAATTAACTCTAATCGCGATTAAGAACTTAAAAGATACTATTCACCAAAAAATTATTTTAATCTCATTGAACCACATTTTACTTCTTAATGACAACCATGTATGTCGGATTTTTGAAAATCAAATCACAGAAGTGGTAATATTTCGTTTAAACGAAAAATCAGTTATTTAACAACCACTTAGTGGTTTCACTATTCATCAAAAATTGAAGTTTTTCAGAATAAGGCCAAAATTTCACCCTAAGCTATAATTGATATTCCGAATTCAAAAATGATGTCTATTTTACAAAATTCCAAACATATAAGTTGTATTAATTAATTTTATAATTAATTCCCGCTGTTACAACAAATAGCGTGTTTTTAAGAAACAATTTATATCAAAAGATTGGCAATTGTTTATGTCCAATTTCAATGTCAAATTAATTCTAATGACCACCATTGGATAAAATGATAAAAATATATTCCAATTATACTTTAAAACCACTAAATAGTATAATTTATCACTATTAATTATTTTTATTAAAAAAGTTGTTTTAAGTATTTTTCACTATTCATAAAAATTTGGAAGTTCTCGGAAAATTACAAAAAATTCAACATAGGCTAATTTCAATATTAGGAATACAAAAATGAAGTCCATTTTGAAATATAAAATTTCTATAATTTTAAAAAGTGGTTATTACTATTCATAACGGCTACTTTGATTTTTCGCGATGTTTTAGAAATCGAAGTTGCGTACAATGCAAGCTATTGTATTATTGAATGAGAAGCGTATCGTGGAAGCTCGGGGTGTTACATGCACGACTAGCTCCTCTTCCATGGCCGCCTGCTCCTTGCATTTTGCCCTGATCGAACCTCTGCCTCTAGCTGGGAGGTTCTTCATTTAACCGACGGTCATCTATAAGGCGGGTCAGACAGTCACGTGACATGTGACCAATCCTGCCGCAAGAGTAACAATGACCACTCTCGACATGACTGGCTCTGACTCCACCCCGGTTCCCTCACACAACTGAACCTGAGTCATGCAGTCGGCCACTGGTAGGTCTGGTCCTCTTGGACCTCTACGTCATCTGTCTACTGTCTGCTCCAGAAGACTCTGTCGCAAGCTGGCTAGTGGTGGGTCATGCTGCTGGAGACTGCTCAGCAAGGAAACTCTCCACTAAGAGGGCTCTCTCCAACACCCCTGTCTGGGTTAGAATGCTGTGTGAAACAACAGAAGCTCTAATCTCCCGCCTGATCCCCTGCACGAAGGTTCGGGCCCTAAAGAACGGGTCTCGTACCATATCTGTGGAGTAGCGCGAGAGGTCTGTGAACCTCACTGAATACTGTGCCAATGTCATGATTCTCTGCCGCAACTGAATTATCTCCTGAATACACACCACTCGAAGGGTGGATGGTACAAACTCTGCACTGAACAGGATCTCGAAGTCTGCCCAAAGAAGTTTTACCTCGTCATGCATCTGGAGCATCAGGCTCCACCATTTTCCTGCTGATGCCTAAAGAAGGATGGCTGTAAGGATCACCATGAAGTATGTCAGCGTCCCCACTAGCCTGAAGACTCTCATCACAGCCTCCAGCCAATCCTCAGCCGCCTTCGGGTCCGTCCCTCCCTGGAACCTGGGTGGCCTCTGGCAATGGAACTCGTGCAGTGCACTCAAGTGGCGTGCATCGCCTACTGCTGGGGCTGGTGGCATCGGTGGCCCAACGTATGTTAGTACAGCTGGTGCCTCCACTGGTGCCTCAACTGGAAAAGGGCCATGTACTGAGGCCACGTCACTCGGTGGGCTGTCAGTACGAACCACTCTCGGGGCTCTAGATGGTCGTCCACGGGGAGGCATCCTGAAAGGAACAACGTGACATGGTCAAACGATTTATACCTGGAGAGTTGACCTGGTCTGAGATGATATTCAAATAAAACTTCTGGAAACACACACGCAATCAGTGTTTTCATGCACAATGTCGGAAATCAGTTGTCAGGGTCTTGGTGTATGGATACGTCGGCCGCCCGCACCAACACTGGACTCCCTGAACTGAAAACCACACTCGGTACTCTTAACACTATTGCTTCACAGAAAGAAAATATCAGAGTTATAAGTTCTGTGGTAGAACCGACTTCTCTGATACCAATTTGTCACGACCCATCCTCGGGGCCCGTGCCGTGACTACCCCAAGCCCTCCTTCCATAGGACAGGGGCTGGCGACTAGCACCAAAGGCGTAAATCCCGATAACTGTGAAGGCATTCCCTTTATAAAAGTAAACAAAACACCACAGAGTACAAGAGGAAGCAAAACACTAAGTACAAAAGATAGTGCTGAAAAGTAAATGGGCCAGAATACAAACCCCACTGAAAGTGCAGCTACAACTAAATGAAAGTACAACAGAAAAAGGCAAACATCTTGAAGAAGGAAGCAGCTCCTGGGTCGTCCTCCTCGGATCCTACCTGAATGGTAGGTACAGATAGCCTCCTCAACGCTCTCGCCCGTCAACCTCCTCCGTGTGTCGTCTCGCCGTGAAGTCCTCCTCCAGATACTGACTCGTCGTGTAGTCCACCTCCAAATACCGTCTAGTCCTCGAACACTCGGCCTCTGTCAGCACTGCCTGTCGTCTACAACCAACACAATGAGGTGCGGGCATAGCCCATGCAGGGGTGAGTATAACGATACTCAGTAGGAACCCCGAGACCCTCAAGGTCTCACTAAAACCAACAAGGATAACCACAAAGAAGATCTCAACAGTAACCTCTACTTAGGTATATGCCCATACATATAACTAAGTTATCAAGTAACCCATCTCAATCATGAGGTAACACAAATATTATTAAATCAACGGATAACCACTACCCATGTATATGCCCATACATATACCTAAGTTATCAAGTGACCCATCTCAATCATGAGGTAAACACAAAGGTCAAAATTCTCAACTCAAACCAGGATTTTCATTATCGAAACCGTAACTGCTAAAGAGCCCTGTCTCTGGAGTGTACAGTGGTCCTGTCACGACTCCGAGGTACTGCTCACTAACCTAAGACTGCTGAGGTACTCTTCCTATCGAGTACCGCGGGTCTGCAGCCAACTACCGGGAGCTTTGTCTGCTGAGGGTCTGTCGCCAAATACCGGGCGCTCCCCCTAATAGCCTATAGAGGTACTCCTCCTGTCGAGTACCGCGGGTCTACGACCAACTACCGGGCACTCCGTCCACCGTGGGTCTGTCGCCAAATACCGGGCGCTCCGTCCACTGGGCTAGTCGACTCACTCCAAGTCGAGTCGGTCAAGTAGTCGTCAGGTCTCAGCCGGCTACACGGTCTCTGTACTCTGTGTGCTCTTCTCCAGGAGGTTCCGCTCCACGAGCTATAGTTCGATACTACAATTATCACGAAGTCACATGAAAAAGTATCTCAAGGGACCACCTCGTCATAGGGGTCTCAACGCAACAGTCGGCGCGTCAATCGGACGCCCGGTTTGTGAGTTACTAGCCTTTTTGTCCCCGGGGCCCGGTTGGTTTCGTGTGCGAACCAATCCGGTCATAACTCAACTATAACCTAAACTCTCATAGGGTATACTCATAGGGACAGTTTCTCAACATGATCACCAACTCCGCGGACGGTTCGTCAAATGGACGTCTGGTCTGAAAGATATCAACTTTTCCATTCCAGGGGCCCGGTTGGATTTCAGGTACAAACCAACACGGCCACTATCCAACATCAACCAAAACTTGTGCGAAGTATGAAAAAAGTTCCATCTCATCAAGAGGAAATCAACGAGCCAGACGGCGCGTCAATCGGACGCCCGGTCTGTGAGTTATTGGATTTTTCGTTCCAGGGGCCCGGTTGGTTTTCTAAGCGAACCAACCCGATCGCACTCTGACGGCATCCAAACCTCGAGCGGAGTAAGCCAAAATATTTTTCTCACTAGGAGGAATCCAGAAAAGTCAATGGCACATTAATCGGACGTCCGGAGCTCATGTTACGAGCGTTTCCGCTCCGAGGGCCCGGTTGGTTTCGTATCCGAACCAACCCGGCCGAACCCAAAGTATTCCGAAACCATGACTGCGATATTCCGAAACGACCATCTCGTCGCAAGGATTTCTATGCAACTGACGGTGCGTCGATCGGAGGTCTGTAGCCCAAGATATGGGCGTGTGAATCAACACAGTCCGAAAATAGGGGATTAGGGCCCGGCCCGGCCCGACCCAGTACCCCCCCTGGATCGGCCGAACCGGGTCGACCCGGCCCGACGACCCGGCCCAGCATGGAATTCCAGCCCGGCCGGCGGCGCGGCCTGGGCCCCACACGCGGGGGGCAAATTCCCCCCCCCCCTTGGTTTCAAAACGGCGTGGAATTATGCTGCGCATTGAGGGAAACGACCCCCCCCCCCCCACATGGGGGCCCGCTGCTTGGACGCCGCACGGGGGGGCAAGCCCCTCCCGATTTTAGTAACCACGGCCCCTTAATTGAGGCCGATTGAAGTCTAGCCGGGGGAAATAAATTCCCCAGGCTCCCCCTTCTCCGGCCAGCCCGACCTGGCCGGCCTGTTTCTGCTCAACGGGACTGGCGATGGCCGGTCCCCTTCCAACTCCATTGTCGGCGGTCCGGTACCGGCCGCCGGTCACCCTGCTCTGCTGCGGCCCAGAACCATCCGCGACCCTTGTTGTCCGGCCCCGCTCCGGCCACGGCGTCTTCGGTTTTCTTCGACGTGGCGCGAGGGCGTCGCGTTCTTAAACATCATTCCACGGCGCAGCGCGACGGCGCCACACATTTCGTTCCGCATGAATCCACATGGTGCGACGACACCACGTTCTCACGTACCTACTACAAGGAACCAACATGGAATAAATAAGGAGGGTCGGCCGTGTTTGTGAGGTCTGACCCCCCTCACGTTATTCAATAACAAAATGTTTAAATCCACAAAGTTCGTCAAGTTGGTATTCACGAACAAATAAAATAAATAAAACCTCTACCTCGATTTCAAGAACAGTTTACGTCAACGAGCTGTGGAAGGCGAGGGTCGCGGAGGTCGGGCGTCGCGGAAAATAAACGTCGATGTCGTGAAGCGAGGATTCGAAGTCGTTGACGGAGATTTCGTCGCGGAAACCCGTCGCGGAAGAGACGACACAGAAGAAGAATGTCGCGTCGCGGGTACGGCGTCGCGGAAGAACCGTTTCGGAAAGAGACGTCATGTCGCGGGTCGATGTCGCGGAGAACGAACGTTGATTCTATTGTCGTCGAGGTGCATCCGAAGAGGAAACGTTGTGAAAGAAGATCTCTGCGTTCTTCGGCGGAGATGTTCTTCATTGAAGAAGAAGATGTTCATCCCAAAACCTCTCAACGACATACTCTAACAACCCAAATAAAATAAGTTCCTTTCTTATTTTATTAACACAACAACTCTTTTGAATTTCAAGAGTTTGAAATTCAATAACCACACACAACTCACCTCATTAAACTTATTACATTAAAGTCATAAGTTATAACTTAAGTTAACAAAATTAAAGTGGGAGTTGATGGGGGTTTTAGAGAATATGAAGGGGTGGGGTTCGTGTGGGCCCCACCACCCTCATAACCTCCCAAGGGAGGTTGGGTGGTTACCCAACTTTTATTAAGAACTAAACACTTAGAGTAAAAATAATAAAAATTGTAGAGTAATTATAAAATAATCTTCCACAATTTTTATCATCAACACTCGTGTAAACGCATCTCTGGAACAGGAGTTCCTAAGCAATTACCGGCGGTGCGGTTCCATTGGTGCCCCCGGAATTCGATTCCGGGCACCGGTTCAAAAGTTAGAAATTCCCTCTCATTCGTTCACTGAATGAACCTGAGCTAAACGTTGGATAGAAATTCCAGGCACACCGGGCCTCGGAATCAGGCGCCGTCAAAAACTGCATTCTTGTAAAATCCCAAAGAAAATTTAGAAAAAATTTCCCTTGAATTTTATGGGTCTTTAAATATATCTAATTAAAATACCAATAATAACTTCCCCCAGAACATAATACTCATTTAAAACTACTTTAGATGTGATTTTCACAGCCTATAAAAAAACTATTTATGTGGATTCAGCATTAAAAACTCAACACCACAATAAAACATACATATTGTCAACTAAAGGATATGGAATCTAATTCATGATAATTTTTTTGGTCATTTTTGTATGACCATGATATGCACAATACACGAGTCTAAATTACACGACCTTATATTTCTTAATTAAGGAAATAAGTTACACTTTTTTGGATATTTTTAAAACATAGTGTGGAAAAAATTTGATACACTACTCCCTAGACATGCACCATAAATGGTAATTAAAAATTGGATCATTAAATATATTACCAAAGAGGCATATATATTGTTTGGATGAATACCCATAATCAGATTCCTAAAAAAATCCATGTTCTATTCAGTAATTATTCCTTGTAAGATTCTTAGGAAAAAGTAAGGGAAAGGAAATAATAAAGACAAAAAATATTGTGGATCTCATCATATGGTCTCCATAATGCTTATAAACAGATTGTTGGGCCCCTGGTCTAAAAAAATGGTTGATAATTACACTCTATGAAATAATAACCCAAATAAAACCTTGTGTACCAAATCATTCATTATTATTGTAAATGGACGATCTCTAATGAATTAGAAATGTTTTTTATAATGATAAATATATATAATACAAGTCTGTAAGGAATTCAACATCATTCCCAATGGATCAAATCTACAACATTAGTGATGGTTTATACTGATTTCTATCCATGATACAGGCTTAATATAAATCAATCATCATTCCAGATAGACTTTATCTAGTTCATTATTGATAATGTCAATAATGATATAAATCTATAAGAAATTCATATGAGGAATTCATCATCATCCCGAATGGATCTCATCTAGTCCATCAGTGATAGTATATACTGGTTTCCATCAATGAACCATGTGTATGAAAAAAAATTCATTATTCTAAATAGATTATATCTAGTGCAGTGATGTTAGTTTTTAAACTGATATTAATCCTTGATTCATGGATCATTGGAATTCCTCATCATTTTTATTATTCTCAATTTTATGATATAGTGTTTTTTTATATTGATATCAATATATAGGGAAATCATATGGTAAATTGATCATCATTCAAAATGGACCATCTCTAGTCAGGTAGTGATAGTAATTATACCAATATCTATATGTGATCCACACATAAGTTGAATTCATGATCATTCAAAGTGTAATAACTCTATTGCATCAATGGTGATGTTTATATCGGTATCCTTCTAAGATTCAATCCCTATAGTAATTCATCATCAATCTAAATAGGCCATATCTAGTGCATCACTTATTTATTTATTCCAATATCTCATAAATGAGCCAAATATATATGTAATTTATCCAGCGTGAATGCTGGGAAATATTAGATGAAGCAAAACTAGAAAAAATTAATATTCAAAATAAAATGATTCTATATTATTCATCAAAAAAATATAGTATAATAAAAAAATTAGAGTTATAATATCTTCATATTTGTAATATATCATAAAATATAATCAATATAACTATGGATTTGTTGTATCAATAACCAAGACCCGTCGACACTCTATTGAATCCCAGCCAGTTCGTTGGGCTCAGCTTTTTTTGGAAGATGGATATATTTTGTAGAAGTTGAAACAATATTTCTTCTCGTTATTTTTACCACATCAATATATTGGTTGAGCTTTTCTAACTCCTCCATAGTGTCATCCAACACTTATATAAGATAGATCACCATGAGAGATATCTCAACATCATCAAATCAATGCTCTTGTATATTTTTTCACATTTTTATATTCTACAAGAATCAATTTTAAAAAGGTTCCACCATATTTTTATATAAATTTCACATTGAATAGAATCTGTTGAAAGAGATATTATTTAAAACAAATTGAATATATTCCATCATAGATTAAAATTTTATAATGATATTTGATCTCTTGATACCTAAATGTGTTTAAATTTTTATGTAATCGATCGAGTTTTAGGGTAGGCCTTCTAAGGATATCTCAAAAACAAGGTTACATATATCCTTTTAATGAAACAATAGAGATTAAGAAAATGAAATATAGGCCTCAAAATTCACCTTAGAACTGCTCATCAGAGGGGAAACATACCCAACAAACAATCTATAAAGGAAATAAATTCTTGTCACACCAATATGGTTGTATGGTTTTTCGTAGTGTCATCAATAGTTTTCTTTGATTATTGAATCAGATTAGTGGACTTTTTTAAAATAAACACCATTGTGGCTAAAGAGACTAAAATAGTTTATGGAATAAAAATTAAATGAATAAAAGTATAATAAGAGTTGAAATTAATAGATCTTTAAATACTTACTATTGAATGAATGCCTAGTAAATGGTTTCTCATCTCTAGTCTTCTAACTAGATCCACCCATTATGTAAGGAAAAATAGAGGAAACATTTTTTCATTGGTATTTTTTGGGACCACATTAGATGACCCGTCAGAGTACTAATTTTCTTGTTTTGGGTCGAATACACCTCCATCTATGAGGCATAGGAATGAATAAAAATGTACTAATGGATATCCTCGGTAACATTCTCTGTTTATAAATCTAGATAAGTTAGAAACATTTATATGTAGACCATGCAAAAGGTGAAAACTTGTTAATCATTTATGGGTCCTACATTTATCAAAAATATTTAATGAAAATATAAAAATAATATATCTATACATAATCTAATATATCGAAATGTGAATGAATATTTTACACTCTTATTGGGGTATCATAAATATTTCTAAACCATGTTACATATCTATAGATAAAAACAAATCATGTGGTTCATAGATTAGTCTCAAGGTCCATCATTCCCTCAACACCACCGACTATGGCCCTAATGGTCATCCTTTTACATGAATTAGGAACAATGAATCAATGAAAGGTTGATTTTATACATATATTAGGGGAAATTGTTTTTATTAATTATCTATTATACTACATTATCATACCATTGATGGTCAAAATCAAAAAATAAAATAATTGAAAAGTGTATAAAAACACTTACTTTTTATCCTTAACCTCCAAAATCCGATCAAATTTGGAGAATATATCTTCATAATCTATTATTGAAAATCCATAATTCCCTGGTCAACATCTAGAAAGGAAAACCCGTATACTATTTGGTAGATATTCCCATGTGATAATGACCATCCTAAGGATATCCATGGATTGAATTTGGTGACACTGATTTTATATCATCCCCATATGATATAATTTGTGGTAAAATTTAGTTTCATAAAATTTACATGGAAAATTATTTTTATTTACCTCATATTTTATATAGTGAGTGATGAATGATAAATAGATACAACAACAGTGTCAATATATCCACAAACCCTGTTTATATTTTGATTTCAATTTATTATTTTTCGTATCAAAAGGTTGTAGTAGTTCCATTGTCAAAATATGACCTATAGATACAATTAGACAAATCGTAAACATATATCCTATATTTGAGGAATGCTATACTGACATGAAAAATATTATTAGAAACCCTTAGGTGTTGGGGATTATTTTCATGGTTACATCATATCATGAATTTCTCCCTTAGTGAACATGAGTAGATGTGGTCATGAGGACTAGCCTATGAATAGGAATAGTAAATGTTTCATGTTTCATTGTTAGGAAATATAAATGAACATTTGTAAGGGACACCTAAATAAATTATATTTATAGTGTGTATTGTTTTGTTATATACTAAAATGAAATATTAAATCCTTGGAATTTATGTAATGAAAACGTATATTTAATGGGGTGTGTCTTTTATGGTATTTCAAGGATTGAATAATGAAAAAAATTAGCTTCCAAAATGAAGTGATACTTAGTGCTTAGATGATCATGATGTTAGTGCCTTCAATCAATCAATGCTTATGTTAGAATAACATATGTCTTTCTGGTAAGGTTAACAAATAACAATGAAATAAGTTGTGCTGAAATTATCAATGCATCATACATTATGGGATATCGTGATACAATGAGAATATATTGCATGTTGCTTTATTCATTGGGGTTTTAAATTCTTTAACATTTCTTTAACACTAAATGGGTCTTGATGGGTTTATAGAATCTAATTTTGTTCTATAAATATAATACACTATTATGGATTTTAGGGGTTATAGGGTCTCACAATCAGAATATTCAAAAAATTTGACCAGTTCTAATTAATATTAGTATAGGTCATGGTTGGCCCCAATATAAGGTTTGGGTAATGTTCATGTTTTAACAATCACTATTATATAAATAAATGCATATAAATATGTTTTATAATAATTCATTATTTTTTTATTAAAATTGTTAAAAATTTATTATAAGAATACATGGGAAATAATGATTGATTATTGTTTCAATATTAAAGGTTATTTTAATATTTATGGGAATGATTTTGTTTGTTAACGGAAAAACTAATCGTAAAATTTATTTACTATATTTAAAGTATTTGAACACGATTAATCTAGTTTTTTATATATTTTTTATGTTAGAACAAGTCTTTTATGGATTATTTAGTGGTTAAAACATATCTTGGGGTTGAGGAGACATATATAGCTATTATTAACCATTCTATATAAGTTAGGGGAATCTATCATTATAGATATTATTCAATAATTAATTTTTGATCCAATATCTCAAATATCATAATTCCTATTGACTGATGTAGTTCATCCATTCCTTTTATCAACATTATTCTTCACGAATTGAAGTATTGATATATCAGCAATCATTGTGAAGATGAAGGCCTCATTAAATCTCTTCAATAGAACCCATATGGATAAAATAGAAATTTTTATAGTCATTCAAATAATCTGTTTATTATCTAGAGGGATCATGTTTCATTATTTTGAGAAAGAGTCACAAGTGACAAGCTATTTTCAAACGTACCTATAAATTGACTATGGTATTTATCTGATTTATTTAAATGCTGAATTCCTTCATTGGAGTTCCTAACCATAAAAAATGGGTTGTAAATCTCTTGAGATGATGTATTTATATCAGTAGATGATGGAATTTTTTAAATATCATACCCATCAGATTCTAATGAATGACAAGATATAAATAATTGGTATCATCGGATTCAAGAGATGCATTAAAAAATTTATATTTTAAATTTTCATTACATTCAATAAAAATTCATCACAATGGATCATTTACACTAAATCCCACTTCAATCTAATTTTAGAGAAATATTTTTAAGTTATCTTATGTTTTAATTTGTTTTAAGATATTTTTGTCTACTTTTAATTTCAAAAAAAATATTTTTATATATGCTATAATTTACTCAAAGACCTCAATAGATGAAATTTAAAATGAACCATATCTTTCTACATAGATTCTTGTGGCCAATAAATTATTCTACATTCGACAAATCATATTAAATAATTTTTTAAATCATAAAAAATTAATAATTATTCATTAAAAATTTATTATAGTAGAATTTTTGAATAATAATATTATTAACAACGATAAAAATTTTATATATAGGGGGTGGTATCTAAAAAATTACATTTATAACAAATTAAATCCATGAATAGTGTGAAACTATAGAAATATTTTTGAAAAATAAAAAAAACAGAGGGTTTAAAAAGATTAAAAAACACATTACAGAAAAAATTTAAAATTAAATTTAATGTGGGATATTGATATGCTGAAAATAAAAAAATATTGAAAATGTGTTCAAAGAGAGTAGTAGTCACTAAAGGTAAAAAAATTTAAAAAAAATAAATCACTTCTTTTTTAAATTACCCTCTCAGCTAAAGGGATGGACTGAAAAATATAATCCTACCAATGAGTATATAGAAGAATTAAAAAATAATTTTTTAACATGGTAGTTGGAAAACCATAGACCACCTCCTCTATCATCCACATTAGAGGATGCACAAGGTGGATCCTTCTAGTTGGTCCAATATAAATTCTATGTTGTGTATGGTATTTTATAACTCTTTTGACCCCTTAATTATCCAAATTAATCCCACAACCAATTTTAAGGGGAATTTTGGACCACCAGAGAAGAAAAATTTTCAAAAAAAGTCAAAAATTCAGAATCATGTTTTTTAATATGTTTACTATTTTCAGTGCACTGAGAGATTATTATTTTATGAATGAACAATATATTTATTTTATTATTTTATGACCCCTCAAGTATATTTTATTTAAAAATAAATTGTATATCACATATATTTTACCAATCAACTGATAATGAGCCTAAAAAACTAACAACGTATAGAATTAGATATATTCAATTAATTATTTTAACTAAATGATATATATGAAATAATTAATAAATATATGTTGACCTATCAACATAATCCACATATTTATATCTATTAGATATTTCCCATTCATCATTACTTTTTAGCGCGTATTTTCAGTTTTATCAATAGTATATATATATATATATGTAATGGTGTGGATATTAGAAGATGATGAACAAGAAAAGGAGTGTCTTAATTTAATACATGACATAGATATAGTGTAATATGGTGTGATCTACAATATGCACCAAAAAACTCTTTTATTTTACCAAAATGGTCAATGTATATCCATTGAGTGTAAATGAATTCCTGATTACCACATTACAATGATAATTAATGATTTATAAATAATTTATAAATTGTTAATTGTTGTTTTCCTTATTTTTTATATTATTTGATCATATAAAATAATTAAATTGAGAAAAAAAATATTAAAACTGCTTAATACTTAATGAATTTTTTATATTTAATGAATTTCCATGATCTAAGTGATATAATTATGTATGGGAATATAAAATAGAATATTACTGCATTCATCGAGACATAATAAAACCTTCATGGAAATCAAATGATGTAACATCATTTGTTTTATGAATTAAAAAAATACATGTTTGAGGTGTCATCATTCTTATTTTAGCGTGCCTCTGTCATATCAGTTTTTTTAAAATTATATAGGTTAACATAACTATTGGTGAAAATAATGATGTATATACTTCATGATTATTCTAAAAGGTTGCTAAATAATATTATAAATAATGAATATGATTTCTAAAATATGGAACATCACACAATATTTCAAGGACCAATAAGATAATGATATTTTGTAGAAAAATTCCAATATTTTGACTCTATGAGTAGTGGATAGCCATATCTTGGACTATGAGTTGATTTTTTATGAATTTTTTCAACTAAAATACCCAAATAATTTTTTATTCTTTATCTACTACCGATGTATACTTGGGATTTATATAACTATTGAGAGATATTAAATGATTTGATTAATCATTAAAGTTAAATTAATAATAAATATAATGTTCTTAAACTATATAAACTTTATTTTATAGAAAATTAAAAGAAATTTCATAGATAAACTATAAATTCAATGTTTTAATGAACATTTCCTCTCCATGTTGAATTTCTAATAGAATTATTAGCTCTTGGAAAATGTATTATGATATAATAATTTTAATATGTTAGAGTCCCCTTTACCTTTTATCATGCCTTAGGGAGGGAGGGTTAAAATGAAGCTGGATGGAGAGGCATCTATGATATATTTAATATATATATATATATATATATATATATTATAATAATATCAAAAAATTTCAATGGGTTATAGAAATTACATATCAGAATGGAAGACTTTACATGTTGTCCCTTCTCTGGGAGTCATGTGAGGAGAAAGTGGTGGATGAAATGATTAAGATTATTATTACACTATATATATATTAATTGAAATATTTGTCATGAACTTTCAACATAACCCATTATTATATCACTATTTCCCAATTACTATAATTTCAATTGGGATATAAAAAAATAATTTTACTTTGATCTGAAACATATTTACCTTTTGGAAAAAAAAATTTAATCAGATATTAAGATAAATAAAATTAATATTTAGTTTTTATGGTGAATAATTTCAAATGAAATGAAAAAGGATAATGGAATTTGTGGATCCAAATGGATCGTCTAAATGTGATAAATAATAAATGATGATGATAAAAAAATGGAGGCTATTTTATTTGATTTTATTAACATAAGATACATAATATTAAATTATATAAACATAATTGATGAAGAAAATATTAATTTCTTATTTATTTATATTCATAATTTAAATGTGGTGTTTCTCTATTATATTTTTGGATATTAGATAATGAATTATGTAAGACAAATTTATCAAAGTAAAATGACCATGAATGAAGGGAATCATTATAATAAGTAAGTTGAGTTATCTATTTGGATTATAAATTGTAATTCCAACGTTAAAAGAGAGAAATACACAACCTCAAATTTCTTAGATTATTGGTTATATTGTAAACAATGTGTAATTATTATAATTTTGGAATACATGTTTTTTTGGTGTCACATACCCAACTAATGATTCATTGAATTGTTATATATTTTTAATAAATGATGAATATAAAATGTAACAGTCATTAATTCCTTGTTTTGAAAATAAAATTTATAATCTAGTAAAATTATGTAGCTCTCATGGATTTAAAAGGTATGTATTATTGTCATATTGGTAATAAATACATTCAGTTTCGTATACATTTTGACTTATTTTTTGTTGGGAAAATAAACCTTTTCAAATAACGTAATCCATAATTATTTCTGAATTCTTTTTTCAAGAATGTGGGAAATATACAAATATTATTCAATAGGTATATTTGTATACATCATACGATTACATTGATAGTTTTATGGAATTCTAGATTGATGTATTAAATAGTAAAGGTATATAGATATGACTTTCTATGGGCTTGTGTGATGAAGTAATTATTAACTAGGCATTCATTGAACAATATAAAATAGAATGATGTAATACCTATATGTGTGTTTCCATATACACATAAAATCATTGATTTTGATAAGGAGGATCTATATCGAGTCTTACAATAGACCATTAATCACTATCATATAGTATGTATTATTTTTTATTCCCGCATTTTTTTACTTACATCAATTTCATTAAGTATATAAAAAAGATCATCAATTTAAACACTCATATTCATTGAAAAAAACATAAATGATTTTCAAGATAATCTTCAAAAATAGTTGTGTAATCCCATAAAAGTATTCCAACCAAAATGATACATATTAATCATACGAGTTATGGTATGATAAATATCCATTATTTCATAACCACTATTTCTAAAATGGAATTCCATTTTAAGGATCTGTAAATAAAAAAACATTGAGAAATAAAAAAAATGGAATTAAAAATAATTAGACTAAATTAATATAATGATATTACACAAATACCTCGGATAGAAATAGTTTTTGTCAATAGATATTATTTATTTCTATAATGAGATACACATCTTTATTTCGGATAATAAAAATATGATTTAGCTCATTAATTCAAGGATAAATATGAACATCTAGTGGGAATAAATATAAGTTATACTTGATCTAATGAACAAGGAATGTTTCACAGAAACATACTACAGTGGGTGGATAAAATAATATTAGATGTTTTACATTTACTACCGCTGTTGACACATTAACCATTAAGAATAACGGATCCAGCATGTATTAGTAAATAGAATATTGAAATGAATTAAATATTTATATATATTATGATATTGTATTCTATATACCGAATTTACTTTTATATTTTTGAAGGATCCTCAATTGATGTAATGTCTTTGGTGGGTATTCAAAATAAAAGCTTAATCAGTGATACAAATACTGTACCATTTAGTATTTATTAGAAATTATATGTCATCGTACATAAATCCATTATAATTCTACTTATTATAGATAATTTCCCAGATTATCGTATTTGTCAATAGATTTTAATAGCACCATTCCTACAAAGTGACTATATGATAAAACCTAAAAGGTTTACAAAACCTATAGAATTTCAATATAAGAGGTGAATGAATTTAGAATATATTTTTCAGTTAAATTAATAGGAAAGATCACCAAAGATTAAATTTAATGATTTTTTCATTTTTATCGTGTAGGTCAGTGGGAGAACCACCTTTTTCCATTTAAAAAAAGGTAATTATATATGGAAATTAATTTATTTTTCATAAAATTTGTTATATATTGAATTTTGGAAATCAATAAGGATTTTCTAAAATGAAAAAACCATGTTCCAAGGAAGATGACCTATTGAGGTAGATATAATAATTTATTATATCATATCAAAATTTCATATACTAAACATATACTAAAAAATAAAATATCAAAAAAATTGAGAGATATTGTTTACCATTGTCACGTGGTATAAAATCGCTCTAAGAAAACTAGTATGTGACAAAGGAGGATAATAAATTTTTCAGTATAATGCAATAAGAATCATCAATAGATATTTCACATATGGAATTTTGTGTAATGTATATTATATTACTAATATTGTCAGTATTCTATGAAAATAAAAGTCACATCTAGGAAAACTATATGAGAAGAAGTGAAAAAAATCTAGTTGTACTTGAGATAGAAGAAGGGATGTGTTCTACATATATGGAGAGGAAGGGACACTACTTATAATTGGACACAAACTAGTATTCCTTATAGTAAATAAGATTTGATATAATTTTCAAAACAAGGTAACGAGAAATATATTCTCATTCAAACCATTAATAATTATAATTATAATAATTTAGATTTTGGTGCTTTTGATTATATGATTAACCAATGTAAAATATACAATTATTTTTTCATGTTCATAGAATTAATCAACGTGTGTAAAGTGTAATTATAATATACACTATAATAATCCTATATTAATGGTACTTAACATGATATAATGTCTATATATAGGGAAAAAGAAATATACAAGTTTATATCAGGTATTGAGGAATCAATATTAATGTGGCGGCCTCCTTGATAACATAGTATCTATGCAATGGGGATATATAATGTTAAATAAATAAATACATAACTCAATAGAACCCCAACCTTATGATGTCAGATCTAGTAACTCATTTCTGAATGTTGGATATGGTGAATGATTGAGTGATGTTAAATTTAGTTCCATAAACCAATCATAAATAGTACTTTTCAATTAACACATCACGTATAAGGTGAGTTATCTATGATGTACACTTATCATAGTAATGTTGATATATCTATCTTCACTATTTATATTGTTATTTTTTCAGTTTATTTATTAGGATAAAATGATATAGCTATTTTTAGAATATAGTGAAAACCTAGAGATACCAAATAAGTACTATTAAACATGTCACACATAGGTTTTTGATTTCAAACTCTATTTTTGTTCAATTAGGATCTAGGTTTCCCTTTTGAGTCTCAGGAGTGAAGGATTTGAATTTAGATATATTTACATTGTTAATATCTATTTTTCTGTTGGTACTTGAATTTAAACTTGTGTTTTAAGAGAGAATGGGAAATTTGGGACTTATAGCATAAGGCCCACGGTCAGCGCATGGTTTATCATGCCATGCACCCTTCTCCTGGTAATCATGCATCATGTGGCTTGTTTTTGGACATTTTATATCACCTGATTAGTGGTTAGTTTGTAAAATATTTGGTATAACTGTGTAGTATATTTACAAATATTGTTTTAAGAACATTATTTTTATACAGTTTTGAATCCTGTGTGGGAAAACTGTCTGGAATGTCCAGGTCATTAAAATTAGGGTTCTTATTTTTCTCTCTCCATGATATTGTTCCTCAAATCTACCCCCACCTACCATTATTGATCTCGAACCATTACATCACCCTCCCCCTCTCACATCTCCCTTGTAACTCCATTTGTATAGTTTATTTGACTTAAAAACACTAAGAATTCCTCAATTATGTCAGTTTCTTCCATGATTCATCATATTTTTTTTAGTTTTCTATGCTACTATTTGGTGTTCCATTTTCTAGAAGGCAGGGTGACATTTTTAGGGTTCAATTTTCTTTAATAGGGTTTGATATTGATGTTCTTGGTTTGAAATTGCCTTACTATGGGACTTGTGGTGGTTTGGTGGTGGGTTTACACCAATTTTTAGTAGTTTCTACACATGAGAAAGTTTTTTCTATGCTCTAGCATTTTTCATGTGTTTTTAATATTCTATTTTGGCTCAATGAATGTGATATATGATTTTTTGTCTCCTAAATCATTTTTATGATGGGTCATTATGATTCTCATTTATTTTAAGTGGAATTTCTAAAAAATGGCCATGTTTTGTGTGTGTTTTATAGTAGTGTTTTTTAAAAGCTTCAATGTCTTTTGTGGAAGATGCAGAATAGTTTTTTAAAGGAACCCATGGTTATAATGTGATTGAATGTAAGTTTTTATAGTGAAATGGTTTATTGTTTCATATTCATTTATTGTTTAACTTTTACTTTGATTTAATTTTTTTTTAAATGATTGAAAGACTGTTTTAAACATAAAAAAGGTCTATATATTAATGTAAAATGTGATTGTCTATGGAGTTGGTTGTTTAATTGTGTTTATTTGATATAATGTACTTAATAGGTTTTAAATGGTTTGTAAGTGGTGTGAAATATTTTTCAAATTGTTTTGGTGTATAAAAAATAATGTTTCTTGTTTTAATAAAATGGGGGTTCACATGTTTTGGTTTGTGAAAGCGGTGATTTACCATTGTGTTTACAATGTTTGAAATGTTTGTGTAAATGTGATGAATTCTGTAACATTTAGAATATGGGATTGAGCACCAGGGGAATTAAGATTATCTAAGTAAAAAGACTAGATATATTATACTAGTTATTTGGATGTTTCATAATCCCAATTTCACCAAGCTAGAATGGACATTGCTACAATAACTAAACAATCCTGAATATTGGAGACCATTGGGCCCATAGCGTTCCCCCTCCTAGTGGCATGCACATGAAAAATGTTTTTGTTGTTGTTTTTATACCACAATTCACCGACGTACAAGGTTCAAATTTCTCACTCAAGCTAGACTACACCTTGGTATTTACCCATTGTGATCTCTGGTAACATGAGACTTATCTTATGGGGTTCTATCTATTGGAATATTGTGGACCTCAAGGGTTTTTTATTTTAATGAAAGTATATTTAAAAAAAAAATTATTTTGTATGTTTCCTATAAATGTATGATTTCGAAAAAATTTAGTTAATGAAATTGTTTCCTTTGATAGTTTCATCCTTCAGCATGATGAGTCATAAAAATGATATATTTAAAAAATTCACAAAAGGGATTCACATGAATGAAGACATTAATTTATTTTTTAATTTTATAAAATATAATCCTTTAGTTTTTAGTGTAATCTTATTGGGATTTGTCTTTTACCTTATGTAGTCTTTTGGGTTAATGTATACCATATTTTATATGAACCAGGTGAAGGTACGAGGTATCATGGTGATGTTTGAAAATCTAGGTTACTAGTGTCCCGCATGTTGCAGGTATTGGTTGTGGTGTCTTGTGGCTGAGTCCCCACATGTTACACAGAGGTCTTTGGTGCATTTTACGTTTCGTTTCCATTATCATATTTTTGTTTTTTGGTCAAAATTTTAAAATTATAAATCTAAAAAAATTATTCATTTTTTCTACGAATGTTTAGTTTCCTTTTACATATTTAAGTTGTTTATTAATTCTTATCGTAATGGGTGAAATAATTCCTAAAGCATAATTTTTGATACCCAGGAACTAGTTTTCATATAATGGAGATTAGGAAAGATCTTTTGAAAATGCCACAAATATGTTTGAGTGTTGAGGCGGATGGAACACCGGCTTGGTTCGAGAGAAAATTGTATTAGAGGGGACTCACATTGTTTGGTCATGTAATTTTGGAATGAGTATATATTGACCAGATCATGTATTTTTTGGACAAGATGTCTTATTTATATATAAGGGTAATGGCCATCATGACCCATTATGGGATACAAGTATCGATGGGGAGATGGGTTTATTTGGTTTTAGGTTATGTTAGAGTATCCTATATTTGGGAAATGAAATGAGAGTTTGACTAGTAGTATTTATGAGAACACAGGACCTCAATAACCATCTGGATCAAGGTACGTGATTATAGAATACTCTCCATGAAAATAATGAGATTTACATATGGCCTTCACCCATACAGTCTTGGTACCCATCAAAGCTATTTTTTATTTATCATTTGTTTTGAGTTCCCTGTGATTCTAAAAATTATTTGACAAACCTATTTCAAAACCTATGAAAACTAGATATTAAAGATGAAATGGTTTTGTATTGGAATGATGGAAAATGACTTCTCATAATAATTTGTTATGAATCCATATGAAAGTTTGTTTTTATGAAATTAAATTTTGTGAAATGGGGATTATTTTAATAAAATTGGAATTTTATGATCATAATATGGGGTACCAGGAAATGGTTATTTTGAGAAAAAAGATTTGATTTTGAAAATGGATTATAAAACAAGTTTTAAATTAGATTACGTGAGTTTTTAAACAAATGAGGTTTAATGGAATGCATTTCTAGGTGTTGATAAAATTATTTTTAAATGGGTGAATTAGATTTTTGGTGGAAAACATGAGATTTTGTTTTGATGTTGAATGGAACGTTTTGATGATTAAAGTTCGGAATTTGTTTTGATAGTGTGTTTTTGTTATTTTAAATGAACTATTTCTTCTATAAAATGGAATGTTTTTTTTGAACCTTGGTATTTCCATGTGTGATGACATGCATGAGTATATGTAAGAATATATATGGTTAATGGAATAAAGGGATATGTTTTTAGATTTAACTGTGAGTATGGGTGGTTGATATGGAATGGGAATTTGTAAGTGTTAGGATCAAGAGAATACACTTGGTCAGTGTGAAAACCAAAAAGATTGTTTTCTTTTAAAAAGTGATTTTAAAAGGTGTGATGATTCGATAACAAAATGGGAAGACAATGCTTTTGAGAAAACAAAAGGTGTCCTTTTTAAAAGGTTTATTTTGAAATGTTCTAATTTTTTTCTTAGTCCGCACTTTTGGGAATGTAACCTACATGGTGTTTTGATTTTGTTAACTCTTCGTGTCCAAATTTTGTTTCTAGTTTGATTTCTTATTTGTATGTTAGTGATCCTAAGTTAGTTATTTGGAACCTTTGAGAAATATTTGGGAAGCCTTTATGTTCGTTACCTTTATGTTTGGGGGTTTTCTCTATAGTGAATTTTGATAATGGATTTTTCCAAATGGGTCCCCAGTTTCCTTTTTTTCAATTGTATGCCCACATAATGATTCAAAGAATATTTGATGTACGACCATGGGTGGATCACCATTGGTAGACTCTACAATTGGTCAATGTATGGTATCACTTTTGGAGTATCATAATTTAATCCACCTCTCTTTCTATATTAAGTGAATCCTATCAAATAATAATCATGGATGTGGTTATAATAGGAAGAAAACTCTTTTTCATTGAGTTTTATATTTCATCAAAGATAAATTTTTTCACTATATAAATAAAATTATGACCAAGAAGTCATAAATAGTGTTCCATTATTGGACGGAATCCTGATTATATTGGAAACATCTATGATATTAATAATATTTCTGCACATTTCATCAGTTTAAACCAATAATATAATCTTGAGGTTATTTTTATTGTGCAAATTATAAACAGAAGAGGTTTCCATTCCTGTTTTTAAAAAATTGTGTGTCTTTATAGGATTGGTTTAAAATAACATTATTTTTTAGAATTATTTGTTTTTAATGTTCATATCTAATGGGTTTTCGCAATTTACTAATTTCATTCATATTAAAAAGTGGATGTGGTGATATCTTTTGAGAATTTATTCTTAAATGGTAGTAGGTTTCTCTTTTTAAAATCCTAAAATTCTATATTTTTTATAGAGGTGTATTCCATGTGATATTGTTTCTATTATTTATCATTTTTGTTGAAAAAGGGATGATGATGTATCTTCTTGTAAGACCTTGTCATTGTGTAGTACCATGTTAAGGTAAAGTGAGTTCCATGGTGTCTTGTTTTCACTAGGTTCTACCAATATTGATGTTCAACTACCTGTTGCATAATATAAGGAGTTCTAAATAGGGAACTTCACCTGTAGACTGTGTGGAATGAGATGATATAGACATCAATGCTCTTTCCATTGGCCCCTGGGTGAAGCTTTAAAGTAGCATGGAATCAGGTGTGGTGTGGAGGACCCTGGTCTGGCAGAGTCTCCATTGTTGGAGGGGGAAAATTCAAGAATCTCTACTATTACTTCTTTATTTTTTAGGTCCCATTTTGTTGGTAGGGTCCTGATGGAATCATTTATTATTAGGAATGCTTTGGGTAAAATAGTTCCTCCTTTGTTATAAAGAGTTATGATTGTGCCATTTTCCAGAACGTTAATGTTTGTACCTTTCTAGATGTCAATAATTTTGTTGTTTTGCTTAGCTGTTCATACCTGTTATTTATTTACGGTATTGGTCTCTATAGAATATTCACCACTCTTCCCATGTACGGTTTGTCGTGTCAGTATGTGCTAGTTCGAAAAAGAGGTTATTTTCTTATATTGGGGAGACCCATGGTGGGTCTTGTTAAAATTTCATCTATAGCAAGTTGCTGGTAGTTCATTTTAAGTGGTGGGGATTCAGTTCAGGACTCCCAATATTCAAAATCATATTTGGTATGATGTATTGCCTTGAAAGCGGGTAGTCCCATTTGGAGAGATCAGATTTTGAGTTACTCTATTGAGTAAACACTAGGGTGGGAGTGCACCCAGTAGTTTGTTGAATAAAGGTTGTCGGAGTATTTTTTTTAGATGTGGTTTGAGTTCATTTGTTTGATTGGGGGAAATTGAATGAGTTTCAATTGGTAACATTTTTAGTAATCTTCTCCAGAGAGGTTTTATTATTAAAATGTGTGTATTATTTTAGTTTTATCAATCAACATGAGGGGTTTTGGGTATATGGGGTACATAGTGTTTGGTGGGGAGTCCATTCTGTCCTCCAAGTTGAAATCTTGTGACTCCCTATTTTAATCCTTGATGTTATTTATTTTTTCTCATCCGATGTTTCATGGGAATATACTTCTATTGTGGATGAGTATATTTTTATTTCAAAAACAAGACTTTTTTGTGGATTTCTTTGTGTCAAATACATTATGGTGAAAATAATTGGCACAACCATGTTTTTTTCATCATACATTTCAAGTAAATTTTGATCCCAGTTTCCTTGTTGATTTTTAGGTGTGACGTGTTTGAATTCTCAGGTATTTAGATTTATTATTTTTTCTAGTGTTTAACCCTGAGTTTCCTCATTTTTTTGAATAAAAATTTACAAATTGGGATTTACTGCATGAGGTGTGGTCAATACATGGTTTTTTGAAACCATGCTCCCGTCCCTAGGTAACAGTGTTTTGGATAGGGTTTATCACACATGTAGATCATGGGTTGTAAATAAAAATGTCTAACAATAGAGTATATTCGTTTTGGAGTGTAAGGAGAGCATGGTTTCCATGTGTTTTGGTAATATATGTGGATAAACTATGTGGCATGACTTAATACTCTAGATTGGTAGTTTTTCTCTCTCTCTAATTTTTATCCATAAATACACCCCTCTCTCCCAGTTCGGATCTCTATCCCTAGGAACCTCCTCCCCTCCCATGGCTCCCTCATATCTCTATTTTTTGTTATATATTTGACATGGAATCCCTATGAAATCATAATTTAAGTGAGATTAATCCTTGATATTTCCTCTTTTATAAGTTTTTTCCTATTTCTTAATTAGATTCAATTTTTCCAATAGGTATGTTGAAATTTTTATAGTGTAATATTTTTATATTGGTATTTAATCATGGTGTTCTTGGTTGGATATTTTCTTGTATAGGGTATTGTGGTGGCGAGGTTGTAGTTTCGCACCAATTTCATGAAGTTTCTATACTTGAGGTATGTGGTTCCATGATTTAACATTTATATATATTTTTGATATTCATATTTGGATCCATGAATGAGTTATTTGAATTTCTTTGTTTGTGAAAACATGTTTTGGAAGGGTAATTTTGAGGCACATATATTAAAAATGTAAATTATTAATAAAAACGGTTATGTTTTGTGAAAATTTCACTATATTGTTTCTTAAAAGTGTTTCATGCCTTTTGTAGAAGGTACAGAATGGGTTTCCAAAGTAACCTATGGTGAGAACATGTTTCATAGTGGGGTTTTAATGGATAATGGATTATGTTGGCATGTTGGTTTTTGTTTTTCACCTTTTAATGATAATTTTTAAATATGTAAATGATGAGACGAATGTTTTAAAATTGAGGACAGTATATAAATGGAAGTGAAAGGGGTCTAGCCCATGGAATTGGTTGGATAATTTTTTTCTTTTTTTGTAATGTTCAAAATGGTTTTCAAAATATTTGTAATAGTTTTGAAATGTGTTGTCAAATGGTTTGGTGTATAAAATATATGGTGGAATTTATATAAAAAAGGGAAGTTCATGTTTATTGGTTTGTGAAAGAGGTGATTTCTTGGTGTTTTTACAATATTTGGAATGTCAGAGTGATAGTGATGAATTGAGTGACATGTGGAATATGGGATTTTTCACAAAATAAATATCGGGTATCATATGGGATGACTTGATCTAGTAACATAATTATTAATAAGTGGCATGGTCTTGGTTTCACTTAGCTAGATTGATGATTAAAAAACTAACTGATCTATGATGATGATTGGAAACCACTAGGACCATGGGGGTACCCTCCTAGTTTCTTATTCATGATAATTCTATTAGTCATATATTTTAAACCACTTTTCTCCAAGGTATGAGGTTATTGTGTCTCACATGAGCTGCATTAGCCATAGATATTTACCCACGGTTCTTTGTTGTGACATTATACTTATGTGATGTGGTTCCCTCTGTCATCACATGGTATACCATGGGTGTATTTAGAATTTATGATAGTATATTTTTGAAAAAGATTCCATTTTTAGCTCACCATTAAAAGTATTTTGTGAAAATATTTCCATGATGAAATGTTTTCTATTTAATGTGTTTTCTAGAAGCATGGTTCTTCTTAATTTTTTTCTTAAATAATAAAATTATTTTTCATGAATGATCATGTTAATTTATCTTTTAATGTAATATTTTGAAATATATTTTTTTGGCATCCTTCCAAGATTTTTCTCACACCTTATATTGACCTTTAAGTGTATGTAGACATCATTTTCTATGACTCAGGTAAAGTCATGCGGTGTGATGGTGATATTGTTAAATTCTGGTTATCGGTGTCCTATATGTTGCTGGTATTGGAAATTGTGTGTTGGGGTTGATTCCCATCATGTTACTTGGAGGTTTTTGGGATGTTTTGTTTTTTCTTTTCATTTTTTTTATTTTGGTTGTCAGTCATAATTATAAAATGTTGGATCTGGAAATTGTTGTCCCATGTTTGGTTGGGATTATTCAGTATAGGGTTATTTATTATAGTTTGTAGTTTTTTTATCTTAATAGATAATATCACACTTAATGAATACTTATTTATACACCAGTAATTGTTTTATAATAATGGGGATCAGGAACCCCCTTCATGATATACCACAGATCAGGTCAGGTTTTGAGTTGGATGGAACTCTATGTTATATTATAAAAAATATTATGACCTATGCTCTAAAAAAATTATTTCTTGGACATGGATTATGTGAGTGAATCATGTGCTAAGGGACCGTAATCATTGATACATAGAATCATTATTTTCACAATTTTGTTTGATTTAATTAAATCGTTAGTAATTATACATTAATAGGAACTCCAAATATATTTTTTTGGTCATTGGTAGTTCTCATCTATGAAGAATTTTAATATTTAAGATAATATTATTACCTATGTATAATTTTTTATTATGTGAATTGATGTAAATGGAAAAAAAGAAAACTTTTGTGGTGGATATGTAGTTTCAATGGGTGAATCATTTTTTTTTTGAAATTGTGTGAATAATGGAGATATAATATGTCACATGTGAAAAGAAGTGATATAACAGGCCTTATTGATTTATATGGTAGTACCATAACTAAATACATTTCTTTGTTAGAATAGGTTATGTTTGTTCATTAATAACAATGAATTATAAAGTGATTAATAATATGATTTAATTTATGAGACCTAGATTATGACATATCATAAAGAAAATTTATTACATTACATGATATGTTATTAGAGAAATTTGTTGTACTAATGAATATTATCTAAATCATTAGGTTCTTTGATGGTTTACTAGACTTCTCTTTTAGTCTGTGTGTTGTATTCACTAAGATCAAGTCATAATCATATGTGATATAGACTTTTCACAATCAATTTTTTTCAGTTCTAATAAATAGAATTAGTGGAAATTTGGGCCCCGTTACAAGTTCCACGTAATGAGAGAGTTTTAATGATCTCCATGAAATAAATGAATTCATATTATTTGAGTTTATGATAATTTATATTTAATTCATATATTAAAATAATTAAAATGATATTTGGTGAAAACATGGGAAAATATTTAATGAATGAATATTATTTTAATTTCCATTGTTTTTAGTATTTGTGGGATCAATGTGTCTTGTTAATGAACATATTTTATCAGTTAATATTGTTTTTATATTAAAAGTTATTTATTAGTTTATAAAAGATTGTTTTAAAACAATTACTTTTTCATAATGTTTCATTATATTATTATTTATGTGTAATTCATATATGAGTTTCGGGGTTCCATTTATAGTTATATTATTTATCACAACATAAGTGAATGGAGTATATCATTTAAGGTAATTTTCACTACATGATTTAGGGAACCTCTCTTTAATCTCTACCATAAAGAGGAGAGTGATGTAGCTTATCCAGTCTTTCAATCTATTTTCAATTTGAATGATTGAAGGATATTTTTATATTTTAAAATTGGTACATCAAAGGCTCTACAGAATATAGTTTTTCAAACCTAGATATTACTGATTAATATTCTATCTTACTTTCATAGTATGTGTGAAAAATCTTGATATATCTGACTTGGGTTCAATCATGCAATAGTCATTATTGATTAGTTATTATAAAACATTCCATTAAAAAACGAATTTATATTTCTAATTAACTTTTCATCCATATTTCCTTCAGGTGGGATCCACATATTTCCTATGGAGGACCACAACACTATTTAAGACATATTTTTGGGTCAGTATTGAAAATATTTAAATCCCAATAAATTATGATTTTATTTCATACACTTGTACCAAATAATTTTAGATATAATAAAGATAATTGATACTATAGGATAGTACATTACATGTCAAGATTCTTGGAATGTTATTCACAATATTTAAAAGTAAATATGACAAGTATAGTTATATAACATTTCAATAATTCACAATTCTCATACATAGAATCTTTTCATCTCCACCATTAATAGGAGGAGGTGTGGTACTTTTTTCAATATATTTTCTTCTAGATGTACAACTACATCAGCATAGATCTTACCTCTTTCTAGATAATCAGCCTCAATATATATGAGACAAGATCCATACCCCACTAGTAAAGATAGAGAGTTATAATCTGTAATTGATAATCAATGTAAAATATATTTTAAACAAGTCATTGATGGGATGTGTGCTCCTACTATGATTAAAAGAATGATTGGAAGATGAATTTTCTCTAAAAATATATTTGACTCCAGACTAGGGAATATTAGAACAAAACTTCTCATATACATGTATTAACTGAAGTGTTGTGAAAATTTCCTTCTTCATTATAATCATTAATGATACATTTCCTATTTGATATCACACCTACTTCTGGAGGAGATTCCATTTCATTACCAATGGGGATTATAGCTTCGATATATCATATTAATTTAACTTGATGTGATTTTGGTCATTACATATATAAATTGATATAATAATTTTCATATATAATGATTTCCAATTTAATAGATGAAAATAAAAGTTACACTATAATAATATTTAAATCCTCAAGATCAATTTATTTCCCCATTCACTAGAATAAAAATCAACCACCACTATATTAATTCCTATATATAAAATATTTCATACCCATTTCATGGTATTTATTGGTATTTTTATGGCCTATAAAGGAATCTACACCTCTTAAAAAAACAACACTACCTCTAAAAGATTGATATTATAATTGTATTATAGGTATTGCTACATATCCATATATTGATTAATTCACACACCATATTATAGATTAATTCCTATAACATTGACCATATATATCTCATTCCACCCATATTGGGCCACCTCAAATTATATGTATGTTGAGGATTATCTATTTGTTATTAAGAAAACCCAACAACCTTTGACTTAAGCTATTTTCTAGACCATTAATCCACCATTGGTTCCTGAAAAACTGGGACCTTGGTTTCTTCCAATTAATAACAATGAGTTCATCTTTTGTATAATAAATTTTTACACGCACATTCAAAATAATTCATCATATATCCCATAAATAGGTAAATTTTTGCAACTCCCATCGTACATCAGTATCACACAATGAATGTCTGGTGTTTATTCATCCAAATTGTCTTGATATCATTATAGATACAACTTGGTGGTTAATTTTCATCATCTTTCCTTCAGCGTATAAAGAAATATAAAAGTTGGAATATCATGGTGTTAATATAATAGATTATCATGTTGGGGAAACATGATCATTGTGTGGGATACATCCTGTGAAATTATTATCAAGATTACCCTTATTACCATAAAATTATTTTCTAATTGGGAATATTATGGTGGAGACACTATTTGATATTTTAATAACCTAAATTATCAAATAGAACTATAAATTATATAAGACTCGTTGGTATCCATCTCTTCAGTCTAGGTTACTAATTTGTAGTCTCATGGATTCATTTTATATAACATAAAATCATAGTCACCAATATCGTTGTAAACAATTATCCCAAATTGTGATTAGTACTTTTCATGATGCCCGACATTGTAAATGATCCCGTAATCACTCGAGTAGATATGTATTTCAATGATGGGATACCATTTCAAGTTGAAATATAATCAAAGAGAGAAACTATCTTCCCATAACAATATCTTTACTATGTTTATTTTATACATTAAAATACACGATTTTCAATCCCAATTACAACTATAATGTCCCTAAAAAAAGAATCATGTTATTTAAGTCATGAAAATTCAATAGAAAATGGTTGTTATTCACCAAAAAAGTTCAAAAAATCCTATGTATTGTTCTTAAAATAAATTATTTATCATAAGAAATGATCCTTCCATCATTCCATTATATGAATTAGTACCTAAACAAAATTAATTCCTCATCCACATTTAAATAAATACTTCTAGTAAAGACTTCATTTACAGAACAATATCAATTGAATATCCTCATTATTAAAAAAAATCCAATTCCAATGGAAGACAGTAAATTCCCACCATAACCATGTTTTCTATTGTGGGGAAATATATTGGACTCATACACCTTGGTCCACTCTGTGGGGATTTATGGTGGAAATTTTCAACACCTTGTAGTTGATGTCAGCTTGCGTGCAAGGGTCCTTCACCATGACAATATTGGCCAATTTTAATATATTATTGAAAAATGTGGTAATAAAAACATTATTCTCTCGTAACACCTTTTGTATAATGAATTCATCATAATTGTATCTAATTATGGGTTCCATTGAATTATTATAAACCTCCATAATTTGACATGAACTTCAAATTACTTTTGTTGGAATGTTTTTCATAAATATCTCCATGAATGTAAAAAACTAGGACTATATTATGATTTTTGTATACGTATATCATGGAAACTGAAATGGATTCAAAAAATTATTACTACCTTAACATCACCATAAAAATTAGATCATACCTTATAAACCCATAATTCCACAATAGAAATGCTTGAATCATCATTATATAAAATAGTTCTACACCTCATTAAATCATTTGGATTAATATGTTCCAAAAAAATCAAAAATAGAATAAAAGAAAGGTTTATTCAACATAATAATATGATTTTTTAAATCTAGAGTGCCAAATTTGTTGAGTATTTTTAAATTTAAGTATGAGGACCCATTATTGATATTGGAATCCCAATCAGGAATATTGGTTATGGTAAGGTCCATATACATTAATATTTGTGAGATTTTTGTATCGTTATTAATTAATTGAATGAAAAAATTTCTTAAGGAATTGTGATCACATTATGGAAAATTGTTTTAAAATAAATAATATTGGTCATTATTCTCGTACTTTACTTCAATTAATTGTAAAAAAATTCGTGTGTTACAGTTACCTGGTCAGATACATTCAAGAATTTGTTCAATATGAGTGGCGACATTATCATATGAAACAAAATATTAATATCATTTATCAATTTTTTTTAATTAAAACATGATAAATAAGAAAACTAATTTATTTATATGTTGTGAAATTAATGTTATGAAGAAGGGTGTAGTCGCCATTGATAGACATATAACATGCTGAATACAATTTATTCCCACCCATGTCATTTTACAAAAAATATGTCGATACTAATATATGTACCAATTATTCTCAACCAATTTATTCACCCATGTAACAAATTTAGTTCTCTCATATACATCACATATGTCCCTCTCACTATCATATCATTTAGAGGTGACATAACGCAAGTGTTCAACCCGACCTATGCACATAACATTGAACTGTTATAAGTAAGGTGAAATATTGGATCATTCCAATATCATGAGTTATTGAAGATCAATTAGGTTTATTTTTTATTTCAAACCCTCTAGATTGTTTAAACAAAGTGTGGAAATATGATCTCTATACCACTCCCTTAATCCTTAAGTCATTGTGGGAGATTTTCATTTGGTGATTGCATGATACACTCAAATGGGTTTCTTAGGTGGGTGATATTCTAGACCCAATATCATGATACAACCACACATTAAGGTTAAGATAATACTCTTATTTGAGTTAAATGTTTCCAACATATTCTTTACATAAGGAATAAATCATAATTATTCTCATTTGATTTAATCTAGAGGGTGAAATTTTTTGGAACACTCCTTTCATGAAAATAATTAATATTTTATGTATAAGACAACTCATGTTATTTGAAGACAATTTTCAAAGTGAGGTAATTTAAATGAATTCATGCATACCCATTTTTACCCTTGACAAGACACTAATGCGACCATGAATATCATTCAACAATTACCTATTAAACTTGGTATAATGAGATAACACATTCACCAAGGGTCTTATATTTTTATGTAATTAAATAATATGGTAAACACATTGAAACCACATTGTAAAATATATAGAGACATATGTATAATTCAATAGACATATTATCTCATATAGGAACTCAAAATCTAATAGTAGAACATTCAATCCTTAAAGTTAGAAGAATTATCTAGAAATATGATATTTTAGTTCAATAAAGATTCAATAAACCAGAATTCATTTTTTAAATCACATCCTCATATTTATGAATATAATATATTAAAGGAACATTACACAATTATAGAGATATACACCCTCCTCTAAAAACATTTTTATCTGCCACCTATATAAAGGGTGAACCTTCACCTGATTCAAAACTCAGAGAGTGATACCTCTCCAAACCATCACATTTGTAAATCCTCAATAATATCAATATTTTTTCTTGAGTAAACATAACATCACATATACATAGTATTAATTGCTAAAAACACATCATTGACTCCTATTCACATGGATTTGGTCTCCATCCATCCATCAGTTTTAAGTAAATATCATCACATACTCTCATGATAAGGATCCATTAACACCAAAGATTTAATGATGAAGTGTTCATTAACTCGAATCTCTCATTTGGATATTAATTTATCAAGGAATCCTCTAAATCCATTAAATTCATTGAATTAGAGTATTCACACCAATGTAAACCTCTTACAATAATTCATTCCTATGGTAAATGGTGCCTTTAACATATCCTCGACTATAGATATGGTCCCCCAAGGGTATTCAATCATCCACCCACTTGATAATGGGGGCTATAATCCTTAATACATTTAAGAGGAAATCCTTATAACATATAGTGAAATTCAGATAACATTATCTCTATCATGATTGTCCAGGGGTTGTTATGGGATCTTAATATTACATGAGGGGAGATTCTAACACATTTGGTGTAATCCCTATAACTATCCTTCTAATAAACTCATAAAGTGAAGTAAACATTCATATATCCTCAAACAATATCCTCTCTTACATCATTTTTTCAATCAAACCTATAAAATTGGTGTGTAATCCTTAGAAATTTCACTATTAATGAAAATTAGCCATTATCCTTCACTCTTCCATTATGTTTTGGATGAAGGGCATCCCCTAGCATAAAACTCATCCTCGATAAGATAATTAGTTTTTGAAATACTTTATATGCCTATTTTAAATGAATTACCTATAAATTAATTCCCTATCCTTTCTTATAAGATTTCATATCCCTCATATATTTCATTAGAAAGTACCCAAACCACCGTATCATGGAGATAATTTCAAAACATTCTTTTTCATTTTATTAATAAAACAAACTAAATAAATACAAACCATATTAAATAATGATGGACCATTACCAGTCTTGTTTTTAGATGATTAGACTAATAATAAATTTTATTTTAGTTTTACTAAAATAGAATAAGAAAAATAAAAAGTCACCACATGTGAAAAATTGGTAATGGAAATGAATGCCTTTAGAAAAATCTACTGAACATGTGAAAAATGATTTTTAATAAGATGTGTTCTTTTGAAATGCCCAGTAATGGGTATTGAAAATTTTAAGAAAAAAAATTAAAATAGTTACATAAAAAACATTTATATGTATATATATATACATAAAGGCATATCTCCATAACATTGAAATCCAAAATTATAAAAAAAACATTAATATTGATAAAAGTAATCATAATAGATATAATCTTTGTTATTATTCATTGTAATTAATAATTTTTAGTGGGGAATTAATTATAAAGGGTAGACCATAATAAAAAGGCCTATAGTAATAACTTTTAGTGAAAAATCTTTCCTTATGAATTACTGGTTCACTCTCCTTAACATATAATTCAGTATTCTAGTGACATTTTAAAAAACCCTTTTGATGAACATAACTTTCTCAATCATAACCCAAAACATTTCAAAAATACATACATATAATTATTTACTTACGATGAAAATAATAACTTTTATAACATGTCATCATCTTTTTCTCTGTAGGTTCTATACAATGTTTTATGATAATCTCATTATTAAAAATTGATATTCTTATTTAAAATGCAAAAATAAAATCACACATGATCTAAAAATTGAATATATATATTTTCTTCCTAAAATAATATTAAATTATAAATATTTATGTTTTTCGCATACAATTATAAAACTAAGGCAATAAATAAATATTTTATAACAATAATAAATCTATATGATTAATACTTTTAGGTGTAAACCTCAAAATTGAAATAATGATTTTATTATGAATGTAATTCATGTAGATGTTATTAATAACATATCACTATGACTATATAAAAATTCTACCTACTTAACATCAATATTACATGATGACATTAATTGTTTTCTATTAGTACTATTTTAGAAAAAAATATTTCACATTTGGTAATATTTAGAATGTGATATCAAAATAATAAAATTTTATTATCCTTGTACATATAATTTTCAAAAATTATGCATAAAGTATTAATTTATAAATTTAATGAACAATTTCTGGATTTATAATAATATTTTATCAACATAAAAATATTCCCATCCATAAATAAAAATATAAATCCATTATTATAAAATTAAATTTTATAAATATTATTTTAATTACACATCATAAAATATATATGAAAATTAACCATAGCATGTAATTCAAATATATAAATATATATGATTGTATGTAAATATATAGTTTTATGAATTAAACTAAAATTGATGACTTGAACATAATTGACATGAATTCAATTAAGACATGATTAATATAATAAAATTAACATTACGCAATTTTGATTATCAAAACATAATTTAGATTAAATAATTACAACTATAAAACATAATTAATATACATTAATATAATTTAATACAATTATCTCTAGTCATTAAAATAAAATCATAACCCCTTTGAAGGAGCCTATTTTTAGTGTGGATAATATTTCCGGCAATAATTCCTAATTATTATTCTGATAAAATTCATGAAATTATTTTATTAAAACCAAAATTGATAAAACCATAATGTAAAGAATTAATTAAAATTATAAATTATAATGAATCTCTTACTACAAAAACAAATAGATTAGAAACTAAGAAATGATGATAAAAATATGATAAACCCCTTAAATATGATTTCCTAACCATAATAAATATCAAAAATAACTCATATAAATAAAATGATGAATACAATTATAGTCCCAAAATATATAATGCAACTTTCTTTGTTTATAAAAATGGTTTATTTGAATTCTTATTCATTATATATGATCTGAAAAATGGATTTTGATTTTTTATTTTCACGGTCATTTATAACAACAAAACTCTAGTGTGTACAACGATATAAGAACTAAACCTTATCAGTTGAGTGGACCTGTAAATACTTGCGATAAATAAAAATATTTATTAATTCATAAAGAGAAATATAAAAATTATTCAAACACTCATTGTAAATAAATCATCCAAAGAAAAATATGATGACATCATAAATATAAATTTAAAGAATTGGATCATTTGAATCGACATCAATAGGCCAAAAAAAACACTACCTATTAATAATACAAAATAATCGAAAAATATTGAACATGATAACATTAATAGTGATGTAAATTTTAATAATCAGAGTTTAAATAATACAAATTCAGACTCCAATTAAAGGGAAAAATATAACACCTACATCACACTAGATCGAAGATGAAGAACAGTCTTAGGCCTTACCCAAATCAAAACATTACCTTCAATCATACCTACTTCGATATCGACAACCAAAAACCCTAAGAACGTTGTTTCTATAATCATGTCAATATATAGATCTGATTCTTTTACCTCACATGTTGGTGGCCATACCTAAGACTCCATCACCTGAAACTACTTTTTCACCCAATTTCAGCCTCGACATTGTCAGTTAAACCTGATCAAGCACTGATCCGGATCCCACATGGTCATATTTTTCTACAAATCAACCCCCCTGGGCCCCTTAACCTAATTTATAACATTTTTTATCATTTATTAATATTTTATATATTTTTTTTAAATGCTTTTTACTTATTATTAATTTCATTATTACATCATTTTTTTATATATCTGTGAATTCAGATATTTTATTATAAGAAATTATAAAGTGTTAATAATTTAATCACATCTTATAATTAAAAACTAATTATAATTGCATATATATACATTTTTTTCAGAATAAAAAAAATAAAATTACTAATACTATTATCATTATATATAATTCAAAATTTTATAAATTATAAAAATTATATATAACATTTAAATATTATTATTAATCTTATTTTTTTTAACTTTACATCAAAATTTTATTGATTATAATTTAGTTTAATTAAAAACATCATCAATCCAAATAATAATATATTACATTTATTATACCATTAATTATTTTTATTTATTAATCCAATATACATGAGAATATTATTTCATGACAACTATATTTTAATATTTCATCATGTGTTTAAAAAAAATCATTTTGAAAAAAAAATACAATTTAATGTAATATATTTTAATTTTGATTAAATTAATGCACGTTGTTTAATAAATGATATTTCATTAGATGTTTTATTTAAATTTTATATTATTTATTAGTTGACTAATTTTTCTTGGATGTTATATCATTACTCATCCTTTTTTGACTTATGAATTGTTATCAAACTACATCTCTACAATTCCTTTTCAAGTTTAGGCCTCATCAAAATCTAATCAGGTGATGTGCTACATCATCTGTAATCTCTTGTTTTCACAATGAGAATAATTATTTTTCTCTTATAGATCCATCATAATTATTCCATTAGTGTGTTGAAATTCATACATTTTTTCTATCTATCATGATGTAATCCAAAAAAAATAGTCTCATTCCAAATGGGTCATAATAATCACGAGACATCCCTACAAAGTAATATATTCACAATGAATCATTTTATGTAAGTATGAGATTAATAGTTCCCACAAAATCAATTATTTTTCAACTTTTCATGACATCAAAATTATAATTATATGATGTTAATATCCACAGTAGAGTCTTGTCGCACTACCTCAAACAATATATTTCTATGTACATAAGAATTTATTCATGTTTTAAAGGGATATTTATAAACCATATTTAAGAATTAAAACCATCAGTTTCAACCTTTTATTCACATCCACCGTGCCCATTTCTTTATCGATCATCCTTATATCCATCCATATTCTTGAAAAATCACACCCCAACTCAAAGGCCCTTATTCTCTTCTGGTATCATCTCTTTGTTCTCATCATGTCTAGTTCTTCGATAATCATTTCTTCACCAGGACATTTTTGTTTCGAGTGTAACCAATTTTTTTTATAAATACTTTGTGATAGGTAAATAATGAAAGGCTACCCATATTTAATTACCACAACAAAAATAATTAGGAAAATCACACCTAGTCTTCCTTACTATATAATATTGAACTAGAAAGTTCATTCTAAGTCAGATGCCATTAAAAGGAATAAAATTTAACATTATGTGGAATCAAAATGTGTGGGATCTAATTCCTTTCACAGTAATACATAATACTCCCCTTCATAAACATGATCATCCTTCAATATAAACACATTGACTTCCATGATAAAGCTAAACTCTTGATAACCATGTTTAATGGATTTTAATCCTAATGATCTTATAACCAGTATAACTATGTAATCATAACTAACACTATACTCAACCTATGATACATGTTGATGGAGGCGTCGTAAGAGAAACTTTGATGTATAAAATTTTTGACATCAAGGATATACAACTTATTTTCCCAAATAAACACATTGTTATATTCAAATAACTCATTAATAAACTTTAGGCTAACCAATCCAATATTGGGATTAATAAAATAATCACAAACAATAATTACATATATAATAGGGACCAAGAGTTTGGAATAATTCTCCCAAAAAGGGTGTGAGGATCTTGATAAACTTCTTCCTAACCAATTTAAGTAAATAATTTTCATTGGTATGAATAAGTAAAGAACAATGTCCATTAAATTTTAAACAACATGTTTTCAAAAATTGTCGATCCATCATGTATTTTGATCAATGAATAAGCCCTATTAGTAACCTTATAATATAAGGGTTGGATTATATCTTCAGGATTATTAATTAACATTCACACCCTAATAGAAAACCAAGCACTAAACCTTCTTTATGAGGTCTAAATCACCCATAAATGTGGTTTTGGGTCATATATAAATGGCCACATGTCATGTAGTTTAATGTCAAACAAGAAAGACTAAAATGGTTCAATGTATATGTTCATATGATGATGATTTTAAACTATGCATGTTAACATCATAAATGTACGATGGCATGAAAATATTTTCTCATCGTGTTTCCACAACATTGGGAATATATTTAATTATTACACTGTGTATTTTTAGCAAAAATTATAATTGGTTTTGAGATATTGAATAAAATGTATGATTTTCACTTTTTTTATCATATAGATAAAAATCTATTTGTAATGGGTGTTTACGTAGATAAAACATGTACATAGGGATTTTTTTACTTTTGAAATAAAAAATTACATGATTTAATGGTCATATATGATTGACTGATGTAGTAAAAAATTTATTCTCATAAAACATGGAACCTCATTAATGGACGTGATACCATATGATAGTAAAAAAAATGTCAATATTATTGATCTCTTTGAACTTGAAAAAATTTATGAATTAAAAAACATAAAAAAATATCATAAGTTGGGATGATGGACAAATGAAAGGTGGATGTATGTTGACTATGATAGATAGTGGAATCTAGTGTTGAACTATTAATTAATATCTATTTGAGTTATGGTGAACATTTCCTCGTGGACTAGAATATCCCATAGTGGTTACTTTTGATGATATAAAAAAATTTACATTCCCCATCATATCTAAGTAGGGTCACATTAGATTATCGAATCCATATTATCAATTTTTTTATGAAATACAAATTTAATACTATTAATAAACTCAATGATATTGAATTAAAGGTGGTGTATATTGACCCAGATCATGTTGGTAGATTTAAATATTAAAATCAATGATTTAGAATGAGTTTATGAAGCGGTGTTCAAAATGATTTTAACATTTCCATATCTAAAAAAATAAAATAATGAAAAAATCATTTGGAAAAGTGGAATGAACATTGACTTAAAATAAGGGTAATTTAAACATGTAATGAATAGGGCGGTAATACAAGATATTATAAGAAGATCCTGGACATTGATTAATACAATAATAAATTAACTAATATAATCTATTTATAGTCATTTGGGATGGACTATTCAATGCATTGTCTAATAGACATGTGGTTAGGATAAAATGTTTTCTAGTTTAACATCATTCAATGAGGAAGAATATTTCATATACATTATGAATATATGATGATGAATTATTCAATGATTTTAAAAATTCATATGAAATGGAAGTTTCTCAACACCATGTCAATAGAATGAACCTATGTACAAAGAGTAAAATAAAAAGGATTTATCCATGATAAAAAAAATAATTTAAATTTAACTATGTATGCCATGATATAATAATCAATCCATACATAGTTATAGATATAGATCATAGGTATATGTCATATATACATGTGATGGGTAAAATGTAATCATATTTGCATCTAGAAATGAATGGAGGATCTTATATGAATAGAGTAGTCAATTGGATAGGAAATTTTTACATTCCACCAGGGGTTGTGGGAATGTTAAATGTTCTTCTCAGGATATTACTAGGATCTAAACATTATATAAGGGATTTGGGTCATGAATATTATGCCAATATATGTGGATATATATAGTGTGGGATAAAACATACATATTTTATAGTTTATAGTCATGAATTAAGGACTCGATTCTCCAAGACTTTGGATGTTATGTATTTAAATAAAAAATCAATGTGACGAACTGAAACCACTAATATCACCTGAGATATTCCCACTTTGATATATTGTCTGTGATTATAAAGATACCTATATTATATACTATATTACAACATATAATAACATTAATCACATAGATTATCATCAAACAACCTGTAAAATATGATTTTTAGTTTTTATTAATGCAATAGTGAATTATTTTTGGATTTCATGGATTTGACAAACACTAGAAATACAAATGAAATTCCAAGTGAATGGTAATCAAAAAATCAAATGTCATGGCATGACATGTAATTCACCATGACAAGGTTGTGTATTTTCAATTTCTACTGGGGTCTATAGTATTGGAATTCTGGATTTCACTACATATCACATAATGTATGTCCCATTACACCTATAGTTCTTGTAATTTCGCTACACAAGAACTATCCAATATTTGGGGAGAGAGAATTATCATATTCAGTTAAATTTTTCAAAAAATAAAAAAAAATTGTGGTATTGTATAAGACCCTATAATCCCTGGATTTCTAATATAATATAGTAAAACACCTTTACAGGTCGATCTCACACATATACGGTATGGATTTTATTTAATTTTAGTTCATATAGAAAATATACCAATAATTTTTTATGAAATTCAGTATGGGTCCCAAATTTACCATTATTTAACATCATACCTCTACTACAGTGATTATATTTACATCTTCATGATGCATGAGAGAACATCTAATCGAGATACTCAACAATCACCCCTATGACCTCATAAGTTACACTTTTTTTATGAAATAATTTTAAATTGACTAAGTAATCATATCATGAATGTTTTCATACTAGGAATGAATGGGAGATAACATTAAGGGAACATATAAAGGTATAAAAGATATGAGAATAGAATTTAATTACGGTAATCAATGTATGAGAATAGAGCATCATTATATTGTTTATAAGAATAGGAATAATTCCATACATTGTTCGTATAACATGGCCCCATTTTTTATCAAAATATTATATTTGGATGATGAAATTTCATTTTTTGGATGAAATGGATCAGGTGAACTTATTAACCTATAAAATAGACAATCATCCTTGCATGAGAATAAGGGAAACAAGAAATGGATAAATTCTAAATCCCATGATGTGATGAGACAAACCTATCAAATTATAAGGTTATTATAGAAGAATCTGAATGTTATAGTAAATTAATACATTGGAAGCCATAGGATTAGATTTAGATCATACATAAAATAAATATATAGTAAGACAATGATATAATAAGTTGTCTAGTTCAATGACATGTAATAAGGAAAATAATGAATCAATTTTTATGCTGATACAGATAGGACCATCCCCATATTAATAAGAAATATTAAAATATACATATTATGTGATTTTATATATAAAAACATATAGAAATAATGATAGGGTGTTAATTTTATAATAATTTATTTTGAAACTTGATTTCATAAAGTTTAAAATCATTTTAAAAGTATGTTATGTTTTACATCATAGAGTTAGACATCAATGAATTTAATGAATTATTATTTTTGGTAATATGACTAAGATGATGATATGACATAAATAATTAAGATTGGATATCTTCTAATGGTCTTTGAATAACTCATATTCATAATTCATAAATATCATGATTCTTTAAATCGATCAAGAAAACATCTACATGGTTTTGGAATAAGTAATTAAAGATTAATATTTTTTTAATAAAATACCCCAAATTTTTGTGGTATGGAAAATAATTTGGATGATTGTTCCGAGAAACATATATATTTTAGAATATTGAAAATAATATTAATGAAGGATTATGTAAATAAAAAGAATTTTTAATCTGGATAAAATGAGTATATTGTTTTATTCCTATCACTGAAAATGGAAAGTTCCAATTCTTTGATCAACTTTATATGTGCATATCACGGTGTTCACATGGTTGATGCAGAGATATCTGTGTCATTGGATCTACCATACCCTCATCTATTTTATTTTTGATCCAATTATTTAATATGAATTATTGATAAATTGTACATCATAATCATCAATGGTCTGTGTGGTCATTGGAATGGTATCTCAAATCTATTTCATTAGGTTTTATTATACAAATTCGTGTGAGTTAATCAAAAATATTCAGAATGTATATTTGAAATAAAAAGTTTTTTTTCTAAATTTCGATGTAATATTCCTTCATTCCAATATCATGGAGAGACAAATAGAGATGTATTGTCCCATGTATCCTATGTATTCCTTTGTTAGCATGAGAACATTGTTGAATTTAATTTCATAGAGGTGGAGAATCAATCTTGATCAATTATTTAGTATATGTCAAAAATACATTTGAATATTAATTCATATATTTAAGGGGTCTAAAATATAAATATTCATAAAAAAGACTAGATTTTATGTGGTATAATGGTTTTCTAAATTCACTCTACGATCGGTTAAAATTTTTGAAATGGCCCTAGTCTGATGGCCTCGGGTGCATTATTTCATGGTGAACATCTATCAGAGGATATCCATATTTAAAATGGGGGAAATATATTTTAATAATATTTATAATTAATTCCCATGTAGAATAGGGAAAAAAATTTACACACTTACATTTATCTATGGGTATATTGGTGGATGATAATCAGGGCCCTAACACGGATCATGGGGACTAGATTTGTTGTTTTCATTTGAAGAATTATTTAGCGATGTTTAACATGGATGTATTAATAGTGTTGATAATTATGTCATTAATGGTTTATTTAACATTAATCGTTTATTATTTACCAATTTTGGGAGTATATAATGGGATAACCAGTCATGAAATAGAATATTATATAGGGTTCTTTTATTATCTTCCTACAATGAACTCAACAAAACTATTTGAAATTTATTTAAGCCTCGTTCATAACAATTTTATGGACATATAGTTACATTTTAGTTCCATATTAGTGGAGTATCTTATTTGGTGGGCCAGTTATCATTAACAATTTTGGTGGGAAAAACTCATTATTAACCATATGTTAAAGTCTAATTGGTATTTTATTATAGAATTCGCCCATCAATGACCTACATTTGTAAAGAATATTTTTTTACAAAACAATTATGGGATTTTGTGACTCAACAAATGATGGTATGTAATATTGTTTGGTGTTCAGGTTTCCCTACATCATCAAGGTTATTAATTTCTATAAGAATGATTTTATTATCTTCTATAAAAAATATTGTAATCCTAATAATGATAATATTATCGAAAAAATGGACATTATTATTCTTGACATTGAGGTCATGTTGCAACACCATTTTTGGTTTGAGGGTGATAGAAACTTCTTCTTCTCCCTGTAAGCTCGTTCTCTATATTGGCCACGTATGACAACATAATTCTTTTATTCATCGCAAATCATATTATCTATGTTTTTATATCAAAAAACACATAGAACCCAATTGTATTTTTCTAGGGGATGAGTGTAATTAAAAACACATCCTATGCAATATATACACAGTTCCAATGAAATGTTTCTTATGGAATATGTGTTTCCATGGAATATTTCAAACCCATACATCTTACAATGAAATTTACAACACAATATTTTTCCCACTAATTTAAATTATTATAATACAATGATATTTTTTAAAATAATAACATAATGTTTGACATCATTTTTGATAAGAAGCACTAAGAAAAAATGAAAAATGAAATGTAAATATATATGTATGATGGAAATAACCTAGCTATTAAATTACTGATAATTGATATTACTAATTAGTTTATAAAATACATATAAAATGATAACACTTAATATAAATTTATTTATTAATTATATGGAAATAATAATTCAAATTTTTTGAAATGTTATTTTATAATTAAAAAAATTATTCCCTGTAGAATGATATTTATTATTTTTATATAAAATTATTATATTTATTTTACTAAAAATATAGAAAATTTATTTTATAAAATTGAAAAAAAATTAAATACTAATTTTAAAATTATCTTAGAGTGAATTTTATTTAATTTTTTCAAGATGAATGATATTTTAGTAAATTGAAAAAATGGTAAATTTTATCAACAATATTTTTATTCAAATCATGTACGATATTACAGTTTGTATTAAAAATTCACAATGATAGATAGTTCAATTTAATTTCAAATAATAAAATTAAATTCATTGACGTTAATTTAATTTTTTATTTTGTATAGAATCATAAATATACATAAAAACATATTTTCATGAAATTTTTTTAGGTGTGCAATGTGTTTTTGACATAATAAATTAAAATTTACAATTTTATAATATATTGTAAAAAAATTAAATATATTATATATAAAATAATAAAAAATTTCTATAAATTTAATATTTCATTAATTATGAGATTAAAATTTTCAATTTTTTATACTCAAATAAATATTTTAATAAAAAAACATGTTCATTCGCATTTTCATGTAGTTTTATAAAATAAATTTCTAGAAATTTTTTATAATGAAATTGATAAATTGTATTAAATATTTTGAATAAATAGGTTAAATTTTTTTAAAGTACCTTGTTATTTTAATTCAATATAATGAGTAACTGTAGAAAATTTTATCACCAATATAATATGTAAATTGTAAGAATCATGGTTATCATTTAGTGATTATGCCATCATTTATTAACCTAATTCATATATGATGATGAAAATGCAACCCTCATCACCTAATGATATATTTATTTTTATAGAAACTTTTCCATGAAAAAAAACCCATATAATATTTAATGAAAATATATATACAAAATTTCACCCTTATAGTTCTAAATAGCTTTTACTTATCAACATAAATAATAAATCATTTCTGAATGATTGAAAACGACTATTTTCATATTAATCAAATTAATTTCATGATATAAATTTTATTTTATTTTTTATAAATTATATAATTACAAAAAATTATTATATAACATCGATACAACAATTATTTAATTAATAAGAAAATAAAAATAATAATTTATAAAAAATCTGTTGTTAAATTATTTTAATTGACTAATAGTGTTACACAACTTTTAAAGATAAATAAAATACTATAATGATTTCGAAGAAGATTCTAATCGAGTTCTATAATTTTTCATTATGATATTTGTGTAAAATTATTAGAATAGTGTCGTCTTTGATATTAATACTTTTGTATCAATATAATATAATAATAAATTATTTGAAAATTTATTATAAATTATTGAAAAGTATAAAACATATTGTCTAAAATAAAATCTATTTCCAATGTATCTTTTAATTTAAAAAATATATTAAAAATTCTAATTGTTAAATAGTAAACAAAATTCACTGTTGTTAATGTTATCATTGGTCATATATGTGGTTATACAAAAAGATACTCTTTAAAAAACCACATAAACATATAAATATAAATATATTTTTATTCTTTCTTTCTACCCTATTTAATAGTATCTAATACTCTATATTAATGATGAATCATTTGTGCTAGAGAATAATATTACTATATTGTAATATTTTATGAAACTTTAAATGTGGCGCTTATCTCGATAATAAAAGGATCCTATCATTTCCCATATTCAGGTGAAATTGAACCTTCTAGCTCAACCAAACCCCCCCAATGGAATGGATAGTTTCAAAATGAATATTTCAGTGATATTATAATGGAAATTATTTTCTCAAAAGAATAAATTCTATGATACAACATGTTTATTAAAGTGGAAATTATATATGTATATTACACTTCTTCATCTTTTTAATGGTTTATATTTATGATGATATGTTTTTATAAAACCTATTTCTTTTCCGTGGTTAATTCTAGGATGAGATGTTAATGAATCATATTTATTTCAATGGGATCTAAAATGATGAATTTTTTATGATGTTGTGGAACATATATGTATTATTTCCATTATATGACATTTGGGACATAAATCCCCTTCAACTTCATTAGGTAAATATGGATAAATCATGAGCTAAATATGATATTCATTGTAACGCCCTGAACCCAGTTTCCCAGTGTCGGTGCATTATTACATAACATTGGCATGATCACAAGAAAGATCAAATCTAGAAAGAAGGTTTGGTTTAGTATCCTTGGAAACACTAGATATATTCATAATGTTTTACATTACATCATAAAGTGAAAAACTACTACAACAACATAGTCTCCATATTCCACACTCATATCCCCACATAAAATCCCTGCAGGTCATTCATAACTTACTTCTTCACATCCTAGGAAAAATAAAACATAGAAAAAGGGTGAGCTCAAATGCCCAGTAAGGATAACAATATAGCGGAAACTTTCAAAAATAAGCATAAACATTTAAGGCAATGTATAACTAAAACAAAAGAGATTTAATCTTAAACTTAAACATAGTATGGAAAAAGTAAAATGAAATAATGCCATTTACTTATTCACATGGATACTCTAGTAATCGAATAATCACATGCAATAACAATAACCACTTTCATAATTATGGAATGCATAATGCCAGACTATCATAACCACATAGCCAAGGCCTCGTTCCAAGACTACAAATAATATTTTTCCAAGGCCTTGTGCCAAGACACTAGTTTGTCTCATGAGACCTTCCGATTCATCGAGGAGCTATATCGGGATCCACTCGTCACTTAGTAAGTCCAATGCATTCCCATATGAAAAGGTTTAAACGTAACATAAATATTCGTATTAAAATTAGCATATGAAATGTAAATACTTTCTCCATAAACCATGAATGGTATAAAAATAACACATCCATAGTTAAAGATATCACAAAACCTTCAATACAATACAAAATTTTGTATCATAATAAATCAACTTCAAGTAAGACTAAAATCCATCAAAGGATGTTGACATAGATGAAAATCAAAACTATTTGAGAGAAAAATCTCTTTTCTCAAAATCATTGAAAAGTCACACATTTATAAAGGATGTAATTTAAAAGGGGTTTTTGATTCAAAGTGTCCCATACCACTTTAAAACTTTTTAAAAGAAATATCATTTCAAAAAATTCATGTCCATATAAATAAATCCTTAAAATCATTTTGAAAACATGGACATTAATTAAAAATATTTAGAAAGATAAATCTTTAAAACATTTAAAATTATGATCTTGATAATGATTACCTTTCACAAATTCTTAAAATATTCATTTTGAAATCATTTAAAAGTCACATAATTATAAATTAAAACATTTAATTTGAAAATATTCTTATAAGCTCTTAAGGGATGCTTTTACGATTTTATAATGGTGGTAAATAGCCACACCCGCCGTATAAGTTAAAAAACATTCTTACCTTAAATTTGTCGATAAGGTTAAATGTGCCTTGTTTGGAAAATGACGGAAAGATTCCTTTCAAAACACATAAGGGTATAAATTAATTTTACCCATTTTATTGTAAATAGTAATGATGTTTTTAAATACATTTTAAAGGAACATGGATGTGGATGATAAAGACATTCCAATAGATAATTGTGTATAAACAACCATGAATAATGAAGAGCTTGTGAAATAAACCCTTACCTTGTACTTTATTTGGTTAAGGGTAAGTTAACCTCATGTATAATGGTGAAATCATTGTTATTAAATTATAAAAGATTCATATATATTAATATGATATCATATATGATCTTATAACATTGCTTTGTTAATAATATCTTAGTATTATCGTCGTTTCGGGTGTTAACTTACTCGTTTACATTCATATGTTTTGTTACGTTAGCCATGTTTGTCATGGATAGGTTGTATATTATTCATATCCAGAATGATATCAAGTCCTTAAACATTATTTTTAAATCATCAAATGATAATTATACTTGAATTGATACGATGGAGAATAAATCTCATCACGTTCGTGGACACGGTAGTCCGTACATACGCACGAGCGACAATATCATTCTTTTGATATTAAAATAATATATAATTGGATGTTATATCATATATACAGAATCATTATCATGTTATATTTATTATTTACATGAGTTAAACATCATTATTATGCCCATCCAAATAATAATATATTGAATAACAATTACACCACGACGTGGAGACGGTAAGCCGTACGTACGCACGTATGGTGACATGTTATTCAAAGGGTGGATAGAGTACTGAATATGGTTGTACCATATTTATAATAACATCACAGTATATATAAGATATTGGAGTTATTATTTTAGAATGGTAATAACAAAGATAGAAGAAATGGAAGAAGAAAGGAACATGAAAAGGGGTGGTGAAAACATTACCTCTTCTTCGGGTTCTTCCTTTTTATTTGATCAAAAGGGCTCCTTATATTGGCTTTATGATCAAACTAAGGCCTCTAGGTTGTAGTGAGGGAATTTGGGAGAGTATTTGGGAAGAGTTTGGCCGAACCAAAAGGCTTTTATGATGTGAAGAAATGAGGAGGAGGAGTGTCTTTTTATAACAGGGGTGAGGGGCACCTTTGGAAATGCTAGAAATAATAATTTATAATAAATTCATATTCGGTTTATAATGGCTCCAAAGTTGATTATTCAATTTTTAAGGCGGGTATAGGTCGAAAACCATTCAAAAAATAGAATTTAGACATTTTTGGGTTACTATATTAACCTTATCTTTTAGTTTTAACTCTTAGTTAATTAGTTTTACTTTTACAATGTCTCTTTGTATTTTTATATTATATGGTTAATAAACATACCATATACATCCAAGAGACCTCCTAGTGGTCCATTAATGATACAACTAGCATGATATAAGTCTCTTGGACGAACCTAATATTTTTATGAATTTAATATCAATTAATAATATAATATTTGTTTTAAAAACTCTTTTATGTCAATTTTGACACTATTCAATAGTTGCATTTATTTGGGTATTTATAATATCAATTATTTTAAATTTTCACTATTATGGTAATTACTGCATCATAATTGTGTCATAAATAAATTAAATTATGTAATCTCTAAAAATTATAAATAAAATATCATTATGTATGAAATCTTCTTAGATTTATAATGAATAGTTATAGTTCAAAATCCAACATATATAACCCTATGTAAAAATTGGTTTGCTAAAAGATATATGCTTGTGTCATTTTTGTATTCATTTTAACTTTATTAAAATAATGTGTCCCTATCACCTAAAAGTGGATCCATGGGGTCCCAAAATCGACCCAATGATGCCTATGGTCGAACATGTATCAACTAATAAGGCTAGGACACGTTTTAGGGTAATTTATTATTAGGATAATATTATTTTTTAACCCTTATTTACCGGATTTACCCTTAACCATGATAAATAAAATATTTACCCACGTAATTATTCAAAATGTCTAAAAATAAAAGTTACCTATTTACAAAATTTGAAAATCCTGATTATAAATATGGATTCCATTTTTCCAAATTCAAAACACATAAGTGGCAGAAATTAATTTTAAATTAATTCCCGCTGTCAAAATAAAAAGCGTGTTTTTAAGATATAATAATTGTCAAAAGATTGATACTTGCTAATGTTCGGTTTAATTGTAATATTATGTCCAATGACCAAAATTATATTAAATGGTAAAAATATATTTTAAATATACTTTAAAACCCCTCAAATTCATAATTTATCACTATTAATTATTTTGATTAAAAAAGTTGTTTTTATTTAAAATTTAGTAATTTTCACTATTCATCAAAATATTAAAGTTATTTGAAAAGTACATAAATTTCACCCTAGGAAAGTTTTGATATTAAGAATCCAAAAATGAAGTCCATTTTGAGAGATATTATTTATAATGTTTCAAAAAGTAGCTATTACTATTTATAATGGCTAGTTTGGTAAATCATGCTGCGCTTTAACTCGGTGTTGTGTGTAGTGCATGTTATTAAATTATTTTGATGAAATAACACACTATGACATCTTGGGGTGTTACATTCTCCCCTCCTTTAATAAATTGCGTCCTCACAATTTGAAATTGTTCTTCGAAAATAAAAGGTTGAAAATAAAAAATATCTTTGTGGGAAAACCCACAACGGAAATTGGGTTACTAAAATTTAGTCTTAATATGAGGAAAAGAGAAATGAAAGGGTCACCACCAAATTATGATCTCAATTAGGAGAACATTTCTGGAAATTAGAGACATATAATTGGTGGAAAAAAGTAAATATTTATAGGTAGTGATTGAGGTCATCAATCACAAAAAAGTGTAAAATTGAAGTCCTTAAATTCATCAATCTATGATGATTTGAAATACCATCGGTTCAACAAAACATAGGGTATTAGGATAACACATTTTTGGTTTTAGGATTCCTTAAATAAAGTATAAGAAATAATTTCTTCATAGAATAAGAGAAAAAGAAAAATATATTCTTGACAAGTGGAGTTCCATCCTTTAACTAATTTCTACCATAGACTCATCTTTCACTCTAAAAGATAATAGAACGTAAATATAATATTCTATTTATCCTATTCGTATAGGGTTAAAAAAATGAATTTATAATTCATCTAGCAGAACCATTTAAAAACGACATTATTTCATCCAGGACATCACGTGGGTCAGTGGTAGGTGATACACCCTTATCGCCCTTCGGTTGTGGGTTCAAGTCTCACAGCCTTGCCGGACGCGACGGGTTGCCGCCCGACCTCTGGGTTGTCCTTTTATGGAAATACAAAAAAATCCAAACTAGAACTATCCAAAATACTTCAGTCCAAAATTTATAAGGAAGGTAAACATAATAAATATCCTTTTTTTCCGCGTAATAACATGTGAACACCTTCATCATGTATTCTTTTAAAACACTGCAACATCCTGAATTTCCATAAATCCTTATTGATTACATTCATGATCCCACATTCCTTAAAGAATACTAGATATACTCCTTCAATCCAAAAATGTTTTAAACCCCAACAATGATGGAATATACAAATCATTAATCAGTTTCAAGGTAGTCTAGAATATCCAATATAATTTATCCAAATCAATCATGTATTATTCCAAAATCACTACCTCGGTATCAGAACTATATTATGGTTTATCATTCTCTCAACCATATATTTTCCAAAAATTTATCCTGCCATTGAGTCACTTTTCTTTGTTCCACACAATCTCAAGTCATTAATGAAATGGTAATGTAGTACAATATTTATATACTCCATAATTATTATAACAAGTACATTGTTGATACAACACTCAAATGACATAACCAACTTAGGAACTCTAATCATCCCTCTTCATCTGTGGTAGTATCATAACTTCATTATTATCCAATAGCATCATTTGCGGCATAGTCTGATGACTGGGACATAGGTTCGCGTAGTGTCCAATATCCTTGAAAATGAAGAATTGTACATTTGAAACCATTTTCTTACCCTTGTAGTCATGTTCTTTGTGCCCTTTTCCTCCACACTTATAACAAACTCCCATTCCTTTCAGGCAAGTTCCAGGGTGTTTCTTCCCACATTTATCACATATGGGAAAATTCTTCTTTTCCCTCTTCCCTTTATCTATCTTTATCTCTTCCATCCTTTTCTTCTCTTGCTTCCCTTCAAAGCCATAGGACTCAGTAAACTCTTTACTTATCTTATCAACACATGATATTATTTCTTCATATGATGATAATACATGGGATACTATTTCTCTTATAAATTCTGGCTTAAGAACATGAAATATATGATCCTTCTTTCTTTTTGGATCATGTGTATTGCTGGAGTTTTCATTCCTTCTACTGGGCGCCATTTCTATACAATGGAATAAACTAGATCAGTTTATGAATTAAAATACATAATCCCTGGATTTATAATATAATATAGTAAAACACCTTTACAGGTCGATCTCACACATATACGGTAAGGATTTTATTTAATTTTAGTTCATATAGAAAATATACCAATAATTTTTTATGAAATTCAGTATGGGTCCCAAATTTACCTTTATTTAACATCATACCTCTACTACAGTGATTATATTTACATCTTTATGATGCATGAGAAAACATCTAATCGAGATACTCAACAATCACCCCTATGACCTCAAAAGTTACACTTTTTTTAATAAATAATTTTAAATTGACTAAGTAATCATATCATGAATGTTTTCGTACTAGGTATGAATGGGAGATAACATTAAGGGACCATATAAAGGTATAAAAGATATGAGAATAGAATTTAATTACGGTAATCAATGTATGAGAATAGAGCATCATTATATTGCTTATAAGAATAGGAATCAGTCCATAAATTGTTCATATAACATGGCCCCATTTTTTATCAAAATATTATATTTGGATGATGAAATTTCATTTTTTTGAAGAAATGGATCAGGTGAAGTGATTAACCTATCAAATAGACAATCATCCTTGCATGAGAATAAGGGAAACATGAAATGGATAAATTCTAAATCCCATGATGCGATGAGACAAACTTATCAAATTATAAGGTTATTATAGAAGAATATGAATGTTATAGTAAATTAATACATTGGAAACCATAATATTAGATTTAGATCATACATAAAATAAATATTTAGTAAGATAATGTTATAATAAGTTTTCTAGTTCAATGACATGTAATAAGGAAAATAATGAATCAATTTTTATGCTGATACAGATAGGACCATCTCGATATTAATAAGAAATATTAAAATGTACATATTATGTGATTTTATATATAAAAACATATAGAAATAATGATAGGGTGTTAATTTTATAATAATTTATTTTGAAATTTGATTTCATAAAGTTTAAAATCATTTTAAAAGTATGTTATGTTTTACATCATAGAGTTAGGCATCAATGAATTTAATGAATTATTATTTTTGGTAATATGACTAAGATGATGATATGACATAAATAATTAAGATTGGATATCTTCTAATGGTCTTTGAATAACTCATATTCATAATTCATAAATATCATGATTCTTTAAATCAATCAAGAAAACATCCACATGGTTTTGGAATATGTCATTAAAGATTAATATTTTTTTAATAAAATACCCCAAAATTTTGTGGTATGGAAAATAATTTGGATTATTGTTCCGAGAAACATATATATTTTATAATATTGAAAATAATATTAATGAAGGATTATGTAAATAATAAGACTTTTTAATCCAGATAAAATGAGTATATTGTTATATTCCTATCACTAAAAATGGAAAGTTCCAATTCTTTGATCCACTTTATATGTGCATATCAGGGTGTTCACATGGTTGATGCAGAGATATCTGTGTCATTGGATCTTTCATACCCTCATCTATTTTATTTTTGATCCAATTATTTAATATGAATTATTGATAAATTGTACATCATAATCATCAATGGTCTGTGTGGTCATTGGATTGGTATCTCAAATCTATTTCATTAGGTTTTATTATACAAATGCGTGTGAGTTAATCAAAAATATTCAGAATGTATATTTGAAATAAAAAGTTTGTTTCTAAATTTTGATGTAATATTCCTCCATTCCAATATCATTGAGAGACAGATAGAGATGGATTGTCCCATGTATCCTATGTATTCCTTTGTTAGCATGAGAACATTATTGAATTTAATTTCATAGAGGTGGAGAATCAATCTTTATCAATTATTTAGTATATGTCAAAAATACTTTTGAATATTAATTCATATATTTAAGGGGTCTAAAATATAAATATTCATAAAAAACACTAGATTTTATGTGGTGTAATGGTTTTCTAAATTCACTCTACAATCGGTTAAAAATATTGAAATGACCCTAGTCTGATGGACTCGGGTGCATTATTTCATGGTGAACATCTATTAGAGGATATCCATATTTAAAATGGGGGAAATATATTTGAATAATATTTATAATTAATTCCCATGTAGAATAGGGAAAACAATTTACACACTTACATTTCTCTATGGGTATATTGGTGGATGATAATCAGGGCCCTAGCGCGGATCATGGGGACTAGATTTGTTGTTTTCATTTGAAGAATTAATTATCGATGTTTAACATGGATGTATTAATAGTGTTGATAATTATGTCATTAATGGTTTATTTAACATTAATTGTTTATTATCTACCAATTTTGGGAGTATATAATGGGATAACCAGTCATGAAATAGAATATTATATAGGGTTCTTGTATTCTCTTCCTACAATGAACTCAACAAAACTGTTTGAAATTTATTTAAAACTAATTCATAACAATTATATTGAAATATAGTTACATTTTAGTTCCATATTAGTGGAGTATCTTATTTGGTGGGTCAGTTATCATTAACAATTTTGGTGGGAAAAAACTCATTATTAACCATATGTTAAAGTCTAATTGGTATTTTCTTATAGAATTCGGCCATCAATGACCTACATTTGTAAAAAAAAAAATTTTACAAAACAATTATGGGATTTTGTGACTCAACAAATGATGGTAAGTAATATTGTTTGGGGTTCAGGTTTCCCTACATCATCAAGGTTATTAATTTCTATAAGAATGATTTTATTATCTTCTATAAAAAAATATAATCCTAATAATGATAATATTATCAAAAAAATGGATATTATTATTATTGACATTGAGGTCATGTTACAAAACCATTTCTGGTTTGAGGGTAATAGAAACTTCTTCTTCTCCCTGTAAGCTCTTTCTCTATATTGTCCACGTCTGACAACATAATTCCTTTATTCATCGCAAATCATATTATGTATGTTTTTATATCAAAAAACATGTAGAACCCAATTGTATTTTTCTAGGGGATGAGTGTAATTGAAAACACATCCTATGCATTCTATACACAATTCCAATGAAATGTTTCTTATGGAATATGTGTTTCCATGGAATATTTCAAACTCTTCCATCTTACAATGAAATTTACTACACAATATTTTTCCCACTAATTTAAATTATTATAATACAATGATATTTTTTAAAATAATAACATAATGTTTGACATCATTTTTGATAAGAAGCACTAAGACAAAATGAAAAATGAAATGTAAATATATATGTATTATGGATATAACCTAGCTATTAAATTATTGAGAATTGATATTACTAATTAGTTTATAAAATACATATAAAATGATAACACTTAATATAAATTTATTTATTAATTATATGGAAATAATAATTCAAATTTTTTCAAATGTTATTTTATAATTACAAAAATTATTCCCTGTAGAATGATATTTATTATTTTTATATAATATTATTATATTTATTTTACTAAAAATATAAAAAATTTATTTTATAAAATTGAAAAAAAAATTAAATAATAATTTAAAAATTATCATAGAGTGAATTTTATTGACTTTTTTCAAGATGAATGATATTTTAGTAATTCGAAAAAATGGTAAATTTTATCAAAAATATTTTTATTCTAATCATGTACGATATTATAGTTTGTATTAAAAAATCACAATGAAAGATGGTTCTTTTTAATTTCAAATAATAAAATTAAATTCATTGACGTTAATTTAATTTTTTATTTTGTATAGAAACATAAATATACATAAAAACATATTTTTATGAAATTTTTTTAGGTGTGCAATGTGTTTTTGACATAATAAATTAAAATTTACAATTTTATAATATATTGTTAAAATATTATATATATTATATATAAAATAATAAAACATTTCTATAAATTTAATATTTAATTAATTATGAGATTAAAATTATCAATGATTTATACTCAAATATATATTTTAATAAAAAAACATGTTCATTAGCATTTTCTTGTAGTTTTATGAAATAAATTTCTAGAAATTTTTTATAATGAAATTGATAAATTGTATTAAATATTTTGAATAAATAGGTTAAATTTTTTTAAAGTACCTTGTTATTTTAATTCAATATAATGAGTAACTGTAGAAAATTTTATCACCAATATAATATGTAAATTGTAAGAATCATGGTTAACATTTTCTGATTATGCCATCATTTATTAACCTAATTCATATATGATGATGAAAATTCAACCCTCATCACCTAATGATTTTTTTTTATAGAAACATTTCCATGAAAAAAAACCCATATAATATTTAATGAAAATAAATACACAAAATTTCAGCCTCATAGTTCTAAATAGCTTTTACTTATCAATATAAATAATAAATCATTTCTGAATGATTGAAAAAGACTATTTTCAGATTAATCAAATTAATTTCGTGATATAAATTTTATTTTATTTTTTATAAATTATATAATTACAAAAAATTCTTATATAACATCGATACAATAATTATGTAATTAATAGGAAAATAAAAATAATAATTTTAAAAAAAATCTGTTGTTAAATTATTTTAATTTACTAATAGTGTTACACAACTTTTAAAGATAAATAAAATACTATAATGATTTCTAAGAAGATTCTAATCTAGTTATATAATTTTTCATTATGATATTTGTGTAAAATTATTAGAATAGTGTCGTATTTGATATTAATACTTTTGTATCAATATAATATTATATTAAATTATTTGAAAAATTATTATAAATTATTGAAAAGTATAAAATGTATTATCTAAAATAAAATCTATTTCCAATATATCTTTTAATTTAAAAAATATATTAAAAATTGTAATTGTTAAATAGTAAACAAAAATCACTGTTGTTAATGTTATCATTGGTCATATATGTGGTTATACAAAAAGATAATCTTTAAAAAACCACATAAAAATATAAATATAAATATATTTTTATTCTTTATTTCTACCCTATTTAATAGTATCTAATACTCTATATTAATGAGGAATCATTTGGGCTATAGAATAATATTACTATATTGTAATATTTTATGAAAATTTAAATTTGGCGCTTATCTCGATAATAAAAGGATCCTATCATTTCCCATATTCAGGTGAAATTGAACCTTCTAGCTCAACCAACCCCCCCCCAATGGAATGGATAGTTTCAAAATGAATATTTCAGTGATATTATAATGGAAATTATTTTCTCAAAAGAATAAATTCTATGATACAACATGTTTATTAAAGTGGAAATTATATATGTATATTACACTTCTTCATCTTTTTAATGGTTTATATTTATGATGATATGTTTTTATAAAACCTATTTCTTTTCCGTGGTTAATTCTAGGATGAGATGTTAATGAATCATATTTATTTCAATGGGATCTAAAATGATGAATTTTTTATGATGTTGTGGAACATATATGTATTATTTCCATTATATGATATTTGGGACATAAATCCCCTTCAACTTCATTAGGTAAATATGGATAAATCATGAGCTAAATATGATATTCATTGTAACGCCCCGACCCCAGTTACCCAGAGTCGTTGCATTATAACATTACAATTTTATGATCACAAGAAAGATCAAATCTCGAAAGATGGTTTGGTTTAGTATCCTTGGAAACACTAGATATATTCATAAAGTTTTGCATTACATCATAAAGTGAAAAACTACAACAACAACATAGTCTCCATATTCCACACTCATATCCCCACATAAAATCCCTACAGGTCATTCATAACTTACTTCATCACATCCTGGGAAAAATAAAACATATAAAAGGGGTGAGCTCAAATGCCCAGTAAGGATAACAATATAGCGGAAACTTTCAAAAATAAGCGTAAACATTTACGGAAATGTATAACTAAAACAAAAGCGATTTAAACATGAACTTCAAAATAGTATGGAAAAAATAAAAATGAAATAATGCCATTTACTTATTCACATGTAAATTCTACTAATTGAATAATCACATGCAATAACAATAACCACTTTCATAATGATGGAATGCATAATTCCAGACTATCATAACCACATAACCAAGGCCTCGTGCCAAGACTACAAATAAGATTTTTCCAAGACCTTGTGCCAAAACACTACTTTGTCTCATGAGACCTACCGATGCATCGAGGAGCTATAGCGGGCTCCACCCGTCACTTAGTAAGTCCAATGCATTCCCATATGAAAAGGTTTAAACGTAACATAAACATTCGTATTAAAACTAGCATATGAAATGTAAATATTTTCTCCATAAACCATGAATGGTATAAAAATAACACATCCATAGTAAAACATATCACAAAACCTTCAATACAATACAAAATTTTGATTCATAATAAATCAACTTCAAATAATCCTAAAATCCATCAAAGGATGTTGACATAGATGAAAATAAAAACTATTTCAGAGAAATATCTCTTTTCTCAAAATCATTGAAAAGTCACACATTTATAAAGGAAGTAATTTAAAAGGGGTTTTTGAATCAAAGTTTCCCATACCACTTTGAATCTTTTGAAAAGAAATATCATTTCAAAACATTCATATCCATATAAATAAATCCTTAAAATCATTTTGAAAACATGGACATTAATTAAAAATATTTAGAAAGATAAATCATTAAAACATTTAAAATTATGATCTTGATAATGATTAACTTTCACAAATTCTTAAAATATTCATTTAGAAATCATTTAAAAGTCACATAATTATAAAATAAAACATTTACTTTGAAAATATTCTTATAAGCTCTTAAGGGAAGCTTTGAAAATTTTATAACGGCGGTAAATAGCCGCACCCGCCGTATAAGTTAAAAAACATTCTTACCTTAAATTTGTCGATAAGGTTAAAAGTGCCTTGTTTGGAAGATGACGGAAAGATTCCTTTCAAAACACATAAGGGTATAAATGAATTTTACCCATTTTATAGTAAATATTAAAGATGTTTTGAAATACATTTTAAAGGAACATGGATGTGGATGATAAAGATATCCCAGTAGATAATTGTGTATAAACAACCACGGATAATGAAGAGATTGTGAAATAAACCTTTACCTTGTACTTTTCCTTGGTTAAGGGTAGGTTAACCTCCTGTATAATGGTGAAATAATTATTATTAAATTATAAATGAATCATATATATTAATATGATATCATATATGATCTTTTAACATTGCTTTGTTAATAATATCTTAGTATTATCGTCGTTTCGGGTGTTAACTTACTCATTTACATTCATATGTTTTGTTACGTAAGACATGTTTTTCATTGATAGGTTGTATATTATTCATATCCATAATGATATAAATTCCTTAAAAATTATTTTTAAATCATCAAATGATAATTATACATGAATTGATACTATGGAGAATGAATCTCATCGCGTTCGTGGAGACGGTAGTCCGTACGTACGCACGAGCAACTATATCATTCTTTTGATATTAAAACGATATATAATTGGATGGTATATCATATATACAGAATCATTATCATGTTATATTTATTATATACATGAGTTACACGTCATTATTATACCCATCCAAATAATAATATATTGAATAACAATTACACCACGACGTGGAGACGGTAAGCCGTACGCACGCACGTATGGTGACATGTTATTCAAAGGGTGGATAGAATACTGAATATGGTTGTACTATATTTATAATAACATCACAGTATATATAAGATACTGGAGTTATTATTTTATAATGGTAAAAACAAAGAAATAATAAGTGGAAGAAGAAAGTAACTTGAAAAGGGGTGGTGAAAACATTACCTCTTCTTCGGGTTCTTCCTTTTGATTTGATCAAAAGGGCTCTTTATGTTGGCTTTCTGATCAAACTAAGGCCTCTAGGTTGTATTGAGGGAAGTTTGTAGAGTATTTGGGGAGAGTTTTTCCTAACCAAAAGGCTTTTATGGTGTGAAGAAATGAGAAGGAGGAGTGACTTTTTATAAGAGGGGTGAGGGGAACCTTTGGAAAAGCTAGAAATAATAATTTATAATAAATTTATATTCGGTTTCTAATGGATCCAAAGTTTATTATTCAAATGTTAAGGTGGGGATAGGTCGAAAACCATTCAAACAATAGAATTTAGACATGTTTGGGTTACTATATTAACCTTATCTTTTAGTTTTAACTCTTAGTTAATTAGTTTTACTTTTACAATGTCTCTTTGTACTTTTATATTATATGGTTAATAAACATACCATATACATCCAAGAGACCTCATAGTGGTCCATTAATGATACAAATAGCATGATATAAGTCTTTTGGACGAACCTCAGATTTTTAGGAATTTAATATCAATTAATAATATAATATTTGTTTTAAAAACTCTTTTATGTCAATTTTGACACTATTCAATAGTTGATTTTTTTGAACCTTATAACAGAATTATTACTTCGAAAAAGGTTAATTAAATAAATACTAATATGTAATATTATCATAGAAAAATATTTTAATTCATCAAAAGTCTAAAATTTTATTTATTTGGGTATTTATAATATCAATTATTTTAAATTTTCACTATTATGGTAATTACTGCATCATAATTGTGTCTTAAATAAATTAAATTATGTAATCTCTAAAAAATTATAAATAAAATATCATTATGTATGAAATCTTCTTAGATTTCTAATGAATAGTTATAGTCGAAAATCAAACTTATATAACCCTATGTAAAAATTGGTTTGCTAAAAGATATATGCTTGTGTCATTTTTGTATTCATTTTAACTTAATTAAAATAAAGTGTCCCTATCACCTACAAGTGGCTCCATGGGGTCCCAAAATCGGCCCAAAGATGCCTATGGTCGAACATGTATCAACTAATAAGGCTAGGACACGTTTTAGGGTAATTTAGTATTATTATAATATTATTTTTTAACCCTTATTTACCGGATTTACCCTTAACCATGATAAATAAAATATTTACCGAAGTAATTATTCAAAATGTCTAAAAATAAAAGTTACCTATTTACACAATTTGAACATACTGATTATATATATGGATTCCATTTTTCCAAATTCAAAACACATAAGTGGCAGAAATTAATTTAAAATTAATTTCCGCTGTCAAAACAAAAAGCGTGTTTTTAAGATATAATAACTATCAAAAGATTGATACTTGCTAATGTTCGGTTTAATTGTAATATTATGTCCAATGACCAAAATTATATTAAATGTTAAATATATACTATAAATATACTTTAAAACCACTCAGATTCATAATTTATCACTATTAATTATTTTGATTAAAAAAGTTGTTTTTATTTAAAATTTAGTAATTTTCACTATTCATCAAAATATTAAAGTTATCCTAAAAGTACAGAACTTTTACCCTAGGATAGTTTTGATATTATGAATCCAAAAATGAAGTCCATTTTGAGTGATAGAATTTATAAATTTTCAAAAATTAGCTATTACTATTCATAATGGCTAGTTTGGTAAATCATGGTGCGCTTTAACTCGGTGTTGTGTGTAGTGCAAGTTATTGAATTATTTTGAAGAAATAACACACTATGAAATCTTGGGGTGTTACATTCTCCCCTCCTTCAATAAATTGCGTCCTCTCAATTTGAAATTGTTCTTCGAAAATAAAAGGTTGAAAATAAAAAATATCCTTGTGGGAAAACCCACATCGGAAATTAAGTTACTAAAATTTAGTCTTAATATGAAGAAAAGAGAAATGAAAGGGTCACCACCAAATTATGATCTCAATTAGGAGAACATTGCTGGGAATTAGAGACATATAATTGGAGGAAAAATGTAAATATTTATAGGTAGTGATTGAGGTCATCAATCACAAACAAGTGTAAAATTGAGGTCCTTAAATTCATCAATCTATGATGATTTGAAATACCATCGGTTCAAAAAAACATAGGGTATTAGGATAACACATTTTTGGTTTTAGGATTCCTTAAATAAAGTATAATAATTAATTTCTTCATAGAATAAGAGAAAAAGAAAAATATATTTTTGACAAGTAGAGTTCCATCCTTTAACTAATTTCTACCATAGACTCATCTTTCACTCTAAAAGATAATAGAACTTAAAAATATTATTCTATTTATCCTATTCGTATAGGGTTAAAAAAATTAATTTATAATTCAACTAGCAGAACCATTAAAAAACATCATTATTTTATCCAGGACATCACGTGGGTCAGTGGTAGGTGATACACCCTTGTCGCCATTCGGTTGTGGGTTCAAGTCTCGTGGCCTTGCGGGACGCGACGGGTTGCCTCCCGACCTCTGGGTTTTCGTTTTATGGAAATCCAAAATAATCCGAACTAGAACTATCCAAAATACTTCATTCCAAAATTTATACGGAAGGTAAACACAATAAAGATCCTTTTTTTCGACGTAATAACATGTGAACACCTTCATCATGTATTCTTTTATAACACTGCAACATCCTGAATTTCCATAAATCCTTATTGATTACATTCATGATACCTCATTCCTTAAATAATACTAGATATACTCCTTCAAACCAAAAATGTTTTAAACCCCAACAATGATGGAATATACAAATCATTAATCAGTTTCAAGGTAGTCTAGAATATCCAATATAATTTATCCAAATCAATCATGTATTATTCCAAAATCACTACCACAGTATCAGAACTATATTATGGTTTATCATTCTCTCAGCCATATATTTTCCAAAAATTTATCCTACTATTGAGGCACTTTTCTTTGTTCCACACAATCTCAAGTCCTTAATGAAATAGTACTATAGTACAATCTTTTTATACTCCATAATTATTATAACAAGTACATTGTTGATAAAACACTCAAATGACATAACCAACTTAGGAACTCTAATCATTCCACTTCATCTGTGGTAGTATCATAACTTCATTATTATCCAATAGCATCATTTGCGGCATAGTCAGATGACTCGGACATAGGTTCGCGTAGTGTCCAAAATCCTTGCAAATGAAGAAATGTGCATTTGAAACCATTTTCTTACCCTTGTAGTCATGTTCTTTGTGCCCTTTTCCTCCACACTTATAACAAACTCCCATTCCTTTCAGGCAAGTTCCAGGATGTTTCTTCCCATAGTTATCACATATGGGAAAATTCCTCCTTTCCCTCTTCCCTTTATCTATCTTTCTCTCTTTCATCCTTTTCTTCTCTTGCTTCCCTTCAAAGCCATAGGACTCAGTAAACTCTTTACTTATCTTATCAACACGTGATATTATTTCTTCATATGATGATAATACATGGGATACTATTTCTCTTATAAATTCTTGCTTAAGAACATGAAAGATATGATCCTTCTTTCACTTTGGATCATGTGTATTGCTGGAGTTTTCATTCCTTCTACTGGGCGCCATTTCTATACAATGGAATAAACTAGATCAGTTTATGAATTAAAATACATAATCCCATACTTACAATACACTTAACATAAATTGAACTATTTATGGATATAATACATAAACATAAGAATGTTTTCTTTGAAGAATTATATACTCATAAAACCTTCATAATGATTTGTAAATAAAATGAGAGTTATCCTAAGAATATCCCCTGGGAGTGTCGTAACCAAGAGTTTAGCAAGGCCCGTTGTTGTGCACCAGTTCCTAATCGATTCTAGCTCAAAGCAGTGTTTTCGGGTTTTACCCCTAGGTACATCTATGCCAGAGCCGCCTCTATCTCCTCGTATCTAGACAGGGATGTATTTCTCGGAAAACTCACAAAATCTCAACAATACCAAAATTCTAGGAAGTTATTCTATACTAATCCTCAAAGTCCATCTTAAATATATGTGCTCTAATCAGAGTTTATCTAAATGTAGCTTCCAAGGTTTGTACTAAACTTCCTCTGATACCAACTGTGACGCCCCGACCCCAGTTACCCAGAGTCGGTGCATTATTACATAACATTGGCATGATCACAAGAAAGATCAAATCTCGAAAGACTGTTTGATTTAGTAGCCTTGGAAACACTAGATATATTCATAAAGTTTTACATTACATAATAAAGTGAAAAACTACTACAAAAACATAGTCTCCATATTCCATACTCATATCCCCACATAAAATCCATGCAGGTCATTCATAACTTACTTATTCACATCCTGAGAAAAATAAAACATAGAAAAGAGGTGATCCCAAATGCCCAGTAAGGATTACAAAATAGCGGAAACTTTCAAAAATAAGCATAAACATTTAAGGAAATGTATATCTAAAACAAAAGCCTTTTAAACTTCAACTTCAACATAGTATGGCAAAAGTAAAATGAAATAATTCCATTTACTTATTCACATGGATATTCTACTAATCGAATAATCACATTCAAAATCAATAACCACTTTCATAATGATGGAATGCATAATTCCAGACTATCATAACCACGTAGCCAAGGCCTCGTGCCAAGACTACAAATAAGATTTTTCCAAGGCCTTGTGCCAAGACACTAATTTGTCTCATGAGACCTACCGATGCATCAAGGAGCTATAGCCGGCTCCACCCGTCACTTACTAAGTCCAATGCATTCCCATATGAAAAGGTTTAAACGTAACATAAACATTCGTATTAAAACTAGCATACGAAATGTCAATACTTTCTCTATAAACCATGAATGGTATAAAAATAACACATCCAAAGTAAAACATATCACAAAACCTTCAATACAATACAAAAGGTTGTATCATAATAAATCAACATCAAATAAGCCTAAAATCCATCAAAGGATGTTGACATAGATGAAAATCAAAACTATTTGAGAGAAATATCTCTTCTCCCGAAATCATTGAAAAGTCACACATTTATAAAGGAAGTAATTGAAAAGAGGTTTTTGAATAAAAGTGGCCCATACCACTTTCAAACTTTTGAAAAGAAATATCATTTCAAAACATTTATGTCCATATAAATAAATCCTTAAAATCATTTTGAAAACATAGACATTAATTAAAAATATTTAGAAAGATAAATCATTAAAACATTTAAAATTATGATCTTGATAAAGATAACCTTTCACAAATTCTTAAAATATTCATTTTAAAATCATTTAAAAGTAACATAATTATAAAATAAAACATTTATTTTGAAAATATTCTTATAAGCTTCTAAGGGAAGCTTTGACGATTTTATAACGGAGGTAAATAGCCGCACCCGCCGTATAAGTTAAAAAAACATTCTTACCTTAAATTTGTCGAAAAGGTTAAAAGTGCCTTGTTTGGAAAACGAGGGAAAGATTCCATTAAAAACACATAAGGGTATAAATGACATTAACCCATTGTCTAGTAAATATTAACGATGTTTTTAAATACATTTTTAAGGAACATGGATGTGGATAAAAAAGAGATCCGAGTAGATAATTGCGTATAAACAACCTCGGATAATGAAGAGATTGTGAAATAAACCCTTACCTTGTACTTTTCCTTGGTTGAGGGTAGGTTAACCTCCTGTATAATGGTGAAATAATTTTTATTAAATTATAAAATAATCATATATATTAATATGATATCATATATGATCTTTTAACATTTCTTTGTTAATAATATCTTAGTATTATCGTCGTTTCGGGTGTTAACTTACTCATTTTATTTCATATGTTTTGTTACATAAGCCATGTTTGTCATAGATAGGTTGTATATTATTCTTATCCAGAATGATATCAAGTCCTCAAACATTATTTTTAAATCATCAAATGATAATTATACTTGAATGGATACGATGGAGAATGAATCTTATCGCGTTCGTGGAGACGATAGTCCGCACATACACACGAGTGACAATATCATTCTTTTGATATTAAAATGAAATATAATTGGATGGTATATCATATATACAGAATCATTATCATGTTATATTTAATATTTACATGAGTTACACATCATTATTATACCCATCCAAATAATAATTTATTGAATAACAATTACACCACGACGTGGAGACGATAAGCTGTACGTACGCACGTATGGTGACATGTTATTCAAAGGGTGGATAGAATACTGAATATGGTTGTACCATATTAATAATAACATCACAGTATATATAAGATACTAGAGTTATTATTTTATAATGGTAATACCAAAGAAAGAAGATGTGGAAGAATAAATGAACTTGAAAATGGGTGGTGAAAACATTACCTTTTCTTCGGGTTCTTCCTTTTGATTTGAACAAAGGGCTCCATAAGATGGATTTCTGATCAAACTAAGGACTCTAGGTTGTAGTTAGGGAAGTTTGGAGAGTATTTGGGCAAAGTTTTTCCGATCCAAAAGGCTTTGAAGTTGTGAAGATATGACAAGGAGGAGTGCCCTTTTATAAGAGGGGTGAGGGGAACCTTTGGAAAAGCTAGAAATATTAATTTATAATAAATTCATATTCGGTTTCTAATGGCTCCAAAGTTTATTATTCAAAGTTTACGGTGGGGATAGGTCGAAAACCATTCAAACAATAGAATTTAGATAGGTTTCGGTTACTATATTAACCTTATCTTTTAGTTTTAACTCTTAGTTAATTAGTTTCACTTTTACAATGTCTCTTTGTATTTTTATATTATATGGTTAATAAACATACCATATACATCCAATAGACCCCCAAGTGGTCCATGAATGATACACATAGCATGATATAAGTCTCTTGGCCGATCCGTAGATTTTTAGTAATTTAATATCAATTAATAATATAATATTTGTTTTAAAAACTATTTTATGTCAATTTTGACACTATTCAGTAGTTGATTTTTGTGAAACTTATAACAAAATGATTACTTCGAATAAAGTTAATTAAATAAATCCTAATATGTAATATTATCCTAGAAAATTATTTTAATTCATTAAAAGTCTCATATTATATTTATTTGGGTATTTATAATATCAATTATTTTAACATTTCACTATTATGGTAATTACTGTATCATCATTGTGTCATAAATAAATTAAATTATATAATCTCTAAAAATTATAAATAAAATATCATTACGTAGTAACTCTTATTATATTTCTAATGAATAATTATAGTCGAAAATCCAACATATATAACCCTATGTAAAAACTGTTTTTCTAAAATATATATGTTTGTGTCATTTTTGTATTCATTTTAACTTAATTAAAATAAACTGTCCCTATCACCTACAAGTGGCTCCATGGGGTCCCAAAATCGACCCAAAGATGCCTATGGTCGAACATGTATCATCCAATAAGGATAGGACACGTTTTAGGGCAATTTAGTATTATTATAATATTATTTTTTAACCCTTATTTACCGGATTTACCCTTAACCATGGTAAATAAAATATTTACCGAAGTAATTATTCAAAATTCCTAAAAATAAATGTTACCTATTCACACAATTTGAACATCCTGATTCGAAATATGGAATGCATTTTTCCAAATTCAAAACACATAAGTGGCATAAATTAATTTAAAATTAATTCCCGCTGTCAAAACAAAAAAGCGTGTTTTTAAGATATAATAACTGTCAAAAGATTGATACTTGTTTATGTTCGGTTTAATTGTAAAATTATGTCCAATGACCAACATAATATTAAATGGTAAAAATCTATTATAAATATACATTAAAACCACTCAAATTAATAGTTTATCACTATTAATTATTTTGATTAAAAAGGTTGTTTTTAATTAAAATGTAGTAATTTTCACTATTCATCAAAATTTTAAAGTTATCCGAAAAGTACCAAAATATCACCCTTGGATAATTTTGATATTAAGAATCCAAAAATGAAGTCCATTTTGAGAGATAGAATTTATTAAATTTTAAAAAGTAGGTATTACTATTCATAACGGCTAGTTTGGTAAGTCATGGTGCGCTTTAACTCGGTGTTGCGTGTAGTGCAAGTTATTGTATTATTTTGAAGAAATAACACACTATGAAATCTTGGGGTGTTACATTCATGAAGGAAATTTCATTTTTAAAAAATTCTTTAATAAACATGATTTTTCATTTCCATATGATTAATCATTGAAAATGATGCAACTTATATAACTTTATGTGTGGAATTTGTTTAATGTTAATACATATACGCATAAACCATGAATTTAAGCACATAAATTATGTGTAAAAACCACAAACATAGTTGCCCAAATCTTTTGGTTAATTTATTATATAGGTTCTATATATAAGAAATTTAATCCCAAAGGAATGAATGTTTTTTAAGTCTAGGTAAAATTGATACATGCAAGAGTATCACATTACATTTTCTAACATAAATAACAATATGGTGAAAGTAAATATTGTAAATTCATAAACTCATTCTAATATTCCATCTTCATAACTTAGTGAAGGGAAACCAAATGAGGGTGAGCTTATATTATATATACATGTTGCATATAGATGTAGTTATAATTAGTCAATATGTACTAAAGAATATTTAAATGTAAATAAATTATTACACATTACAATACATTAATAAATTACCTTTCATTATTATAGAAGGAATAATGAATAATGAAAGGTAAAAAACAAACCACAATTTCCATCTAATAAATAACATGATCCAGAAATGAATTAATTGAAAATATCAAAGAATTAATTTAATGGAAAAACATAATTCAATTAACAATGAATGAAAATCATAATATTGGATGCCCTGATTTTAGTCATCAAGATATATGTACATTGAATAACATTAGAAGTCATATTTAAATAACTGGTAAACCCCCATTTAATTTGGCAAAAAAATTCCCATGTAAACATTTTACGCATCAATTTCCATTATAATTCTTGGAACCACATATCATTGGATCTATATTTCATTACTTATATATCAAATGATCAATTTAATTCATGAATCATATTCAATTTAAATTAAATTCAGTATTCTTTAAAGAATATGAATCATCAGAAATATGAGAATTAATTAAATAACATTCAATATAAATTACTATATGTAGAAATGATATATTTTTTACTAAATACGAAAATCCATGATAAAGTGTCAGGATATACAATTAAATTGTAATGAATTATGGTCATTTTAATGTGATTGTTTCAAGGGAACGTTTATGACTGCCAAAATTAATAAAAAATTCAATGTCCATATTTTCCCTTGTCAAACTGGTTAAAGGTGATGTAGATAAATCATAAGTATATAATCATTAAAAAAATCCACAATATATCACAAGAAAAATAAATGGCTTATGTCATTTACGAATACAAATAAAATAAAAATATCATTAAAAACACTTTTGAGGAAAATATACTTTTCCAATTGATTTTTATATTAAAATAATAATAATTTCGTAAATATTTAATAAAAATTACTTACAAATAACATTAAAGTAATTTCAACTGAAAAAAATGTATTGAGTTGTAATAATGGTATGAAAAATTCAAGCAGGCAACCTAGGATAAAATAATAAACCCTTTAAAATTTTAATATACAATGTCTTTCCGTACCATGTTTGAAAAAATATGGAATGAATCATATTAAAATATATTTTCAACGTAAAACATGGGTAAAATTTTCCATAATAAATTATTATAGAATATAAAAAATCTTATTCAAATCATTTTTAAAAAATTTGAATTTGGATGAAAATATATTTCTGACCGAATTGAGTAATATTATAATGTTTTCATTAAAATATTTTATCAATATTTATAAGTTACAAAGATAATAAATTTTAACCATTTCTTGAAGAAATAATTAATAAATAGATAATAATAAGATGAATTTGGTTGATTAAAAAATGATAATGTAAATACCATCAATGGAATTTTAAAACTAAACATTCCCTATTAATGTTTGATTTAAGCATAAAAAATACCAACATTTGTTACTTTTCTTCGATTCGTGTTTCTATCTCAAGATTCGTTCTAGTTTGTTTTTTGGATGGTTACCATTTTATTATGCTGGATTTAAAATTTCAAGGCTCGATTTGGGGGTTTTTTCCCGTGGGATGTTTTTTTATTGTTGAAGACAATTCAAAATATTGTCCTGATCTGGAAGGACATTTTCCTTTTCTGATATGATGATAACAAAGTCTTGGAGGCTAGTTTAATCATATAGCCACGTTTTTTTGGTTGTTCCTGCTCGGAAGACCCGAACTTGAAGCCAGTTTGAAGTTTGAAGCATCGAGGAGTAAGAATAATCTATCAGTCAATAGAATTTCATGTCAATCCTAGTGGTTGAGGTGTGAGTCATGCACTGGTTTTGATTATGATCTAATGATTGTGATGCTCAGGTTGATGTGATGACGTTGAAGGTGAAAGCGATGGTACTGAGCCGTGGTATCACCTGCATTTTGTCCTACTTCTGTTTGTTTGGTTCTCTGGTTTCAGGATTCTACTCTTCTGTCGGAAGCGGAGTAGGGTGGTGGTTGTTTTTTGGTACATTGGATGTGAGTTCGAGTGGCCAGTCTGGAGAGATCGACAACGAATAATAGTTTGATGGATTTTGGATTTGAAATCTGGCATCAAGAACTCTAAGGATCAGCTCTAGCGGAAGAACAGAGCATGAAGCATCCATATGTGTTTGACTATTCAGATTTGGATAAATGATAGTGTATGACTTTGCTATCGATACCGTGTTATTACAACTCTCTGTACGATAGCTGGCTGAGCGGTCATGTGAGGTGGAGGCTTTTCATAATTATAATGATGTACTTTCTGGGAAGGAGTAGTTCGAAGTAGTCTTGATTTGAGTGTCTTCTTGTATGGTTTCATTTCTGGTTTCCCACTTTTTCCTCAAAAGTGTTTTTGAAATAAGAATTTAATTTTTAGTCAGTTATGATATTACATGTACAATTTGTAGTACATTCACAATGTAGAAGAAATAAAGTTAAATATATTTCAATATTCACAATGAAATGAAATTTAAATGATGTCCCATATATTACATTACCCTTTAGCTGAATGATATTTTACCTCCTCTGAAATGTTTTTATACTTACTGTTTATTTATAATAGAACTATATTCAAATTTATAATATAATATAAATTCATAATATAATATTTCATCACTTTATTGAAAATATTATTTCATTATTATAATGGTTTCGAGTGTAAAGTGCTTCATTTTCTAATTAATGGTCTAGATTTCTTGTTCATTTGTATTAGATATAGATCCATCATTTAAAAAATTATTTTAATGTTATTAATATCATATTTATTTATTGGAAACATTTTTATACCTATTTTTGGATGATGGATAAGGAAAAATGAATCACATCAATTTGTGGAGACGGTTGATCATAAATATGTATGAGTGACAGAAACAATTACATAATGGGTGAAAGGGTAATGAATTGATGATATAATAAATTTTCAGAATTAATATCATGTAATTCGTATCATATATATATTATTTACATTATTATGAATATACATTTGATTAGGCGGTGAAAAATAAATTACATTGGATCGTAATGATATAGTTTGTCGTACACATGAGTAATGGATTTATGTTCGACATAATAGAGGAGGATATAGAAATATATAATTCTATAAACATAATAACATCTCATTAATATGATGAATCCATTTTTATTATAATTTATTTTTTATGCAATTTGTGGTGTAACAGATGAATCATATCTCCCATCAAAGAAATAACTTCAACGGAAACACTAAATTACATAAAATAAATATATTTCAGATATAATATATTAATGATGTAGTATATACACATTATAAAAGTTAATAACCCTATAATTCCAAATATTCCTCAATAGTCTAGAAATTAAGATTAAACATCTTGTAAAGATAATACCATTTATGTGAGAATTATTCAATGAGTTCATTATTAATATAAAATAAAAATCAATCTAAAAATAGAAATAAGATATAAAATAATCCAAATTCATTACACAGATATGCCTATAATACCAAATGAAATGAATAAGTAATTTAACAAAATTAAAACAAATTGGTTTATGAAATTATATAACACTTGTTAATATAAAATTCAAAGACTTTGTGGGGAAAAAGAATGAATTTAATCCAAAAAACTGTGAAGTATGAAAGATTCATGATACTATGTGAAATAGATTAGTATATATAACATATAACATAAATTATGTTTGTAACATTTCAATAGACCTCAATGAGAAGAAATTGAGACGAAGTAATTTACCTCACATTTCCCATTTTTTTGGACATGTTTTAACATATTATATAATGGTTTTATAACATTTGATTGATTTAGACATAAACCATATTTGTATTTATAATATCATCCTAGTATAACATAATATCATCTGTTTGTTAATAATATTTTAGTATTAAAATATGTTTTGGTTTTAACTTTTTCATTTTCTCATGCCTGTTATTTCATAGATGTTTTGGAACATGTGAATGAGATATTTATCATTTTTATTAAAATTAATACTAAGGATTGAAATGTAATATTTATTTATTATATTCATTTTTAATTGGGACTAAAAATTGAATCACACTAATTAGACTAGAGGGTAAGACATAAGTATGAACGATTAATGATTTCATTCAACAAATGGGTGATAGAGTAAGGATTTGGATAATATATTAATTTTAAAAGAAATTAATAAAATTTCATATATATAATATATATTCATTATTGTTAGGTCTGCAAGGATGAATACCCTAATATGGGGGGGTGAATTATGGTATAACTAATTAAAATTAAAGCTTGTTCTGATCCTGGTTCTCTATTAAGAAAAACACTACTGTCTCTCTTTCCCGTTGCACAATATAAACCGAAAGTAAAGAATGCACCAGACACATCAATTTTTACATGGTTCACCATCACTGGGCTATGTCCAATGAGCATAAACCGACAATGTGCCGATGCCCCAAATCCACTATAAGCACACTGCTGTTTACAAGGTTCGGGATAGATGACATCTATTCCCAGGCTCACTGCCTTTACAATGATTAGGGTCAGATCACTGCTTTCTCAAGGGTCACTCCCTGTTTCACTCTCTCTGGCTCACTACCAGTATAGATGATCACCTTCTACCTCTTTCTTTGCTCACTACTCTAGAGAGGATCCACTGACAATTTATAAACCTATAGATCACTTCATTATCACTAATGAATGAATCCTCCATTTTATGTAGATGATCTGTTGAAGTACATATTTCACCCGTAGATGAATCTCTCTTTGCACTGAGGGTATTAGGCAATCATCCAGCTTCCATACAGCCCTTAACCAATGTCGTGAAACAAACTTACATGACACGCTTCTCTAAGCTGGCACGCATGTCTCAATGCGCATGTCAAAACTAGCAGGCAAGTCCTCCTCAACCTCTTGTGTGACACAAGCTTATGTGACTCCAAACTTGTGTGACACACACCCTTTTACACCCAAACCAATATTGGTGCACAACCAATAACATTCTTGCTTCTTCAAAACATGGCGCATAAGTTCAATAAATTGACTTGCATGACACTTCCTTCTTCAACTCAGAACCTGCGCGACTCTCTTCCTTCCTCACCCAAACCACCTTTTACGTGCAACTATCACATGGAACACAACCTCTACTTGTGCGACCACACAATACTTGCGTGACCACCACACTTGCGCGACAGGAGCTATGAATTTTCTAAGTGTTGAAATCTACACCAAATGTGGAGGGGTTGACCTGTATTTATAGGCATTTGGACAACCTACACGACATCGTGCACGTCTCCCCTCGGCGCGCAAGTTTCGGTGCACTAGTCTCTACTGCGCAACTCACTTGCGTGACCTACCCAAAAACATGTGTGACCAACTCTAAAACTTCTGCGAACCTTCTTCCTTTGCCACATTTTGATGATCTGATCTTAAAAAACATATGGCATGAAATTTTCCTCTCCTCCAAGTACACAGTGCACAAGTCCCATTTCCAAAAAACAATTTTCTTCATTTGTCGATTTTTAGGCCTAAAAATTTGGAAAGCACTAGAAACTGACACTACCTTTTATCTGCTATTTTTGTATCACCTTCAGATCATCCATTCCTTTGTCTACATTCTTGAATCAAACATGGATCTTTATCCACATCCCATGAACTCTACATGCCACTATGAAATCCCCTTTGTCAAAAAAAATTTATGTCATGGTTTTCTTTGTCAACAATCAAAAACACAGATGTCCATTTTGTAAAAAAAACAATCACCTCAAAAATTATTCAATGATACATTGAGGAATTTTTTCCCAACAATCTCCCCCTTTGGATTTTTTGACAACTCTTCCATTAAATGAAACATTGTTAATTCATCTGCCACCATTAACCTATTGCGATTCTGATAGAAATCAAGGATTTACTCAACACATACTTGAAGCCCACATGATAAATGCTCCGTGTGAGAAAAAAGTGTAAATAAAAAGTTCATCAATGAATCACTTCATCTCTGACACCCACTGTTGACAACAATCTAATAACAATTTTTGAAATATTCTTACCGCATTCCTACACCACTCTTCTGCTTTCATCACGATCCTCAGCTTTAGTGATATATATTCATTGATCAATCACATCTAGAATAATTAGATTTAATACACTACCCCTTTCTCATTGCTCCCCCTATCTCACTGCTCCCCCTGTCAGCTTCTCCTAATATCATTCATGATTTATCATATAGCCATATTGCATCCCCCTTACACAATCACTATTTTCTCCCCCTTTGTCAACAAACCCAAAGGTCACTCCTTTATAGTCTATAACATAGTAGAGAACACATATTATCACATTAGGGAAAACACATCATAACTCGGGGAGAGGGGGGTTCCACATCCACACTCATTCATGTTAGGGGAGTCGACTAAACTCCCATAGCCAATCTATGTCTCCCAAAAGCTTCCTTGGGTATGGCCTTTGTCAGAATGTCTGCAACCTGTAGCTCTGTAGACACATACTCCAACTTCATGATTCCATACTCAACCTTCCCCTTTATAAAATGATACTTTATCTAAATGATATTTTTCCTTGAATGATGTACGGGATTTTTTCAGAGATTTATAGCTCTTAAGTTATCACACTGGATTCCGATCTGAGACTTCACTTCAACTCCCATATATTCAAGCTACTGCTTCATCCACAATAACTATGTGCATGCTTGCGTGGCTACAATATATTCTGCTTCAGTGGTGCTATGTGAAATGAAATCTTTCTTCTTTCTTATCCACGAAATACTCAATCGACCAAGATAGAATGCACCACCTGACGATGATTTTCGATCATCCGCCGATCTGTCCTAGTCTACATCAGTATATCCCAATAACTCTGTCTGAGATTTTTCAGTATATGTCAAGACAAAATCCACCATGCCCTTGATATAACGAAGTATTATTTTCACTACAAGAATGCGTATTTCTATGGGATTACTCTGATATCTTGCATCTTGGCATGTGGCGAAAAAAATGTCATCCCTTGTTGTAGTTAAGTACAATAGAACTCCAATGATTTTCATGTATTCTGCGATGTTAATTTCCTTTCCATCCTCATCTATCGATAATTTCATCCGGTAAGCCACCAAAGTATTAATCTCCTTGTAATTATCCACCCCAAACCTTCTTAAAACATCCTTGGCATATTTGTATCGAGAAATGAATGTTTCATTCCTTCATTGTGTCATCTGAATACCAAGGAAAAACGTTAGCTCTCCAATCATTGACATTTCAAAATCATTTTTCCTGAATTCAGAAAACTGTCTTCCCTAAGTTTCATCTGATCCACCAAATATTATGTTGTCAACATAAACTAGCACCATCATCCTTTGATTACTATAGTTTTTGAAATAAATATTGTAATAAACTCCCCCACGCTGGAAACCAAACTTCTTCAAGTACTGATCATGCCTTGAGTACCATGCTCTTAGTGCTTGTTTCAGCCCATACAACACCTTCTTTAGCCTGAAAACATTATTCTCATCCTCATGAATGAGAAAACCATATGGATACTCAATGTACACCTCTTCTTCTTTAACCCCATTTAGAAATGCAGATTTGAAGTCCATCTAGAACACTTTGAACATTCTTTGCACTACTATGGCTAAAAATATTCTGATTGTCTACATCCTTTGAACTGGTGAAAATGTCTCATCAACATCAATACCCTATATTTGGGAGTATCCTTTGCGCACCAGTTATGCTTTGTTTCGAATCACTATGCCCTATTCATTCATCTTGTTTAGAAAGATCCATTTAGTCCTGATGAAGTTCTTATTTTATGGCCTAAAAACAATCTCCCACGTATGATTCTTCTCAATCTAGTCTAATTCATCATTTATATCATAAACCCAGTACTCATCTTCAGTTCCATCGGAAAAAATTTCAGCTCCACCATAGATAAGAATGATGTTTTCTAGGAGGATTTCATTCATCGAGTCTGAACTGGAGTTGTCTGATCACCAATGATATTTTTCCTATCAATTTCAGGTCGACTCTTTTGCTTCTTAGAAGGTTCAGATTTTGTTTCCTCTTTCTCATCATCAATATCATCTTTTGAGTCAGCCTCTGCCACGTCTACTCCCCATGTGTTTCTTACCTCATCATCACTATCATCCAGAAACTGTTCACTGGGTCGTTGATTATTCTGTTCATTTTCATCTATAGTAACATCATTAGTCTCCACAATTTTTCTCTTCCTTTTGTTGACGCATTTATATGCTTTGATTTTCCCTGAGTAGCCATGGAATATCCCCGCATCTCCTCATGACTCAAACTTGTTCTGATTTTATTTTGTTGAGAATAAATCACTTACTTATAATGATCCAAAAGTATTTAAACGTTGGTTTCCTTTTGTACCACATTTCATACAGAGTCTTCCCTACTTTCATACACAACAGATCCCTATTCGAAATATAGAACGATGTCAAAACTGCTTCCTTCCATAATTTCTCTGGTAAGTCTTTTTCAATAAGCATTGGTCTGTCCATGTTATTGATAATCCGATTTATCCTTCCAACTACTCCATTATGTTGGGGAGTTCTCACTAATGAAATTGGATGCCTTATCCCATGTTTCTCGAGATTTTCTTCTACTTGACTTTTTGTGAATTCTGTACTTTTATAAGTATGAAACATCAGAATTTTCTACTGAAGCATCCTTTCAGATTCCCTTCTATAATATTTGATACAATTTAACACTTCTGTCTTATGGGTAATGAAAAACACCCAATCCATTCTGCTATAATCATCAATGAAAAGGACATAGTACCTTTTCCCATTTATGTCTTGTGGTGAGATCGGTCCAAAAACATCAGCATGCACAAATTTGAGCAACTAGTTGATTTCTATCCCTTTGTCTTGTATGTATTTTTGGTGATCTTCCCTTTTTGGAAAGCATCACATGTATGAGTGCGATCACGTGATAATTTAGGAAGGTATCTAGCAGCATCATACATTACAATATCTTTCATAGATGGTTGACATAGATGCCCAGGTTTCTTATATCATGGCTTGTTTTATTCCTCTCTGGATAAGAGACACATATCTTCTTCCCCACTTACAAGGTAATGATTTCCCTTTTTTCATTTTCTCTGTAGAATAACTGCTCCATAATTTCCTTTCACAACACACATCTTCCTGGTAAATCGGATAGAGTTCCCAGAGTCTCATAGTTGACTGACATTGAGCATGTTATGTCTAAGACCCTCTACTACCAAGACATCAGCACGTCTCATTTCCATTTCCCCAAACTTGGCCTTTACTGAGCCAACAATCTCCAAGACTTCATCGTTTGAACCTTTTATTAGTTACTTAAAAATAAAGTGTGTTATCTGTTTTAGTAACTATTAAATAATTTAATGGAATTGAAATCATCGGTCACTATGTTTTTTAGAGTAGTGGGTTTTTATTAGTCATGAACTAACTTCGATCAGTGCAGGTCAACTGAAAAAAATATTATTTTCAGTATTAATGAAAAATAAATTAAAATTAAGAATGTTTATTTTATTTTCAATTTATTTTTCCCTAAAATGAGATGTCGTGTGAGATATTCCTTTTCATAAATGTAAATGTGTAACAATGTTTCAACTAAATATTTACATAAATATTGTTTCACAAATGAGTCAATGTAATGATGCGATGAATTACTGTAACAGAAACACTGAAATGTGTTTCCTCCTTTAATGGATTATCTAAATTAAGGGATCTGAGGATGACACCGAAAATTTATAAAAGTCTCTAGAGGAATTAAATTGGTGATTGCTGAACAACAGTGAATGAATAATTAGTAATGACGATGGATTGCATATCTAGGATTAAAGATATGACAGATAATGATGTCTCTTAACAGATCGCCAATGACGATCGAAATCAAATGCTGACTAATATTGTTTTCTAATTAGGGTGTTTGGTTTTGATTATGTTTTCCCCATTCATGATTATAGATGAAGAAAATTAACCAACCCTGGAATATGTTGACCCAAAATTTGATAATTATTGTGGATGGATTCAACTTGAGGGTTTTAAATTGGTATTTTATTGATTACTGAATTGTTCATCATTATCATGATCCTTCTACGTGATAATATCAAGGACGGAATGAAAAAATGGTCAATGTTGGATCCTCAGGTTTCTTATTTTTCTTTTCTCCCCCATGTTCTTTTTTTCATAGGATGATAAAAGATTGATCATTAGACAACCATTTCATGGTGTGATTATCTGATATAGTGGATCTGCAAAAAATGTGTCATGAGGGAGGTGTGACGACAACAGTGGTGATTGGATCGAGGAAGCACATGAGATATTATCATTCATGTGTTTATCAATGAAATGGATTATAATGAGGAGTTGAACCCCTGTTGATTAAGGTTATGGAAATAGTACTTCAGAACATATTCTTAATCAATTAATAGACCATTAGAGCGCATCTAGTGGCATAGGAAAGGCCCCACTATAGCACTGGTGGCGACTTCAATATAGGCGCGGGCAATGTGATGGTGGGGCAAAAGATCGTTTCTTGTGGAAGCAGCCAAATGATCCTATGGAATCTTGGACGTTTTGTGGATGGGACCACTGCTTTTGACTGCTGCATGAGAGTTGGCAGGGTACGCTGCTATGTGACGTCGATCCACTAGCACGAGGTAAATAGACCACATGTAAAATATTTAATGGCTAGTATTGCCAGCTACATAATTCGGAGGAAACCAAGTTGCTACAATAGTGGGTAGGTGGCTGGATGTGATGTTGGCCTACTCCAGTTGACCGAAGTAGTCTTCACTATGAGTACAGGTTGGCTGGGCTGCTTCAGCAAGCCTGGATGGCCCAGCTTCCTGAGAAAATGCATTACGTCAAGCCCAAATGGTCTGGGCCTAGGTCAATCCAATGGGTTAGGTCAACAGACCTTGTTACTAGTCCGTTTGGGTCAGACTGAGACCCCACCACCCCTATTTTACTAAAATGCACATAAAATTTTAAATCTTTTATCTGATTGATTAACTGCTTGTGGAACCTGGACCCTTACAATAAGGCGGCCCATTTGATATGATTTTTTTTGGTTTTAGATTCACCATAAGGGGATGGTGGCATTTTATTTATCTTTACTTTGAGGGATTTATGCAGGATCTAGATCCCATCTTAAAGGGTGACAATCGAAAGCTGAGACCATACCCTAGGGATTTAATATGAAGGATCGATGAATTATCCCACTCTTAAAATAGTTAATGGCCCATGTTCCTATGTAAGTTGACGCAGTGGGTCTATGTCACCCAATGGGTCTATGAGACTCTATGGGTCTATGTGCCCTAATGGTTTTAAGAGACTCAGTTGGTCTAAGTTCCCCATTGGGTATATGTGGAGTATAAACCATGCTGAGAGGCCCAGTCGGTCCTCACATCTCTTCGTGGTACCATAGATTTGTTTTGTCGCATTATCCTAGGAAATATTTATATAGGCACTCATCCACTATCTATTATGATAATTCTAGTAGTGCTAGGATGTCTTCCAGTGAGCCATGGGTGCATGAACACCTATTTTCGATTCAATATCTTTCCGTCCTACATGATGTGACTTGATTGGTGTTCATCTGGTAGTTTTCAATGTACCCTTTTAGGAGGGGTCTAAAGAAGTGGGACCTCTTTATGCGGGTCTTTGATGACTTTATATCCCATGGAGGGAGTTCTCTTGGAATAAGTGTGCCTCGAGCTGAATCTTATGACCAAGGATTGGCTATGATATCGAGATACCTTATTTCGGTGAGTCTAGAAATCTTAGTGAAACATCATGATTTATTAAGACCAGATGTTCTGTCAAAAAAATTTGAAAACTTTTTCTACATTATTTCATTCTGATAGATCATGGAGGGGGGGTCTCATGGAATCGAGTATGCTATGAGAGGAACCATTTGACTGGTAGTGGATGAGATGTTGTGTCATGGAATCCATTATGACTATGCATAGATGTAACAGCCCAAGATTTTATGAAAAATATTCTTTTTAATTTTATTAATGTCTTGTGTTGTACGCTACACCAAAAGGAGCTTGCACAACACGCATCCTTGACTTGCCTTGCATTACACGCAATCGCAACTTTCCTCGATAGTGTGTGTAGTACGCAATAACGAGTTTCACTAAACAGCGATATGCTATTAAAACTAGCCGTTATGAATAGTAATAACCACTTTTTGAAATTTTGTAAATTTTATTTTTCAAAATGGATTTCATTTTTGGATTCGGAGTATCGAATTTAGCCTAAGGTGAAATTTTGGTACATTTCGGATAACTTTCATATTCTGATGAATAGTGAAAATTACTAAATTATAATTAAAAACAACTTTTTTAATCGAAATAATTAATAGTGATAAATTATTAATTTGAGTGGTTTTAAAGTATATTTAGAATATATTTTTACAATTTAATACAATTTTGGTCATTGGACGTAATTTCACATTTAAACCTGACATAAACAAGTGTCAATCTTTTGATAGATATTGTTTCGTAAAAACACGCTATTTGTTTTAATAGCGGGATTTAATTATAAAATTAATTAATTCAACATATATGTTATGAATTTGGTAAAATAGACTTCATTTTTGAATTCGGAATATGAAATATAGCTTAGGATGAAATTTTGGCATTTTTCTGAAAACTTTCAATTTTTGATGAATAGTGAAACCACTAAGTGGTAGGTTAAAAACTAAATTTTGCATAAAACTTAATTTTACCACTTCTGTGAATGGAATTTCGAAAATCCGAGAGACACGGTTAATATCAATGACTAAAATGTGGTTCAATGAGATGAAAATAATTTTTTGTGAATAGTAACTTTTTACTTTTTTTTACCGCGGTTAATAGTAAATAGGGTAACTAAGGGTAAATATGATATTACTATTACCCTAACACATGTCCTAATTCTATTGGACAAGTGTAATTCGACCAAAAACAAACTTAGGAATAAAATATGACCATTTAGGCCCACTTGGATTAGATTAGGACATTTATTATGAATTTATTTAAAGAAGGGTTAAAATAGTTAAAATCAAAGTTTAATAAGTAAATCATTTTTAATATGGGGATATACATAAGATAAATTCGATTGTAAATATTAATTAGAAAGCTAAAAAGATTTCCTACATGATGGTATTTTATTTGTAATTTTTAGACATCAAATAATTTAATTTATTTATGACACAACGATGATGTAGTAATTATCTTATTAATGAAATATTGACATAATTGATGTTATAAACACCAAATTAAATGTAATTTGAGATTTTGTTTGAATTCCACTAATTTTCTAGGTTACTATGATATATTAATGTTGATTTAATCAACTTGGTTCGAACATATAATTCTGTTATGACTTTCACAAAAATCATATATCAAATAGTGTCAAAATTGACACAAAATAGTTTTTAAATCAAATATTATATTATTAATTGTTATTTTATTCCTAAAAATCTAAGGTTCGGCCAAATGACTTAGATAAGGATATATATATTAATAATAAACAATTTGTGGTTCGTTTGGCGTGTTATAGTATGTTTATTAACCATATAGTGAAAGAAAACAAAAAGACACGGTAAAAGTTAAATTATTTAACTTAGAGTTAAATATAATTGATAAGGTTTAAAATAATATCCAAACATGTCTAAATTTGATTGGTTGATGGGATTACAACCCTATCTCATCTAATATTCGAATATGAGTCATTTTTGGAGGTTTTTAAGTGGGGTTAGATTTATTATAAATTAATATTTTTAAGAATTCCTAAGGTGCCCCTCTCCTCCCTTATAAAAGGGCACCTCCTCCCCCTCCTCCTCACACCAATTTTGAGCACTCATGCTCGGCCAACCCCTGCCATTTTCTCCTCTCCACTTTCCTAGAATAATCCTAGAGGTTCTGGTCTTCTCCAAAGACCAATCTTAGTTCCTTAAGTGGAGGATTCAAAGAGGCGTTCCAAAGAAGAGGTAATATCCATTACCGATCTTTTCAATTTCTTTCTTCTTCAACTTCTTCTTCTTTAGTTGTTTCATGATAAAGTAATAACATCAGTATTACTTACATACTGATATGTTATTATAAATATGAAACAACCCTAATTCACCTTCTATCCATCCTACGGAAAAATGAAATCACCGCGCGTGCGTACGTACGGAATACCGTCTCCACGCCGTGGTGTAATCTATTTTCCACCATCACCTTACAAGGATGGGTATAATGGTGTAATGAGTAACTACATATGATTATTATGAAGTAATATTGATACTGAAATAATATATATATACTCCAATACAATTCCACGATCATAGGAACGATATCATCACTCGTGCGTACGTACGGAATACCGTCTCCACGATGTGATGCGACTCGTTCTACATGATATTCATTTCATAATGACTATATAAATGAATTGAATGAATGAATATGGTATATACTACACTAATACCATTCTGGAAATGAATTATCTATAACCTAAAGATAAGAATAAGAATTTATTCGACAAAACACGCATAAGAACAAAAAGTTATAAAGACCCGAGTAACAAGTAACAATGAAATATTACTAACAAGAAGCTAATAATATGACCATATATGATATCATATCAATATGTATGATTCTGGAATAAGTCAATAACATTATTTAAACCATTATACAGGAGCTTCGGACACGTACAAAGCTAATCGGACCTAAGGTAAGGGAAATATCACAATCTCATTTTTACCCGAGATTGTTTATTCGTAAGTATTTACTGGGGTGTATTTTATCATCCACATCCATGTTTACTCAATATGTAATATTATTTCCATCCACCTAAAATTGTTTAAATCCATTTTTACCCTTTAGTGAGTTTTTAGTAATACGTATGAAAGGAATCTTTTGTCGTTTTTCGTACGAGGTACTTTTTGACTTTTCCGACAAAAGTACGAAGAATGTTTTTTTTAACTTATACGGAACGAACGGATTTATACTTTTTTATAAAGCCTTATTTTCATGAAGCTTCCTCTAAAATATTTCATGACTATTTTCAATAAAATCTCTTCCTTTTAAAATTGCATGATGTTTTGTGAAAAGAAATTGATTTTGAAGAAGAAAGGATATTTTCCTCAAGAATTCAATTCAAGTGTTTTATCAAAATTATTTTCCATCTAAGATAATAAAGGGTTCTGTTTCTATCCATATTTTTACATTGATTTGACTATGTTGTGATGGAATTATGTTTATGAATTCCTTTATCTTATATGAATTGATTTATGATGTCATGATGTTTCAAGAATCCCATTTTTGTTATATGTTTTATGCGATGATGTATGTTTTATGATTATGTGGCACACATAAGAAAGGATTCATTATAAGATGGGTGGGACCTATATCTCCCTCCAATGCATTGGGTAATGATTTTATATCTCATGAGATAGACATGGCTGGAACGGAAGGTTATTTCGGTTCAGTGATACAGGACTGAAACGAGGAGTGAACTCGGTTCAGAAAGGGACTTTGTCCACTAAGATAGTCTTGGAAATGAGTCATGACTAACAAGAAATGATTTTCCATGATTATGTGTGCATGCCACAAAGATTCAAGTTTCATGTTATGATTATGGGGATCTCATTTTCACTTCTATGATTTGTTCCATGTTAAGATATTATGATCTCTTTTGCAGGTTGTGATTTTCAAAAAGATATGATATGATTTTTATTTCTTTTGTATACCCTTACTGAGCATTTGAGCTCACCCTTTTATGTTTTCTTTTCCCCAGGATATAAAGAAAGGTTTTAGGTAAAAAAAATGGAAGATCTTTACGGGAGATATTGAAGATCTTTCACCAGGATTAGAAGATTATGTTCCGAGTTTCCAAAGACACTAAACTATTACGATCCTTTAGTGTGTGTTTTTGTTATGTACTAAGTATTCCGCAAATGTAATGTAATGTCCATGTATGTCAGGATACGGGTCTCTACAGTTGGTATCAGAGGAAAGGTTTAGTCAACCTTTGGAAACTAGGATGCGAAAACGTTAGTGAGATCCCTAGAGATATTTCTAAGGTATGTCTAGGGATGTCCCTAGGGATAAGTATACGTATAGGTTATAGTAATAGAATTACGCTAACGATCATAGAATTAAACCTAAGATGTTGGATATTGAAGGTACTCCCCCTTTATTATGTTGTTTTCCCTAGCATGATTTTTGCCTCTCACACTATTCTTTTTGGGTTTTAGACGATGGCTGGAACCCGAAGGAACCGTGTTGATCAATGCAATGGACAATGCAATGATTGCCCTCCTGAACAAACAAATGTTATGGGAGATGGAGTGCAAAATCTTATTGCTATACTTACACAAGCTATGAATCATTCTGGACATCCAAATGAGCAGAGAAGGGAACAATATTCTATTGAGTCCTTCATGAGGCAACGTCCACCTTCTTTCAGTGGGACTTCCGATCCACTTGTTGCTGAACAATGGATCAGTACCACTGAAAAGATATTTTCAGTTCTTCAATGTTCTGAACATGATAAAGTCATCTTAGCAGTATATCGTTTGGAAGGTGAAGCTGATCAATGGTGGAATCTTATCAAGAATACGAGGCCAAGGGATGAAATTGAGTCCATGGAATGGGATGAGTTCAAGAACTTGTTTTTCAGTAAGTACTTCCCTCGTATTCTTCGAACAAAGATGGAAAAGGAGTTTATTGAGCTGAAGCAGAAGGATGATGAATCTGTTGGTATATATGAAGCGAATTTTACAAGACTTGCAAGGTATGCATCTGGCATTATCATCCAACCTGAAAGTAAAGTTGATCGATTTTTCAGTGGCTTAAAACCAAGTCTTCGAAGGGCATTAGCTATAAGAGACTTCAGTAGCTATGAAGAAATTGTGCGTTGTGCTATCAAGGTAGAAATGGAAGTTGGTGTTACATATCCATCTCATGGTTTTGACAAGAAACGAAAGATGGAGTTCAAGGAGAAATCTCATAATAATGGTGAAAAGAAGATGAATGTTTCCTTATGCACAAAGTGTGGAAAGAAGCATGGTGGAGATTGTCTTAAAGGAACTAGAAAATGTTTTAAGTGTGGAAAAGAAGGTCATCGAGCAGCTGAGTGTCGAAGTAATGGAAAAAGGGTTTCTAATGATGTGAATAAAGCAAACACTGCAGAGAACGCACCGCCAACACTTCAATGCTTCAAGTGCAAGGAAATGGGGCATTATGCTAATAATTGCCCTAATCCAAGGGTTAGTGATGATCAACATGAGCAACCACTGAAGGCAAAGGACAAAGGGAAATCACATGTGATCACTATTGGCAATGTTGAATATGATAACGATGTGGTGGAATGATTAAGTGTTTATGTAATGGGATTCCAAAATAATGTTGTATCATGGAGTATTGGAATATTTATGTATTGGTTTAATGTGGTATTCAAAGTGATTGAGATATTTTTGGAAATAAGATGATATGCGCATAATGAAGGGAAAATAAGAAAATGAAATGTTTAACAATATTCATGAGCTCATGATTGATATAAGGACTAAGTGATATCATGGATTGAGTATATAGAATTTTGAGGATTTTGGTATGTGGAAAGTGTTAACTTTTAACTGCATTCATGTTTTCACTAAGGTTTTCAAGAGAATACATGATTAAGGACTTTGAATGTTTAGAATGTGACCAACAAAACATATCTTATGATATGTGGGGATCAACGACAGTATTAAATCTCTGGTAATCGTTGTCACTATATTATGAGAGTGGACTGCAGTATTATGGATAAGCCTAAAGATTGAAATGGATTATGTTGGACATAAGTGAGTATTGTTTAAGGATCGAAGTTTTCTCGATATTATTGATGGGATGTTATAGTAATATAGTTTTAGAAAAAGGACAACCTGCAGGACGGGCGACAGCCCATCGCTTCGGACAAGGCTGTAGGAATCGAACCCACAACCGAAGTGCGACTGGCCTTTATCGCCTACCACTGACCTACAGGAAGTCCCTATTTAGTAGAAACTAGTTTTATTATATTAAGCAGTATGATATATGAAGTATAAGTCCATTTTAGGAACCATATATGATTAATCTCACTATAGATCGATTTATGCATATAATTTTTGCTAACCTTTTGTTTGAGACAGATGGAATGACCCGTCATTCTATCACATTATCTGCTAACACTTCACGAATAACAAATTCAACTTCATTTATTTAAGAGATGAAGTGGAAATTGTTTAAGGCACGAACAACAGTGAGATTGTACCAAAATAAAGTAAGTATTTATTCTAATTCAAATTTTCAACTTTAGGGAAATGATCTTGAAAACCAAAAATGTTGTCCTAGTGATCTTATACCTGAGGAATCAGATGGTACCTTATATCATCACAAATTTATGGATTTGTGATTTTTGGCTTTTCCATAGCCATGTTCTCTACCACTCTCCATCAGAACATGATGGTTAGATTTTTCTTCCATATCCATATTTTTACCTATGTGGAAACCCAACAATTAGTTTATTTGGGTAATCGTTACATTTCATACTTTAGTTTTTAAAGCCAAGTTTTGGTATTCCTTTTTACGATGTGGGAAACTTTCAAATAGAAAACCATTTATAACCCCGACGAATTTCGAGGGCGAAATTCATTTTAAGGGGGGTAGAATGTAACAGCCCAAGATTTTATGAAAAATATTCTTTTTAATTTTATTAATGTCTTGTGTTGTACGCTACACCAAAAGGAGCTTGCACAACACGCATCCTTGACTTGCCTTACATTACACGCAATCGCAACTTTCCTCGATAGTGTGTGTAGTACGCAATAACGAGTTTCACTAAACAGCGATATGCTTTTAAAACTAGCCGTTATGAATAGTAATAACCACTTTTTGAAATTTTGTAAATTTTATTTTTCAAAATGGATTTCATTTTTGGATTCGGAGTATCGAATTTAGCCTAAGGTGAAATTTTGGTACATTTCGGATAACTTTCATATTCTGATGAATAGTGAAAATTACTAAATTATAATTAAAAACAACTTTTTTAATCGAAATAATTAATAGTGATAAATTATTAATTTGAGTGGTTTTAAAGTATATTTAGAATATATTTTTACAATTTAATACAATGTTGGTCATTGGACGTAATTTCACATTTAAACCTGACATAAACAAGTGTCAATCTTTTGATAGATATTGTTTCGTAAAAACACGCTATTTGTTTTAATAGCGGGATTTAATTATAAAATTAATTAATTCAACTTATATGTTATGAATTTGGTAAAATAGACTTCATTTTTGAATTCGGAATATGAAATATAGCTTAGGATGAAATTTTGGCATTTTTCTGAAAACTTTCAATTTTTGATGAATAGTGAAACCACTAAGTGGTAGGTTAAAAACTGAATTTTGCATAAAACTTAATTTTACCACTTCTGTGAATGGAATTTCGAAAATCCGAGAGACACGGTTAATATCAAGGACTAAAATGTGGTTCAATGAGATGAAAATAATTTTTTGTGAATAGTAACTTTTTACTTTTTTTTACCGCGGTTAATAGTAAATAGGGTAACTAAGGGTAAATATGATATTACTATTACCCTAACACATGTCCTAATTCTATTGGACAAGTGTAATTCGACCAAAAACAATCTTAGGAATAAAATATGACCATTTAGGCCCACTTGGATTAGATTAGGACATTTATTATGAATTTATTTAAAGAAGGGTTAAAATAGTTAAAATCAAAGTTTAATAAGTAAATCATTTTTAATATGGGGATATACATAAGATAAATTCGATTGTAAATATTCATTAGAAAGCTAAAAAGATTTCCTACATGATGGTATTTTATTTGTAATTTTTAGACATCAAATAATTTAATTTATTTATGACACAACGATGATGCAGTAATTATCTTATGAATGAAATATTGACATAATTGATGTTATAAACACCAAATTAAATGTAATTTAAGATTTTGTATGAATTCCACTAATTTTCTAGGTTACTATGATATATTAATGTTGATTTAATCAACTTGGTTCGAACATATAATTCTGTTATGACTTTCACAAAAATCATATATCAAATTGCGTCAAAATTGACACAAAATAGTTTTTAAATCAAATATTATATTATTAATTGTTATTTTATTCCTCAAAATCTAAGGTTCGGCCAAATGACTTAGATAAGGATATATATATTAATAATAAACAATTTTTGGTTCGTTTGGCGTGTTATAGTAAGTTTATTAACCATATAGTGAAAGAAAACAAAAAGACACGGTAAAAGTTAAATTATTTAACTTAGAGTTAAATATAATTGATAAGGTTTAAAATAATATCCAAACATGTATAAATTTGATTGGTTGATGGGATTACAACCCTATCTCATCTAATATTCGAATATGAGTCATTTTTGGAGGTTTTTAAGTGGGGTTAGATTTATTATAAATTAATATTTTTAAGAATTCCTAAGGTGCCCCTCTCCTCCCTTATAAAAGGGCACCTCCTCCCCCTCCTCCTCACACCAATTTTGAGCACTCAAGCTCGGCCAACCCCTGCCATTTTCTCCTCTCCACTTTCCTAGAATAATCCTAGAGGTTCTGGTCTTCTCCAAAGACCAATCTTAGTTCCTTAAGTGGAGGATTCAAAGAGGCGTTCCAAAGAAGAGGTAATATCCATTACCGATCTTTTCAATTTCTTTCTTTTTCAACTTCTTCTTCTTTAGTTGTTTCATGATAAAGTAATAACATCAGTATTACTTACATACTGATATGTTATTATAAATATGAAACAACCCTAATTCACCTTCTATCCATCCTACGGAAAAATGAAATCACCGCGCGTGCGTACGTACGGAATACCGTCTCCACGCCGTGGTGTAATCTATTTTCCACCATCACCTTACAAGGATGGGTATAATGGTGTAATGAGTAACTACATATGATTATTATGAAGTAATATTTATACTGAAATAATATATATATACTCCAATACAATTCCACGATCATAGGAACGATATCATCACTCGTGCGTACGTACGGAATACCGTCTCCACGATGTGATGCGACTCGTTCTACATGATCTTCATTTCATAATGATTATATAAATGAATTGAATGAATGAATATGGTATATACTACACTAATACCATTCTGGAAATGAATTATCTATAACCTAAAGATAAGAATAAGAATTTATTCGACAAAACACGCATAAGAACAAAAAGTTATAAAGACCCGAGTAACTAGTAACAATGAAATATTACTAACAAGAAGCTAATAATATGACCATATATGATATCATATCAATATGTATGATTCTGGAATAAGTCAATAACATTATTTAAACCATTATACAGGAGCTTCGGACACGTACAAAGCTAATCGGACCTAAGGTAAGGGAAATATCACAATCTCATTTTTACCCGAGATTGTTTATTCGTAAGTATTTACTGGGGTGTATTTTATCATCCACATCCATGTTTACTCAATATGTAATATTATTTCCATCCACCTAAAATTGTTTAAATCCATTTTTACCCTTTAGTGAGTTTTTAGTAATACGTATGAAAGAAATCTTTTGTCGTTTTTCGTACGAGGTACTTTTTGACTTTTCCGACAAAAGTACGAAGAATGTTTTTTTTAACTTATACGGAACGAACGGATTTATACTTTTTTATAAAGCCTTATTTTCATGAAGCTTCCTCTAAAATATTTCATGACTATTTTCAATAAAATCTCTTCCTTTTAAAATTGCATGATGTTTTGTGAAAAGAAATTGATTTTGAAGAAGAAAGGATATTTTCCTCAAGAATTCAATTCAAGTGTTTTATCAAAATTATTTTCCATCTAAGATAATAAAGGGTTCTGTTTCTATCCATATTTTTACATTGATTTGACTATGTTGTGATGGAATTATGTTTATGAATTCCTTTATCTTATATGAATTGATTTATGATGTCATGATGTTTCAAGAATCCCATTTTTGTTATATGTTTTATGCGATGATGTAAGTTTTATGATTATGTGGCACACATAAGAAAGGATTCATTATAAGATGGGTGGGACCTATATCTCCCTCCAATGCATTGGGTAATGATTTTATATCTCATGAGATAGACATGGCTGGAACGGAAGGTTATTTCGGTTCAGTGATACAGGACTGAAACGAGGAGTGAACTCGGTTCAGAAAGGGACTTTGTCCACTAAGATAGTCTTGGCAATGAGTCATGACTAACAAGAAATGATTTTCCATGATTATGTGTGCATGCCACAAAGATTCAAGTTTCATGTTATGATTATGGGGATCTCATTTTCACTTCTATGATTTGTTCCATGTTAAGATATTATGATCTCTTTTGCAGGTTGTGATTTTCAAAAAGATATGATATGATTTTTATTTCTTTTGTATACCCTTACTGAGCATTTGAGCTCACCCTTTTATGTTTTCTTTTCCCCAGGATATAAAGAAAGGTTTTAGGTAAAAAAAATGGAAGATCTTTACGGGAGATATTGAAGATCTTTCACCAGGATTAGAAGATTATGTTCCGAGTTTCCAAAGACACTAAACTATTACGATCCTTTAGTGTGTGTTTTTGTTATGTACTAAGTATTCCGCAAATGTAATTTAATGTCCATGTACGTCAGGATACGGGTCTCTACAATAGATGTTCTTATTATATGTGTTGTAGACATATACATGTGTTGCACTGACTATATCTTCTTCTTGTTGTTCCCTTGTTCTATTTTACATTGGATTTTGACATACTTGATCGATTATTGTTTAACACACCCATACACTAACTTTTCCAACACATGTTGTGTCTTGTGTAGATGACTGATAATTTGGAGGAGTCCTATGTGGAGCATGACAATGACTAGGACTGGAGAAGGACATGTGAGATTATAAGAGGCATGTAGTTTCTGGAAAATTCCCACAACATTTTCAGTGCCCTTGTTTAAATGTCATACATTATAGTTGTCTATATTTTAGTGTGCTCATCTCTGGTTCATTTACACTTTACTACATTACATTCTATTTTATGCTATTGTTGGGTTGTAGTGGTATGAATTCATCTTTTATAGTATGTATTTTCACTCTACGGCCCTTGTGGCGTGAAGTTGGGTGTGTGTGTATGGGTTGTTAGTAAAATTCCTCCAATTTTTGGTATATTCCTACTCAACACAAGCCTACACCCCTAAGCCAATTAAAGGGTGGCTGTGGAAGTCACAGCATGGACCCCAAGTGATGGGTGGTGAAACCCAATACATAAATACTTCATCCATTTATTTTCGCATGGGTCCTTCCTTAGTCGAGTGTTTTTTCTTTGGAAGAGGTAATAGACATGGGTAGTACCCAGTTTCCCTAAATTTAATGCAACAAAAGATAAATGGACCAATATAATGAGATTTATTTCCTTCCATCATACTCATCATTTTTCCCCATCTATTATTTTTATTATGTCATTATTTCCCATATATAAAACATATTATTGTTTCATTTTGACACCTTTGTGAGTACCTCATTTAATATTTATTACATGATGTAAATTGAGACTTCTTCTCTCTATAGACTCTTCAACTTTAGCACTAATAAAACTCCATCCTCTACTTTGGTGTGTTCTAAAGTTTATTAAGGTATATGTTTTTAATCATATTTTTGTAACAATGATAATACATAAACATGATATCATTCACTTATATCAATATTCTATTTTGATTCTCTATATAACCACAGTTTCCCTCAAGATTAATGTTAACGTAAATCCTTTGGATTTCATCTATTGACTAAAATTGAAAATCATAGCACTAGTAACAATAATCATAGTAAGAAAAATCATATGATCATTTACAATATATCTAAATCAAGAATCCTTATTTCAAATCTGAAACGCATTGTGTTAAACCTACACTATTCATTTAAAACACTTATTCAAATACTCCATAATGATTTGTAAGGTAAATGAGAATTATACTAAGAATAACCCCTAATAATATCAATTCAGGTCTGTAGTAAGGCCAGTTGTTGGGTTTCTATGTTTTACTTGAGTCCAGACAGATGCACCTAGTCAGAGTTATAAACTCTATGTACATCTTTTCCAAAACCATGTCCACATATAGTATCTAGACAAGGATTAATTTTTTGGAATAACCATATAATATCAAATTTATCAAAATTCTAATATGTTCATCTATACATGTCCGGAAATTCTACCTCAGTGATATGTTCGTTAAAATTTGTTTTCAAAAATCTAGTTTTCATGGTTATTTCCATACATTATTGTTTACCAAAAATAGTTCTCCGATCCGAGTAAGCAAGGAGCCATTTTATACAACCATTACATTGGATTGATAATAAAGAGTCAAATCTGAATGTACTTAAACATTCTCTAGTTTGGTTAAATGAGAAACGTACCATGGTATTATATGCTAAATAAATACACCAATGTCAATATAATTTGTTTCCTTTCCTGGATAACTTCATTCTATCAATGATATCCTTTAATATCATTCATAGTACACTTAAAGGAATCATAGTGAATTGAATAAATATGAGAGAGCTAAAATTCTCTGTAAGGGTCATGTATAGTGGTTGAAATAATGATTCAATGAGAATACTCTTTATGTAAGTCTAGTAAATGAATACACATGCAATATAGACTATAAAATAAATAAATAAAAATATGGAAAGGTAATAAAAAATGCATTTCGAATAACTAGATAAGAAGTAATCAATATGGAAATAGAAATAAAAAAACACATTCCGTTTAGTCAATAAACTGAAAATTAAATGCATCGATGGACATATTGATAAAAAATATAACGGATAAATAATAAATTCATAAAAAAGAAGAAAATTATTAATTATCATACTCCATGTCTCCCTGGAACATGTTTCATTTATCGTAAATAAGGATTAAAACATACTGGGTAAAAAAATAGTATATTATAGATAACTTATTTCAATAGACGAGACAATTAATCCATCATGCGGCTTGCATTAACCAGTCTCAAACCCATGTATTGCATTTCAAAAGAAATTGAATAAAACATTTCCCTTACAAATTATATATATTGAGTAAAGGATACAAATTTATCAGTATTTCCACAGTAAATGAAATAAGATTCAACATAATCACCATATGCAAAAATGATACATTGTATAGGTAATGAACATATCCATGATAAATGATATGCACAATTAAAAGAAATATAATGTTTAATGATCCTTGGAAATTGAATATTCAATGTGGACTAAATGCGATCAAGGTAGTTAATTTCAGTCCTATCCATGGATAAATTAATCAAAAACTATTAAAATGAAGAATAATGTTGGTATCAATATAACTTATACCACATTCATTAAAAATAATAGGTCATTATAATTAATGAATAGAAATAAGATAAAATATTTTTTAAAAATATTTTTTGGAAAATATCATTATAAGTTTGAAAAATATTCTATAAATAACATCCATTAAAAATAACATTTGAAAAAAATATTTCAATGGAATTGTTTTAATTTTCAAATGATTATTCAACGATAATATAGTGGAAACATCTATACATGCCATACAAAATAAAAATAACATTCCTTTTTCATGGTAAAAGGATTGAAATATTTCTTGTTTTGAAGGAGAGAAAAATATTATTTTGAAGATTTTGAATAATTAGAAAAGGGAAAATATTTCCTTAATAAATCATTTTGGGATTTTTAAAACATTTATGTATACCTTTTTAGAAAATAGGTTTTTAGAGGAAAAATGTTTCTCCGACTAATGTTTAAAATGATGTTGGGTTTTCATAAAAAAATATTATAATAAATTATGACTACTAAAGTGGGTAAAATGGTATTAAAACTTAAATATGGCTATGAATAACTAATGTATAATAAAATTTAAGGACTTAATACAAAATGATACAATAATTTCCCCTTATGGAAATACTTTTATAAACATTCCCGAACAAAATGTTATTGTAAATTAAACCCTTGAAATGACCATTATGATTATGTGAAATTCAATAAATGAATATATTATGTTCGTCAAATTTAAATAAACAGAAAATAAAAGAAAATTAATCAATAGTGTAATGCCCCTACCCCAGCTACCTGAAGTCGGTGCATTACTTCATAACATTGGCATGATCAGAAAAGATCATGTCTCAAAAGACTGATTAGTTTCGTAGCCTTGGAAACACTAGATACATTCGTAAACGTTACATTACATCATAAAGTGAAAAAATACAATAAAAAAAATCTCCATAGACCACACTCATATCATCTTCTGACTATCCCTACAGGTCATTCATAAAATACTTCTTTACATCCTGGAAAATATTAAAACATGGAAAGGGGTGAGCTCAAATGCTCAGTAAGGATAACAATATTGCGGAAAATTTCATAAATAAACATTAACATTTAAGGCAATGTATAACTAAAACAAAAGCCTTTTAAACATGAACTTCAACATAATATGGAAAAAGTAAAATGAGATAATGCCATTTACTTATTCACATGGATATTCTATTGGTCGAATAATCACATGTAATATCAATAACCACTTTCATAATGATGGAATGCATAATGCCAGACTATCATAACCACGTAGCCAATGCCTCATGCCAAGCCCACAAATTAGATTTTGTCAAGGCCTCGTGCCAAGACACTAGTTTGTCTCATGAGACCTGCCGATGCATCGAGGAGCTATAGCGGGCTCCACCCGTCACTTATTAAGTCAAATGCATTCCTCATATGAATAGGTTTAAACATATCATAAACCATAACATAATCGTATCACATAAAACATGCATAAAGGAAACATAAAATTTACACATTTCAATCACAAGATATCAATACAACACATTGATATAATAAAAATGCTTTCAAAACCATTTTCAATACCAAAATAAAAGAAAGTTAAAACTTTGTATTTATTTTTCATTAAAAAAATGATGGCTTGTAGAGGAAGCCGAAACTCAAATAATGGTCATGGCGGCAGAGAAGTCGTTGTCGCCGCATAAGTACGGAAAGAAAAACCTTCCCTTTTTGTCGTTTAGTAAAACGCTTCGTATAAAAAAGATTCCTTTTGAATAAACATAAAAGTCAAAGGGGTTTATACACCGTATAAAAGAAAGTTGTGTATAAAGCCAAATATGCCTCAATGAAAGGAGATTGAGACGAAGTCCTTAAAAAGATCATTTTTAATATAAAATAGATCTATTTTGTGTATTCACTATAGGTACACATAAAGAAAGTAAAAATACAAAATAGGACATAATAATATCATGACATAATTTGAAAGTAGGAGATTAACCCAAAGAATAGAAATTGGGTTAAGAAGTTCCCTTACCTTGCGTCTTGTCCTGACTCGACTGTTCTTTAACCTCCTGAATAATAAACTAGAGTTAATTTATATTTACTTAAGAACCTTTTTCATGTTCATTATTCCATTTATATCACTTATTACCATGTTATGACCATTATTTAATTATTTAAGTTAATAACTGTCGTTTTGTCGATCTTTGGTACTTGAGTCAAAAATAAACTTCTTATAATTACAAGTTGTTCATGTGGTGAAATATCCATTATATCCAGAATTATATTCATGATTTAGATATCATATATATCATATATATACAGTATATACACTCCTTCATAATTCCATGTATCATTTAGAGGTAAGAAATGAAATGCACCGTTCATGGAGACGGTAAGCCGTACGTATGCATGAACGCTACTTTCATTTCTATTTCGTATTTAATGGAATGAAATCATAATGATATAAATTTATAATATAATTACAGTATAATATAGTGTATAATATCATTTACTCCATCCTTTATACATCCCACATATGGCATTAACGATTCAAATCACTTTGAGGGGGCGGTAGTCCGCACTTCTTAAAATTAAATTATCACGTTTTACCCATAATGGAAATCATAAAGTATGCCATAAATGAGAAATACAGAATCATAAGTAAAACATAAACTTATTATATATCATATATAAAAATAGTGACATCTTAATGGCCACCTTTGATGGTGTTATATTAGTGTTGTACAATCATCGTTTCGTGAGGCAGAAATTCGCCATCCACAGAAACCGTATGTTCATTAACCATTAGATGTAGGTGTGTGTAAGTTTAGCTTGAATCCTTCTTATAACAACATCCTAGTATATTGAGGATACTGGTGTTGTTACAAAATAAATTAATAAAAAGAGTTTAGGGGGTTGGATAAGAAAAATGAAACAAAACAACATTAGAGAAGACATTAACTCAAAATCAGGTAACTCTTTTTGATTTGAGCCAAAGGCATCCTTGGGAAGAGTTCTGCACAAAGTGAGGCTTCTAGGAGTAAGAGAGGGAAGTTGGTAGAGTATTTGGGCAGAGGTTGGCCGAGCCAAATGGGTTGAAAGTGTAAATGAGGTGGGAGAGGTGGGGGCCTTTTATAAGTGGAGAGGAGGGGCACTTTTGGAAAGTAGTGAAATGTTATTCTATTATACAATGATTTTCGGATTCTAAAGGTCCCAAAATTGTATAATTTAAGGCTAAGGTGATAAGGGTTCTAAATCTCCTCATCCAATAGGCTTTGGACAAGTGTATGCCTTGGATTGTACATTATCTTCTCATTTTATTTAAATCGTTAAATAATGAGGTCATCACTGCATCATAATGATGTCATAAATAATTTAATTTATTTAATATCTAAAAATTATAAAAAAAAATACTATGATGTAGGAAATATTTTTAGATTTATAATGAATATTTATAGTCAAAATTTGGACTTGTGTAACCCCACTTAAAACTGTTTCAGTAAAACAACTCATGTGTGTGTCAATTTAATTTTAACATTAAATAAATATATATTAATGTCATTTTCCAACCAAAGTGGCTCCATGGGGTCCCCAAGTTAACCCATGGGTTGTCTTGGTCGGCCATGACTCATCCAATAGGAGTAGTACAAGTGTCAAGCTCATCTCATATTACTAAAACATTATTTTTACCTTAAACTACACTAATTACCTCTAATCGTGATTAAGAACTTAAAAGTTACTATTCACCAAAAAATTAATTTAATCTCATTGAACCACATTTTACTTCTTAATGACAACCATGTATGTCGGATTTTTGAAAATCAAATCACAGAATTGGTAATATTTCATTTTAACGAAAAATCAGTTTTTAACAACCACTTAGTGGTTTCACTATTCATCAAAAATTGATGTTTTTCAGAATAAGGCCAAAATTTTACCCGAAGCTATAATTGATATTCTGAATTCAAAAATGATGTCTATTTTACAAAATTCCAAACATATAAGTTGCATTAATTAATTTTATAATTAATTCCCGCTGTTACAACAAATAGCGTGTTTTTAAGAAACAATTTATATCAAAAGATTGGCAATTGTTTATGTCCAATTTCAAGGTTAAATTATTTCTAATGACCACCATTGGATAAAACGGTAAAAATATATTCTAATTATACTTTAAAACCACTAAATAGTATAATTTATCACTATAAATTATTTTGATTAAAAAAGTTGTTTTTAAGTAATTTTCACTATTCATAAAAAATTAGAAGTTCTCAGAAAAATACCAAAAATTCAACATAGGCTAATTTCGATATTACGAATACAAAAATGAAGTCTATTTTGAAATATAAAATTTCTATAATTTTAAAAAGTGGTTATTACTATTCATAACCGCTACATTGATTAGTCGCGGTGTTTTAGAACTCGAAGTTGCGTACAATGCAAGCTATTGCATTATTGAATGAGAAGCGTATCATGGATGCTCGGGGTGTTACATTCTCCCCTCCTTCAATAAATTGCATCCTCGCAATTTGAAATATTTCTTTGAAAATAAAAGGTTGAAAATAGAAAATACCATTGTGGAAAACCGATATCGGAAATAAGGTTAATAAAAATATAATATTAAAAGATAGAAAGATAAGTACAAAGGTCACCCGAGATAGCCCATACTAGGATTCTATGAAAATATGGATATAGAGGAGAAACAAACCATCAAGTTCTGATGGAGAGTTATAGAAAACAGGATTAGGAGAAAGTTTAACTACAAGAAAATCACAAACTTGTGATTGGTTAAACGATCATTGGTTCCCTAGTAGGAAAAGTTAATCGACAACATTTTTGTTTTAAGTTACCTTTTATAAAGTTGAGGAATTTATTTAGGAGATTTACTAAGAATGTAAGGGAATATACATACTTGTTATGTAGACTTTCAATCTTTAATAAATTTTTACCACAAACCCATCTTTCACTCTAAAAGGTAATACAACTCAAAAATATTCTATTTATCCTAATTGTATAAGGTTCCAAATATTAACACATACCATTTAGAATAGTAAAACTATTTTGTAATAACCAGGGACTTCCTGTAGGCTAGTGGTAGGTAATAAAGTCCTGTCGCACTATGATTGTGGGTTCGATTCCTGCAGCTTTGTCCGACGCGACGGGTTATGCCCCACCCTGCAGGTTTTCCTTTTCTTAAAACTATAGTATCATAATATTACAAAAATAATCTTTATAAATTTTTTTAACCTTAAAAAATACTATCCAATGATCAACTTAATCCACTCCAACCTTTATAGTTATCAAAAATACTTCTGTCCAACTCACAGTCCAAATTTTATAAGGAAGGTGAGCATAATGAAGATTCTTTTTTTCCACATAACAACATGTGAACACCTTCATCATGTATTATTTTTAAACATACTGAATTACCATGATCCCTTATTCCTTATAGAATACTAGATATACTCCTTCTATCCAAAAATGTATACAAATCATCAATCAGTTTCGAGGAAGTTAAGAATATCCAATATAATTTATCCAAATCAATCACGTCTTATTCCAAATTAAATATCTTGGTATCAGAACCATATTATGGTTTATCTTTTTCTCAACCATATATTTTCCAAAAATTTAACCTACTGTGTAGTTACTTTTCTTGGTTCCACACAATCTCAAGTCCTTGATGAAATAGTACTGCAGTACAATCCTTATATACTCCATAATCATTATAACCAGTACATCATTGACACAACGCTCAAATGACAAAATTATTTAATAACATCATGAGAACACTAGTCATTCCTCCTCATCTGTGGTAGTATCATAACTTGATTATTATCCAACAACATCATTTGGGGCATACTCTGATGATTTGGACATTGTTTTGCGTAGTGTCCCCAATCCTTGCAGAAGAAGCATTGTACATTTGAAACCATTTTCTTACCCTTGCAGTCACACACTTTGTGTCCTTTTTATCTACACTTATAACAAACTTCCGTTCCCTTTAGGCAAGTTCCATGATTTTTCTTCCCACAATTACCACATATTGGAAAATTCTTCATTCCCCTCATCCCTCTATCCATCATTCTCTCTTCCATCCCTTTCGTCTCTTGCTTCGCTCCAAAGCCATAGGACTCAGAGAATTCTTTACTTATCTTATTAACACATGATATTATTTCTTCATATGTTGATAACACATGGGAGACTATTTCCCTTCGAAATGTTGGCTTAATACCATGAAAGATACGATACTTCTTACTCTTTGGATCATATGTATTGCTGGAGTTCACATTCCTTCTACTGGGCGCCATTTCTATACAATGGCATAAACTATATTAGTTTATGAATCAAAATACATAATTCCATAATTATAAAATAATTAACATAAATTGAACTATTTATGGATATAATCCATAATCATAAAAAGGTTTTCTTTGAGGAAGTATATACTCATATCCGTTCATAGTGGTTTGTAAAGAAAACGAGAGTTATCCTAAGAATATCCCCCGGGAGTGTCGTAACCAAGAGTGCAGCAAGGCCCGTTGTCGTGCACCAGTTCCCGTTTGAGTCTAGCTCAAAGCGGTATTTTTGGGTTTTACACCTAGGTACATCTGTGCCAGAGCCGCCTCTACCTGCTCGTATCCAGACATGGATGTATTGCTCGGAAAACTCACAACATCTCTACAATACCAAAATTCTAGGAAGTTATTCTATACTAATCCTCAAAGTCTATCTTTGGGCTATGTGCTCTAATCAGAGTTTATCTAAATCTAGATTCCAAGGTTAGTAATAAACTGCCTCTGATACCAACTGTAACGCCCCGACCCCAGCTACCTGAAGTCGGTGCATTACTTCATAACATTGGCATTATCACAAAAGATCAAGTCTCGAAAGACCGATTAGTTTAGTAGCCTTGGAAACACTAGATACATTCGTAAACGTTACATTACATCACAAAGTGAAAAACTAAAATAAAAAAAGTCCCCATAGTCCACACTCATATCATCTTCTGACTATCCCTACAGGTCATTCATAAAATACTTCTTTACATCCTGGAAAATATTAAAACATGGAAAGGGGTGAGCTCAAATGCTCAGTAAGGATAACAATATTGCAGAAGCTTTCATAAATAAACATTAACATTTAAGGCAATGTATAACTAAAACAAAAGCCTTTTAAACATGAACTTCAACATAATATGGAAAAAGTAAAATGAGATAATACCATTTACTTATTCACATGAATATTCTACTGGTCGAATAATCACATGCAATATCAATAACCACTTTCATAATGATGGAATGCATAATGCCAGACTATCATAACCACGTAGCCAAGGCCTCATGCCAAGACCACAAATTAGATTTTGTCTAGGCCTCGTGCCAAGACACTAGTTTGTCTCATGAGACCTGCAGATGCATCGAGGAGCGTTAGCAGGCTCCACCCGTCACTTATTAAGTCCAATGCATTGCTCATATGAATAGGTTTAAACATATCATAAACCATAACATAATCGTATCACATAAAACATGCATAAAGGAAACATAACATTTCCACATTTCAATCACAAGATATCAATACAACACATTGATATAATAAAAATGCTTTCAAAACCATTTTCAATACCAAAATAAATGAAAGTTAAAACTTTGTATTTATTTTTCATTAAAAAAATGATGGCTTGTAGAGGAAGCCAAAACTCAAATAATGGTCACGGTGGCGGAGAAGTCATTGTCGCCGCATAAGTACGGAAAGAAAAACATTCCCTTTTTGTCGTTTAGTAAAACGCTTCGTATAAAAAATATTCCTTTTGAATAAACATAAAAGTCAAAGGGGTTTATACACCGTATAAAAGAAAGTTGTGTATGAAGCCAAATATGCCTCAATGAAAGGAGATTGAGACGAAGTCCTTAAAAAGATAATTTTTAAAATAAAATAGATCTATTATGTGTATTCACTATAGGTACACATAAAGAAAGTAAAAATACAAAATAGGACATAATAATATCATAACATAATTTGAAAGTAGGAGATTAACCCAAAGAATAGAAATTGGGTTAAGAAGTTCCCTTACCTTGCGTCTTGTCCTGACTCGACCGTTATTTAACCTCGTGAATAATAAACTAGAGTTAATTTATATTTACATAAGAACCTTTTTCATGTTCATTATTCCATTTATATCACTTATTACCATGTTATGAACATTATTTAATTATTTAAGTTAATAACGGTCGTTTTGTCGATCTTTGGTACTTGAGTCAAAAATAAACTTCTTATAATTACAAGTTGTTCATGTGGTGAAATATCCATTATATCCAGAATTATATTCATGATTTATATATCATATATATCATATATATACAGTATATACACTCCTTCATAATGTCACATAACATTTAGAGGTAAGAAATGAAATGCACCGTTCATGGAGACGGTAAGCCGTACGTACGCATGAACGCAACTTTCATTTCTATTTCGTATTTAATGGAATTAAATCATAATGATATAAATTTATAATATAATTAAAGTATAATATAGTTTATAATACCATTTAATCCATCCTTTATACATCCCTCATATGGCATCAACGATTCAAATCACTTTGAGGGGGCGGTAGTCCGCACTTCCTAAAATGAAATTATCGCGTTTTACCCATAATGGAAATCTTAAAGTATGCCATAAATGAGAAATACAGAATCATAAGTAAAACATAAACATATTATATATCATATATAAAAATAGTGACATCTTAATGGCCACCTTTGAAGGTGTTATATGAGTGTTGAACAATCATCGTTTCGTGAGGCAGAAATTCGCCATCCACAGAAACCGTATGTTCTTTAACCATTAGATGTAGGTGTGTGTAAGTGTAGCTCTAATCCTTCTTATAAAAACATCCTATTATATTGAGGATACTGGTTTTGTTACAAAATAAATGAATAAAAAGATTTTAGGTGGTTGGAGAAGAAAAATGAAACAAAACAACATTAGAGAAGACATTACCTCAAAATCGGGTAACTCTTTTTGATTTGAGCCAAAGGCTTCCTTGGGAAGAGTTCTGCCCAAAGTGAGGCTTCTAGGAGTAAGATAGGGAAGTTGTGAGAGTATTTGGGCAGAGTTTGGCCGAGCTAAATGGCTTGAAAGTGTAAATGAGGTGGGAGAGGTGGGGGCCTTTTATAAGTGGAGAGGAGGGGCACTTTTGGAAAGTAGTGAAATTTTATTCTATTATAAAATGATTTTCGGATTCTAAAGGTCCCACACTTGTATAAATTGCGTCTATGGTGATAAGGGTTCTAAATCCCCTCATCCAATAGGCTTTGGACAAGTGTATGCCTTGGATTTTACATTATCTTCTCATTTTATTTAAATCGTTAAATAATGAGGTCATCACTGCATCATAATGATGTCATATATAATTTAATTTATTTAATGTCTAAAAATTATAAAAAAAATACTATGATGTATGAAATCTTTTTATCTTTCTAATGAATATTTATAGTCAAAATTTGGACTTGTGTATCCCCACTTAAAAACTGTTTCAGTAAAACAACTCATGTGTGTGTCAATTTAATTTTAACATTAAATAAATATATATTAATGTCATTTTCCAACCAAAGTGGCTCCATGGGGTCCCCAATTTTACCCATGGGTTGTCTTGGTCGGCCATGACTCATCCAATAGGAGTAGTACAAGTTTCAAGCTCATCTCATATTACTAAAACATTATTTTTACCTTAAACTACACTAATTATCTCTAATCGTGATTAAGAACTTAAAAGTTACTATTAACCAAAAAATTATTTTAATATCATTGAACCAAATTTTACTTCTTAATGACAACCATGTATGTCGGATTTTTGAAAATCAAATCACAGAAGTGGTAATATTTCATTTTAACAAAAAATCAGTTTTTAACAACCACTTAGTGGTTTCACTATTTATCAAAAATTGATGTTTTTCAGAATAAGGCCAAAATTTCACAATAAGCTATAATTGATATTCCGAATTCAAAAATGATGTCTATTTTACAAAATTCCAAACATATAAGTTGCATTAATTAATTTTATAATTAATTCCCGTTGTTACAACAAATAGCGTGTTTTTAAGAAACAATTTATATCAAAAGATTGGCAATTGTTTATGTCAAATTTCAATGTTAAATTAATTCTAATGACCACCATTGGATAAAATGGTAAAAATATATTCTAATTATACTTTAAAACCACTAAATAGTATAATTTATCACTATAAATTATTTTTATTAAAAAAGTTGTTTTTAAGTAATTTTCACTATTCATAAAAAATTAGAAGGTCTCAGAAAAATACCAAAAATTCAACATAGGCTAATTTCGATATTACGAATACAAAAATGAAGTCCATTTTGTAATATAAAATATCTATAATTTGAAAAAGTGGTTATTACTATTCATAACGGCTACTTTGATTAGTCGCGGTGCTTTAGAACTCGAAGTTGCGTACAATGCAAGCTATTGCATTATTGAATGAGAAGCGTATCATGGAAGCTCGGGGTGTTACCAATATATTTTAAAGAGTTATTAAACATGTAATCCTATAATATAAATAACTACAATGAAGTAATATTACAAAATAAAAAGGAATCTGGTTATGAAGTTCTCGTCCACTTAATAACATATATTTCAAATCCCATTAGAAAGAATAATTCAAATTGTGACTCAAAATAATAGGAAGAAAAAAAAAATAAGTATATAATATATCACAATGGGTTTTCAAAACACCACACAAAAAATTTAAGTGGTGAATATGGCATGTATCTCACATATGTAAAAAAAAGTGAGATGAGAATCCCTTAATTTGTGATTCCATTCCAGGTTAAGGCCCTTTAAACATAAATATAATGGTTTAAAATATTATAATTACATATTAAAAAATCATATTTTTATTTATGATGTTACATCCCATTGATTTAATGAATGATACTATTTAAAACCATTTCATGGTATCCCTTTTTTATAGTATGGGTAGGGTCGAGAGGGAATTGGGAGGATACGTGTGATAATGATATTTGAGAATTATCAGATTCTCAGAAGAAACATACTTTCAATAAATTCATATTTGGATTCAAAATCCTTTTAATATGTTTATATGACATGTAAATTCAGAAAAATAAATCAGATTTTATCATATTCTATGAGGATTTCAACACTTTTTCAAATTTTTCAATTACATGATGTGTAATCAGATTACACATCTTTTAATGTCCCAATATTTTTTAATAAGAATCTTGGATTATATTTTTATCTTATATATTTTTCAATTCATTCATCAAAATATTTATTCACAGATGATATTGGATGCTTCAGACCCTTTAGGTGTTGATTAGATCAGCAATTGATCATTGTTGTGGTAGTGGTGTGACTCGCCAGGTAAGTGTTCTTCTTGTCTCTTCGTATCTTTATAATATCTTCTCTAGAGATTGATTTATCATATATGGATGGATTCATATATATTATGTTTTATTAACTCTTATTTCATGATTTAATTAAATTAATTTCTTTCAATTGGATTGTTGAAACTACATTTTCATTGAATTGCGGGGTTTGAATATAAAATCAAATTTCATCTGTTACATTTTGAAAACCCCACCAATTCCATTGAAATGGGATATGATTGAAAAATTCCTAGAAATTTTATCAATTTAAATTATGTAACTAATTTATTGAAAATGATTTCTAATTTTTATTTAAGATATTTTCTGGATGTTTTTTTGACATAAACCCAGTGTTTTTACATTGGAAAATTTCATGTTCTTATTTAAAAAATGTGTTTTGGTTTTTAAATTGAAAATTAGAACTTTTGAATTGGTTGAATAGGATGAATTTTATTTTTCAGTTGTTTTAAATGAAATTATCCATTAGTTTTGTAATGGACAACATACAAGAATATGTAGTTAGTGACTTATTGGGATATCACTCTTTTTACTATTTACAACTACAAAAACCAAGTGTAGCAGGTCACATCCCAAATTGGATAGTGACGAGTCACCATTTTCTATTGTTTGAGGGATTTCTATATACACATATTTTCATGATCACCTTCGAGTGGGTGTGGATCTTATAACTGAGAACTATCATTACTTTTGGTAGATGACCATGTTTCTCGCTCATTAATATATGATGTATAAATGTGTGATAATGATTGTAAAATATTTTACATGCCTAATGAATTTAAATACATTTTTTAATTTAAAAAAATATCAATATATTTTTTAATGTATTTTCATCAATCGAAATGTAATGAATGAATTTTTTATAATTATACATTTAAATTCATACCAATTCATATATATTTGATTTCATTAATTGTTTAATAAAATGGTGTTATCTTATTGTGGAATCCTTGGTGAGACCCTATTTGGATTTTATCTCACACCCTACATGTGCCTTTGGGTGTTTTAATATTATCTTCATCCATACCAGTGTAGGAGTATGGATACACTATAACATTGTTGTTGATTATACATGGTGATTGGTTTGTTTCATTTATTGGTTTATGGGACATTTTTCCTAATTTATAGTACATTAATCTAGTTCATTATATGTTCATACATATTTAAAATTTTGGATATTTCACCCCGTGGAGTTTTCTTTTTCTTGAATACTATTTTTTTATCCTTTTCTCTAATTATTTTCATGAAAATAATTCCCACTATAATTTTGTATAATTTCAAGTTCTAGTCACCAAACCATGGAGACCAATAGTGGCTTTTGATCCATGTAAGGACCCTCTCACCTATTGGGTTTCTAGTTTACCTGGGATGGCTTTTGTTAAAGTTTTATAATTTATCTAGGATGAGCTTCTTGGTGGGACACAAGTGGTAGTTATGACTTAGTTCATGGATATATCTCACCATAATGTACATTATGTCTTTAGGGGTGGTCTGTGAAATATGTCTTGCTAATTTGTTCTAGACATTTCCCTACATTGTATTTAGAAAGATTGAAACCCAAATAGTATAATCTAGCTGTTGGGATTCATTTTTACTATTTCACTATTTGAGTGTTAATATGATGTATTCAGTTTTTTCTATTAATGGTGTGTATCATCAAGAATATGAGAAGACATGTGAATTGAATCCAAGAGGATGCTACTGATTATCCTTAGAGATAAAATTATCATGTAGACCTGAGACTGGTTGAAGGGATCATATGTGATATCCATGATCTATGAAAATATCACCACTAATCCAAATTCATTCTCTCACTATAGAACCTTAGAGGGATTCATTACATGATCATTATCATAAATTAATTTTCCAGAATCCACCAACATTCAAAGGATTAATTTATCCTGATGAGGCTGAGGAATGGGTGAGTAGGGTTGGGAAAATGTTTGGGTTCATAGATAAACCTAATGAAATCAATTTAATGTGTTACACCATCATTCTATATGGACCAATAAGGAGTTGGTGGCATATGCATGTAATGTAAAAGAATAAATTGGGCTCTGAATGGAAATACATGTATGGAGTTTTAATTAACAATTTATTTCTATTGTTAAAGATATTAACAAACATTTTATAGTTCATAAAAACTGACTATGCTGAATGAACAATTTCATGTTATGAAAACCATTTGGCTGACATAGTACATTTTTCACATGAGGTAGTATCAAATGAGAAGATGAAGACTCGATGGTTTGAGTTACAAATTCATGAAGATTATTGTGTTTAGGTATTCTTGATTATGCTTCCATTTTATGTTGGTGTTCTGGATATACATTTAATGGTTGAAATGGACATGGATGTAAAATCATGGTGGGTGGGAGTTTCTTATCCTCTTAATGGATGTTTATTTTCTTCAATGGGGAAGATAAGTCATGGTGATTCTAATAAGGGTCTCGACGAAAAGGTTTTTCTAAGCATCGTATAGTTTCAGGTAGTAGCCCTTTGGTTTTCTCTAGTATTGAAATCTTGGACACTCAAAGAGGGGTTTCACTATAAAACTTAAGATATGTGACTCTTATGGATTATTATGTCACATGTAGAAGTTTTTCTATATCTCCACTACTCCTTATAATGGCACATGATCATAAGATCTTACATGAACTATTGGTAAATTTGATGCTTCTTATAAAAAGTGGCTCCATCCACAAGCATCTGGAATGAATATTTTCTATGTAGTGGAAGAGTACCCTACAGAAGAGAACAAATATTCAACCATTGAGAGATGGACCAACATAATTTCTTCATCATAAATGACTTATTTATATGATACTAATGCATCTCATTCATTTTTTTCAACCCATAATGTAAATTGGCTAAATCATCACATTGAGATTTTGCCTTATGTGAAGGATATTATTACACCCCTTGGATGAAACTGAGGGAAAGGCCTCCATTTTTATTCTTACTCATTCTCCTTATAATATTTTAATCTAGCTTTCCATTTTCCAGTACTTAAAATGAATCAACATGATGTCATATATGGGATAGATCGGATCGATTCCAATGAGGAATTGATTGATTACTATCTTCAACGAGTAACATTTTCTATAACCAATGTTGTATATTATATCATTTATATAGAATGGAGCCCAATTTTGAGTAGATCATCATCTTATTATATAGATTTTGGGAAAGTGATATATATGTTCTATTTTGATCTATAGAGAGACCCTATGAGTATTGATATTCATCCATTTGTATTCGAGTTTCCAACAGTGTTTCCTTCTTACTTCTCTTGTTTTCCATTGGTAAGGAAGGGAGAGTATTCAATCACGATATAACATGATTCTCAACTTGTCATGATTTCTTATTAACACACAGAACTAGATAAAATGATGGATTTGAAGGTTATGTTGTATGATTTTAATTTGAATGATTAATATGCTTGATCATGTCACCTTGGGTAGTGATAGTTTTATTTTCTAAGATGACTTCTTCTTCATTTCACCTCTGTGTGAACTACGAAAATCTCAATTGATTAATGGAAATGAACATGTATGTTTTTTCATTTACTAAGTATCTATTTAATAAGTTTAAAGGGTTAAAATGGATCTCCAATATTGAACATCTATTTGGTTACCCTTAGATGAGAATAAAATCATCAGATATTAAGAAAAATACCTTTCAGAATAAATATGTCCATTATCGGTACACTGCCATACCATTTTATCTGACCAATGTTCCAATCATTTTTATGTCATTAATGAACAGTTTTTTACTAGTGTAACATTGTCACGACCCGCCCTCGGGGTCCGTGTCGTGACTACCCCAAGCCCGCATTCCATAGGCCAGGGGCTGGCGACTAGCACCAAGGCATAAATCCCGGTAAAAAGGGAAGGAATTGCCTTTGTAAAGTAAACAAACACCACAGTGTAAGCAAGCGGAAGGTAAACACTATGTAAAAACAGAGTACAACTGAAAGTGTGGAAAAGTAAATGGGCCAGTATACAAACCCAAACTAAAAGTAAAGTACAACTCGAAAGGGAAAACAGAAACTGTAAGTAAAAACTTCTACACCGAGCTGTCCACTGGAGATCCCACCTGAAGGGTGGGTATAGATAGCTCTACCGCTCCTCGGGTCCCGCCGTTTGCTCCGAACACGTCCCACCCAGTGGTCCACCTCCAGTTACAGTCCTGCTCTGCAAGCCTCAGCCAAGATCAACGCTGTCCATTGTCTGCAACCAACACAACGTAGTGCGGGCATAGCCCGTGCAGGGGTGAGTATAAGCTACTCAGTAGGGACCCCGAGACCCCTGAAGGTCTCCCAAAATCCACAAAGGATAAACCATAAAGGGAGATACAAACACGAAGTAACAACCGACACTGTTTAGGTATATGCCCATACATATACCTAAGTTAGCAATTCCAATACGCTCCAACCTCCGAGCCCAAGTACATATCAGTCCGCACAAGAAAGTAAACGTATTCCACACAGGAAAGCAAACGAAATCCACACAGGATAGCACAACACAATCCACACAGGAAAGTAACAGGATTCAGCTCACACAGGTATACTTATTCGAAGGATGATATATATGATCTCTGATCCATCTAAGTCGTCGGACCCACGAAGGATCGATAGGTAACTAACCCCCGCAAAAGACCCACACAGGATCGGGCCCACTTAGGACCTGTAGGCGCTGGTTCACACAGAAGCGCTGAGCGCAAGGACCCACACAGGATCGGACCCACACAGGATCGGTCCCACACAGGACCTGTAGCACTGATCCACGTAGGATCGCTGAGTGCAGTAGTTGTCGTCGAATCCACACAGGATCTCTGTACTGTCGTCGTCGCAGTCACAGTAGCAGTAGCAGTAGCAGTAGTAAAACACAGTCGCAGCCAGCACTAGGGTTCCCGCACACAGCAAACTCGTTCAGGAGGGTCCGCTCCACGATCCGAGAGGCTGATACATCAACTATCACAAAGTCTAGAGTTGATGTATCCAAAAGTTCTGTAACGTCAACAGGAACTCAACGCAATAGATGGCGCGTCGATCGGACGCCCGGTCTGAGAGTTATGGGCTTTTTCGTCCCAGGGGCCCGGTTGGTTTTTAAGGCAAAACCAGCGCGACCATACACCACCTGCGTCCAAACCTCGGGCGGAGTATGCCAAAAGATCCTTCTCACTAAGAGGAACACAACAAAGCTGAAGGCACGTCAATCGGACGTCCGTAGCTCATGATATGAGCGTTTCCACTCCGAAGGCCTGGTTGGTTTCGTGAACGAACCAACCCGGCTGAACTCAATGTATTCCGAAACTTTATGTGCGATATACCGAATCGACCGTCTCGATCCAAGGATCGCATTTCCACTGACGGTTCTTCAATCGGAGGTTCGTGGCTCAAGATATGGCCAAAAGACCGAAGTCGTCTTGAAAACGGGGGGTCCGGGTCCGGGCCGACCCGGCCCGACCCCCCTGGGTCCGCCCGAACCAGGACGACCCGAACCGAGTCGACCCGACCCGGGTCCAACCCGGCCTGGCCGGCGACGGTCCAGCGCGGTGGCGCGGCCCGGCCGGCGGCGGTGCGGCCTGGCGCCGCAGTGGTGCAGCGTGCGGGGGGCATGGCCCCCGCTTCCCAGCTGACGGCGTGGCTAAAAGCCGCGCCTTTTGGAGAAACCGGCCCCCCCTCGTGGGGGCCTGCCGTTTGGAAAAACGGGGGGGGGGGGGGGGGGGGGCGGGCGCTGCCCCCCCTTTGTGAACCCCCCCCCCCCCCCCTCACGTGGGGCCTTCTTGTGGCCAGTCGGGGGAATTAATTCCCCCGGTACCTCCATTCTGGCCGGTCCTTCCTCAACGGGACCGGCAAGGCCGGTCCCCTCCCAGCTTCCGACACCGGCGGCCCGGCGAGCCGCCGGTCTTCTCGTTCCGCCTCGGCCCGGAACCGGCTGTGGTGTTCGTCGTCCGGCGTGGTTTGACGGCACCGCGCCCCTCCGCCGCAGCCCCGCTCCGGCCGCAGCGCCTTCGATTCCCTTCGACGCGGCGCGACGGCGTCGCATTCATGATAAACTTTCCGTGCTGCGGTGCAATTATAGCCTTGCGATTCCCGCGTGGTGCGACGGCACCACGCCATCTCGTTCATCCGCAAGGAAAATAATAATCATCACGAACAAAGGAGGGGGAATTCGGACGTGTTTGTGCGGTTCGACCCCCCTCTCGTTAGATGATAACTCTTAAATAATTATCCACAAGACTATCATGCTAGAACCAAGAACAAGAAATAAAATAACCAACAACAACCCCTACCTTGGTTCAAGATCGATGATCGTCAACGACCCGCAGAAGACAACGTCGCAGAGGTCGGGCGTCGCGGTAATCGTTCATCAAATCCGTTGACGAAGAGGTACGTCTGAAGAGGTACATCGTTGGAAAATCTTCGTAAGCTGACGAAGGAAGTCCGAGGAGAAAGCGGTGTTCCCTTTCGCTAACACGGAAGGCGTCGACGATCTTTGCAAGCAACCGGCTACGAAGAAGAGAGGAGCGGCGTTCTTCATCGTAGCTCGAAGGTTCTTCGCGTTCTTCGTCAAAGTTGAAGAAGAAGAAGAAGGAGCTCCCAAAATCCTCTCAAGAAGGCTAGAGAAATCTAACCAAATAAAATAAGCTAGAGTCTTATTTTATTCACACACTTAACAAATTGAATTTCAATGGTTTGAAATTCAAATAAAATAACTCCAAAATAAATAAAACAAGTTGTCATGTCATTTAAAGAGGGGTTAAAGGGAGTTTTGAGAGAAGATTTAAAGTTGGGGTTCGTGTGGGCCCCACCACACATAATCCTCCCAAGGGAGGTTATGTGGATGTGGGTCCCACCTTTAATTCCCTTTGGAAGAAGTTAACTAACAAAATAAAATAAAAAGGGGTTCCACATTTTTATTTAAATTCTTATAATTTCTCCCGAAACTAACTTTCGTCCTGCATAAAACGCAACCTCGGGAAAGGTCTCCTTAAGCGAATATCGGCGCTGCGAGTTCATCGGTGTCCTCAGATTTCAATTCCGAGCACCGGATCAAAAGTTAGAAAATCCCGCTCGTTCCTTCACTGAACGTACCCCAGCCAAACTTCGGAAAATGATTCCGGGCACTTCGGGCCTCGGAATCAGGTGTCGTCAGAAACAGTGCTCTTGTAAAAATCCAAAGAAAAATAAGAAAAAAATTTCCTTGAATTTTACGGGTCTTTACATTACTCCCACCTCAGGGCTTTACGTCCCCGTAAAGATACATCAAAAACTAGGGAAACAAATGAGGGTACTGAGCACGCATCTGAGCCTCCCGCTCCCATGTGCTCTCCTGGAGGTTCACGTGCTGCCATCTGATGCGCACAAGAGGAATCGATTGCCCACGTAGGACCCGCTCTTGTCGATCCTCTATCTCCACCGGGACCTCCGTAAAAGTCTCCCCATCGTCAACATCAAGCTCCCCATGGTCAATGATGTGCATCGGGTCGTGCACGTATCTCCTCAGCTAAGACACGTGGAAGACGTCGTGCACCCGGTGCAGCTGAGGTGGTAGAGCCAGGCGATAAGCCACCTCGCCAATCCTGCTAAGGACCTGGAAGGGTCCGATGAAGCGCGGAGATAACTTGCCGCCTCAGCCAAATCTCTAAATACCACGTCGAGGTGAGACCCGCAAGAAGACGTGGTCACCATCCTCGAACTCAAGTGGCCTCCGCCTCCTGTCAGCGGATGACTTCTGCCGGCTCTGAGCTGTCCTCATCCGCTCTTGGATGACCTGGACCTTCTCTGTCGTGGCCTGAACCATCTCTGGTCCCACAAGTGCTGACTCCCTAGGGTCTTTCCATCACAAATAAGATCTACAAGGTCGGCCGTACAACGCCTCGTACGGTGCCATCACGATGGTGGAGTGGTAGCTGTTGTTGTACGCAAACTCCACCAAGGGTAGGTGGTCCTCCCATCTACGACCAAAGTCGAGGACACATGCGCGGAGCATGTCCTCGAGAGTCTGAATGGTCCTCTCCGTCTGACCATCCGTCTGAGGGTGAAAGGCTGTGCTCAGACGTAGCTGCGTCCTGAACGCCTCCCACAACCCCTTCCAAAGCCGGGAAGTAAAGCGAGCATCTCGATCGGAGACGATAGATGATGGCACTCCATGGAGCCGCACAATCTCCAGAATGTAGAGACGTCCCAAGCTCTCCACTGAGCCCTGCTCTCTGATGGGTAAGAAGTGTGCCGACTTGGTGAGTCGGTCAACAATCACCCCGATGGAGTCGTGACCTCTGGAAGTGCGTGGAAGTCCAGTCACGAATTCCATAGATATCCCGTCCCACTTCCACTCCGGGACCTCCAAGGGCTATACCAAGCCTGCTGGTACCTGATGCTCTGCCTTCACCTGCTGGCAGGTGAGGCATCGAGAAACGAACTCTGCTACTGCCTTCTTCATGCCCGGCCACCAGTGCTGTCGTCGGAGGTCCTGGTACATCTTCGCCACTCCAGGATGTACCGCCAAAGGAGAAGTGTGAAACTCTCTCAGCACTTCCTCTCGCAAAGCGACTGGTACCATGGTACGTCCTCTGAAAAGGATGTCGTGCTCTGCTCCAAGGGAGAAACCATCAGGTGCCTGTCCCGAGGATATCTGTGCACGCCGTGTCTCACAGTCAGCGTCCTCACGCTGTGCCCCTCTGACCTGCTGCAGTAGTGGAGGGGTGACTGTGAGAGACTGAAGGAAGGATGCTCTATCTCTATCCACGAAGGATATCTGCAAAGAGGTTAGCTGCTCCGTTGCCTCCTCAAGTAGCTGAATGCCCGTCCTCCTGCTGAGGGCATCGGCTACCACTTTCCCCTTCCCAGGAGTATAGACTATCTCAAAGTCATAGTCCTAGAGGATCTCGAGCCATCGCCGCTGTCTCAGGTTCAGGTACTTCTGCGAGAAGATATACCTGAGACTCTGATGATCAGAAAAGACTGTAAAGTGTTCGCCCAACAGGTAATGTCGCCATGTCTTCAGAGCGAAGACCACTTCTGCTAACTCCAGGTCATGGGTAGCGTAGTTCTGCTCATGCGGCCTCAACTGACGTGATCCATAGGCGATCACTGCCCGTTCCTGCATCAGAACACATCTGAGTCCGGTCCCTGATGCATCGCAGTAGACTACGTACCCTAATCCCTCCTCAGGCAACCTCAAGATAGGTGTGCTACTCAACCTCTGTCTCAGCTCCTGGAAGCTCTGCTGACATTTGTCTGACCACACGAAGGGTTTCCCCTTCCTCCTTAACGTACGTCAAAGCTGCAATGATTTCTCCTTTTCCGAAAAGTGAAATCCCGTATCATCCCCTGGATGAACCACGTTCCTTGCCTAATACAGTCAATCCCGTCATGATTAGTTAATTCATGGCATGGATGACGTCGTAAGGCCTCTACGCTGCAACCAAGAGGTCCAACCGTTACTCTCGCCTCCAAGGGTTGAGTCACACTTTCGGCATCAGTGTGTGGTCACTGGGTTTCCTCCAGTAGGAATCTTGCAAGTGAGGGTCAAGTCAACAGTTTTTAACCGGCACCTCTTAGTAAAAACAAACAAAAGACAAGAAAACAAAAGTCACCAAGGCAAGTATCTTTTATTACTTCAACTTAAAGTATAAGGACACAAAGCAACACAATCTATGAAGCTATAGGCATTATGGGCAAAGGCCTCTATGCCTAGAGCTAGTCCCGCACTAGTCCACCCGCTTCCGGAGCTCCATGATCGTAAGCTTCAGCTGCCTGAAGCTGTGCTCTCCCCTGAGGTTGGGGTGGACCTCCTGGTGGTGGTGGTGGTAGAGCCTCAAAGCGTCGCCCACCACCTGCTGCTCGGATAGCTCCTCTGCCTCGTCCGCCTCCTCCCATGCGGACTGCCACGGTCGAACCTCTGCCTCTGCCTAGGTGGTTCCTCAACCGTCTGCTGCTCCTCTGCATGGCGGGTCGGGCAGTCACGAGCCATGTGGCCCTGCCCGCAACACGAGTAGCACTGTCCGCCTCTCGAAAGACTGGCTCCACGCTGTGTGCCCCGCACTGCTGAGCCAGTGTCCTAAGGTCGTCTGCCTGAAGGTCTGGTCTGTCTGGACCCCTGAGTCATCCGTCGACTGCCTGCTGCAGATGACTCTGCCACGTGCCGCCCTGCGGTGGGTCTCGGCACTGGTTTAGACTCAGCAAGGAAGCTCTCAATCAAAAGGGCCCGCTCCAGTACTCCTGTCTGAGTCGGTAAGCTTAGGGAGATCAGCGATGCCCTGATCTCGTGTCTCAAAAACGGGTCGAAGGTCCGGGCCCGGAAGAATGGGTCCCGTACCATGTCGGTTGAGTAGCGCGAGAGATCGGTAAATCTCGCCGAGTACTGAGCGACCGTCATGTTGCCCTACCGCAGCTGGAGAAGCTCCTGGATACGCACCACACGAATGGTGGCTGGGATGAACTCCGAGCGGAAGAGGCTCTCAAAGTCCGTCCAAAGAAGAGATGCCTCATCGTGCACCTGGAGCATCAAGCTCCACCATCGTCCTGCTGCTGCGTGTAGTAGGCTCGCAGCGAGGATCACCATGAGGTCTGCTGGTGTCCTCACTAGCCTAAACACACATACTACTGCCTCCAGCCAGTCGTCGGCTGCCTGGGGTTCCGTCTCCCCGCGAAACCTGGGTGGTCGCTGGCGCTGAAACTCATGCAGTGCGCTGATGCGACGTGCCTCATCAGCAGCTGGTGCTGGAAGTATCGGTGGCTCGACGGGTAGAGCTACCGCCGGTGCCACTGCTGACAAAGGTCCCTACACCGAGGCCTCGTCGCTCGGTGGGCTGTCGTCACACTCGACTCTCGGAACCCTAGCTGGCTACCGTCGTGGGGCCATCCTGAAAGGAAACAGGTGCGCCACAGTCAAACAGTATACCTGGTGAGCTGATATAAGTAATCACAAAGAAAACTTTAAAACACACACGCAATCAATGTTTTCATGCATTAAGTTGGAAATCAGAAGTCAGGGTCCTGGTGTACGGATACGTCGGCCACCGCACCAACACTGGACTCCCTGGACTGATAACCACACTCAATACGCTAAACATTATTGCTTCACATAGAAAAGATCAGAGTTCGCGGTAGAACCGAACTCCTCTGATACCAATTTGTCACGACCCGCCCTCGGGGTCCGTACCGTGACTACCCCAAGCCCGCTTTCCATAGGCCAGGGGTTGGGGACTAGCACCAAGGCGTAAATCCCAGTAAAAAGGGAAGGCATTGCCTTTGTAAAGTAAACAAACACCACAGAGTAAGCAAGTGGAAGGTAAACACTAAGTAAAATCAGAGTACAACTGAAAGTGCGGAAAAGTAAATGGGCCAGTATACAAACCCAAACTGAAAGTAAAGTACAACTCGAAAGGGAAAACAGCAACTGTAAGTAAAAGCCGCTACACCGAGCTGTCCACTGGAGATCCCACCTGAAGGGTGGGTATAGATAGCTCTACCGCTCCTCGGGTCCCGCGTCCGCTTCGAACACGTCCCGCCCAGTGGTCCACCTCCAGGTACCGTCCTGCTCTGCAAGCCTCAGCCAAGATCAACGTTGTCCGTCGTATGCAAAAAACACAACGTAGTGCGGGCATAGCCCGTGCAGGGGTGAGTATAAGCTACTCAGTAGGGACCCCGAGACCCCTGAAGGTCTCCCAAAATCCACAAAGGATAAACCACAAAGGAAGATACAAACACGAAGTAACAACCGACACTGCTTAGGTATATGCCCATACATATACCTAAGTTAGCAATTCCAATACGCTCCAACCTCCGAGCCCAAGTACATCTCAGTCCACACAGGAAAGTAAACGTATTACACACAGGAAAGAAAACGAAATCCACACAGGATAGCACAACACAATCCACACAGGAATGTAACAGGATTCAGCTCACACAGGTATACTTCTTCGAAGGATGATATAGATGATCTCTGATCCATCTAAGTCATCGGACCCACGAAGGATCGATAGGTAACTAACCCCCGCAAAAACCCACACAGGATCGGTCCCACACAGGACCTGAAGGCACTGGTTCACACAGGACTGCTGAGCGCAAGGACCCACACAGGATCGGACCCACACAGGATCGGGCCCACACAGGACCTGTAGCACTGATCCACGTAGGATCGCTGAGTGCAGTAGTCGTCGTCGGGTCCACACAGGATCTCTGTACTGTCGTCGTCGCAGTCACATTAGCAGTAGCAGTAGCAGTAGTAAAACACAGTCGCAGCCAGCAATAGGGTTCCCGCACACAGAAAGTTCGTTCAGGAGGGTCCGCTCCACGAGCCGAGAGGCTGATACGTCAACTATCACAAAGTCCAGAGTTGATGTATCCAAAAGTTCCGTAACGTCAACAGGAACTCAACGCAACAGACGGCGCATCGATCGGACGCCCGGTCTGAGAGTTATTGGCTTTTTCGTCCTAGGGGCCCGGTTGGTTTTTAAGGCAAAACCAGCCCGACCGTACTCCACCTGCGTCCAAACCTCGGGCGGAGTATTCCAAAAGATCCGTCTCACTAAGAGGAACACAAAAAAGCTGACGGCACGTCAATAGAACGTCCGTAGCTCATGATATGAGTGTTTCCACTCCGAATGCCCGGTTGGTTTCGTGAACGAACCAACCCGGCCGAACTCAATGTATTCCGAAACTTTGAGTGCGATATACCGAATCGACCGTCTCGATCTAAAGATTGCATTTTCGCTGACGGTTCGTCAATCGGAGGTCCGTGGCTCAAGATATGGCCAAAAGACCGAAGTCGTCTCGAAAACGGGGGGTCCGGGTCCAGGCTGACCCGGCCCGACCCCCCCTGGGTTGGCCCGAACTGGGTCGACCCGACCCGGGTCCGACCCGGCCCGGCCGGCGGCGGTGCGGCCTGGCGCCCCACGGGTGCAGCGCGCGGGGGGCATGGCCCCTGCTTCCCAGCTGACGGCACGGCTAAAAGCCGCGCCCTTTGGAGAAACCGGCCCCCCCTCGTGGGGGCCTGGCATTTGGAAAAACGGGGGGGGGGGGGGCGCTACCCCCCCCCCCCCTCACGTGGGGGGCCTTCTTGTGGCCAGCTGGGGGAATTAATTCCCCCGGCACCTCCCTTCCGGCCGGCCCGACATGGACGGCCGGTCCTTCCTCAACGAGACCGGCAAAGCCGGTCCCCTCCCGACTTCCGATAACGGCGGCCCGGTGAGCCGCCTGTCTTCTGGTTCCGCCGAGGCCCAGAACCGGCCGTGTTGTTCGTCGTCCGGCACGGTGCGACGACACCGCACCCCTCCGCCGCGACCCCGCTCCGGCCGCGGCGCCTTCGATTCCCTTCGACGTGGCGCGACGGCGTCGCGTTCATGATAAACATTTCATGGAACGACGCGATTATAGCCTTGCGATTCCCGCGTGGTGCGACGGCACCACGCCATCTCGTTCATCCGCAAGGAAAATAATAATCATCACGAACAAAGGAGGGGGAATTCGGCCGTGTTTGTGCGGTCCGACCCCCCTCTTGTTAGATGATAACTCTTAAATAATTATCCACAAGACTATCATGCTAGAACAAAGAACGAGAAAGAAAATAACCAACAACAACCCCTACCTTGGTTCAAGATCGATGATTGTCAACGAACCGCGGAAGACAACGTCGCGGAGGTCGGGCGTCGCGGTAATCGTTCGTCAAATCCGTTGACGAAGAGGTATGTCCGAAGAGGTATGTCGTTGGCGAATCTTCGTAAGCCGACGAAGGAAGTCCGAGGAGAAAGCGGCATTCCCTTTCGCTGACACGGAAGGCGTCGATGATCTTCGGAAGCAACCGGCTACAAAGAAGAGAGGAGTGGCGTTCTTCGTCGGAGCTCGAAGGTTCTTCGCGTTCTTCGTCAAAGTTGAAGAAGAAGAAGGAGCTCCCAAAATCCTCTCAAGAAGGCTATATAAATCTAACCAAATAAAATAAGCTAGAGTATTATTTTATTCACACACTTAACAAATTGAATTTCAAAGGTTTCAAATTCAAATAAAATAACTCCAAAATAAATAAAACAAGTTTTCATGTCATTTAAAGAGGAGTTAAAGGGAGTTTTGAGAGAAGATGAAAAGTTGGGGTTCGTGTGGGCCCCACCACACATAATCCTCCCAAGGGAGGTTAAGTGGATGTGGGTCCCACCTTTAACTCCCATTGGGAGAAGTTAACTATCAAAATAAAATGAAAAGGGGTTCCACATTTTTATTTAACTTCTTATAATTTCTCCCAAAACTAACTTTCGTCCCGCATAAAACGCAACCTCGGAAAAGGTCTCCTTAAGTGAATATCGGCGCTGCGAGTTCATCGGTGTCCTCGGATTTCAATTCCGAGCACCGGATCAAAAGTTAGAAAATCCCGCTCGTTCGTTCACTGAACGTACCCGAGCCAAACTTCGGAAACTGATTCCGGGCACTTCGGGCCTCGGAATCAGGTGCCGTCAGGAACCGTGCTCTTTTAATAATCCAAAGAAATTTAAGAAAAAATTTCCCTTGAATTTTACGGGTCTTTACAAACATCATTATTTTATAATATCATTATGGAAAACATCATTGTTTACATTATATTTGACATGGGTCTTGTGTGTCATCTATGATTAATTCTTAAATTATTGATAAATAATCTAATTTGGTTTAATCATCCATGTTTTTATTTATAGATATGGCTAGTTAAATTATTATGTATCATGGGGTGAAAACATGTTATTTTTGTGGATCTTGAATAGGTAAATTTTATTATGGCAGGGTAACAAACACAAAATATTTTTGAGAATCGGTTCTTTTGGGGTTTGGTTGTCTAAAACCGTTAGATTGTTAACTACATATAAAAATTAGATTATTTGATGACTTTACCAACTAAAATAAGAGTAATTTTTTGGGTGAAGGATTTCAGAATTAAATTGTTGAGCTGAAATGTATTTTGACTACTACTCTAGTGTTGACTCTTCTATAGGTCATGCAGGGCAGTGTGGTCTTTTGTGATGATTCAGGTTCAGGTTTTGAGTGTGTTCTTATGAAAGGTGATCATGTCTTTTCTTATTCCTAATATCAATTTTGGCCACATGAGAATAATAACCCAACCCATGACCTTGGACATTCATCAATGATGAACACAATTTGTAGTTCATGGTATTTTCATTATGGATAATGGGTTATCATGTTTTTAAAATATATGAAAATGAATTATATCTTCTCTCAAAAATATGTGAATATGCACTAGTGTATTTCAGTGGAGTACCTTCAATATTTATACATTGTCGAGGATTATAACTTTAGAAAATAGAAAGTCATTTCAAAGAATTTAATCATGAATATTCTAACCTATTCCATGAATGAATCGTCAAAATAGTGGAACTTTATTGTTTTCTTTGAACAATTCCATATTTTTTGAAATAGTAGAGGATGATGTTTCATTATTCAGCGTCTAGTTGAACTCCACTATTCTCAATTTTATTCTTCTTAAGTAGTGGCTTGATGATACGATTTTTATAATTATGGAGTATATTTATAGTGGGTCGAATGTTGTTGAGGGTTCATTGGTCATAGAGGGCATTCAATTCTATCATAATCTCTTTGATGTTCGATTATCCATAAGGAAAACTATTATAGGGGATTTCCATAACACATAATTGGTAAGTGCACATACAAAACAAAAATATGTTTTGTAAAATGTGGCATAAATTTTGGTGTCCAGGTATGAGATGGTGCATTTCAAAAATTACCTCTCATTTTTCTATGTTCCCACAGGTGAAGGCTGAAAACTAGAAACATTCAGGTTTACATTAGCCACGTCCAGTCCCTACTTAAATGTGATATGAGATCTCTATATACATTTTGGTTTGGATTCCATGAACTCATTGAATAAGGAATATGATATTGGTTGTGATCAATTGGCTGAAAAAACTAAAGCATTGTATAGTAATTCACGATGCACCCAATGTTGTGGAGGTATAAAAATAATATATGCAATAGATTTATTTTTTGAATAGAGATAGTTCTAATATAGTCTTAGATAAGGATCCTAGGATCACTTCTTACTTTTATAGAGTCCATTATGTTTATCTATGAACATGGTACTATTTTATTACGGCATATTATACATATTTAGATGGCCTAACATAAATATCTATAATGATTTTTGAAGATATGCATCATTCTTGTGTCCTCATTGTTTGTGGAGATTTGGATTAGCATTTGGGTCCAGTTGAGTTTTTAAATTATATCATTTATTCTTACATGATTATAATGGTTTCATTTGAGGCCTTGTATGGTCACCTATGTAGATCATTGTTTTTTAGTCAAATATTGGTGAATTTTTCTTATATGGACTATTCTTAGTTCAAGAGATGAAATCCAAGGTTCAGTAGATTCTTTATAGGATTTTGATGGAAAATAGGCGATATAAATATAATTGTTATCATTTTCAAGGGATTTGTTTTCCTTTGGAAACTAGTGTTCTTAAATGATTCACATCGTTTGGGTTATCAATTGCTTGGGATGTAATGGAATTTTGCTTCTCATTTAATGGGACCTTTTGATGTTTTCATGTTTGTTGGGATGTTTTTCATAACTATGTATTCATTTTTAATAACTTATCTAGTTCATTTCGATCCCACGATTCCCTTCAATTTAATTGGGAATTTGTAGAAAAAATGATGTTTTTGGACTTCATTGAATGAGAATAACTATTGTCACATGGTTTAGCAAATCTTTCACACATTCAAAAGTAACTACGTTGCCACGTGGAATTTTTGGATAGTGAAGAACTGGACGGATTTTGTATGGTTTGGTAATCGTGCATGATAACCATGTGGTCTGTGGCTCTTGGGTGGTGAGGGATTCTGGGTTTCCGCACAGCTTGGAAAACATTGTAGAATAAATGTTTGACCTATCCACTTCATTAAATATTTTAAATTTATTCTTGCATCCTCATGTAATTTAATCCTAAATCACCCATTCCACCCTCAATCATTATTTTCAACCATTAGAGCTCCCTCAACAATTCCTTGGACCTCTTGGGTGCAAATTTTTGGGTTATTTTGGTGTAGGAACTTCAATGATTCTCCAAGTATGTTGTTTATCTCTTGATTATTCTCTCTCTATCTCCTTAGGGTTTTCCTTCCGACATTGTTGCGTTTTATTTATCCAATGGGTGTTTGAACAAAAAGGGTGTTCTGTCTTATTGTATTGTCGAAGATATTAATGGTTATTGGTTTTTCTTTCAATTATAGGGTATTGTGGAAGCGTGGTTGTGGTTTTTACCATGTTAAGTACGTTTCCATGTGTGTGGTAGGTTTTTCTATTCTATAACATTATCAAATGCATTTGGATTCCATTATTATAATTATGAATGTGTTATATGATTTTTTCATGGAGATAACCATATTATGTAAAGAGTTTTACATTAATATGTTATGAAAATTTTATTTCAAAAGAAAATTGTTATGTTTTCATGTATTCCATGTTAGGGTATTTATTGAAAGAGTTTTATGATTGGTTTTAATGTCAAAAAAAATATTTTTTATGTTAGTTAAGGTGAGAAATTTATGAAACTAGGTTTTTTAATTGAAATGGATTTTATGGAATGTTGGATTCTATTTTTGAACTCTAATGTAAAGTGTGAATCCTTTGAAATTTGGAAATTACTTTTTACAATGAAATTACTTCACGAGTTGAGTAGGATGGGGAATGGGCTATGGAAATGGTTGAATTGATTATTTTCATTAACTATAATTTTTCCCAATTGATTTCATGGATTGTGAATATTAATTAAAAAAATAAAATGTTTATGGTTTGTGTAAATTGTAAAGTGAATTTGGTTATGGAAAATGGTGGTTTGCAAGTGTTGTTTTTGAAAGAGGTGATTTTTCATGTTTGATTATGTGGTATGAAATGTGTTTGTGAAATTAGTGGTTTTGTGATATGAGAAATAAAATTTTCGCACAAAATGGAATCCAAATAGATAGGTGGTTAACCTAGAACATGTTTTTAATTATTTTGTATGTGGAAATTCATGAATTCATATAGAGGATTGATATTAGGTGACTCAGATTTGTAAATTACTAGATTTCTATAAGAGGGTTTACTATTGAAACACTATGTAATCATGTAATATGTTAGGAGACCACTGGACCATTTGGATGGTCCCACATTATGTCTCATGAATGAGAACATGTTGGAATTTTCCTATTATTTAGATAACACTAGTCCCTAGTGATTATCAATACTAGTGGCTTGTGCATGGGATATCATTAGGTAGTTGTGTTAGAGGATATTGATCACTTATGTATCGGGTTTTTAGTGACTCAGTTGTTCTTTAAACCCTTAATAATTTTCCCATTGTGCTCTCTTGTGAAATAATATATGTGATGTGGTTCCGAATATCAGTAAATGGTGGACCTTGTATACTTGGTGGATTTGAGAATAGTTCTTTTGATAAATGGGTTGTCTTGAAAAAATGTTTCTGATGAAAATTATTACCTAAATTATCAATTGAAAATATTTCCATGTTCATTTATATAAATTATCATCAGGATTTATCTTATAAAGTGGTAGTATGGAATCATTTATTTTAGTGGAATCCTACCATGCTTTGTCTAACACACTATACACACCATTTGTTGTATGTATTATATGTTATGTTTAAACCAGGTAAAGATAAGATGTGTTGTGGTTATGTTGGATATAGTTGATAGAGACTTACATGTGTTAGATGTGTTGGTGGTGGTGGATTACAAGGTGATGTATCTCATGTTTGTCATATGATTTTGGGATGTTTAGTAGAACCTTTTTTGTTCTTTCACTTTTTCAGTATTAAATTGTAAAACAATAATTCTGAAATTTATTTTACCATATTGGGTTATGGTTATTGGTTATGTGTTTTGTAATTATTGGGGGTTATTTATTGTTATATTCATTGGTGATATCATTACCAAGGTATATTTTTCATACCGAGGTAATAGTCTCCCGCTTGTGGGTATTAGGAAATCCCCTTGGGCCTTGTCATGGGCAAGGTCAGGTATTAGTTGGATGGTATCCCAACATGATTCAGGAAAAAATAGTATCAAAAAGTGTTTTTTCACATTTAGTTCATAATATTTGGGAAGATTCAAGATAGAATAAAAATACGATTTTTGATACATGATGTTCTTGTTGTGAGTAGTGTACTAGGACACTCAACTCATGATAGATTTTTAGCCTCCAGGGGATGTTGGTATTTTATTTGACTTATCCTCTAGGTCAGACCTATTAAAAGTAGACATTATAGTTACATTGGATGGGGGTGGAGTGGGTTGTTGGTTTTTCACATTGGAATGGATTTGTTTTTGATTTAATGTATGCATTCCATTGATAATTTTATCTATTTTCTAATTATATTTAAAATTATTGTATTGATGGGTTTCAATGTGGTTTTTACTTATACTGGAAGAATGGTTTCTCGAAGAGACCCCATACAACTGCATGGAGATTTTGGGGACAGAAATCCCACTCCAATATATCATAGTCTTGCAGAAGTAGTAGTTTGGGATGTTTGATCTATTCAATAAGGAGAGGGCACTAGTCATACTCAGTTTGGGGAAGCAAAACATGGTTCTAGGCTTGGTAAATCTTAAGAGTTCATTAAGAATAGATATTCCACATTATAGGGAATTGTGGAACCTCACAAAGTATATTATTCTATTAAGATTATATGCAGTATGTATGAATATTTAAACACTAAGGAGGATATAAGAGTTAGATGTGACATTTTTCTACTGAAAGGTCCCTTTTGGAAGTGGTGGGACGCCGTGATGAAATCTTGAAAGCATGAGTAGATGGTTTTGTAAGAAAAATTGGACTCCATCAATGAGAAGTATTTTCCCAAGGGTTTGTATTATGATAGTTCTCAAGAATTCATGGATCTTACATTGGGAGTCTAGATAGTGATGGAGTGTGAAAACCATTTCATAGAGTTGGTATGGTACACATCCATGATAGTTTCTAGGGAGAATATGAAAGCTCTCCGGTTTGAGTGGGGGATTCATCATGAAATTTATTCTCAATTCCTTCAAGATTGGCTTAAAACCTATTCTGAGGTGGTACACTACAATATTATGGTGGATATTGACAGGATTATGAATTTTGGTTCCTAGGGGGTTGTGTTGGCACTAGGGAGTGGTAGATCATCTAGGATGAAAATGAAGTGAGAGGAGTAAGAGAAGAGGGGTGGTGGTGGTTTATAATATCCTTATTATCTATCTCAATAAATGGCTTCATGTGTAAAGTTAGTGGTTTATCGTAAGTGTGGAAAAGTAGGATAAAATATATTATTATTTTCTTCACCTCCCATACCATTCAATAAATGTAGAGTTTTTGGGAAATTTCAACAGTTTTTCAAGGTGCCACCCCAAAAGTGGTGCTTGATCAATATGTTCTAGGATGATTTCAACTATGACAGAATTGTACCAAAAGTGGGATATCAGTTTGGTTGTCAAGGTGGAAGGTTGGGGTCATATTTTGGGAAGAGTCGGTTTAGGGAAGAGAATAAGGTTAGTGGTCATTCTCAGGCTCAGTCTATGATGAGTCATCTTTATGTGGTGGATAGAGGACTAGTTGAATTGGATGTACGTCCAAAATAGTTCACAATAACATTTTTATTGAATCATTTTTTTTCAATTATTCTATTTCATATGATTATATCTATATATTTTATTTATACACTTATTTTGAATGTGTAAATTTTTTCCACTGAGCTATTATTTTATGCAATAGAGTTGATAACTCCTATTTGTAGGAAGTGATAAAACAGTTTTAGGTGTCTATCTTGTTCACTCATCGAATCAGGGGTCGAGTTGGAATGGTATTTTCTAAATTTAAATATTTACTTATTCAATTTAATACTTGTTTGGGATTGGATGGTTCACTTCTAGGTGTACATCAACTATTATAGGTGGCCAGTGAGTATTGTGGAAACTGGTGGAAGTGCAAAAGGTTTTTTATGGGGAATGGGATCCATTGGTCGGTTTGTGCTAGACCTCCACTTCTAGAGTTTGGGTATAATGTGTATCATTTCATGTCACTCAAGTTGTAGTATAATTTTATGGGATGTGATAATAGGTAACTATGAAAACCATTCTCTTTATTTCATTATTAAATATGATTTATTGCATAAACATCACATGATACAACATAGAAGATCGAGAGGTCTACTGTACTTGGGGCTTATGATCATTACATAACATCATAAAACATGAAATACAACATCTTTATTGAAAAAATCTTTTACAAGACCACTACATTCCCCCATACTAATCATTGCATGGGATAACCTGAGGACATGCATCAGAAAAGGGTGAGATATAATGCCCGATTAGGTAATAGCTAGGGTATAACATGATAAATAGAATACATGTTAGACAATAGCCATGTCAATGTGGAACAGGAGAGACATTAACATAATTTCGTGATAAATCATTACAATCATAACATTGAAATACTGCAACAACACTTAACATGGAATTAGCCTGAGCCAAGGCTCATTGCACATGGAACATGAGTAAACCCTAATTGCACATGAATAACAAGTAAACCCTCATTTCACATGAATTAAATTAATTAACACTAATTACACATGACATATCATGATACTATACTTTTCCCAATACATTAGAGAGATATTAGTGTTCACCCTTCTTAAACATTTTATTTCATGCATAATTGTGCCACATGGTTCATAAAACATGGATTCATTAAACATCCAAATTTATTCCATGATAAAATAGTGTAGAATTCATACTTGAATCTATTTAACCAATCTGTAAATTTTCATAAAGGTGAATACCCTTGATAGAGAAGTGGGATGTTATTCACTGCACAATGACTTTGGCTTGGTAAATCACGGAGTAATTTTGGCAGTGTGACGGTGTGACAAAAGAACTCATAAAAATTGTTGATGAGAGATAAAGGGGTGTATCATCATATTTATATGAAATGGAATTTAAGGGGGGTAATATTGATACATTTCCAAACAATTTTAATGGAATTTTGATTCATGATACAAAATAATTACTTGAATGTAAATGAGGAGAGATAAATTCCATACAGAATTTTGACCTAGTAATGGGTGTACATGGGAGTCATTAATGAGAGAGAAATGGGATCCATCATTATTCAAAAATAAATAGGGATGTATGGGGGAGGTTCAAAATCATACCCCAACATTTATAATTGAAGATAAAATGGAATAACAATATAATGAAACTTTGTTAAAAAGAGAAAGGAAGGAATCCCATACTTGGATGTGTGATCCCAAAAGCGTGGGAGAGGCTTGAGAGATGATTCATGGGAGCATCACAAAACATTGGAGGATTATAGATAAAGGAGGGATAGGGTTGGTCAAACTCCAAAGGCGTTGAGTGAATAATAAGTGGGGGCTTGGGTGGGTTTATATAGGAAAGGAGAAGGAATTCATTATTATTTAGGTTTGGGACACCTCACATTAAACTAATCAAAACCAGAAACCACCTGATGGTTTTTGGAAAAGGGGATTCAAAAAAATATTTTATATTGCCAATGGACCAACATGTTAAAATAATAGGTTTTCTTATGTGGAGGTGAGTCACACTCTCAAGGAAAAAAATTTAAAAAGACAATATGTTTTATAAGCCTTGAAGGGTCCACCAAATCTTTGATAACTAAGTCAAACAAACCCAAAATGAAATTATTTTAATACTAAAACATATATTGAACGAACATAATGTTTACAGTATTTTATAACATCACTATTGTGTCATTATAATGTCATAAAACACATTATTTATTAAAACAATATTTAAATTTTACGAAAACATTTGACTGTCATAGAAAATTAAGAAAAATTCACCGTTGGATAATTTTGACATCGTGATTCAAAAAATAATATTCAGTTTATCTAAATAATTTTCTACATATTTGAATTTTTACTAATAAAATAAAAACCAACATTTATCGAAAATTCATGGGTTTCAACGAAAACAACTTTAAAACCTTAATAAAATTTACAATTGTATTCATAAAAATTGTAAAATCATTTATATTTAATAAAAAGTAATTTATTATTAATATTTTATGAAAATATTATTTAATTTAAAAATTCATTACTTCATCAAAATAGATTTTTCAGTTGAATTTTTACTAAAAATACTATTTTTTCTTTAGAAACTATTTACAAAGTAATAATAGAAATAATGTATATTCTCTATACAAGAATAATGTACAGATTCATAGTGCTAGTGTCTCATTACATTTCCCTTTATAACACTTGCATAAGACCGAAGGGTATGAAATGCGATAGTGACATACTCTTGGAGTGGCTCGGATAACATCGCTCGAGTGGTAATCATTATTAACATCCACTTATTTCATAGGCGGTAATGATCATGTATAACGTATTCAAGCTCATCTAGTGATTGGTTAAGAGTAATGCCCAATGACTCCATCTCCTTTCTGAGCACTGACAAATGGGCTTAGTATAAGGAAAGTCTACTAGATGAGGCCATCTCTTCATTTGTCTAGGTGAATTGGATTTTTCAAATCCCTATATTTATAATAATCATGTGATCATTTTTCAATGAATATATTATCAACGGTCACAATTCATAATGGTATTTTAAAATCCAAAACATATAACCACATAAGTGATAACGTTTTACATAACCATAAGACGATATCTAAATAGACCAAGATTAATTTTCATTAATGTTTTTTTGGGTCATTATAATCTTCCCCCCTTAAGAAGTTTTGCCCTCAAAATTTTATTTTTCCACACTAAAACAGAAGTGGATAGCTTTGATTTATAACTTACTCTGATTCCCACGTCACTTCTTCAAACATGTGGTTTGCCCACAACACATTCACAAGGGGAATTGTCTTATTTCATAGAGCATTTTCTCTATGATCTACGATCTTTAGTGGTTTATCATTATAAGAAATATCATCCCCTAACTGTACTACCTCTGAAGAGAGTAAATGTGAAGGGTCTAGTATGTACTTCCTTAAGAAGGATACATGAAAGACATCATATACTTTGGACATGGTAGGTGGAAGTGCTAGTAGATAGGCCACATCCCCAGAACGATTATGAATCTCGAAGGGGCCGATGTACCTAGGACTTAACATCCCTTTCTTTCCAAACCTCATGACCTTATTCCATGTACACATGCATAGAAATACCATATCTCCAACATTAAAATCGAGGTCTCATCAAAGGTTATTTTCATAACTCTTATATTAACTTTAGGATTCCTTGATATGTTTTAGAATGGTCTTCAACTTTTCCACCATTTCTTCGACCATTTCTAGTCCTGGTAGCTTACGCTCACCCTCTTCATCTGAACATGTCTGTGTTCTACACCCCTTCCCATACAAGGCTACATAAGGTGTCATTTAGATGATCGAGTGGAAACTATTATTATAGAAGAATTCAACCATAGGAAGATATTGACCTTATCCCCTTTTAATGTGCATTGAACATGATCATCACATATCTTCCATGGTTTGAGTAGTTCATTCTGATTGGCCATCATTTGGAGGATGATATGTCGTTCTGAATTTTAGTTCAGTATCCAGAGCATGTTGAAGACTATTCCAAAAATTAGAGATGAATCTTGGATCTCGATCAGATACAATAGATAGTGGTACTCGATGTAACCTGACCACTTCCCTAATATATATTCATGGTAGTGGATCCAATGAAAAAACCTCCCAAATTTCGATGAAGTGTGCATACATTGTAAGAAGACCCACAACAACCCAGATTTCATTGACGCCTTTCAATTTCTTCTGAAGTCTGGTGACAATGTCTCATGCATTGTTCTCTCATTTCCATTAGGGTATAGGAAATAGTTGAATCATCCCCTTAGACTTATACATCTATTTCTTCAAATGGTAACACACAAAGAACAATGATGTATACTCAGTAATCTCCTTCTTTATATTATCCCACCAATAATTATCTCGTAGATCACGACACAGCTTTGTGTTTCCTGGGTGAATAGAGAAATTTGATCTAAGTGTATCATCCAAAAGTTATTTCTTCATTTTAGGACTTGATGGAACACATATTAATTTTTAGAATCTTACAATTCCTTCTTCACTGACATTATCTCCGAGGATTTCCATTTTCAGATAGAATCCACTTTCTTATGAATTCCCACATTATCTTTTTGAGCATACATTAACTTCTCTGAAAGAGACGGTTGAGAAATTATTTATGAAAGGATTGATGATGTTCCATTCCTTATGATTCCCATGTCCTTTTCATCAAATCTAAGTGATTTGATCCTTTTCAATTATGATTAATGATAGAATCGTTGGGTCCATTCTACTTAGTCCATCTACCACCTTGTTCGCTTTCCTAGGGTGGTAATGAATTGAGCAGTCATAGTCTTTGATCATCTCAAACCATCATCATTGGAACATGTTCAACTCTTTCTGTGACAATATATACTTGAAGATTTTGCTGTCCGTATATATTTCACACTTCAACCCAAAGAGTTAATGGCACCATCTTATTAAAGTGAAGATCACAACAGCCAACTCCAGATCATCTGTTGGATAACTCTGCTCATGAACAATAATTTTCCTTGAAGAATTGGAAAATAATTTTTCATTTTTTATCAACACATATCCCATACCCTTCATCAAGGCATCATTTAATACCACAAAATGTTATCCACTTGTGGGTAATGTGATCATCGACGCATTGATAATCCTCATATTCAACCCTATGAAGCTTTATTCGCATTCATTAGTCCAAGAATTATTTTTACCTTCCGAGTTATCTTGGTATGAGGGTTATAGAATTCCGTGAAATATCTCACAAAATCATCAATAATATCCAGATAACCCCAGGAAGATACGAATATCCATTACCGATGATGGCCTCAGTCATCGCACTATTGTTGTTGTCTTGGAGGAATCCATAGATATCCCATTACATGTGATGATATGTCCCAAAAATGTGACCTCCTTCAAATAGAACTCACACTATCCATAATTTTCATAGAGATTATCCTTTAGTAAGGTCTCTAGTACAATTTTTTGATGCTTCTCATGATCCTCCTTGGTTTTGGAGTATATTAGAATATCATATATAATGACTACAACAAATTTGTCAAGGGAATCTATAAAGAATCTATTCATCAAGACCATTAATATTGTTGAAACACTGGGGAGTCCGAAAGGAATTACCAATAACTCATAATTCATGTATCTTGTACGAAAAGTTTTTTGGGGATATATTCTTTCTTCACCTTTACATGATAATATCCCGACTGCAAATCTACCTTGGAATCGTATTGTGATCCACGCAGCTGATCAAAAAAGTCATCAATTCGTGGGAGAGGATACTTTTTCTATATTGTGATTTTCATAAGCTCAAGATAATTTATGAAAAGGTGCATTGACCCGTCATTCTTCTTGATGAAGTGGACTGTTTCACCCCATAGTGAAGCACTTGGGCGTATAAAAACTTTTCCAGATTCTGATGTAGTTGTTTATTCATCTCCTCATGCTCCAAAATAGCCATTCTATACTGAGTCCTGGATATTGGAAACACCCCAGGTATAAGATCCATTGATAATTCAACATCTCTTCTAGGAGGAAGACCAGACAATTCCTCAGAAAACACTTCAGCGAGTTCCCTCACAATAGGAATGTCTTTAAGGATTGTTGCCTCCTTATTCCCAATAATCAAAGAAATATACACATGTTCATAGGGCATTAATATCCACTCTTGAGATGATGGAGCTAAAGAATATACTTCTTCCTCCATGAACATGTATAGAATCGGGGTTTGATTCTCTACATAGAGAGTGATTTCCCTCTCATGACAATTTGTATTGGATCTATATAATGAAAAACCAATCTATGCCAAGAATTGCATCAAATTCCATCATATGGAGTATGATGAGGTTCGTCGGGATGTTCAATCCACCGATTAAGATATTATAGGAGTTATATTCATCGGATGCAATGATTTCCTAATTTGTTGTACTCACTGGCGTCTTTACTTCCATGATTTGTGGTGGTATTGGGACTATTCTAATAAACTTTTGAGAAATAAACTAATGTGTAGAACTATGGTTGATAACCAAACCTTTCACATTGCGATTCTGGTTCAACTCTATCCCACATATACATATGGATAATTACTCTTAAACTATTGAACACATTTAGGGGAATCTAATGACATTAAAGGGGTAAATTATATATTACATTTATCTCCATAACTTATGAATTTATAGGCTCCAATATATGGTATCCATGTTCTACATCCAAACATATATTATTAGGGGAATGTTTTTTAATTCAATTAATAATGATTCATAATAAGCCTATTATTTTACCAAAGCATATCCCCCAAGAGTGTTGTAACCAAGAGTGCAAAAAGGCTAGTTGTCGTGTACCATGATACCACGAGTCCAGTCCTAAACTCCTTCTCATGGTTTTTACCCCAGGGTACAACTGTGCGAGAGCCGCCTCTACGTTCTCTTATCTAGATAGGGATGTATTTTTGTAATAAACCAATTTCTCAATACCCACCAAAACATAGGGTTGTTTTTATTATACTTAGACTTGTATTTAAGGCTTCAATATGGGTTTTATAATACTAATTTAAAATATAACTAATCCTATACTGTAATACAAACTATAATAACCCTTATTTTATTACACACTTAACCATGATTTATTACATAAAATTCACTTGATACATCATAGAACATCAAGAGGTCAAGTGTCTTTGCGTCTAATGATCATTACATAACCACTTAAAACATTATATACAACATCATTATTGAATATATCCTTTACATGACCACTACATTACCTCGTACATAGAATTTAATGGGATAACCTGAAGACATGCATAAGAAAAGGGTGAGATAAAAAGCCCAATAAAGGAATAAACATGGAATAACATGGGAAATAAATACATGTTAGTCAATTGGAACATCAATAGAGAGAAATAGAATCATGGACATAAAGGCATGATAAATAATTATAACCCTTACATGCAAATGTGGCAACAACACTTGATATGGATTTAGCTTTATCCAAGGCTCATTACACATGAAGCATTAGTAAACCCTCATTTCACATGAATCATGAGTAAACCATCATTTCACTTAAATTAGCATGATTTAACAATAATTGAACATTACGTATCATGATATATAACTTTACCCAATGCATTGGAGTGATATTAGGGTGCAACCTTCATAAACATTTTCTTTCATTAATAAGTGTGCCACAGATATCATAAAATATGGATTCATTAATCATAATAATTAATTCAATGATAAAGGAGTGTATAATTCATAAATGAAACTCTTTAAACAATTTTTAAATGTACACAATGGTGAATACTCATGATAGAGATGTGGACATGGTATTCGCTACAAAATGTCATTGTCTTGGAAATCGCAGTGCAATTTTGGCAGCGTAACGACGTGACATAAAAACTCATAAAAATGGTTGATGAGAGATAAAGTGGTGTCTTGTCATATGTACATGAAATTGACAGTAAGGGTTTCATATAGATACATGTCCGGAAATTTTTAATGGAATTTAGATTCAACATACGAAAGAATTACTTATATGTAAACGAGGAGAGAGAAATTCCTTATGGAATTACGGCATGGTAATAGGTGTACATGAGAGGCATTAATGAGGGAGAAAAAAGATATCTCATTATTCAATCATGAATAAGGATGCATGGGGGTAAAAAATCATACCCTAACATGTATAATTTAAAATAAAGTCATAACTATATAATGAAACTTTTTTAAAAAGAGAATAGAAGTAATACCTTACATGGAAGTGTGATCCCAAATGCATGGGAGAGGCTTGAGAGAGGATTATTGGGAGCATGGGGAAGCATGGGAGGATTATAGAGAGAGGAGGGTGGGGTTTGGTTGAACTTCAATGGCTATGAGTGAAGAGGATGTGGGGTCATTGGTGGGGTTATATAGGAAAGGAGAAATAATTCTTTATTATTTTGGTTTATGACACCTCACATTAAACTAATTAAAACCACAAACCAGCCCATGATTTTTTCCCCGATTTTTTTCAAAAGTGGAATGGAAAAAAATATTTTATATGTAAAATGGAAGAACTTCTTAAAATAATAGGGCTGATTATTTGGAGGTGAGTCACACTCTCAAGGAATACAATTTAAAAAGAAAATATGTTTTATAATTCATGAAGGGTCTAGTAAAGATTTGTAAAATAAATCAAAAAACCAAAAATCACATTATTTTCATGATAAAACATATATTCTATAAACATAATTCTTATATTATTTAATAAAATAACTATTGGGTCATTATTATGTCATAAAACACATTATATGTTTAAATGGTATTTAATTTTTACCCAAAAATATGACTGGCTTAGAAAATTATGGAAAATTCACCATTGAATAATTTGGATGTCCTGATTCAAAAAATAAAATTCATTTTTTCTAAATAATTTTCAAAATATGTGAATTTTTTCTTTTAAAATAAAAACACCAATTTATAAAAAATTAAGGGGTTTTGACAAAAACAACATTTAAACCATAATAAAAATTACAATTATATTTATAAAAATTGTAAAATCATTAATATTAAATAAAAAATAATTTATTAATAATATTTTATTAAAGTATTATTTAATTTAGAAACCCAGTAATTCATCAAAATTTATTTCTTTGTTTAATATTAACTAAAAATACTATTTGTGTATTAGAAACTCATTATAAAGTAATAATAAAAATATTGAATATTCTCTATACAAGAATAATGTACATAGTCATAGTGCTAGGGTCTCATTAAATAACCCCATTTTACACCTACATAATACTGAAGAGTAAGGACTAAGATGGTGACAGAAATTTGGGGTGGTTCGGATAACATCACTCAAGAGTTAATCTCTATTAACATAAACTTCTCTCATAGGTAGTTCTGCTCGAGCTTAATGTATTCAAGATCGACTTGGGCTTGGTAAAGAGAAAATCCCAATAACACCACCTCCTTTATGAGATCCAACAAATGTTATAATTATGGGTAAATTCTACTAAGTTAATAGAAATAATGATACCACTAGAAGATATGGAATCAAAATGATTCATTCCCCTGAGAATTTTAGTAAGGTCGACCCCTATTTTGGTTTCCAAAAAGTATGATTAATTTTATTGGTTTTACAATGATCACCATAATTTGAATATGTTATCAATTTTGAAAAATTATCCATTACCCAACATTGATGATGTGTTTGATCAGTTAAAGGGATGAGGTGGGTTTCCAAGATTGATTTTCATTGAGGATATCATCAAGTATGATTTAGAGAGGAGGATGTTATAAAAAAAAATTTCTGATGTAGTTGTGTCCATTTTGAGTACCTGGTCATGCATTTTAGGTAGAAAATGCTCCAGTTTTATTCATTGAACTTATGAATATGGTGTTTTTTTGGTTCCTTGACTTATTTTTTGTGGTATTTATTCATAAAATCATTGTTTATCCTGGATCTATTGTGGGGAATTATAGAAATTTGATAATTTTTATAGGAATTCATCAGGATAATCACCTCTATGATAAGTTTTTAAAGTAAATCTTCTAGACCATGAAGGTGAAATTTCTATGTCACATGATCATGGAGTGAGGGGTTTGAGTGGACCCTCAGAAAAGCCAATGTAGTGGTGTCGTGGGATAAACCTAGGATTTTTTTTGATTTTATGATTTTTCTAAGACTAAATTTTTATTACAGGAAGATCATTTTGGATTTATCATGGTCGAATTTGTGCACGACGACACTTACCCGGAAACAGGTAATGTTTAAATGGATATCTGAATGACAAGAGTCCTTTGAAGTGATTAAGCGGTGGTTTTATACCACTCCTATTTTGTTATTTATAGAATAGGGAATGGATTATTTGGAATATTATGATACATTAGTTATGGGTTGTGGCTGTCTACTATGTAAGTACCCATTGTGTTGGGGTGAGGTTGGGGAAACCATATTGTTGGGTATGAGCCATGTGTAGGAATCATATAAGAATGTGATGTTGATCAAGAAGTAGTTATTAATATCTCAGAGACATTATATGTCTTATGTCAATAATCAACATCATGATTTATAATTTTCCATGGGTGAATGAATGTTCCAAAAGGTTCTACCTCAATCTGGTCTTTTCAATTAGGTATGTTGTGGAAACTTACACCAAAGTTTGTTGGTCCTTTTTAAATTTTTAATAATTTTGTAATGGTGAAATATCAGATATATTTTCTATACCACTTGACAATGAATCATGATTTTTTCAATTTTTCACAATTGAAATTTTATAATTTGGTTAAATCCCATGTGTTGATATGGGATATGTTAGAGTTGGATCTTTATCTTTTTGTGTTTGAGAGGCTAGTGAAAGTTGTAGATTCCTAAGAGAAGGTGCTTTATGTAAATTATATTCTATTTGTGGGAGTTTATTATCATCATGTTCTTAATTATCATAATATTTTTGAGTGGATATATTTAGTTAATAAGGAGTACCCATTATTATTTTCATATCCGTTTTAGGGATGGATTTTTAGGGGTACATTTTTTTCATTTTTAGACTAATTGTCACCCCATCTTTTTATTTTATACTATTTATCTCATTTATTTTATTCCCATGTTTTAATTTTCATTTCCATGTTTGTAATTTGTGAAAAATGATTTTTTGGACTTGAGGACTTGAGGAATTTGGTTGGCGTACAGTTTGATAACTAGTGCACCTTTTCCCAGTAATCTGTCTGGCCAAATAACTTTTTTGGACAATGGTGAACTTCATAGATTTCTCCTGGTTTGGTAATTTTGCGGGATAACCCTACATTCTATACCTCTTTCTCAGTAAGGGGTGCATGGTTTCCACATGTTTTGGTAAAACATATGACTTGTACAATCCATTAATTTTTTTAAAATAAAACCCTTTTCCTCTTAATATTTAAACAAAAAATCCCCCCATTCTATAACATACATGATTTTTAGCCATTGGAGATCCCTCCATGCTTCTTTAGACTTATTCAGAACCATTAAATTAGAGATTTATGTGTATGAATATCATGAAATCTTCAAGTATGTGGTTTCTCTCTTCATTATTCCCTCATTATAGGGTTATTCTTTCCTCCTTGTTTTTCTCATTTTCCAATGGGTGATTAATCAATAATTGGTTTGGATCTTGTTGTATTCGAAAAGATATTAATAGTTATTGTTGGATAATTCATTTTTATGGTCTTCTGGAGGTGTTGTAGCGGTTTTACATTGATTTTAAGTAGTTTCCAATAATGATGCACAAGGTTTCCTAAATAATCATTATTAGATGAATTGGGATTTCTTACGTAGCTTTTAGAATGTATTCTATTAATTTCTTTTGGAGCGAGAAAAATATTTTGGAAATATTTTTACATTCATATGTTATAAAAATTATATTATTAAAATAAATAAATTTATTTTTTCATGTGTTATTTGGTATATTACTTATTGGATGTGTTGTATGATTGATTTTTAAGAGGTGAAATGTGTTTCTGAAGTCACATGAGGTGGAAAGTATTGAAAGATGGATTTTTCAAATGAAATAGATTTTATGGCATGTTAGATTTATTTTTTCTATGAATCATTAAGGTTTTATGTGAATCCTGTGAATAATGTGAAGAATGTATTGAAGTTAAATTAGTTTATGTGTGAATTTGGAAAGGGAATTTATCATGTAAATGGTTGAATTAATTACGTTATTTCCTTGTAATGTTTCCAATGAATTTCTTAGATTGGAAAAGTTATTTAAAAATATATATTGATGTCGGTTATGTGTGTGTAATATAGAAAGTGATTTAGGTTATTGAAAATAGTGTTTTTTATGTGTCATTTGGGAAATCAATGATATTCTTCCCTTATTATGTGGGTGTGAAATGTATTCTTCTATGTTATGGTTATCTGATATGTGAAATTGAATGTGTTCATAAAAGTAAAACTAGGGTATCTAGGTGGGTAGATTAAAACCATTATGCTAGTGTTTAGGATGTGGGAATGACCAGATTCTTTTAGTGGATTGGCATTAGTTGACATAGAAGTTGATATGCCCATATACACTAATTATAAATTACACATTCAATACTAAAAAAACCTTGGGTATGATTGGTGACCACTAAGACCTCGGGATGTTCCCTCTTTGTGGATCATGCGTGAGATCTTGTTGGAATTGGAAAATTATTTAGACACCATAGTACCCTTGGGTGGATCCCTTCTAGTGGGCCGTGATCATAAAATATTTTTGTAGTTGAGTTGGAGGATACTGATCAATGTGGTACAAGTTATTAGCGGCTCACTTTTCTAGCTACCCTTATAGATTTACCCATAGTTTTCTCATTTTAAATTATATATGTGATGTGGTGTTGACCATCTATAAATAGTTGAATTTGTATACTATGTGTATTAATGGCTAGTTCTTTTAAAAAATGGTTATTCGTTGATTATTTTTTTTCTAAAACTTTGTACATTATATTTACTATGAAAATGTTTCAATCATCAATCATATAAATGTAAATTTTTATTTACCTTGAAATTTTATAGCACAAAATTATTTCTTTTGGATTGAATCTTACTGGACATTGTGTACACCCAACATAATCCTTTTGGTGTCATCCACATTTTTTATGTCGTCCCAGGTAAAGAAATGTAGTGTATTGTTGATGGTGGTTCTATTTTTCAAATAGTTACACTTGTTTTAGGTTTTGGTTGTGGTGTAATGAGGGGTGATTCCCATAATGTTGTACAGAGGATTTAGGGATGATTATTTGATCCTTTTCTGTTGTTGCACTTTTATTTTTTGTTTACATTCTATGACTATGATTCCAAATATGATTGTACCATGTTTGGTTTTGGTCATTGTTGATACCTCGAAACTAGTATCTAGCCCCTAGCCATCAAGAACACCCTTTAGGAATTTTCTCAGTATAGTTTGGGTATCAGTTGAATGGTATCCCATCTTGGTTTATAAAAAAGTTGTTTCACCACTTTCACTTCCAAAATTGGTGACATCGATACATAATGTGTTCCATATATCTCATCTACGATAGTTTTAATCTAACATATATCATGTTCTAAGCAAGAGTAATCATGATATTGAACCCAATTTATTCATAACTAAACCACCTACCAGTATATTTTATATTGAAACCAAGGTACTTCATGGGAGGATGATACCTTTGGTTGCAGTTCTATTGAATGAGATTTCATAATTTTATGAGACAAGGAAACATGAGTAACATATGGGTGAGTAGTGTTCTTAGATTTTTGATATGGAATTTCTTTGATATCATTTATGGTGATAAAATGTTTTTATGGAGTAGATATTATAACATCATGTTACCTTCCATAGAGGTATGCTATAAAATATTATTGTCATTTTATTTTTTTAATTGTCTAAGTAGAGCTTTGAGGTTATTATGAGGTTACAGGTGATGGTGAGGTTAGATATTTATTGAATTCATAGAAAGAACTGTGTGTTCTGTAGTCTTTGGGTGATTGATATATCTTGTAATATGGTTACATAATTTGTTAATTATAAAATTATATAAAATATGAATTTATGATAATAAGATGTCTTTTTTTCTGATTTTTGTATTTTTCAACTACACAACATGTAATTGGGTTACATGTCATGTAAATTCACAATCAATATTTTCTAATATGTCGTTTGGATGCTTTTTGTTTTTAACTTCTCTATTTTTGATTTCTCTCAACACAAGGCCCATTTAAATCAGATTTTGGAGACCTCAAACCCATCCATCTTATTTTAACTATTGACATATCATCATCATTATTGCAGAGTGACTCATTGGGTATGTTTCCTTACTATCTCTACATATCATTCTCTTTTTTCCCATTGAGATTGATAGATCATCTAGGGATTTATAGATTTAAACATTGTGATGTCGAATCAAGTGTCAACATTGATTTCATCGATCTTTTGTTCGTTATTATTATTGTTATGTTTCATTTTTCAATTTTTTTCTATGAGAATGGTAGATGGTTGTGTTGTGATGGAAAAATTTGATTATCCACAAATTTCATGATTTAAATCTAACTATTCAATCGAATGTCAATTACATGAACTATTTTAAATTGGTTTATTGAAACCCCATTTCCATCGTATTTGGGGATTTGAATGTGAAAAAAAATATCTATGATAATATTAGGAAAACAAACCATTTTTATTGAATTTGGTAGTGTATGAGAAATTGATAGAAAATTGGTTAATTTAAATTTTTTAATTTAAAATGTGAAATATATATGGTGAAATTATGTTCAAATATTATTTCATGAAATGTATTGATATGGTTTTTGATATAAACATAGTGGTTTCATATTCGAAAATGTAATATATTGATTAAAAACTTGTGTTTGGATTTAAAAATGAATACTAGAACTTTTGAAGTAGTGGACTTGGATAAATTGAATTTTGAACTATTTTAAAATAAATTTTAAATAAATCTTATACTATATAGCATAAAAGACTTCGTAGTTAGTGAGTTATTGGGGAAGAAAACTTCTAGGGAATCCGAATTGAAATAACACCTAGTGATATAGGTTGTATCCTCAATGAGATTGTGATGTGTTTCCTTTCGATAATGTCAGATGGATGTGATTATAAATATGTCTCAGTGATCACATTTGAGTTTGTGAAAATCAATTATCATGGATGTATCATACATTTTGGCAGATAACAGTGTTTCTCACAAGTTCATATATTAGATATAATGGTTTTCCAATGTTTGTAAACTATTTTACATGCCAATATATTTTATATAAATTTTTATAAATAACATTTCTGTGAATACATTTCTATAAAATGTTTCCATCTCTTTAAATATAATGCATTCATTTTTTAATTATTATATGAACTTCCGTACATGATTATATAAATCTGAAATACTAAATTGGGTTATTAAATGTTGTAATATAATTATGAAAAACTATGTGGGAACCTACTATTCATTTATCTCACACCCTACCTTTGCCTTCATGTGATTGTATATTATCTTCTTCCAAGGTCAATCAGGCGTATGGTACCACTTGGTTCTAGTAGTTGTACATCCATTGGGAATGTAGAGTTGCGTCCATTTGAATTGGATAGTTTTTTTATAATTTTTCTAGAACATTCTTGTAGTAAATTTGTTTTTCATAGCTATTAAATTAATAATATATTTCCCCCAATGTTGTTCTCATTTTAATTGAAAATTACCTTTTTATCCACATCTGTATTTTTTTTGCAAAAATCATTCCAACTTTTGTTTTGTATGATGCAAGTTGGTATTCACCAACCCATTATGAACAAGAGTTCCCTTCGATCCATGTCATGATCATCCTGGTTATTGGGTTACCAAGGTACCCACCATATTTCATGACATATGATATAATATTTTATCTTTTTATAAGTATTTACTATCCATTTTTTGATAAACATTGAATATATTCACATTTTTCTTATTATGTTACTATTTATTCGGAAATGTTTTTAATTGTAATGGATTGTTCTTATTAAATATATCATAATTTAATCATATCAAAAATTTAAAACATGATGTAATTATCTCATATATTCATTGTATATATATATATATATTTATAAAATTCCATTATATTTTTACACCAGAAATTAAATGAAACGTTCATGTAGACAGTAGGTCATACGTACACATGAAAACTAATTTTCTTTCGTTGACATATTTAAAAGAATGAAATTTAAATTATATATATTCATATTAAAATTATAGTATCATATATACTACATATAATTTTAGTATTTTTAATAAATCTACCTTTCATACTTTCTATGTATAGTGTGATGAATCAGATAGCCTTGAGGGGGAAATTTTCCACACTTATACAAATACTGTTATCTATTTAAACAAATTGGAATGGAAGAGGGTGTGCATTATATACAAATTATAAAAGCATAAAGGAATTATAAATATTATATATATAATATGAAAATATAATTTCCCTCATATTTCCTACCATGAGAGGTCATATCGAAAGAACAAACAATCATCATTTCACGAGGCAGTAATTTGTTGTACACATAAATGGTAGGTTTATCACCCCTTATATGAGAGTGTGTGTATATATAAGTCAAAAAATTTTAAAAAAATATAAAAATATATTTAGGATACTAATTATATTATACAATCATGTAATAAGTAGAATTTGTAGGTTTTAGAATAAAAATAAGATAAACTATCTTTAGGAAAGAAGTAAACTCTTCATTTGGTAACGTCTTTTGGATTTCACCAAATGGATTCCTTGTATGTATTTCTTCCAAAAGGGAGAATTTTGAGTTAATATTAGGGATATTATTGACATATTAGTGAATATATTGGTTGATAAAAATTTTGTTGATTGGTGTCAGTAATGGTGAGGGTTGGGTACGTTTTTCAAATGGAGGACGAGGGACATTCATTAAATATTTTTAAAACAGAATTTCACACAATTTTCATTCCATTGAAATTGGATCCAATATGTATTAAAATTAGATCCAATGAGATATAGGGTATATAAATATCAATGTAATGGATTTTTAAAAAATGTATAGGTCATTTTCGAACTTCTGTATAATGATTAGTCTCTTATTAAGCTGAATTTCCTCTTAATCGTTGTATTTAATTTTAATTATTTTTAGTAATATTTTTTTCTCTAAAAATATTTTTACATTATTAGAAGTTATAAAATGTTTTGATTCCAAATATAGAATACATTTTTTTAAATTATAATCACAAAATATGACGAAATTATTTAAAATTAATCCTCTAGATGGGGTGAAAATTGAGTTTTTAATGTAAAAACATTTAGACGCTTGGTTTGTTTTTATGTCAAATTTCAACATTAAATTGATTATAAGTATAAAAAATATAAATATATATATATAATTTATCTAATTAATATATGAAACAAATTAAAAAGGTAAATTAACATTATAAATAAATTAGCTGAAACATGTGTATTAAATTAAAATCAATCATTTTCACTATTCATCAAACATGAAACTTCATATAAATATACCGAAAAAATCCCTATAAACTAGTATAGATGTTTAAATTTTAAAATATAATTTTATTTTTTCATATAAATTTAATAAAATTTCAATAAATTAGATTTAAAATAGGTTCACCATACAAATTTTGTAAAAACACCATTATAAAAAGGATACCTTTATTGTTATAGTGATTTTTTTCTTATCTGAAGCCTTTAAAATCTATTTTAATAATATGAAAAAAATTTATTTAATATTATATATATATTACATTCATATCACTAAATAATTATTATTTATTTAATATATATGGATCATATAGCTCTGTGAGAATAAAAATATTTTTGTATAGAAACATACCCTTTATATTTAATTGATTCTAATATTAATTTATAATTAATTTTTTACCAGTCAATTAAACTATATATTATTATAAAACACATATTTTTATATGTTTTTAATAAAATTCATAATATTAAATTTATTGGACAAGATTAAAATTCTGAAATGAAATTATAATGCTTTAATAATATATTGTTGTTTGGTAACACTCGTTCTTGTGTGCAACACAAGTTATTGAAGAAACTCATTGTTGATTTCAATGCAGGCTAACTCAGTGTTGCGTTTATTAAAATCTATAATGAATTTATTTAGAATAGTAAATATATTACAGTGTCTCACTATATGATATTCCCTTACACAATTGATATTGTGTGTCGTACATGCTATTGGATACAGTGTTCTTACATTAGAATTTTGGGGTGTTACATATAAATTATAATGAAATGATATTTTTTTGAAAACATATTTTTTAGAATATAATAACCATAATAATTTTTTTTATTTACGTTTATTTTTTCATTAAGTTTTTATTGATTATGTGCTTTACAAATATATATCTTTATTCCATTAATCATATTTATTCTCATAAATTCAGTCCCTATGTTATAATGGTCCTATTTTAATAACATAATTCATTGTACATTTAAGTATGATGTTGTGTTTCATATAAATAATAGAAAATGATAAGATTATTTCAAAATATCATATAGTTTCATTATGCAATGACTTAGTTCCATGTCAATAAGTTTATTCATTTTCATGATTTCGTGGCTTTAATTTGATGAGTGAACCTATTTATATTTATAAAAGTGTGTACATATATAATATTCTATGTATAATACTAATATATATATTATGGTAATGTTATCCTCTCATGGATAATTTATTTAATTCTTAAATTATTTATAACTTATAAACTACAAATATTTAATTCATGAATCTGTATTATGATCTATGATATAAAGGGCATGAATTTAAAATGTTATGATCTTGTTCTCATACAATTATTCTCATGTTGTATTCATGTTATCATTAACATATCCCTTGTTTAACCTAGATGACCATATCATATTACCCTTCTCATATTTCATTTTCCCCATGTTATAAAAAAAACATTTTAGAGTTGATATTTTTATTAAGGGTGAAATATGGGATCAACCAAATGTGTGACCCTTGACTATCTATTGTTTATGCTTCCAACTATCCAAAGGGACTAGGATTATATGAATTTATTCATGGATATTTATGTTATTTAATAGACATTAATACAATGAAATTTAATATCTATTAAAAAATTTATGGCTCACTATATACGTTATTATAGTAAGGATTACATAACATTTGGAAACTTGGATGAGAAAAAATTAGTGAGAAAAACATCATTTGTTCTATGGATAGGAAAATAACGAACATTTTTAGTAATTATCATAGATAACATATGTTATATATAAGATGTATCATATTAAAAATAAGGAATCCTAAATTAGACATTCACTGAATGATTTTCCATGATTATGTGGTTTTCCACTATTATTTTCATTTCTCACACAATGATTTTTTGTTTTATACATAGACCGAAACCTTAATGAATCATCTATACATTCAATGTGACGTACAATTAAATTTTCAACCTCATGATCAACAGAGTTGTATAAGATCATTGATGAAATATCCAATTAATATGATCACTTAATTGTCTTTATATTTTGGTGGTCACACAAATCATGATGAAATTTGGAATGAACCAAGGGGAGATAAACATATTACTAAAACTTTTATGTTATGATATCGATCATTATTATATGTGTCATATAGTCTAATATTTTATGAAACAAGGATCAGTGAAATAAAAAAGATAATTTTCATTCTTTGGGGATAATACCGTGAAAATGTTGTCCAAGTTTGTTATATTTTGGAGGTTGACTAAGATTAATTGTATAACATTATTAAGATTTCATGAAAAGACGATAAAACTGATTCCATGAATGCGGTGAGTTTGGTGGAATATTTTTCATTATGTACATCCTTTATATTTTGTATGTAAAAATTGACAAGTAATTTCTTATGCTTATGAAAATGGATGATGAATCTATTAATACCTATGATAAATTAATATAATACATTAATAAAACACATTATGATTAATTATCATCTCTAAAAGAAAAATTTATCAATGTTTTAGTGGTTTGAAATCAATTATTTTAATGGAATAATATATAATAAAATATGTATACAATGAAAAAATTATTATATGGGTACTAAATGTATAAATTGAATATTATTACCCTAAATATTTAGGTGATAAGAAATGGAATATGGATAAACCTAGAAACTTGATTTGTTTTTGAAACGAAGGGAATAAAAATTTACTACCTCTTACTTGCTAAAATTTTTGGAACGATCACTCAGGTGACTACCTGAAAGGAAAAAGAATATGATTCAAGTGTGAGAATCTAATCCATTTTGAAGGTATAATTTTTAATTTATGTGGAATGGAGAGTAAATGTAATGAGTAGATAAATATATCAATAGAACACACCACTCTCAAATCAATATTATAAATTAAATGATTTTGAGAAATATGTGAATAAACACCCAACTACAAGTCTTATCCATGATAATAAGGCACGAAAACATCTATTAGTAAATGAAAAAGGAAAATTCTTATAAAGATACTATAGTTGAAATGAATCATGATAATTACAGATAAATCCCTATGAAAATATTATCATCAATTTAAATTTTATGATTTTCTGATCATTCATTATTTATCCTTATATATAATCTATATATATTTTATGAAAATATAAATCCTATTTGATATTTTAAATATATCCTTGTTTTATTATTATGGGAGGGAGGACCCCAAACCTCTAATGTAAATATTCTTTTCTAACATAAGAGACTATTTGAGGAATAAGTGGTGAATTATATCATTTAATCACATTTGATTTTATTATGACATTTTTATGAGAAATGTTTTGTATATACGATCACGGTATACAAATTTTATCATAAGAATTTATCGAGTGATTAAAATTATCAATCAGTAAATATTTGGAGGATATTTTTTCAAATATTTTTGGGTTTTCATCTTAATAAAGTATATTTTCAAGTATCATTAATGATAATTTTTTGTGGAATGGATTATATTAAAATTAAGAAATTAATTTTTTTAGGCTAAAAATTGATTAATATTATTTCATAACCACCACCAACCATTTTGTGTATTTTAATGATAATGAAAGTATGAATGGCTTATCATGATATTATAAATCTTACCATTTATTAACTATTATCATTAGTGATTCATGTAAAAAAATGTAATCGTGATTTTTTTGTGTAAGAGATAAAGTGGAAATCGATCAAAGATCAATTGCAGATGGAACTATAGTTATGATATGAAATGATATCAAGTACTTATATTATCTAAAGTTTAATATATTGAAAATAAAAGGATCCCTCAACATTAGAAAAATGATATTTTATAAAATTACATAATTTTACCTTCATTTCAATGAGTTGATGGTAATTTTACCCATCAATAATTTACGGTTTTATGGATATATATTTTTTCATTATATTATTTTCTCCATTTTTATTAGTATATGGTGTTATTTTTATCCCCATTATCCATATTTTAATTATCTGTCAATATTTTCATATTTGAAATTTGAGTAATGCGAAAATAATATTTTCCTTCCATTCATTTTAAGATAATGTGTCGAAAACCCTTTTTATGACATGAGAGTTTGAAAAACGAATTTTCAAAAGTCATCCCCATGATTAATGAGAATGAGTTATAATTGTGGGGATAAAATTAACTAAAATGGCAGGATAATTTAAAATTTGAGGATATGTTTTATATAAAAACATTATATTTTATATATTTTATGATATTTTACATCGAACATAAAAACCCCATTAATATTATATAAATAAGATCATTATAATTTAGAAATTAAATTACTGGGCAAGGAAAATATTAAATTATTTTTAAAATATAAAAAAATTACACAAATACTATATATATATATATATATTAATTATTATGAATTTAGAAATAAAATTTTACAATTTAATATTATAATAAAAAATTATATTCAATTCGAAAAAAATATATATATGAGAAAAAAATATATTAATATTTTTAAATAGTTTATTATTTTATTCATAAAAGATACTTAATTTTATAATTTTTATAATGAAAATTATCTTAGGGTGAATTTCAAGGATTTTTTCTAAAAACATAAATTTTATATTGAGTAGTTATGAATACATATTTTTATTGAAAAATAAATATTTGTTCATGGAATGTATAAAGGAAAACAAATTAAATATCTCAAAGGAAAAATTATCACTCGTATATTTTAAATAAATTAATTTTTTTCATTAGAATCCATTTTATAATTTAATTTAGTATAAAATCATTTTAAGTCATAAAAAAATCATTTTTCAGAAATATAAATTTTTAAATAATAAATGTATTATGTCATAATAATTTTTTTTTGAAACCAATTAGTTAATTAATTTACTTAATTTTATATATTATGTATTAAATAAAACATTCAACAATTAATTCAATATTATTCTATGACAGAGATATTAATAAACCATGTTTCAGGCTTACAATTTTATTTTTCTACAAAAAGGTTTTCTTAAAAAAAAGAAGCTTATTTTAATATTAATTTTTTTTACAAATATGTATTTAATTTGATAAAATGGGAAAAATATTTTCAATTATAATGTAAAATTTTGGTAAAGAGGCCACTTTTATTTGTATCAATACAAATAGTAACCGGGGTGAAATTTATCAAGGTAGTAAATGGTAAGTTATGATAATCTACGACTAAAATAATTTATAACGAAATATTTTTTCTTCTTGATTATTAATTTATTAAGTTATTTATACTATAAACACAATATAAGTTAATATATAGTTTTTAATAGATACATTTCCATGAAAATGACTAAAATAATACTTAAAGTAATGAAATATTAAAAATGACAATCTAATAGTTTTAAATACTACTTACTGTCCCACATGAGGATAATTGAATGTTATGAGAGAATATGAATTTATATTTTGAGTTCAATGAAATTATTTTAATTATATAACATTATTTAAATTTTTTATAATTTTTTTTAATTATATTAAATTTTTATACAATACTAATGAAATATTTATTTAAAAATTAAAAAATAAAACAATTGATTTTAAAAATTATAAAATTAATATAATATTAGTAAGTTATAGTTTTACAAGATTTTTTAGACTAATAGAACATTATATTGTTTTTTAAAATTATTATAATCGGTTTATATATTTTTCTTTATGTCTTTTTTGTAAAACGTAATGAACAGTGTCTATATTGACATTAACAAGTTTCTATAAAATTATATTTTTTAGATTACTGAAAAATAATAGTAAATATTTAAACACAAATAGTTAGATAATATATGATCTAAAATTTTATCCCTTTGATATTTACAAAAAACTTTTAATATTATATGAATAATAATAAATTTTTTAGTGTGAAAATTATGTTACCGTGATTAATGTTAAAATAGGTTAACTGGTGGTATAAACCAAATGATATGGTTCAAAACCACACATAACCCTCTCAATATTTTACTTGATGATATAATTTCATCACCCCAAAACCTTATATTCACATACCTTGACATTTGGATGCATTTGGTCTTGTGAATGACCATATTATATTTTAATTTATCTAGAAATTCAATAAGTCCCCCTCACCTCAATTAGAAAAAGGAAACATTTTTTTTATACCTCACAACACATTGAAAATTATATCATGAAATCCTATAAATATACATTCTAAAATTCCTTATACATTTTAATGAGGTTAGGGACATCCAAAAATACCGACTATATTGTTCTCAAGGGGATATATAATGGAGTTATTTTCAATAAGATGTAATTTCCATAACTAGTCACTTTTATTAATTATTATTCAACCAAAAAAAACTCCTTCTATATTTCTCATTAAATAATAAATTATATGTATAAAAAATAATTAAATATTTATATGATTTTGATACTTCTTTTATTTACCCTCTTTTCCATTAAATAGGAAATGAATGTATCACTCATGCATATGTGTGGCCTACCATCTTCATAATGTGATACAATTCATTTTTTCCTTACACGATTTATCAGTTAATATGATGGTTTTAATGATTATATTTTAAAATTTTAAAATATTATTATTCTATAAATATAAATTCATATATACCTTCTTACCTTCTAAACATTTGAAAAATGAAAATATTGCTCGGGCACACATGTGGACTACAGTCTCCACAAAGAGATGTGATTCACTGTAATTTCTATTTTACATGGATGGTAAGAAGGATGTATATAATGAAAATATATGATATTTATGATTTATTAATTATTATTTAATTTATATTTATAAATAATATTTTTTTTGATCCATTGTTTATAAAATTAATACAACATTCATTAATACGTACAATATACTGTCTCCCTGAACAATGTAATTAATTATTCTTTAACAACATTTATGGATTTCTACGAGCATGTATATGATGAAATAATTTTATACCTATATAATGATAAATATTTTAAGTATAATATAACTATTATCAAATTACATAAAGAAAATATACTAGACAAACATTTTCAAAATAAATAATGAAAATAGAACCCGGAACAGTGAGGTTAATAATAAATTGTTTATAAAAAGGTGGAAAAAAGATATAATCCAATAATATATTGTATTATTAATATGAATACATAATATATATATATATATATATTATTGATGGTTATAATTAAGAAAAACGATGTTGGACATGATTACGGTATTTGTGTCTCACTTATATTTCCAGGCGCATATGCCACATTCACCACTTATTTCTTATATGTCTTGTATAAATATAAAATTAATAACATTTTATGGTTTGAGTTATAAATTTTATGGGTTTTTAAATATCCATCTATGTAATTTTCTATAATGTGGATTAGGATTTGAAATTTACAAAGAGAAAGGGTCTTATAATAAAATCACATGGTTTATCGAGATTGTTCAAGATTCAGTTTTTGATGAGAAATAGTGTGATAAATATCTCAATAAAAACATTTTTTTACTTATCAAATAGTTATATAATGATAATAAATGATTTAATTTTGTTTTACTCGCCTTAAATAAATAATATACTGAACATATTCTTAACTGAAATATTTTACATATTTCTTTCTTTGATTCATGATCCTTTTTATCATATCTAAGTTTTCAAAAACTAATTTACAATTTTTTTTAAAATTATGTAATTATTAAATTAATTTATTTTTTCCTATTTTTTAGTTTTTATAAAATGTGTTGAAAATTTATACATTATATCATTTTTTTGAGAAATTTACATTTAGAATTTTTATAAATGTATTAAATGATTATTTATTAAATTCTACAGTATGAATAAAACTTCATAACATCATGACCACTTAGTTATTTTAATATTCCATTAAATTATATAATTATTATTTTCAGAGAACATATTTACTTATTATTTTATGAAATTTTTAATTTAAAAATTGTGATTTCAAAATGCAATGGACTATGGAATTATTTCGTAATCTTTTAATAACATTACAGTTCCCGAAAAAAAACCCTCATAGCACATATACAATATAAGGAGTGTCATACAAGGATAACATTCTTATTATTTTTCTATGAATTTTATATTTATAATGATAAGACGTTTATGAAATTCATTTCATTTCCACTGGTTAAGTTATGATGGAGTGTTTTAGAGACCAATTTTTAATGGGTTTTAATATAATGAATGATTTATGATCATTTAGAACACATATTATTTCTTTATTTATGTGATTTGAGGAACATAGATAACACTCTAGTGAGTTGGATAAATATTGACAACTCAAGATATAATTATGATATGTTTGAAAAAAATTTAATGTCCGTGGTTTTAATTTTTGGACATAGTTATTCATGTCCACAATATTCAAAATTTACTAGGATATAATGTCCATAAGATTAAACATTAACCTAGTTTCATGTTCATAAGTTTCTTTATCGACTAGGATATAACATCCAAAATATTACTTGCAGAGTTAGTTTTATATATATAATTTTATGTTAGCTATTTATTTGATATCCATAAATTAATGAGTGATCCAAATTCTATTTATACATGTCCAGAAAATTATAATCTATTGAGTTTTCCACAAATAAGTGTCTTATTAATATGGTCGGATCATATCAATTGTTTTATCTAACGCTTTTATGATTTATGTATTATGATCTACCAAACATTATGACAACTATATTATGATCTATGATATTCAGCGTTTGATTTTCAGTTGTTACGATCATATTCTCAAACAATTATACTGATTTTGTACTGAAGTTGTCATTAATGTATCCCTATTATTAACCTTTCAGGGTATTTGATCTCCACCACTATAATGTTTTCCTTTACCATGTTTATAAAGAATGGATTTAGGTATGATATATCAATGAAAGATTTTAGTTTTTGAGAACATAATGGGAGACTCTTATAGATTAGTTATTTATGTGTCCATGTTTCCAAAGACACTAGACCTATACAATTATGAAATGGATATTCATCTTATCTTAGGGACATTAATCAGGAAATATAAAATATCTATCTATAAAATATATCATTATCCATAATTAGATAGGTTATGTATAGTCATGTTCTTCATTTTAAAAACAATTTAGAATATGGTGGGAAGATTGAGATATACCAATGCTGAGATGTATCCTACTATAAGATAATTTTTCCAATTAAAGAAATTCCCTCTCATGGTATTCACAATGAATATTAGAATTGAAGCATATTATTATTTTTAGGATCCCAATATTGGGTTTTAATGGGATGTAAAATGGGTTATATTCTATTATTGGTTACTAATTTCATCAAATGTTGAAAAAGGGAGTTTTTTATTATTTAGTGGTGGGGGAGTCAAATCCTCCCACTTGAAATATTAAAATTTTCCCAATTATAGAAGGTCATGGTGACCTTATGGAGAATCCATTCTGTTTGAGATATTAAGAAAAAAATATTGGTATATAACCACTTGATTATTAAAGAATCGGCTTTCCTAAACATCATGCTGACGTGTACACCATTGGTTAAAAGTATTAATACCCAATCATTAAAAAAACATATTGGTCAATTTCTATAATCTCATATAGATGGTTTGGATTGATTAATCTTGTCCAGGTGTCAAAATATTCCTGGCTAAAGTAGGATAATTAAAGGATACATATATTCTTTAGATTAATGCCCCTATATAGTGATTTTGTTTCCGAAAATCTATTTATCATTGATCTACTAATGTTATTCTACTTAAGATTAACATAATTAATATTATCTTCTGTAGTGATAACATTATTATTGTTAGGTGATGGGTTGATGGTGACTACATCAACACATATATCTTCATTAATAGTATATTTTTTTCTTATATCAATTATTCAAATAATGATGAAATGTAATAATGATATAAATAACGAAGACTTAAAATTATACATATAGGTGTTATCTTACGATATGGGTATAATCATGCTCACTAGAGGATATAATTGAGGAATCCCTAGTTAAAAATGATACAAATACCACCATATATGTCAGTTGGGGTTATCATAGGTAATCAATACTAAATAAGACAAATTGGGAAAAGAAATTAATATTTTTCGTAGTGGTGATATAGAATTTGTTATACCCCACTATCCTGACATATAATAGGGCTCAAAAATATTAATAGTTTGAGGGAAAGTGACATGATCTGAAATTTTAGAGGTTGGATTACCGCTAAAGGCCCTCATTCTTGTTATACTAATATTTAATACTATGTTAGGAATAGATACCTTTGTGAAATATTTTATAATTGGTGTCACACATCAGTGATGGAGACCACATTAAAAAGGATCCCACATAAGTATCATCTTGGTGGTTTCTTTACTATGGTGGTTTTCCATGTCCTCCATCCAAATGTATAGAAGGAATGGGTTTATGTTCATTGGTATTAGGATTCTAAAGAGGTATGATATTTTGGTTGCAGACACTAGTGTCTTAATTCCATGTAGTTTTAAGACGACTTATAGGGATTCATCCGCTTTAGTTTCTCTTGTGCGTTTCTTTGATATTAGGATGGATCTATTGAGGTAATACACTAATATTTGGTTGTTCACTAACTAGTTCTATAGTTTTTATGTCAAAGATTGTTTATGTAGGGGTTGTGGAGAGATTATCCCCATGGATATCACATAATATGTTCGGATGATCGTCAAGTCATATACAATGGATTTGGAATCATGTGGGTTGTAGCAGGTTATTTAGTGATCTAGGATTTCATTGGTGTATTTGATGTATCCGTTTTTATTTTATGGATTTCATATGTTCCATGAAATAATAAAAAATGAAGTCTATAGTTCAATTTATCATATTCATTTTCACATGATTCAAAATGGGTTCACCATTTATGTTTTCATGGAACACAAGAATCAAAATTTCCCAAGATGTAATGGATGGTCAATCTCGTTCTATAAATTAAACTTGCTAAATTTTAGAGAGATTCACATTAGGTTTACAGTTTTTTTCATTTCATTTTTTTGAGTGAGAAATTTTTGATCATATGAGAACCATCTAGAAAATATATTATCTTTGACAAGATAAAACCCTATATACCCAAGGTAGATGGTTATTTTAGACATTTACAAATGATTCTTTTGAACACACATTGGTCTATTGAGTGTAATTTTGGTGTAATATATACCTATTTGGGTGACTATTTCTAACATTGAGAGTCTATTATAGTTTTAATATTTGTTTTCAATTACTTAACAAATCATGTTAGTGGATAAGTCAACCTCATGTAAGCATTAAGTTATTATCATTACCTGATGTAAAAATTATTATGTTTTTAGGTAAAACATTTATGTGCAAATATATTTGTATTATAGTTTGTCTATCAATGAAACCATAAGAATTTATCATAGATTCACCATATTTATCAAATACTTAAACAATGATGCAGATTCATAATTCTCTATAGATTTTAGATATACTATAGGGATCTATAGTTTTTATCACTATCCATGAAGGAGGTAGTTGACTATGGAGGTGGGACCAAGCCTCTTAAATTTTCTTACACTTTATCACTGTAAAATTAATTAGAACCCATATAGTTTTGTGACACATAATGTGACATGTCAAACCTTTTACAACCTTTTCAAAGGGACATATCCTTAATGTTTAACATTATTTGGTCAAGGCATCCATATGGATGATTCCTAGGAAAACATGGTGTGGGACTAATACGTGAGAATCCATTCAGAATTATACTCATACAGATTATAGAGTTGTGAAATATGTGTCATTCTGATACATAATATTTACTTTTTAATATGGGTCACACTAAGGATATGAATAGATGACGATGATAGGAAAATACTCAAGATTAATATAAAACTCTAGGTGTGGGCATAAATTATTCTTGAATTTACCCAGATAATGAGATGATAGTTGAAGACATGGTCCTTAAAGGTTGTTTAAATGAACTTATATGGAATATTTCACAATGATTTATTATTTCTAGAATCATGGGATCCTAAATTCTTGAGGAGATATATTGAAAGTTTGGATATTTGTTTTGAGTTGTAGGGAGGTTCCCTACAAATCTCAAATGATAGAAATTAAATCCCAGGTAGTTTCATATGAAAACATTTCAGTTTTGTGTGTAGAGCATTCCATTTGTTTTATCATAATTTTGAAGGATATGTTCTAGGATGTTTAATTTCATACAACTCATACTAAAAGGTGAATTTATTTAGAATATATATATTACATGATGGAAAAAACAATCCTTTAGGTTCATGTGATTCGATCTTAGTGTGAGATACTGTGATTAATTATCTATTATATTGCAATGGTGGATAGGAAAATGGGTTGAATGAGGGAATGTACATTTAATATTATTTATATTTCATCAGATCACATAAAAATGGGATTAATGGGTCATAAAAATTGATATTCTTCTTAAATTATAAATCTTTTTAATGATTTAGTTGATTCAATATATGTGTCTTACACCTATTGAGGGGGGCCAAGGATGAAATTTAAAATTGAAATTACAACTAAGAATGAGGTCCACATACGGAATATGTGTTAGAACATGCACCTATAGAGGTGGTCCAACAATTGAATTTGATTTATGTTAATATGATAATAAATGCAGATCTCCAAGGAAAAATGAGTCAATATGAGTATGAGAAGAAAATAAAGATAGAGGAAATAGAACATTGAACAATAAAATTCCTATGGTAAATTCATCTAAAGAGTATTTAAATGGATTGAATATATTCCTTGTATACTATTGGATTAGATAAGGGATATTGATGTTAGTTGGAATAAGATATCATTTATGAAACGGAATTAGTTTTTTTTCTCGAGGTATGTCACTAATATTATTTTATTTAATGTTTCTAATCACACTGTTTGAATAAAGAATGAAAGAATAAATAAATAAATGAATGAGTACTAATCCATATAGGATTCCATATGAGGTACCTCAATAATTAAATTAGTCTTGTGAATATATTTTTTGGGGATCACACCAAGGAATAGTGACATGTATAATTCATTTGTGTTAAAATTCAATTATTTTAAAGAGATAATGTGGTGTATGAATTAGAGACACTAGATAATTATCCTAATAAATGAGTATGAAAATGTTGTTTTTTGTATTACACATATACGAAGGCCTATGAATGATTTCAATGTTTTAAAATGTGGTTATTTGAAGAGATATTAGTGATTATACATTGTTTTTGATGAAATACATAACCTAGTAGAAGAGAAAGGTAAAGGTATATTTTGCCGATTTCAGCACATAATAGTTGCATAGAGGATTCCATTATTGACAAGAAGGCTTGGTTAGTATTTACACCCTAGAGAAGAATAAAATGTGTTAAAAAGATAATTATATCAAATGATGTTCTATGAATTACTAGGAGAAGTAAATTAACTTATGGAAAGTAATGATAACAAGATGTATTATATAAAACCAAGGTAATTATCAAACTATGAGGTGTATATCAGCTCAAGAATAATGTGAAAAGTATGAGTTGTAAAAAACTCGAGGAAATAATAGAACTGAGAGAAGTACACTATCTCAAGGTCAATGTATGTGCCTCATGAATATATGATTTCCAAAATCAACAAACATGGATAGTGTGTTGTGTAAATGTAAGGGTCATGAAGATTACACCAAAACAAATGATCGTCTATAATGATATCAAGAGAAATATATCAATTTAATTCCTTCTATGAAGACATGAAGATGATGATATTTTAATAGTTGTTTTGCTATAAATAATATAATTAATTTTAAATGATTACCATTTCATGTATATAGTGATTTATGCATGATGTAATATTACTATAATAGTGTTGATATTTCTACATCCATTATTTTTTATTAAAAAAGGGTTACTTTTCATATCAAAATGTTTTAATGGTTACCAATATTCAATGATCACCTCAAGGTACTATGAAATTAAATTAACATTTATATCCTATGGTCTAGGTATATAATTCTTACTGGACGGAGAGGATTTTTGAGGATTAGGTTATGGGGTATCTTAATCATTATATCTTTTTCTCATAGAGGTTTTATTTAGTGATCTATATTATATGATATTTTTAGGTAATTACCTAAATATGAACAACCCCAGTTATAGGTGTCATTGGTAGTTACTATTAGAGATAACATGTAATGGTCTCTTGAATAGATATTATTACCATTTTACACAATTTGATCATGTAATTTGATGCAAAGAAAAAATGTATGGAATTAAATTTATTCTGAGGTGGTTTTTTTGGTGCAACATTGTGGGTATGAAATTTATTTTATTAATAATGATTTAATTTTTATCATTTTAATAGGAAGATATGTCATAGGGACAATTGATTAGGATAGTAGTCCCTTCAATTAATCCATTTCCATGGTCTAAGAAGGTAAGTATGTCCAGTAATGACAATTATTTATAAATAAAAAATGGATGATTAAATTATGTATTTATCAAAATTTATGAGTTATCACAACACAAAGAGGCTATATTATACATCTTATGTTCATTTAAACAGTTTTAATGAATTGGATACTCCTTATCTCTTTAGGTTCTAGAGTGGGTTGAAATGCTCTACTACTATTCTATGAATGGTATTTACTATTATCAAGATAACATAATGTTTTTCACACACAATAGCATATTCAAATTTCAAACCAATTCTAATGAACATGACTCAAACACATTTTGGGATTGGCCATGGGGTCTGAAAATTTTCATAGAATATACGATCACCAAATAATAATTAAATTAATATTATTCTTGTTTAGAATAGATGGTATCCAATTTATTTATTAAATTATATAATATTATTAAAAATAAATAATAGAATAATATTAGATTAATTAAAAATATTTTAATATTAATGGTTTTATTAATATTTTCAGGTATGATAAGTCATGTTATTGAATCATTTTTATCATGTAATATATTTATTATGTAATAAGTGATATGTATTAAAATGTAATTTATGACTGAAGAAAACAATCATAAGTTTTAATTTATAGCGAGTAATAAATATTTAGCGGTTTGGGACCCTATACATGTAATTTAATTAACTCACTATATTAGTCAAGTGGGGCTTCGTGTCACTCAGCTATTTATCAAAAGATGGGATTGGGAATCTATTTCCTATCCTGTTATCTAGAGAGAGAAGAAAATAATTCAAGCTCCCAATCAAGGTTTATCTTCATGGATTAGTGTATCATTACTATGGTGATCCATAGGTTGTAAAAGGTGTCACTATATCTTGATGATATCACCCAAAAGATTACAATAGACACCCCCATGGATATTGTTGTCCATGTTGATGATCTATAAGATTTCGACTCTATATTTTTTTAGGAACAAAAATTGGTGATGATAGAATGATGAATAGAAAGAATCTGATCAAAACTGGTAATGTTAGTTTATTTTTCATGGTTTATATTCATCACGAAAAATCGTTGTTCCTTTATGGGGTTTTGGTTTCCTAGAAATAACTGACTTATGTATTTTACTAGTGAAAAAATTTTAATTCTACACTCCGCCAAATTTTGTTATGCTTAGTGGTACATTCAATTTCAATCAGAAAGATGACATGAAATAATAATGAAATAAATAATTATATTTGTAAAAAATTAATGTTGAGAGAATATTAATAGTATGATCACCATAAACAAAAGACTAATCAAACATGGGATGGATGAGATATGTCTATCTGATGATTGGAAATTAAATCTCATTAAATATTTACATGTTTAATAATAAATTATATTTTTATATATTTTTATATATCATTTTATATTCTATGAATTTCAGTGGTGTAATGTAAACATTAATGTTAATTGTTGATAGTTTCCAATGAAGCAATAAGTTTTTTCTAAAACCTGGATGCCGAAACTATTTATTCTAGGGAAAATGGTTTGCATCCATAATGGAATAATTACAACTTACTCACTATTTTTTGATAGCTATACAAAAAATTATAAATAGGGATGGGGTATAAGGATATAAAAATACCAACCAATATGAAAATGGATGGAGTGGTAATGTTGGAAAGAGACGTATCCACAAGAAAAATATCGAAAGACATTATTATTTTTAAATATAGGAACAATGTTTGATTAGTCAACCAATAGAAAAGATTAATAATAAAAATAAAATTTATAAATCAAAATAGGTGAAGGTTAATAAGGAGTATAATGGGAACCAACCCCAGACCTAGTTTAATTATTTTACAAGAAACACCATCCCTTTAGCCGCACATGGTCCCATCAGCAACCTCAACACCCATCACACCATTAGTCGATCCTCATGTGTAGCCACCCCATTATCATCCTAGTTTCCAAGTTTTAACCAATGAAACCCTCTCATTAATCCAACCACCCCCAGAAATCACACATCACATGATCCACCTCCTCATCTAGATCAGGGCCACCATCTTTTTGCCAACTTGGTTCATCCTCCTTAGACATGAGCCTTTACCATCGATATCTAGACCCTATCAAGCCACTTAGCCATGACATCATGATCAATTCTATATATATTAACCAAATGTTTTTCACTACTATTTCTTCTCTAGGATTCCAAATCCCCATATTCATACTTCATGCCCCTTCATTGGCCCCTTGATGTGCTCCTCCTTCTTGGGTGACCACCCTCCCCTTTGTCAGGTGTAGTGCCCCTACCCCTCATAGACCTCCTTCTAAAATATCATGGGGTCTTCCGAACCTACAAGTGATCACCAATGGTTTTCCTGGCCCAAAACCAAATTTTACAAATACCTCATAGACCACGATACCTATTATGTGTCATTATTAAGCCGAAAATAGGTTTTATGAACTAGATGGGTCCCTCAAAAAAATTTAATTTCAAAATAATTGAATTTTTATATTTACCAAATAAAAAAATTAATGTAAAAGTAATATTTCAAAAATTAGTTAAATGATGAAATATAATTAAATACAATTGGGAAAAAATAATATTTTAATTGAAGTAAAATTAAATTAAATATATTTACTCAACAGATTGATTTGACGTAAAATTATTTTATCTTTATTTTTATTTCACATTTAAATTGAATCGTGAATAATTTTTAGCATTGATAATGAATTTTTTATCGGAAATTTATTTATATGATTATTTATTTCATTTTTGTGGGGGGAATTTAAATATTTATTTAAATTTTATGTAGTTTGAATCATTGGGTTTTCATGACTATTATCTATAGTATCCTACTAGCCCAGATTAAAGTGATTTTTCTATATCATAAACTCTAGATACTTCTTTTCTATTGTGTTATTAATTTTATTTTATGTAAAATATGAAGTGAGAGGTAGGACCTACCTTGAAGAGTCTATATTCAAGAAGAGATGATGGCACAATGAATTAGGGAGAGAGAAATAATACGAGTCATGAACCAACCAAGGTATTACCCCCCATATGTCATAGTTGATCAATTGAGTATAAATTGGTCAACAACATATAAAATTAAAAAGTTTAGATACATATTTTACTTTATTTATCCATTAATTATAATTTTTATAAATATAAAATATTAACTAATCACCTAAAATAATTAACATAAAATTGAATAGGTTAAATCGATTTATGATTCGAGTAATGTTTACCTATTTATTTTATAGTTATTTTTAAGTAACATCACTAATAGTGCACTTATTAGATATAAAATTATTTTATTCTTCAATAAATAACAAAAATGATTAATAAAATGTTTACCAACAAATGATTTATTTTGTTCATATTTGAACAACACCCAGTGTACAGGGTGGTCATTATCCCTATTTAAGGGTGCATTCTACTACTGGAGAGCTGTTTTTAGAGACATTGGTTGACTAATTAAAAATGGAATAAAATAAGAATATTTTAATTTATTATTTCATATTTTGATTCAAAATATTGAGTGAATCATACTTATTACTTTTAGAAAAACAGACATCCATCAACTTAACAAGGATATATGATTCAATTTGATAGATGATACAATTTCCTACATTAAAACACACTGATTAGTGATGTAACAATATATTTTATACTATAAAGAGTGGTTTCAAATACCCTTACTGATAGAATACTCATGCGATTGGGCATTACCTATCAAGTTGTGAGGGATATCAGAGATTAATAAAATACAATAAGATATATGATTATTAAATTTATTGATAATTTCTTTCAAATAATTAAGATAAATATCTAATCATTAAGATATTTTTAAGAAAAAAGGGAAATTAATGACACAATTATACTGAGATTAAATTTGGAAAAATTTACTAACCCACTATGATGTTTTTTTAATAGAATGTGAAAAAAACTTTGATATATTAAATTCAAGGTGTTGTCATCCTCAGAACCTATTGAGCCAACTATAGAATAAAGGGTTTAAAACATTCTTACTAGATATGCATATAATATAAAATTGATATTTACATCATAATTTAGTCATTATCATTTTATGTGAGTTGTTGATACAAAAAAAATATGTTGATAATTTCACATGTCATCTCTTATCCATGAATAGTGGAAGGACATTGTAAAGAGAGATATGAATGATTTATATTTTCATTGGATATATGTAAATTTAATGATAAAACCAGATCATTCAGTAAGTCCCTTCTTTATATCATTTTCATTCATTCACAATAGTTTCATTTAATATTAAAAAATGAATAGAATTGATAAGATGATTCATTTCCTTTTTTAATTTTTCTCCACTTAAATAGAATATCTAAATTAATCATTAGTTCTTAAGTTGAAAAAGTAATAATTCAAGGAGAATAATCAAATAAATACTGTAATGAGAATGGAAACATCACAACATCCTTCAAAAAAATATTTTATTCATTATTAATGATTTTATTTTCCTCAAATGTCATGAATTAATTATTTGGAATTTTTATATGAAATGGTCTAAATTAAAGAAGTAATTAGTTTCATCTTCCTTAGGAATATTCTTTTATTTCATGTAATGTATATGTTATACTTCTTTGGTATTTAATATAATATTCCTCTAAAATATTTTTATTGAAATACATTATCCAAGAAATAATACAAACATTAGAAGAAGTGAGTTGATTTCTCAATGTTGATAAGAAAGTGTGTTCCCTAAATTTATAATTATATGATAAAAAACTTATAATTTACAAGAAAATGGATATGGTAGGAACAATATTTAGAATGACCAAAAAAATAACTCATGTTCTAATTAGACATAAGTATACCATATTCAATTTTGAGAATAAATGTTTATTATGGTGTCTCAAACTCAAAAAAATGTGTGATAATACTTGAATAATATAAAATACATGATTCTTATAAAATAACTGACTTTTATACCCATTCATGAAATTATGATTATTTTTTAAGAAAATATAATATTCTATTAATGTTAAATAATTTATGGTTTTATAAAATTTTGATTTAATGAACTTAGGTACCATTGAAACATTTACATATTTAGTATTAGATAACAAAACAATTTGGAATAAAGGTAACAGAATATTCTTTCTAAATTAGTTTACCTAGAGTGTTTTAACTATTTTGAGGTAAAGCTAGTAGTAAATATACCTTTTTACGTTATATTAAGTGTTGTTAAGGAATAAAAAATTGAAGTATATAATATGAATAGTTGGAGGAAATTAGTTGCATCAGGCATGTATATCGAAGAATATCATCACCAAGAATAAATTGATAACTAAAACGTATCATGGGGTAATATACAATTCAAATTTCATTATACAAATTATAATTTTGATATTATTATGGTGGATCAACATTGAAACTGACAAGCGAACATTGATAAAAATTTATTACGTGGTAATTCCTAAACAAACATTTCATTATGCGAATCAGATCCATGATGTATATAAATCATGCATCAACATTAGGATTGATATGAAATATAGGTACATCCATTATATTTCAAGATAATCATCATAAATACCAATATTATCCCATAACCATATTCCATCTATAATGAAAAATCTATATCATATGCTATGTAGTATGATAAAATTCCATTATGTTTAAAGAACACATCTATATATAAAAAGAGTTGGTTAAGCATATAATAATACATGCAACATGAAAAAAAAGACACATTAGTTAATATACTAAATTCCAACATTATATTATATAAATCTATATTATATAAATTATATAATAAAATGATTGACTATATTTATATAAAAGGGTTAACATATCAATTTGAGATCATGGGAGAATAATTTATTTTGATTTAGCCAATACTATAGATTAAAAAATAGGTGGAATATGAATCAGTTCATCAAGGTCCTATGGAATTTTTAATCCAAAAATACATACTGTGTAGGATGAATACAATAACAGTAACTGTATAGTATTCATCACATTTGGTCATATGTTATTAATAAAAAATATATATCCCTCATTTATGTAGTAAATAAATACAATATAATTTTATAAATATCAATTATAATTCGATAATGGATTTAATGTATAAATTTTTGAAATTTTTATTCCCAATAATGAGATGAGTATTAAATTACTTTATAAATGGTTGGTATATGCAATGTAAGAATATGGATTGATTGCTAAAAGTGTGTTATTATGTATTAATAAATTATAATTTAAATATTAATAGTACATTCGATGATAATATTATTGGTATGTCTAATTCAAAACATCTATTAATTGAATATTTCTATATGATGAAACCAAATATGGTTTGTTGTGTACCCCCAGTTTCTGTTATCTAACCTTTACATAATGCTTTTGATGTTTATAATGTGTATTGGTGGATTATGGAATCATTTGGTAAACCATCAAAAAGATTTTTGGCGCCAAATGAGTGGTGATAATTATTTTCATGTGTTTTCTAAATGATGCGTATGTCTAAGAGAAACCATGCAAACATGTAGTTTTTGGACAGTGGTAAACACATGGTTTTCTAAACCGTGGGGACTAACAGTCCGCACGGAAAAATTCAGATCATATTTTTAAATATTATAATTTTTTTCTATTACTTGCTAGTTTTTTCTTCTAAATGGACATTATTCTATATTTTTCTCCATTAATGGTTGGGGAAACTCTCTTAAGAGTTTAGGAACATATTTTGAGCCATCACTTTGTTTTTGGAATCCCCTTTCAGTCGGTATGTGATGTTTTTAATCATTATCTTCCGGTGTCTTTAGATCTACATAGATATGCTTCTCCTCTTCTCTTTCTTTCTTACATATATGCCTGTTATGGGTATATCTATGATGGAAGATGTAAAATATTAATATATTTAGTCTTATTTGTGATAGGATAAGGGATCTAAGGCTTTTAATAGAAAATCAACCAGGTTTTGTGAGATGTCTTCATCCGTTGTTCGTTACTATCAAAACCATCAAGGTAGGTTGATTTAATCTCAACTCCACTTGCTATAAATGATTATCTTAGGTTAAAATTTTCTTATTATAATGCAATTGATTGTAGAAATCATGGAGTTAATATTTTTTATTAATGATTTATGGTTTTGGATGAAATTTTGTGATCTTGGTGAATTATTATGTAGATTGATTTAATTTATTTAACATAAAAAAATGAATTTAAATTATGGATTTTATATAATTTATAAGTGGTTTGATAAAGAAGGGGTTTTCAATAAAAAAATTTGTTTTATTAAAATGGGTTTTTATTGACATGTATTTTATTTAAATGATTTTAAAAAAAATGAGTTTTATTGAATGGTGTTTTTTTCATGATCATTGGACATTCAAGGTGTGTGCGTTAATATTTTATTTTCTAAGCATGGCCAAAATATGACCTTGTGCTAGGCGATAAAGGTAAAATGGCATTTCTAATATAATTACCCTATGATGACATGGTATATCGATGGGAAACCACTAATGAGTATAGAACTGTCATTGGGTAGCATGCATAGGTGGTTTTGTGGATGTGTGGAATGGACTGTGTATGACAAAGGAAAATGTAGAAATAGTTTTAAATCTTTGGTTAGTTATTTTCATGTAATAATGACTTATTGGAAATTTTTATTCCAATTTCACTTCTTTACATTTGGTTACAATTGGTTTTTTGAAACATGATTATATTTAGTTATAAGTTGTTTGGAGAAATTGTTTTACATTCAATATTTTATATAATTTTTGAGAACTCGTATATCCTAGTGGTGTGGGTAGAGAAGTCATTAAAGAAATAAAACTGATATTTTTTACTCACCCTTGATTTTTTGGGATGGTTATTTTTCAAATTCTATCTTTCAAGACATGGGAAAAGGTTTTGTATCACATGTTTTTAGAACCACCTTAGGATAATTTGGATGTCTGGAGATTGTAGATTCTGGATATTTTAGAGAATATATTCTTATAGACATCATTGAGTCTATATTTTTTCCACTATTTATATTGATACTTGATATGTATTTCTTTGTGGTACACATGGATGTGGTTTGGAGATAAATGAAGTGGTTGAGTTATCATTCATTTGTTCATGCATTATATTGTGTGATTTTCAGTTATGGTTTATTGAGTAAATTATTTTATTCATAAAGAGTAAATCATCCCCCAATATTATTTGAAACCATTTTGCATTTAATTCATTTCTTTTGAATATTGGTGATACTGCTCAAGGACATGTAATGACTCTTTGTACTCTCAAACCAATGAGAATTATTAGGTCATTATAACTGGTATCACGTTTTTATATCCATTCCTAACAAGAATTTTTTATTATCTTGGCATTCTAATTTATGTTTTTCTTATATATTTCATTGTGTGTGATCTTCGAAAGGAGTAGGATTCTATGGTCATGAAATATAGAGAATAAAAATTCCTAGATAACATATTTATAATGAAATTCATGTTAACATGGTGTTGGGTACATAAGTTTATTTGAGATACATATAAGATACCAGAATCACATTTTCATGGGTTTAGCCAATTAGAAAAGAATGACATGCATTGTAGACGAGTGACATCCCACAAGGTCTCCATAACTCATATTGAGTAATGATTCATGAATTTATGCCAATATATAAATGTTTGAAAATTGAAGAATATGTTGTTAAATGAATAAATTTGAAAATGGTATGATATATGTTTTTTTTATTGGGAATATTTTCAAAAGGAAGACTGAGATTTTTCAAAAATATTGATCCATGTGGAAACAATTTTTTTAAATAGTGTTGGGATTATTAAGGTGATATAATTTGAAATGTCTTGCCATAAGTTTCTAGGGAGTGGGACTAACTACTTTTTTATTATATAAAATGGAACCTAGTAGGTTTCATAGGATCACATTGTAAAAGTCCACTGAGTATGTAGTTGCACGTAAAACACATGTGAACTAACTGTTAGTCCGAATCACCGCTCAGATTCTTCAAACCGTTGAGTGGGGACTATGACCAAAAAATATTTATAGGATATATTTCACTGCTAAAAATTCATGTGGATGATGTATGGTTGACTTTACTTGTGGATATGAGAACTCTAAAACTAACATGAAGTTTAAATGGGAAACCAGTTCTCAAGAAGGTAGAACACATTAGTATCAGACCACAAAAGAAATTAAAATTCCCCCAAGAACCAACATTAATCGTTGGTGTTTTTAGTGTGGTTCACCACGTCACATCAAATATAGTTTATGAAAAAACCATGATCATTCTATAATATCTACAATATGGGACATCTTAAGAACTTTTTTCATAGTTCTCCCAGGCTAGGTGCTAAAGACACTTCCCATGTTTTTCAATCATCTAATTCATTGATAGGACGAGGTGAGAAAAATTAGTCTCATTAGTATAGAATAGATTTAAATGGTGACTATCAGAATACCATGACTCATCATCATTGGAAATCTCAAGAAGGAATAAATGAGAATATTTTAATGATGATGAAATTGTTTGGAGCTATGAATATGATTGAGGATGATCAGGCCTGACTGTCTAGGGTGATAGGTACAATTATTTTGAATTCTACCCATATGAAAGTACTATATAATAAAGGTGTATCTCATTCCTTCATAGATTCTCATTCTGTTGACATGTTATGATTAAAACATTTGATGATGCCTTTTGTGATAAAAAAACAAACTAATCTCCGTAAAATAAAACGTCAAGACTTTGGGTGTTGAGAATGATCATTAACTGTTGATGAAGCTAAGCTGATTTGGTACTTCTAGATATTGGACATGTATTTCTATGATGTAATCCTAGTTATGGAATTGTTGAAAACTTTTAAGGCACATTTTTAATGTTATAGAAGGGAAGAGTGTTTATCTACTCAGGATGGAATCGTGAATCTCTTCAGATGGGAGAACGTTGTAAAGAAAGGTGAAAAAGATTGTTGAAACCAGTAGTGGGAATGATCTCTTACTTGTTGGGAGGGTTAACTTTCGAATTGATGGAATAGATCATAGAATTTATTTTTCCAACAATGGTGGATAAATTTACAGATTTTGTTCCTATGATCTTTTCATGGTTACCACCTATAAGGGAAGTGGAGTTTATAATTGGTATACTTCTAGGGATTAATATCATTTCCCTTTCTTCTTATAATATAGAACCAAAATAGTTAAGTTAATTACAGGTTATATTGGATGAGTTATAATGAAAAGGTTTCATTTGACCTAGCATGTCTCCATTGGAGACACCGATCTTGTTCTTGAAGAAAAAATATAGAACACTTCAGTTGTGAATTTATTATCATATTCCTAACAAAGATATTATAATAAACATTTATCCGCTTACATTCATTGATGACATGTTCGATCAATTTATGTGATCCTAGTGGTTCTATAAAAAAATAATTGTGACTAGGATATCACTAATTACGAGATCGTATAGTGTATATTTTAAAAAATCCATTAGAAGAATATATAGCCCCCAAGAATATGTATTAATAAATTTCTGTCTAATGAATACACCAAGGGCCTGCATGGCTTTGATGTACCATATATTTCTCTAATATCTGGATCATTAGTTGTGGTGTTTGTGGATTACACAATGGTGTCATCCATGATAAGGTATGAACATTAAAAAAATTGTTAATTGTGTTGAGAATCATGAGAGATAACATTTTTTCACAAATTTGCCTATGTTGTATTTTTTGGATAATTGATGTACTCATTCTTGACCATGTGAATAATGAAAATGGAGTTTCAATGGAGCCTAAAAATATTGAAGATATTGCCTCATGGAATATTATGAAGAATATCTTTGCGATATGATGTTTTCTTGGTCTAGGTAGTTTTTTTATGGTTTTTATGAGACATATCATGTATAGATTCACCAATTAAAGCCTTGATAAATATTAATGCTCTATTACAATGGACTGAAGAATTCCAGAATATTTCTAATATTTGAATGTTCTTCTAACAAAATCATCTTTCTTGATCTTTCCAGAATAAGGTCAGGTGTATGTGGTGTACTGTGATGCTTTGGGATCCTAGTTGGGATGTATTATCATTCATGGAGACCATGTTGTTGGTTATAGTTCAAGGAATTTTATAGTTCATGAGGCCAACTACCCAACACAAAACTTTTAATTTTCTATAGTATTCTATGCTTTGAAGAAATGGAGTCACCATCTCCATGGGGAGAAATTTTCTATCTTCATAGATTTGAAGAGCCTGAAACATATTTTATCACAATATTATTTTAATATTAAACAATGGATATGGATAGAGTATCTCACGATGTTTGAAATTGATGTAATTTATACACCAAGAAATGGAAATATTGTGGAAGATTAATTAAGAAGAATTTCATAGGATCAGTTGAAAAAAAGAATCCCTAGATGTATGGTAGTTGATGTTGGTCCTCACTGACATGAATGATGAATATGAATATTGAGGTGATTCTTTGGTATTCATTTTAGCTGTATTGGTTCGATATTTGGTAAATATGGTAAAGGAGGAACAAAAATCAGATTGAGAATGCCTAGATATGACTACAAAACTCAATAGTAGGGACACTATTGAGGGATGGAAAGATGATGGAAGTTCAGTTTTTTGGTTCATTGATCAGAAGGTTATACCAATGTATTATCAAGAACATATTTTTCATTATTAAAACCATTCTAGATGGGTTTTACATCCAGGAACATAAAAGGTTTAAAGGGAATTTTAGGAACAATTTTGGTGGAGTATAAGGAAAAAGAAATCGGTTGAGTTCATTTCAAAGTGCATAACATGTCCTCAAGTTAAAGCATAACATCAGTAACCAGTGGGTATGTTTACATATTTATCTATCCCAATGTGGAAATGAGAGAGAATTGCAATATATTATGATATATTTCATTGATGGATTGATCGGAATCATTATTCTTTATAGGTGATAGTGGTTAGCCTTATGAAGTCAGATCATTTCATTCCAATTCATGAAACTCATAAAGTGGAGTAACTATCCAAAATCTATCTCCATGGAGTTGTAAAAAAACATGTCATGCCTATTTTTATCATCTCAAACATAGATCCATGGTTCACATATTGTTTCTAGAAATACTTAGAGAAGCCCCTTGGGACTCATTTGGATATGAGTACAGGGTATAATCCTCAAATTGATGGGTAATCTAAAAAGAAGATAATGGTTTATGAAGACATGCTTTGGGATTTTGTAATGGATTTAGATGAATCATTAGACGAGGATATACCCTTAGTGTAGTTATATTTTAATAAAATCTATTATGCCTCGATACATATGGCTTTTCTTGAAGCATTTAATTGGAATCCTTGTCATTCTCCACTACGTTGGGTGGAAACAGGTGAGACAATAGTAGTTTGTCCAAGCCTAGTGTAATAAAAAATATAGAATATTTTGTTGATAGGAAAGATGATGGTTATGACCTATAATCGTTATAAATCTTATGTGTATCACCGTTGATGTCCATTAATTTTTTCCATGAGTGGTCATGTGTTCAAAATGATATCTTCAACACATAGACAACATTATTTCGGTAAAAAGTGCATGTTATATTCTTGATACGTTGGATCTTTGGAGATACTAGAATGGGTTAGAGAGTTGGAACATTGGTTGATATTTCCATTGTGGTTCAGTGTTGTGAATAAAGTGTCTCATGTATCTCAGTTGAAGAAGTATCATCCTGATCTTGACAATGTGAATAGATGGTATCACTTTAAGTTAGAGTTAGATGCTTCATTGGTACATATCATAGTTTAGATTGTGGATATGCAAGAGAAAGTATTTCATGGAAAAGGCATCAGTCCTATGTGGGTTTGAAATAAAAATGTTCAGATTCCGGAAGAGACTTTGGAATGTGAGAAGGAAAACAATCTGCAATGGAAAGAACTCTTTTAGGGTTTTGATAGATTTCTACCTTCCAAGGATGGAAAGGTCAATGGTGGGGAGAATGTAGTACCCATGGTTTCTTGTATATAACCATTTACATGATTCTTTTCATGTTTATAATTTGTAATGTTTTAGATAGGGATATTTTGGTATAATTTCATGAATTATTTTGTGGCCAAAGGATGGGAGCATGATCTATGCATGATTTGTATTAACCACGAATAGGTTCTTGGAGAAACTGTTCACACATGCAGTTTTGGGACAATGGAAAACACATGTTTAGCACACAATTTGCCTAACTGTTTCGACTAACCATGTATAGGAAAAAATAAGATTCCATTTTTAGGATCGTACCGATTTTTGTTTATAAACAAATTTAAATCAATATTTCTCTCCACTGATGTTTGGGGATCCTCTCCCAATCATTTTGGAACTAATCCGATACCCTCCATTGGCATTCAAAATCATTATTTTCTTGGTAAGTGACAATATTTCTCATTATTGTCAAATTCCCACAAATCAACATAGATATACATCTACTCTTCTCTTTTATTCTCATATCTACGCCTGTTATGGGAATAAATAAGATGGTTTATTCCAAATATGATGATATTTGGTCTTAGTGTGGTAGGATAATGGATCAATGGAACTTTTGTAAAGGATCAACCCGATTGTGGGAGAATTCGTAGACTGTTTTTTGTTTCATCAAAACCATCTAAGTAGGTGGCTAAACACTAGACTCCTCTTACTATAACTGATTGTATTAGTTAATTTTTTTTAATTTTAAAGGAAATTATTGTGAAATGAATGGAATAAATCATCTCTAGTGATGAATAATGGTTTTGGGAGAAATTTTGTGATCTTGGTAAATTATTGTAAAATGTGATATATTTTCATGAATTTAAAATTATGATTTCAAATTAAAAATTGGATGGAATTTCTAAATGGTTTTATAGAAAATGGGATTTCAATAAAATGGGTTTATATTAAAATGTTTTGGCACTGAAATGAGTTTGATGTAAATTGTTTTGAATAAAAAGGTGTTTTTATTGAAAGGGGTTTTTGGCATGATACTTGGGGATACATGGTGTGTGTGTTCATGTTAAATTTATGGGGATTGGATTAAATATGAACAGGTTCCCCATACTAATGATCAAATGGACATGGAAATTAATTACCTTGTGAGAACATGGTAGATCAATGAGAAAACACTCACGAGTATGGAACTATCATCGTGTAACATGAATGGATGGTTTTCTAGATGTGTGGAATGGATTGAGTATTCCAATGTAATATTTAAAAATAAATTGAAATAATTGTTTATTAATTTTTCAGGAAAAATAACATGCTGAAAAAATTTGTTTCATTTTCACATCTATACTTATGGGTAAAAATAGATTATGAAACATGTTTATATTTAGTTATAATATATTTATAAAAATTGTTTTATACAATATATTATAACCCTTATATGCATGTTGAGTTAGTGGGGAAGTCACTTGGGAAAACCTATTGATTTTTATATTCACCCCTAATTTGGAATTTAGTTTCTATTGAAAATTTTACCTTTCGGGGCATGGGGAAAGGTATTGTGTCCCATTTTCATGAACCAACTCATGATACTTATGTATTTTGGTGATTGTAGAACATAGAGATTATGAATAATAGAGTATTATTCTATTCATGGACTCTATAGTTGTTCTTATACTATTTACTTTTTTACTTTCATTTTCTTCTGTTTTGGTACACAATGATGTGGGTTGGAGATAAATTAAGCAGTTGAGTTGACTTTCATTTGTCCATGCATCATATAGTGAGTTGTTTGGTTATGGTTTGTTGAGTTATTTGTTTTATTCCTAAAGGGTAAATCATACCCCACTTTTATTAGAAACCCTTCTTCATTTATTTCCAACATTTGGCATTTTGGGTGTTTCACTTAAGGCCAATTAATAACTCATTGTACTCTCAATCCAATGACAATTAGATGGTCATTACTGTTTGTGACACCATAAAATGATAGCATGGGGTTAAAATTACAGAAATATATTTTTGGATTCATTTAAAATTCAAGATCATAGAATACACTTTTTTATTGAATTGCAAATATGTTTCTGAAATATGATAGTGGTTGATCCAATTTTTTTCTAAGAAAAATGTGTTTTATGAAACATTGAAGATAAATATTTGTCATACAGTATATTAGGGCCATAATGAATGAAATGTTCATGACATTCACATTATGATGAAATATATTTTTATTGTTATCCGTTTCACTGAGGTAGTAATTATGGTATATTACACCATGTAAATTTTATATATATATATATAATAGTATTGAGAATTATAAGCTATAATAAATTGAGAATGATTTTTCACCGACATCTCATGAAATAAGTATCTCTATGATGTTGAACATGGTCATATGCAGAGATTAATGAGGTGACTGAAATTTCATAAGCAATTAAAATGAACTTATCATCTATTCCATATTGTGTATTATAAATTTCATTTCCATCATAAACATTATTGAATGAAAATATCAGTAATATCAAGAAGAACTGTGTGGGATGTTTTCAAATGTATCCAGTTTTACATGAGCATATACAAATGATATTTACCCAGTATGAGGAGATGAAGGTATACTAGTTTTAGGAGACAGAAAATGGTATTCCTATAAATAATAAAGATCTAATAATAATATTAGGATAAGGTAATGGTAATGGAAAACTCATTTAATCTATTGGTAGATATATCTACAAATGTTGAGTTTGTGGTATCTTCTATTGTCAATAAAGATGTAGTGTGAAATATTCAATGATTTTTTCAAGTTCTAGGAAGCACACATAGTAAAAAAAATATTTCATTATGTAACTTTTGATAATTATATTATATTTACTATCCATGATATCTGGTTTGATAGTGTAAAAGTAGAATATACATGATCATATCCTCTCTTTTGGAGTTTTACTCAAGGTGGGAAAGTTAAAATTGGATGAATAGTCATACAGTGGAGACATGGAGTGAGAGCATGACCATGTCATGTCATAGATAATAGATTTCAACAGAATATTGGATCTTGTGCACGTATTATTATTACAATAGTGGGAATCATGACCCTAATTAAAAGGTACTTTTGTATTACAATATCATTTATATAGTGATTTATACATGATATAGTTTTATCATATTTTATTATTGAAATGTTACGGTCCACTATTTATTGGTAATATAAACAAAATATTGTTCATATTAGGTGGTTTTAGATATTTTAGAATATAATAAAAATCTCTATATACAATAAAATTACATAGAAACAAATGTTCACTGGTCTAGGTAAATAATTCTACTTATAAAAAGATGATGTTTCTCCACCATGCTCTCAGGGCTCATAATAATTTAGATGTATTATCATTACGTTCTCCCTTAGTGACTTCAAGAATATGAGATAATTATGAATGAGCTTAGATTAAGAACATAAAATGTTTTGGTGTCAATTTTTTTTCATATCTGAGAACATGTTTATCTCTAAACGTGATATTATTATCATTATGAAAATTTTTATCACATTCATTGATACATTGAGAATACAATGGAACTAAAAGAATAGAGAGGTATCTTATATTTTGTGTATCATTGGTAGTTCACCACTAATTGTAATAATAACGATCGGATTTTTTACTTTTTAATGAAAATGAGTTTTGGACATGAATAGGACCCCATGTTGTCTAGGAATTTCCTGAGAATATTTTAACACAAAATAATAAATAATTTCAAATTATTCAAGATTAGAATACCTGTTATTTAATATATATATTAAATGTATATTCAATTTTTAATGTAACTTAATGTAATAAATTATACTAATGAATATTATTTCGAAATTTAAGGTTAATTAAATATATACTGAAATTATTAATAAAGTTAATGAATCAATTTTATAATTTAATAAATTTACTATATTACATATATGTGAAAAAAAATATAAATGATATTTATTAATCTTTGAAATTTCATTACGGAGTCATTTAATGTGGGTATAATCCTTAAAGCAGTGAGTTATCCTTCGAGGTATTTTTATTAAATCATAATTTAATTGAGGATGGGCTCTCATGAACCAAAATAATCATTTCATGATGGGTGAGAGACTTTATCTCTATCTATCCTCTAATTATTCCTACAATGTGAATTAAATGATCATAATTTTCAATCTATGTTTTTCTTCATATATTGGTGGATCATTATTTCACTAATTGTTTGGTTGTTGATAAAATTTTTAGATCTCTATTCTAGATCCTAGAATTTCATGATCGATGCTCCAATATAATTTCACATTTGTGTTGAGGATCTAGATTTAGTTAAATTCTAATTCATCAAGAAATTCTCTCCAATGATAGGAAGTGTATGTACAAACAACTTCATATCAAAACTAGTAATTTTTTTTTAATTTTTCCCATAATATTTACCTTGTGAAATCATCAGTACTTTACCAGAGTTGAGCTTCATCGATGATGAAATATTAATGATGATCATCAGTAAAAAAATTAAATACTTATCACACATTCTTCTTTTCATTACTCGATACCCTTATATCACGAACAAATGAATTATCAAGGATTAAAAATGGGTTCGTATGTATTTCAACCAAACAATATGTATGAACCGACCCAAATTGATCATCATGTGACACATTATTCTATGTAGGGCTATGTCATGGATGAAAGTGGACTAAGATGAAGGCTAGGTATAATATATTATCACTAATTTTATCTGATGGTGTAGGGTAAGATCACTCTTATTATGGACTATTTGGACATGGATGAATATTAGATTTTGCAAAGGCGATGGTGCATATATTGGATTTTTTCATAAGAGCATCACATATAGTATTAACATAAGATTCTTACATTAGTTAATCCTAATAGAACTAACCACATCATAGTGTTCACATAGTAAATATCACATATATAATTTCATATTGTGTAGGACTTTGTGGTTTTAAATTATAAAGGTCCTCTCTATTTTTTAAACATTACTATTCTAACTAAATGTTGATTTATGTGACTCCTAAAATACCATATTTTTTCCTTTGAAGTATTTTATGTGGGTGTTGTTATTTATAGTTAGAAAAAGGTAGCATCCTTCCCAAAATAGATGTACTCAAGAAGATTTATGTGTTATGTTATCCATGAAAATTGTAATAAAGTAATAAATAACCGTTCATGTTAAAAATTAAATTGGTTTATAAAATTGATTTAATTTATATTGAAATAGGGATAATTTCTATAAAGATAATATACAATTACATATTTTTAAGTTAAAATGATATTGTTTCTGATATATGTATGAATTTCAATGTTATTGGTAAAAAATCCCATGTGTTTGTCACAAAGTTACCACATCTAATCCCAAAATTTGATACGATTCACATAGTGAGTGAAGTGTTATTTAATCCTCATAAAATGTTATGTTAAATTTCAGAATTTTTTAATTGTATTTTATACGAAAATGATTACCTACATTGAATACACATAATATTTGATTAGTATGACTGATTAATATCTATGGGGAGTCAAATAAAGTCTTAAAATTAAAAATAAACACTTTTATATGTTATGTTTACCATATATGTATATATTATTCCCAAAATATCTAATACGAAACTAATATTGTTTTTTAACTTTTTTTAAAAATGTTTAAATTTATATCCTAGTCATAAATGGAGTTTCTCACACCCACATCACTAGATTTTGCCATATTTTTTTATAAATATCCATCCATTATTGTTTGAGAAATCATGCAGTTTATGGTGATTAATTTTAATTTACATCATCCCTAAATATCAATTTTTACACAAACATGAAATGTATTTTCTATGTTGGTATAATATCAAGATATCTTCTATAGTGGAAATATAATGAATATTTCTATTTGAATTGGTTTTTATAATTCATTGAAGATCAATGGAACTTAATAGTTATATTTAATAGAATATTAATGAATACAAGTGATACCAAAATCATATATTGTGTACTCATAAACTGTTCTAATTGAAGGATGGTATATCTTCATTGATGTTTTACACTCAAAAAAGATCATTCCATGGAATATTATACCATAGAAGCCTTTATTATCCCTTTATTTTCATTATCCATTATACAACAGCTTCATGTAACACATAAAATATCCAAATGAGAATTTAGCTTCAATAATTAATATTTAATTAAATATTCCAAATATAAGAAAACCAATCATGAAATCCAAGTTGTATTGTGTAATCCTAATTATATTAATGTTTTTGCACTAAATTCATGGAATAAATTATTTAATAATATTGGATTCTTATTCAATACATTATCATTCCCATATACCGTCAGCATCCATAAAACATCTTCTTCTGCAACATAATTAAATTCCTTAATAATCAATCATTGATGTCAAATGAAACTCACGCAATCTGGTCTCAAATGCATCTTTTAGTGAAATTAATTGAATACATATTAAAATAAAAGAAACCCATAAAACAGGTCGAGTACTGATTTAATTTAAGATTATCTGGTTGTTACCAAAAAAATGTTCACTTTCAAGGTAATGGATGTACTTTTTGTGGGAAGAACCAAATCATGATGCGTGAGATACACACAAATTTATTTATAGGGGACAACAATGTAACTCTAATATGTCTTCAGTAGTGGTTTTTGTGATTCTGAGTTTTATCAATTCACACCGATGATTATCCTTTAATATGGGAATGTAAACCAATTAAATGTGTTCCTCTATTTTTTGGGTGCGTGATTTTTTTTACTATAGGAATGACCAATGTTTGAGGATAGAGAACAATAGTGATCCATTCGCCTTATTAAATTTAATAAATAAAGTGAGATAGTTATGAATTAAAAAAAATATTCAAGGCACTAGGACTGATTCACCCTCACTCTGAGTGTCTTGTTCATCCCTAAACCGTTCTTATAGGGGTTAACAAAATATACCTAAATATGAAACTATTTTTGAAATTTCTAAAAAGGTTGTGATCATTTGTAAATCCATCAACCAACTAGCAGAAATTTGGAAAATAAATTTAGAATGATTATTATAATATAAAATAATGATTATTGTATAATTATTCCATCCCAAAATAAATTCATAAATTAAAGTATATTTTCCATCCATGTGATAGTTCAATGAAAAAATGATCACCCAAAAAAGTAAAAAAAAGGTGACCAAATATATCCACAATATCTTATATCCATTCCTTAAATGGATACCATGTAACACCACATGGTTGTACCCATCAAGATCAATTAGAGGAGAAACACTTGACCATTTATTAAAATAAAAGAAAAAAGAATAGTAAACAGGAAAGAAGACTTCATGAAAACATCTTTCCCACATCCAACCATTTCTAAAAAAACAGGAAAACTACATGTTATAATAATCATACCCTTATCCATATCCGTATTATGGTGCTTCCTCTGCGTTAGATGAATACCATTCTTGAAGAAGATTCATGTTGCTTCAGTATATTAGCATACTTCTTAATAAGCTTCTACTTTTCCAATGATGTCTTCTCATTATAGTATTGTGTATGTGACATCAGGATGGCTCCACATTCCCTCTTAGATGAGGCCCTGGTGGCCACTATATTGGGCATATGAGAGTAGTCCTTATTGGGCTTTCTCATAGGTGGAGCAGTCCTAAAACAATCATTTTTAGAAACCTTCTTTTTTCCACTCAGAACAATATCACTAAAAGAGGGACTTATAGCGTCACTATTTTCCTTATCACTTTCTGAAATATTCCCCCATGTACCAGTGGCACTCACAGAAGCATAGTAATTACATACATCATTCATTCACACTGGCACATCCTCTCCTACAGCTAAGCTCCCTCCTTCCATAATCTGAGATTTCGTGTTTTGATCAATTGGGGAAAGGTATTGAGTGTCTGGCATGATACAAAGACCATCACATGACACCCTCTCCATTGTACCCTCATCAGCCTCTCCCTTTTTGGAGTCAGTCTGAACATCTTCAGTCGAGTGAACTCCTTCAACCTCAATGGGTACCTCCTTGACCTCCAAACCTTCGAACCGACTGCATGTCGTGACAACATGCATATCTCTAGCCTCACAAGCTGTGTATTCAAGAAGTTCTATAGAACGATGCCCTGATTGAAAATACAGTATGATTGATTTAATTGTAAAATATACTTCATCAGAAAATCTGTATTCTTTCAAAAGGATGGTTTAGTAACGCTTTATGTATGTAATTTAAAATCAGTTGTTACCAGTGACAGAAAAATTATTAAATATTTACTAAAATTTTGTTTTGAAATCATTGTAACATAATTATATTAGGGTTAATTTTTGGGAATTTTTGAAAATATTATGTTTTTGGTGAATAATGAATAGTATTATATTTTAATTTGAAACTATATTTTTGTTGAAATTATTTATAACATTAAATTATAATATTAATTTTTTAACTTGTTTTTTAATTTCATATCAATTAATCCATTTCATGAAATTTTAATAATTTTAATATTTAATTTTGATATAAAAATTGTATACATATGAAAATATTCTCTTTGAAACTTCTTTTATCATAGTATTTGTTTGATTAATTTTTAATTATATTTTGATCATTGTATGAACGTTACTTATAAAAATAGATTACATGTTTTTAATATGAAGAAAACATACTATCTTATTAGCTAAAATTAATTTTTAATATAAATTAATAGTTATGTTTGAAATAATTAATTTCCACAATTAATGGGAAAATTAATGTACACAGGGGAGAAAATATAATCATAAGTGTTAAAATTAAATAAACACATGTCTCCAATAGATAAGATATATATATTTTATTTTTATATCGTATATTATATAAAATGTTACATTATTGGGTCCTTGTTATAACGATCCATACTTTACATACATTGTTAATACTTCAAAATTGAAGCACACTTATTACAACATATAACAAAACCATGAAAGGACCGTATAGGTATAGAGTCTTTATAAACTGGGAAACATAAACAACTGGTTCATAAAGCGTCTATATTGTCTCCCATTTATTTCATCATATCTATTGTCCCTTTTGGCATATCTTACTTAATAACCTTCTTCCTGGCCTGGGGAAAGAAAACATACAAAAGGGTGAGCTCAAATGCTCAGTAAGGGTAAACAAAAGAAATACAATCACATCATATTCATAAGAACATAACATTTTGGAAATCATAACCTGAAAAAGAGAGCATAATTTCATAACATGGGATAAATCATAGTAGTGAAATGAAATCCCAATAATCATAACTTAAAACATGAAACTTTGTGGCATACACACATAATCATAGGGAACCATTTCTTATCAGTCAAGACTCATTTCCAAGACTGTCTTAGTGGACAAAGTCCATTTCTGAACAGAGTCACCCTCGTCTCAGTCCTGTTTCACTGAACCGGTTTAACCTACCATTCCAGCCGTGTCTATCTCATGAGATATAAAATTTTTACCCAATGCATTAGAAGGAGATATAGGTCCCACCCATCTCATAATGATACCATTCTTATGTGTGCCACAAAATCATAAATCATACATCATTGCATAACCCATGTAGTAAAAATGGGATTCTTAAACAACATGACATCATAAAACAATTCATATAAGATAAAGGAATTCATAAAAATAATCCATCACAACATAATGAAATCAATATTACAATAGGGATATAAACATAACCCTATATTATCTTAGATGGAAAATAATTATGATAAAGCACTTGAACTCCATTCTTGAGGAAAATATCCTTTCAACTTCAAAAACACTTTTCCTTTCTTAACATGTCATAAAATTATAACTAAAAGAAGTTGATTAAAAATAAACATGAAAACTTGTAATGGAATATTCTTGGAAATAATGTTTTAAAAATCCATTCATGTCGTATAAGTTAAAAGAATACATTCTTCTCATACTTTTGTCTGAAAAGTCAAAAAGTACCCCGTACGAAAAACGACAAAAGATTCCTTTCATATCTTTTACTAAAAATTCACCAAAGGGTAATATTGGATATAAACTATTGTATAAGGATATAAATATTACATATTGAGGATACATGTATGTGGATGATAAAATAAACCCCAGTAAATTCCAAAGTATAAACAATCTCGGATAAAAATGAGATTGTGATATTTCCCTTACCTTAGGTCCAATTTTCTTTATAAGAGTCCGAACCTCCTGTATAATGATTTAAATAATTTCATTGACTTATTACATAATCATATTCATTGTTATTATATCATATATGGTTCACTTATGACTTTATATTACCCATTCTTATGTAAATTAATGTTAAAATAGTGTTTTGGGTAAAATCATCTTATTTATCGTACGTGTTTGGACTTGTTGTTCTTGATGTTATTATTACTTATATCATGATTTACTTACCTCCAAAATGTAAATCATGATTTATATATCATATAAAATCATTATATATCCAGCATATACAGTCATTTATAATAGTACATAACATATGATGGTAAGAAATGAAACACACCGTTCATGGAGATGGTAAGCCGTACGTACGCATGAACGCTACTTTCATTTCTATTTATTATTTTAATGGAATTAAAACATAATGATAAATAGGTATATTATAATTCCAGTATAATATCATATATAATATCATTAACCACATCCTTTATACATCCCACATAAGGTATTAACGAATCACATCACTTTGAGGGGGCGGTAGTAGCACTTCCTCAAATGAGATTATCGTATTTACCGACTATGGAAACCGTAAAGGATTGATATAATTGGTAATTAAAGAAGAATAAAGAAATAATAAACATAATATATATTATATATAAATACATTTCCATCATAATGGCCACCATGAAAGGCGGTAGGGGAAAATCGAACAATCATCGTTTCGTGAGGCGTTAGTTTTCCATCACAGAAACATTATGTTCTTCATCCATTAGATGGAGGTGTGTGTAAGTGTAGTTCTAATAAATCTCATAAAAACATCCTTGTATTTTCAGGATACTGGTTTTGTCACAAAATAAACGATTAAAATGATTTTAGGGGTTGGATAAGTAGAATAAATGAAAACAACTTAAGAGAAACCGTTTCCTTTAATTTTGGTATCTTTCTTTGGTTTGAACCAATAGGACTTCTTGGAAAGTATTCTGCCTAATGTAAGGCTTCATAGGGAAGGATAGGGATGTAGGGAGCTTAGTTGGGCAGAGTTTGGACGAGCCAAAAGGCTTCAGAGGTGTGAGGAATTGCATAGAAGTGGTATCCTTTTATAAGGGAGTGGAGGGGCTCTTTAGGAAAGTGTGAAAACATTATTTTATTATAAACTTATCTTCGGGTTGAAGAGGTCCAAAACACATTAATGTAGAAGATAAGATTACTCATATTTGAAATAAAATCATCCAATAGGAATTGGATAGGTTATGGACTCTATTTTAATCATTTTAATCTTATTTATTTAAATCATTTATTAATGAGGTAAATACTGCATCATTATTGTGTCATAAATAATTTAGTTTATATGATGTATAAAAATTATATAAAAAATACCAACATGTAGGAAATTTTTTTATATTTCCAATTAATATTTATAGTCCAAAATATAATTTATATATCCCCTTATAAAAATTAATTACTAAATGATGTTTGTTAATTCCAATTTTGTCTTTACATTAAATTAATTAATCTAATGTGTCATTGTCTTTCATAAGTGGCTCCATGGGGTCCCAATATCAAACCAAGGATTCCCATGGTCAGACAATACTCATCCCATATGGTTAAGACAAGTTTCAAAGTAATTTTTAATTATTATAATATTGTTTTAACATTGAATTACCCTATTTACCTTTAATCGTAGTGAATACAAAATTACCGTAGTTACTATTCATAATATAAAAAAAAAGTAACCTATTAACATAATTTGGACCCCCTGATTCCAAATATGGAATCCATTTTTCAAAATTCAAAACACAGAAGTTGCAGTAATTAATTTAAAATTAATCTTGTTGTTAAGCAAATAGGTTTTAAAAGTTAAAACATTGCCAAGGATTGAATTTATTTAACCTACGAATTCAATGTAAAATCAAGGCTAATGACATAAATTATATTAAATGGTAAAAATATATTCTATTTATACTTTGGAACCATTCAATATTATTATTTAACCACATAATTTATTATGATGAAAAAAGTTGTTTTTAATTAAAATATAGCGTGTTTTTACTATTCATTAAAATATGAAAGTTATCAGAATAATATGAAAAATTTATCCAAAGTATATTTTTTTATCTTGATTCTAAAGAAGAATATTATTCTGTCAAATTGAACTTATAAACATGTAAAAAACTAGATTTAATGTGGGTGCACCATCAAAAGGCGGTAAAATTGAATTTTTTAAAAATACTTATTTTACCCGAAAAATTTATTTTTTTTCTCTTAACACGTTCTAGAAAATGTATAAGATGAATAATAATGTTATAAAATTCAAAATTTATTTAATACTATTCATAACGGCTAGTTTTAATAATATTTAAATAGCATATCATTGTTTAGTGAAACTCAGTATTGCGTACGACGCAAGCTATCGAGGAAGGACGCGGTTGCGTGTAAAGCAAGCCAAGCTAGTGTAGTGTGTAGTGAAAGATTCATTCGATGATTTATATAACATAAAAACAGAATATTTCTCATAAAAGTCTCAGGTGTTACATTCTACCCCCCTTAAAATGAATTTCTCCCTCGAAATTCGTCACTTTGTAATAAACAGATGAGGATACCTCTCCCTCATAATATCCTCAAGCTCCCATGTAGCTTCTTCTAAGTGGTGGTTCCTCTATAAAACTTTCACCAAGCGAGTGGTCTTGTTTCGTAGGACTTTTTCGCTACGATCCAGAATCTCTATCGGCTGTTCTTCATATGAAAGATCTTTCTCCAGTGGTACAACTTATGAGCTGTGTACATGTGAAGGATCAGGTATGTACTTTCTCAGGAGAGATACATGGAACACATTGTGAACTTGAGAGAGATTCGGTGGAAGCGTCAATCGGTAAGCTACCTTCCCATCATGATCCATTATTTCGAAAGGACCGATATATCTAGGGCTCAACTTCCCCTTCTATCCAAATCTCATAACCCTCTTCCGGGGAGATATTCGTAAGAACACTTTATCACCCACTTCAAACTCTAGGTCTTTTATTCGGTTGTCGGCATAACTCTTCTGTCGACTCTGAGCTGCTCTTATGTGTTGTTGAATAGATCAGACCTTCTCTACCATCTCATCAACAATATCAGGTCCTAATAGCTTTCTTTCCCCAACTTCAACCCAGGAAGTTGGAGTCCTGCATTTCTTTCCATAGAGAGCTTCATAATGAGCCATCTGAATATTGGAGTGAAATCTATTATTATAAGAAAATTCCACCAAAGGTAGGTGTTGATCCCAACCACCTTTGAAATCCATAGAGCAAGCTCTCAAAATATCTTCTAGAGTTTGAATTGTTCTCTCAGACTGACCGTCTGTCTGAGGATGATAAGCAGTGCTGAAACTCAACTCTGTATCCAGAGTATGCTAAAGACTTCGCCAGAACTTCGAGGTAAATCTCGGATCCCGATTAGATATAATAGAAAGTGGTACTCCATTAAATCTTACCACTTCCTTTACATATATCCTGGCAAGTTGATCCAGAGAGAAATCCTCTCTAATAGCAATGAAGTGTGCAGACTTTGTAAGATGATCAACTATGACCCAGATAGCATTATTGTATTTTGATGTTTTATGAAGTCTTGTGACAAAGCCCATAGTGATGTTTTCCAATTTCTATTCGGGTATGGGTAATGGTTGTAACACCCCCTTAGACTTCTGTCTCTCATCTTTAACTTGCTGTCAAACCAAGCATCGAGAGACATATTCAGCAACATCTCTTTTCATGCCATCCCACCAGAAGTACTCTTTCAGGTCCCTATACATCTTCGTGCTTCCAGGATGAATAGAGAATGAAGAACTATGAGCCTTATTCAGCAGCTCCTTATTTAATTCGGGGATGCGAGGAACACAAACCCGATTCCTGAACATTATTATCCCATCACAATCAAGGTTGAATTCCTGAAAATTTCTCACCTTCTTTTGTAACTCTACATCTTCTTTCTGTGCCTCTTTAATCTTCACATGTATAGATAGTTGAACATTCATTTGAGAAAGATACGTTTTCCCCCTTCCATTATAATTCCATGATCCATCCTTTCTAAATCCATAAATATTGGATCTTTTTTTATCCTCATCATGGATAAACTGGTATGGTCTTGTCGACTTAATGCATCTGCCACCTTGTTTGCTTTCCCAGGGTGGTAATGAATTGAGCAGTCGAAATCCTTAATCAGCTCCAACCATCTTCTTTGACGCATATTCAGCTCCTTTTGTGTGAAAATATACTTTAAACCATTATGATCAGTATAAATATCACACCTTTCACCATAAAGGTAATGCCTCCAAAACTTTAATGCAAAGATTACCACAGCTAACTCCAAATCATGAGTTGGGTAATTTTGCTCATGGATTTTCAACTGTCATGAGGCATAATCTATCACCTTATCATTTTTCATGAGAACACATCCCAGTCCCTTCTTGGATGAATCACTGTAGATCACAAACCTTTCTCCACTACAAGGAAGTGTGAGTACAGGTGCATTGGATAACCTTATTTTCAACTCCTTGAAATTCTATTTACATTCATCCATCCATACGAACATAACTCCTTTTCGAGTCAACCTGGTGAGTGGATTAGATAATCGGGAAAAATCTTTCACAAAACGTCGATAATATCCAGCCAAACCAAGAAAACTTCGGATCACAGTTACTGTTGTTAGTCTCGACCATCTTTCAATAACATCTTTTTTTGCTGGATCCACAGATATCCCCTCTTTTGAGACTATGTGACCCAAAAATGCAACTTTTTGAAGCCAAAATTCACACTTGGTAAATTTTGCATAAATATTCTCCTTTCTCAGGGTCTTCAATATAATTCTCAAGTGATCTTCATGTTCTTCCTTGCTCTTTGAATAGACAAGAATATCATCTATAAAGACTACCAGAAATTGATCAAGGTAGTCTCTAAAGATTATATTCATCAGATCCATGAAGATAATAGGGGAATTAGTAAGACCAAATGGAATCACTATAAATTCATAGTGTTCATACCTTGTACGGAAAGTCGTCTTTGGTATATCCTCTATATTGACCCTTAATTGATGATAACCTGAAAGAAGATCAATCTTGGAGAAGTATTGAGCTCCGTGTAGTTGGTCAAATAGGTCATCAATGCGTGGGAGAGGATATTTGTTCTTGATAGGGATCTTGTTAAGTTCTCGATAATCAATGCAGAGTCTCATTGATCCATCTTTCTTCATAACAAACAGAACAGGTGCTCCCTAAGGTGACGCACTAGGGCGTATGAATCCCTTATCAAGATTCTCTTAGAGTTTCTTCTTCAATTCCTTCAAATCAATTGGGGCCATTCTATAAGGTGTCTTTGAAATAGGCAAAGCACCCGGAATGAGTTCTATTGAAAACTCAACTTCACGATTTGGTGGAAGACCCGGCAATTCCTCCGGAAAGACATCATCAAACTCCCGTACAATGGGAATATTCTTAATTGTGAGTTTCTCACCAACCATTTCAGATAAATAACCTTCATTAAGTGGAATCAAGACCCATAAAATGGATGAAATTTCCACTGGATGGTTATGTTCATCCATGCATCAATAGATGATCATAGATTGATCTGGAATATGAAATTTGACTTCCCTTCTTTGGAAATTGATATTAGATCCATATAAAGAAATCCAATACATGCCCAGAATCACATCAAATTCCACTATAGGAAGGATCACAAGATTTGCAGGAATCACTTTCCCACAAACTTCAATCGGGGAAGAATTATAAACTGTTGATGCGACTATTGTGACATTAGGTGTTGTCACAGCTAACTCAACATCTAATTGTTGAGGTAATACGGTGATAACCTTAGAAAAATCTTCAGAAATAAAAGACTTGGTGGATCTAGAATCAAATAAAACATTTTCTACTTTAGAGTGGATGGTAAGTGTACCTTTCACCACATCGTTATCGTACTCCACATCGCTGATAGAAATTGCATGTGACTTTCCTTTGTCTTTAGCCTTAAGATTTTGTTGATGTCGATCATCATCAACAACCCTTGGATTAGGGCATTTATTGGCATAATGCCCCATCTCCTTGCGCTTGAAACATTGATGTTTAGTAGGTTCATTCTGTGTATCACTTCCTTTGTTTGCATCATTAGACATCTTCGTCCCATCATTGTGTCATTCAAATGCCTGATGACCTTCCTTTCCACATTTGAAACATTTACTTGTCCCTTTAAGACAACTCCCTCCATGTTTCTTTCCACACATTGAGCATAAGGGAAAGCTCATCTTCTTTTCAGTGTGCTCTTTAGATTTTCCGTTGAATTTCATTTTCCTCTTCTTATCAAACCCATATGACTGTCTCGACTTTGAGAGCACATCGGATGATTTCCTCATAGCTATTGAAGTCCCTTATGGAAAAAGCCCTTCGAAGACTTGGTTTTAAGCCACTAAATAATCGATCGATCTTACTCGCTAGTTGGATAATAATACCAGAATCATACCTTGCATGTCTTGTAAAATTTTCTTCATAGGTAGCAACATATTCATCATCCTTTTTCTTCAGTTCAAGAAACTCTTTCTCAATCTTTGATCGGAGAATACGAGGGAAGTACTTATTGAAAAATAAGTTCTTGAACTCGTCCCATTCCATGGACTGAATTTCATCCCTTTGCCTCGTATTTTTAATAAGATTCCACCATTGATCAGCATCTCCTTCCAAATGATACATTGCTAGGATGACTTTATCATGTTCAGAACATTGAAGAACTGAAAATATCTTTTCAGTAGTACTAATCCATTGTTCAGCAACTAATGGATCAGTAGACCCTCTGAAAGAAGGTGGACGCTGCCTCACGAAGGATTCAACAGAATGTTGCTCCTTCAAATGCTCGTTTGGAAGTCCTGCATGATTCATAGCTTGAAATATTTGTGTGAGCATGGCTACAAGATTTTTCATTCCATCTCCAATAATGTTTGGTTGCTCAGGGGGACAATCATTGCATTGTCCATCACATTCCGCATTAACACAGTTCCTTTGGGTTCCAACCATTGACTAAATCTAAGAAGAATAGTGTGAGAAACACTAATTATAATACGAAAAACACATAATCAAGAATAAAATTTCACACTTAAGTTCTTATCCTAGGTTATTCATGGCCATTTCTAAAACACTAACATTGTGTTCTATGCTTAGACTTTTCCTTAGGGTTCTTACTAAGGCTTTCACATCCTAGTTTCCAAAGGTTGACTATACCATTCCTCTGATACCAAATATAACGACCCATACTTTACATACATTGTTAATACTTGAAAAGTGAAGCACACTTATTACAACATATAACAAAACCATGAAAGGACCATATAGGTATAGAGTCTTTAGAAACTGGGAAACATAAACAACTCATTCATAAAGCGCCTACACTGTCTCCCATTTATTTCTTCATATCTATAGTCCCTTTTGGAATATCTTACTTAATATCCTTCTACCTGACCTGGGGAATGAAAACATACAAAAGGGTGAGCTCAAATGCTCAGTAAGGGTAAACAAAATAAATATCAATCACATCATATTCATAAGAACATAACATTTTGGAAATCTAAACCTGCAAAAGAGAGCATAATTTCATAACATGGGATAAATCATAGTAGTGAAATGAAATTCCAATAATCATAACATAAAACATGAAACTTTTTTTCATACACACATAATCATAGGGAATCATTTCTTATTAGTCAAGACTCATTTCCAAGACTATCTTAGTGGACAGAGTCCATTTCTGAACCGAGTTACCCTTGTTTCAGTCCTGTTTCACTGAACCGGTTTAACCTACCGTTCCAGCCGTGTCTATCTCATGAGGTATAAAATCATTACCCAATGCATTGGAGGGAGATATAGGTCCCACCCATCTCATAATTATACCATTCTTATGTGTGCCACAAAATCATAATTCATACATCATTGCATAACCCATGTAGAAAAAATGGGATTCTTAAACAACATGACATCATAAAACAATTCATATAAGATAAAGGAATTAATAAAAATAATTCCATCACAACATAATCAAATCAATATAATAATAGGGATATAAACAGAACCCTATATTATCTTATATGCAAAATAATTTTGATACAGCACTGGAACTCCCTTCTTGAGGAAAATATCCTTTCAACTTAAAAAACACTTTTCCTTTCTTAACATGTCATAAAATTATAACTTAAAGAAGTTGATTAAAAATAAACATGAAAACTTGTAATGGAATATTCTTGTAAATAATGTTTTAAAAATCCATTCATGCCGAATAAGTTAAAAGAAAACATTCTTCTCGTACTTTTGTCTGAAAAGTCAAAAAGTACCCCGTAAGAAAAACGACAAATGATTCATTTCATATCATTTACTAAAAACTCACTGAAGGGTAAAATTGGATATAAACTATTGTAAAAGGATATAAATATTTCATATTGAGGAAACATGGATGTGGATGAAAAAATACACCCCAGTAAATTCCAAAGTATAAACAATCTCGGATAAAAATGAGATTGTGATATTTCCCTTACCTCAGGTCCAATTTGCTTCATTAGAGTTCGAACCTTCTGTATAATGATTTAAATAATGTCATTGACTTATTACAGAATCATATTCATTGTTATGATATCATATATGGTTCACTTATGACTTTATATTACCCATTCTTATGTAAAATAATGTTAAAGTAGTGTTTTGTGTAAAATCATCTTATTTATCGTACGTGTTTGGACTTGTTGTTCTTGATGTTATTATTAGTTATATCATAATTTACTTACCTAAAAAATGTAAATCATGATTTATATATCATATACATTAATTATATATCCAGAATATACAATCATTTATAATAGTACATAACATATGGAGGTAAGAAATGAAACGCACCGTTGATGGAGACGGTAAGCCGTACGTACACATGAACGCTACTTTCATTTCTATTTCTTATTTTAATGGAATTAAAACAAAATAATACATAGTAATATTATAATTCCAGTATAATATCATATATAATATCATTAACCACATCCTTTATACATCCCAAATAAGGTATTAACGAATCACATCACTTTGAGGGGGCTGTAGTCCGCACTTCCTCAAATGAGATTATCGTATTTACTGACTATGGAAACCATAAAGGATTGATATAATTGGGAAGTAAAGAAGAATAAAGAGATAATAAACATAATATATATTATATATAAATACAGTTCCATCATAATGGCCACCATGAGAGGCGGTAGGGGAAAATCGAACAATCATCGTTTCGTGAGGCGATAGTTTTCCATCACAGAAACATTATGTTCTTCATCCATTAGATGGAGGTGTGTGTAAGTGTATTTCTAATCCTTCTCATAAAAAATCCTAGTATTTTCAGGATACTGGTTTTTTCACAAAATAAAGGATTAAAAAGATTATAGGGGTTGGAGAAGTAGAATAAAAGAAAACAACTTAAGAGAAACTGTTACCTTTAATTTTGGTAACTTTCATTGGTTTGAACCAAAATGACTTCTTGGAGAGTCTTCTGCCTAATTTAAAGCTTCAAGGGGAATGAGAGAGAAGTTTGGAGATTATTTGGGCAGAGTTTGGACGAGCCAAAAGGCTTGAGAGGTGTGAGTAATTGCATAGAAGTGGTCTCCTTTTATAAGGGAGTGGAGGGGCTCTTAAGGAAAGCTTGACAACATTATTTTATTATAAACATATCTTCGGTTTCAAAAGGTCCAAAACACATTAATGTCGAATATAACATGAATCCTATTAGAAATAAAATCATCTAATAGGAATTGGACAGGTTTTGGATGATATTTTAATCATTTTAATCTTATTTATTTAAATCATTTATTAATGAGGTAATTACTGCATCATTATTGTGTCATAAATAATTTAATTTATATGATGTATAAATATTATAAAAAAATACCAACATGTATGAAATATTCTTATCTTTCCAATGAATATTTATAGTCCAAAATATAATTAATATAGCCCCTTATAAAAATTAATTACTAAATGATATTTGTTAATTCCAATTTTGTCTTTACATTAAATTAATTAATCTAATGTGTCATTGTCTTTCATAAGTGGCTCCATTGGGTCCCAAAATCGTCCCAAGGATTCCCATGGTCAGACAATACTCATCAAATATGTTTAATACAAGTGTCAAGGTAATTTTGAATTATTATAATATTCTTTTATCCTTGAATTACCCTATTTACCTTTAACCGTAGTGAATAAAAAATTACAGTAGTTACTATTCATAATATCAAAAAAATAACCTATTAACATAATTTGGACCCACTGATTCCAAATATGGAGTCCATTTTTTAAAATTCAAAACAAGAAGTTGCAGTAATTTATTTAAAATTAATCCCGTTGTTAAGCAAACATGTTTTAAAAGTTAAAACATTGCCAAAGATTGAATTTATTTAACCTACGAATTCAATGTAAAATTAAGGCTAATGACATACATTATATTAAATGGTAAAAATATATTCTATTTATACTTTTAGACCACTAAATATTAGTATTTAACCACATAATTTATTACGATGAAAAAAGTTGTTTTTAATTAAAATATAGTGTGTTTTTACTATTCATTAAAATATGAAAGTTATCAGAATAATATGAAAAATTTATCCCAAGTAAATTTTTATATATTGATTCTAAAGAAGAATTTTGTATTTTCAAATTGAACTTATAAACTTTTCAAAAACTAGATTTAATGTTGGTGCGCCATCAAAAGGCGGTAAAACTGCATTTTTTTTTAAAATACTTATTTTACCCGAAAAATTTATTTTGTTCTCTTAACATGTTCTAGAAAATGTATAAGATGAATAATAATTTTAAAAATAAAAATTTAGTTAATACTATTCATAACGGCTAGTTTTAATAATATTTTAATAGCATATCGTTGTTTAGTGAAACACGGTATTGCGTACGATGCAAGCTATCGAGGAAGGCTGTGGTTGCGTGTAAAGAGAGCCATGATAGTGTTCTATGTAGTGAAAGATTCCTTTGATGATTTATGTAACATAAAAACAGAATATTTCTCATAAAAGTATCGGGTGTTACACTTGTGACAAAAAAAATACACTGCTATAATTCAATAATTCCATATATTTAAAACTGTTTGACTCACCTCGAATTTTAAAGGACTCCCGCTCCCTTATAATCTTTAAACCTTCCAATTATTTTGGATTATCCATTACAATTCCAAATAACATAAAATCATCTGTATAATCCTCTTATAATCCTTTTTTTCTAATAATAAATCCATGGGAGGATTTATTTTAAACACAAGTAGGATACCCTTATGAGTGGTAACATTCCTCAACAAGGGTTTTTTGTGTGTTCATCCACCCCAATTCAATTATTTTTAAACCATTCTGATATATTAACCATACTATCGTCAATGAAATCAGATATTTTAGTTTTATTCACATGACCTAAAAAACTCCAATTCTATCAAATGGGTTGCAAAATAACCATTCTTGTGTATGGATTACTACCTCCTTGGAAACTGATGTCATTAGTTATTCCATAAAAACGTTAATGATTGGTTATGGTTATGTATATAATATATATATATATGGTAATTGAATAAAATTATACTTTAAATTTAATTATTGCATTTTTAACTTTTTTCTATCAATTATATAGTAGATATTATAACGTCACTCAAGTGTATGGTGGAGTACATCGTCATGAAGTGCTGTAATTTTTCATTCCAAAACAATTTACATGAAGTGTGATAATGATAAATTTAATGAATATATGTGATATAAATCCCATAATAATTATTCACCAGAAATATTAATTATTATTAGAATATAATACATATATCATTATCTTTCTTTGCATTTAACTCAATGAAATATGATAACACAATTCTTATACAGGTGGACTACAGCCTTCACAAAACGATGTGACTCCCTTTTCATCACCACACCAAATGGTTGATATACATATAGATAGGTATATTTAAATATATTATATGGTATATTTTATATTATAATAATTATGGGAAGATAATATATTACTTACATTTCTCGATAATTTCCATTGGAAAATGGAAATGTTACTCAGGAACACATATGACATACTTCTACCATGATAGTAACATACCTAATATCACAAACCCGTCATTAATTATTCATCTTAAACATATATTTTATGTATAAATAATAGAATTATATCATTATTAATTTTTTTGATATGATGATACTATATAATATTTTGACGAACAAGAACATTCATGACAATGAATGAGTGAAAAACAATGAAATTGACACCATAAATAATGAAAATAACAAATGATTATAAATAAATGTGTAAAAACATGTTATAAAATTATCATGTGTGATATTATATATATTAATTTTGGGTTTTTTATGTGAATGGAAGTTATAAAACCATTATACATGATATTAAATTACGTTATCCTTAAAAAATTCTTGAGGTAACATATTTTTTCACAATTTAAATTTCAATAATTCATACTTTTTATTATGGGTGACTTCACTTTTCAAAGGTGTGTGTACATCACAAATTGATCTGAAATATCATGAGTTATTCATACTTATTGGTATTTTATGTTTAACTTTGGTTAATTTACTACAAGGGTTTTTTAATTGAAAACCACCAAGTGGTAAATTTATTGGTACAATCACACTTAATTTTTTTTAAATAGGTTCATCTAGAAACAATTAGTATATTTCAACATTTTGTCATTGGATGTTATATTTATATTAAATATCCATATTCCAACATTATTTATTTTATTTTTTATTTTATATTATATGATTTTTACATAAGGTATCTAATATAAATCATATTTTAATAATTGGAGAAATATTGATAAATCAATAGCCATTACCGAATATGGATATTATATAGAAAAGAATATTGATATGTGAGTTAAATTTATTGTTATAAATATGATAAATTATTAGTATAGGTATAGAATTATGTTGTTAGTATTATTTATCCACTCTATTAACTGTTATGTCTCATGAGACAAATCATGTGTCCAAATTAAATTATTTTCCACCTATAGTTGAAAATATATTGTGAATGTTATGAATTTTTTAGGTATCATGATGAATGTGATCATAGAATCAAATAATTAATAATTTAAACCCTTTAAAATTAAGATAATGTTAATGTACATGATATATTCCGAATAAAAACATCTCTTTATGAATTTCATTCAAGTATTATTGATTAAATGAAAAGATTGTTGAGTTATTTTATTTCAATAATGATTACTGCCAATCTAATTAGGACATCCAATTTATTTGTTAAATTTAATAGGTATTTAGTTATTTACCATTCCATTTTGAATATTTTTTATTGATTCATTATTCCTTCTTCAATATATAACCCTTAATGAGATGTTGATATCACCCACATCATATTTTCTTTCCCTGGTATATGAAGAATGGATCTACGAATGAGTTATCAATTACAATGTTCACTAACGTTTTTTATTTCTTCTATTATATTTTCTACTAAATATATAAATTATAATAATTTGTGTATTAGGTCCTCAAAAACAAATAAATTTACCTTTCCATGATGATTTTATTCATTATATCTATACTAATGTAGTAAAGTAGACAATGATTCTAGGAAACAAGGGGTATGATATTATAGTTGTGACCAGAGGATATTTTGGGTAAACGTTGGGAACTAGATTAAAAAAACATATTTCAGATAACGTAACCCTTTTATATTCTTATATTTTAATAATATAAGAATATCGTAATTTTTTTATATATAACTATTAAGTGGTTTTTTCTTTTAATACATACCTATCTGAATACTATAAGTGGATGTGGTTCTAGGACAGACATACCTATGTGTAATAAATCCCAAAATAAAATATTATGGATTAAAAAATCATAACATCGAACATGATAATGGAATTACTAAACACCTGTTTTTAAAACCATGGGAGATAATATTTGTATAAATAACATTTTCTATACAAAACATTATGAAATATTTAAAATTTAATATATTCCCAAAGATACCAAGTATAATATTCTGATATAAAAATGCATAAATTTTAATATATTCTAATTGTTAACTTATATTTTGATGTATAAATTATGATTTAAAATTCATAATTTTATGATATAATACTCATGAACAATATAGAGATTGACCTATAGGGAAAGCCGATATAAATCGTATTGGAAAAGATAAAACTAGGGATATATTATGGTAGATTAAGGAGACTATGAAAAGTAAACATTCCGTGACTGAGCAGTATGTCACATGGTGAGATTTTTCTATCTTGGGTCTCTTTATGTAACAAAAAGCTCTCTATTTTGTGGTGCTATTAATTTGTTGGTATCTTGGAAAATGTTTAAGTCTTTGTATAATCTATTTCTGGAATTGGGATGAAGTGAAAAAGAAAATTTTACAATTTTATTTTACAACATCATAAGAGACACTGATCAATGGGGATCATTGATCCTTATTTATAAGGGGATATGAAATATAACTCATGTAACAAATTTTTATTGTGGTTAAATTATTCAATAAATATTTCCATCATGACAAAAAATAGAAATGAAGAGAATGTTCTTATTCAAAAATGGGGAAGGATTATGATTTTATTACATAGTTTGACGCTACATTCACAGGGTTATATAGGTATTATATGGATTATATTTTCAATATATAGTGAATGATTGACCATTTTTTTATGGGATTATGGAACATCTCTAAAGGGCATTGTCCTGTCAATTTTTTCAAATATTTAATCAAATAGTTTTATGATCCCCAAAAATAGTGATGTAATTTTATAGATCCAATATATTTTAGGGGAACAAAGAGTATAATTATCATTTTTACACTATAAAAAGGGGACTATTTCAAATAATAAGGTCATGATGGAGTAATTTAAATCATCTGAAAATTTCATAAAGAAACATCGAGGGAAGTTATGTAAGGCAATGAGAGTGTGTTACAAGTGTGGATATAAGGGTAACACAACTCTTGAACATAATGGGAAGAAAAAAATTAACTATTCCCATTTTTTATCTATATTTTTATGTGAAACGATTCAAACTAATGTGCCAAGCATTAATGGAATCTACAAAATAGAAGGCCAATGGAAGAATACCATTATTTTTTATATCACTATAGCTGAGGTGGAAGTACACAATGATTTTGTGTAAGGTGCATTAATCATACATTAAAATTTATCCAATTATTTATTTGATAATGTATCCTCGCACACACATTTATATACAATGTTTTCCCAGAAAATTAGACATTTCCATTTAAATTAATGAATGTAGTTGTCAATAAAAACTCATAGGGGAAGTCAAACTAGAATATGCATACGTCATGAAGTCCCCATTATGACACATTAACATGATTTATGTTTTAACTGTATTATCATATATAATGATAAATTACATATAATACTTTGTACATGCATGATTTCAAATGGTGGTGTAAAAAAATTTATGAGAGAGGAATTATGAATTATAGGTAAGATGTTGAATTAATTATCTTTAAAGAAGTGTATTCATAATTAGATTTATATCTATATCCACCACTAATAACTCAAAATAATGAGAATCTAGTAGAAAAATTATAGCCACACAATTTGGATTGAGAATGTAATTTTAAAATCATGGATGTACCTATTGTAAAAGAATAAATTAATGTATTCCTCATGGAATTACGTGGACATCCTCTAGAGTGTCATGATGAGTTATATATTACATTAATACTTTATAAAATATCAATATCATATGTTATCTATATAATTTCTAGTATGTAATTTGTTTAGTTAAAGAAATAACTAGAGTATTTGGGTGATAATGGATTTATTCATCCATGTGTTTTCTTATGGGGTCCCATATTCTATTATTTAATAAGAAATATAGAAAAGTTATTCTATGGGGTGATTACATGAATATCATAATTAAAAATTACCATATTCATATTGTTAATTACTTAATTAATCAACATCATAAATCCTAATAGTTTTTAAAGAATTAACTTCATTAGGGGTATCATCATTTGTGATTAAGAAGGAATACATTCCAAATAAATATTTTCCTACTAGTTATGGACATTATGAGTTTATAGTAATTCCATTTGGATTGAAAAATTAATCCTATTTTTTTTATAGGTAATTAAATATTAATTCATGGAATATCATGATGATTATAGTATGGTATAAATTTCTGAAATTGCATTATATTCTAAAAACAATGAAGACCATGAGATCACATACAAGTCATTCTTGAGAATTGTCTGAGTATAGGGTTTTACATGAAATTTAAATTTTTTTATTTCAGGAATAAATAAATTTCTTTTATTGGAAAAATTTTCTCCTATGATTTGATATCAGTTGATCCAGTGAATCAAATATGGTCTATTAATTTCATATACTAATGAAAATAACTTATATACACAATTTAGGTGGGATTTTAAGTTAATATATGTTATTCATTCATAAATTTTCTTAGTTAACTATACCATTTCAATGAATACATGAAAAAATGATATTTTGTTTTTGAAAAATGAATTTGAATACAATTTTTATGAACACGATAAGAGACTGTTCAAGGCTCTGATTTGGACTAAAATATATTGAAATGATGGTTTTTTGGTATATAATGATTCATCATAGACGGGAATAAGTTGTGTCCAACAAAAGAATTATAAATTTATTACATATGAACCATGGAAATTGAATACTCATAATAAATACTACCCAGCCCCTTATGTTTATTTGATAGCTATAATCTAATCATTGAATATATAGATATATTTTCAATATAGTGAAAAATTTTATATACACATAGTACATAAAATCCTAATATAAGTATTTCCAAAAAAATTATCTTAACAAGAGGAAAATTAGATGAATCGAGCTACTCATGTATTTTTATTTCTCAATACATAACCACCAAATGAATGAAAATAAGGTACTAGATTCATTGTATAAAAACGATCAAGGAAGTCTAACTCATTTTGGAATTTAAAGGGATTTGATGATCATGGATATTGTAAAGATGAATTGGTTAATTTTTATTCAAGGGGACACATCCATTATTTGTTAAAATATTAAATTAATTAATTAGTTATCAATTATATGATTATTAGTTTTAATTGATAATTAATGATGTGAATGATCGAAAATTTTATGATCTTTATTCTGATGATGGTGTTTCGAAATTTAGAAATATATTATTTTTTTAATCAACACCTTTGATAAGAAGTTATTTTTTGGTTGATTCCCATATCTTTAATTTCTCCATATACCCTAGAAGTACACAAATGTATAGGGATTTAATGGAATATTCTTTTATATAATATTAATTTGAAAATTTATGATTAGGTGTCTAGATGTTTTTTTTCAAACAAGTGTGAGCTTTGAGACATCATCATAGAGAATACATTAAACATGATACATTTCTTATATTGAAATTATATGTCATTAATATGGAATTTTGTATAATACTACTAAAGACTCTGGGAATGAATGGGAAAATATGGGTTACAGTGGATATCCTACTGAAATATGAACATTTACTCTCTATAATGGAAGATTTACCACATCAGTTCCTTGAAATGAATTATATTAATGAAGTGGAAAGACTTAATGGTGAAGATATTTCAGTTGAATTAAATATTGATCCAAATTTTACATCAATATTCTGGAAAATGTCTAAAGAAGCATCTTTATACTAAGGTTCATTTGTGCATTATCATCCACCCTAAAATTATAGATTGTCCGAAAGGACAATTCAAATAATTTATTGTATGATTATTTCATTCTCTATTGACTTTCGAAATATGTGATATATTTATTTATCATTGGTAGTGTTTTATTTTAAAAATTGTTACAATTTAGGTAGTAAAATGGTGTTGTGTGAATATTTTTATTGAAAAAGATGACGTACTCCAACGTTATGGGATGAAGTTTGTGAAAGGAAACTCATAGTCCCAAACCATGGTATATAGGAAAAATGAAATATAAACTCTCTTCAGTATCCTAAAAAAATACTCATTGTAAAAAATCTAGTTATACTGATAAATAAGAAAAATTTATTCAATTCCACTGGGGGTCATTTTTTTAATGTACCTCCATAGAAAATTTTCTAATGTCCCTTAATAAAAGGAAAATGACACACAGGTACATTTGTCCGATTTAAATCCTAGAATGAATTAAAAATTTACAATATCATTTTTAAATTCCACCGAATCATGTACATGATGTGTTTCATATATCATTTCTAAGGATTTACTTGTGAGAACTAACGAATTTTCTCCCTTATGATGAAATATAATTGGATCCTAACCTATCGTATGATGAATAACCCATCCATGTTATTGATATTGGAGAGTAAGTACAAAGGAATCATGTGACATGACTGAAAAAGGTACTTTGAGAGATCATAAAATAGATAATGAATTGAAAAACCCAAAGGATATTTTAGATAAAAAAATTCCCAAATTAGGTTGTATTAAATTTACACAAATTTTCATGGAAGAAATATTTTAATATGGAATAATGTTACATGATCATATATTACAATATATTACTTTTATAAAAAATTATATTCGTTAATAGCATATGATGCACATAACTACATGTTACAACCAATTTAAACTATCAATATATTATTTAACCATTCTAATTAAAACACATTCGATAATTTTTCTAATGAATATTAATAACTAATTGTGATAATTATTATTATCTATAGATTAGAATTAAAATAATAATCTTTTAAATAAAAAATAAATATTTCCAGATATACTATATTTTTTCGAATAAACATTTTTTTCATGCCTATCACACACATATAAAATTTATTTTTAAATTACTAATAAATTTAATTTGAAAAATTAACTTCATTTTATAAAGCATTATATTAAATTATAATAAGATTAATTAATTACAATTTCGGAAATGTTTCATTTTCAAATGCATAGAAAAAAAATTGAATTTTCAGTGTAAAATGTCTCTTCAATTGAAGTATTATTAATTATAAATTATATTATTAATTGTTTCTAATGTAATAATAGTTCAAAATTAAAATACAAAATCCCCAATTTGTCCTTTTAATAATATTCATATTAAAATGACATATACATAATCTATAAACTTTTGAACATTTTTTTCTTAATGAATCACCTAATCATCGTGTCTACGAGGTTAATTTTAAAATATATTTTTTAACTTATGTGAATATAATTTAGAAAAAATGATTACATTTTTTATTCATCATTATATATATTTTATAATAATTTAGTGATTAATTTTTACTAAAACTAATATTGTAAATAGTAACAATTAATTATGATAGTTAAGGTGTAAATCAATTTGTAAGGGGTAAAAATAAATTGATATTGGTTAAAATAACATATAATATTTTATAGAATATATTATTTCAAATATATTGTCATTATACCTATTAGGATCAATAATGATCTATTTTTGGAGCCTTGTGACATGAAAAAAACGTTAGTACAATTCATTCTTTATAAAAAACTTACCATTGTTCCACTCACCATACATATAAAAAGCCACCCCTACCATCTCATATCCATACCTAAAGGCCCATTTGGCTCTACTAATACCTAAAAAAATTAATCACCAACATTCATCCTCTAATCCTATAATCCTTAGGTATGAAATCCAACCTCATTGGTATTTAATAGAAAAAATTATGGAGGAAACCCAAAGAAGAGGTAATGTTTTTCAATGAGCGCTTTTATTTTATTTCTTCCTAGACAAATACTAGAATTTGATGTATTTTCAAGGGGATAATTGTGATAGGATATTCTCACAAATAATCTTTAGCAGCGGGGCCCCGTTGAAAATAGCCCGTGGTAAAAAACAGCGTCACAAATACTTTATTTTGTAACGGGCCCATCGCAAAACACAGAATATGAAATCGGGAACATCACCATCGTAAATAATTCTCCAATTATATACTCTATATATAAATAAACCTTTTGTGATTGGCCCGTCGCAAATACCTTTTTAAAAATAAATATTTAAACTATTTCTAAAGGGCTCCCATCGCAATAGGTCCCATCGAAAATACTAAACAAAGTTAATATATATATATATATATAATAAAATTATGATTCGTGAAAAATAATATTAATATTATTAAAATAATAAAAAAAAGTTAAAATTCTTAATATTCTCAAAAAATATAAAAAATCTCATCAAATATTAATGTTATTATTAGTAGAAGAAAAATAAACAAACATTAATAAATATAATACTAAAAACATATTCAATAAATATATAATTAATTAAAAAATACTATTAATATTATTAAAATAATAAAAAAATAAAAAATTATCAAAATTATCAAAATTCCCAAAAACAATTATTTTAAAAATCATAAAATATTAATAATAATATTATTAGTAAAATAATAAAACATTAAAAATATATAATACTGAAAATAAATAATAAAAAACATAAATTACGAAATATTTGGACCAATATAAAAGACAGAAACTGTAAATAGTTAATATTACAACAAATCTTGAATTCGAATATTTTTAACATAAAAAATCACTAGGGGTCGTCTTCTAGAGGAGGTGGAGGAGTAGTAGGAGATGGTGGTGGAAATTCCATCCCTAAACTACGAGTCAGACGATGCAAGTACTCAAACTGCTCGTGATGCTTCTATTTCCATCAATACAACTCTTCGTGCTGCTGTTGCTGCTGCTGCCATCAACTCATATCTTCCTCATACTGTAACTTCTGTTGCTGCTAAGGCATCTCTTCATGCTACTTCTCCAAACTCTCTATAAGATCAGTCTACGTTCGCAACTGCTCTTGATACTATGAGGCATAAGATTATACCTCTCCATGAGCTCCTCTCGAGCTAGACATCAACACCAAAGTAGTATCATAATAAGTACCTAGAGTCAAAAGAGTGGTGATACCAACTACTCATCCCTTCTCAAAGCCATACTGATTCATCTAAATCCATGCCACCTCATTGAAATGGTGGCCACTGGTCTGATCAGTCATCTCATCCTGACTCTCATCCTGTGTTTGATATGTATTAGCCCCATATGACTCCTTCAATTTCAATTTGAAATTAAAACTGTGAAAATACTATATTCAGTTTAATTTCAAACATCAAAAATTATAATACTAACCACAATCTGATGAGGGCGATCACCTAGAATCTCTCTAGTGGCTAGATCACTGTACATCATCTGATTAACATCGTACTCCATTATTTGGGATGCTTGACATCCTATAAAAATATATAATATACTATTTATATTTAAATTTATATAAAATATTTTAAAAAGATACATACCAGATTATATTTATGCATACTGAATGTGTGACTAACAGCTCGATGTATCATTTCTTGTCTCCCCCGGTTCTGCCGATCAATTGGTGATCTCCTCTAAAATCCACCACCCATCCAATGTAAAAATCATTTATCCCAAACGTGAGATGAGATGTACTCTGGTCTGTCAGATCTACCTGAAACATCAAATTCATTTAGTCCTTCTTTCTTAATGGTCATCCTTCTCAAATTGTGCAAAAAATGATAGAAAAGGTCACTCATAGACACCTTCCATGCTATGTGGATAGCATCAAACATGCGATTATTGATGGGATACCATATACCCTATAAATATTTAATAATATCATGTTATAAATAAAATAAATTTCAAAATATATATTATATATTTCTGTACTGGCTAATGATTTAATATATCGTGCTACACATCATTGAAAATCTGTTCCCATGTGATCCATGGATAAGATAAATAATTGGAGAATATAGTGCTCCCCTGTCCAATAGCTATATGCGAAAAATAGAGAAATAAGAATAAATAATCAAACAATTAGTATATATATAAATAAATTAATGAATGCTAACTAAAATATATAAGTTACCATACCTCTATGTGCGTGAATTGAATCCAATATGTGGATGTCGGTCAAGGATTGGGCCAGGAATTATCATTCACGTAAGATCATGCCCCCTCCTCGTACCCCCTGAACCACGAGTAGGATGATGGTCAGATGATCTCAAATCCACCTCATCCAAAGGTAGCTCAGCCTCCAACACACGAAATAGACCAGGGTACATCTAAAACAAAAAATGATTGTTGTTAGCAGATATTTGAAAATAAAAATTATATATAGATATATATATTTGTTATGATTATAACTAGTATTTAATTGTGTCAATGTTCACCTTCATCATCAACTTCATATCTGACGATGTCAATGTCTTCATATTCCTCCTCAAAATTATCAATAGTCATATGAGTTTCACTTTCATTATCTCTTATCATTTAAAATTAATTCTTAATAGCATTAACATCTTTGTCACCACAGACCCTTAATTGTGGGGTGTCACCATCGATATTCATGTCTCTTGGTGAAAAAGAAGTATTTTTGAGTAGTCTCTGAAAAAATTTCAATTCCTTCCACGTCAGCAGAACCAAATTCAGGTTCTGTAAACTGATTTTCCTAAGATTTCATTTTTATTATGCTCCACAAATCACTCAAGTCTCATGAAGAAGCATAGTACATTACATAGTGAATATGATGTTCCTGTTGATCCATTAAAAATGGTCCATTTACTATGAGAAGACAATTATATTTAGTATAGACGATTCCATGAGTCATATGATCATGCAAGCCTCTCATAGTATTTAACCACCGACATTTAAAAATTGTTATGTAATCTTTTCATAGATGACCTAGCTCAATAATTTCATCCAGAATGCCCAAAAATTCAACATTAGTTTCTCTATGATGCGGTTAATTCAAGTAAACTTCAATATTCAATGTTTTTTGATTCCCCATATGCACGTGTATGAAATCGAAAACCATTAACTATCATGACCTAACCCTACCTGGGCTCGAGCCGCAACTACCCCATGCCCGCCTCCATGGGCTAGGGGATGGCGACCAGCGCCAAAGACACAATCACTCGGAAAGGCCTTTGCCTAAGTACCTGTACACACACACACACACGTATCACACTCAATGAAAAAGTGCAGAGTAAAATAAAAGACAAGTAAAGAGAAGGTAAACTGCTATATATATACCACAAATGTGCATCGACCTCTAAACAAGACAAGTAATGTGCTGAAAATGAAAAAGGGGCAAACACGCGCCCAACCAGAAAAGGTGCCACAACCCGGCAACATGTAAAAAAAAGAAACAGCTGACGGGTCTCCCACCTAGAACCCGGCTATGACCATCGCACGTGGTCAATGTTCCTGAACTCCTAAACTCCTCTGAAGTCACGACCAACCTGTCTGTCAGCAACAAGGGCACACCAAGTGCGGGAAAAGCCAAGAAGGGGTGAGTATAAAAATACTCATTAGGATTCCCCAAAGGCTTGAGGGAGCAACAAAGGAGGTACTGAAGAGGTGAGTTGTAGATTGAACAGGGGAAAGTAAAGGAGCGCAACAGAAAGTGTAGTAAAGAGTACATCTCAACCCAAAAAGAGAAAGGAAATAGACTCGTCCTGACACTAGGAGCTTGAGACGGTGAGAAGATGAACATATCATCGAGTCTTCGCTGCCTAAATAAGGAGAGTAGGCTCGTCCAACCATGAGAAGCTAGACACAGAAAGCAGGTGGCATACCCCACGCGTCTTCGCCTCTATTGGAAGGAGAGTCACCAAAACCCAATAAGTGGGAATTGAAACAAGGTATATACATATTCATATGCTCAAAAAGAAGCCCGAAACAAGGTCGCAATGGGATCTCCACCCCGTAGCTCCACCCATGAAAGTGAGTAACCATCAGTCCCAGAAGTAAAAACCATCATCGATGCCCAGCATCCCACACATCTGCCCGGAACTACAAGTCAAGGGGCTCAAACCATCACACCTCAACACTATCCTCTTTGGGCTACACTGACTCGCCCACACAGTTTTAGGTCGCATCACAAGGATGCGTCTCGGTGGGGGAAAGTTCCCCTCGTACTTGAGAGTTTCGGGTTAAGTCAAACTACACCTCGTCACTACCCTGCAGTCAAGAGGTCTCCTCAAAGTCATGGTCGTTCCATCCCCGACCCGTACAACCAAGGGTCCCGGTCCGGTGATCACGGAGGAAAGCCACAGACTATAATAATAGAAAGGACTGAGTCTGTAATGTCCACAAGTGTCCCACTTCACATCCCTACTGGAGGGTAATTCATAATATAATATCAGGTGTCCAACTACCCAACGTTGCTGGAGGGTAAACCCTAATAAGATATCGGGTGACCCCCTGCCCAGCCTTGCTAGCGGGTAAACCATAATACATTATCAGGTGACCCACTACCCAGCCCCGCGGGAGGGTAGACCTGGAATAAGTCGACAGGTGACCACACTGCCCAGCCCTGGTAGAGTGTAAACCCGGAAAAAGTCAACATGCGACCCACGGCCTAGCCCTGCTGGAGGGTAGACTTGAATCCAGATGACGACCGACCCACTAACCAGTCTCTATTGGAGGGTAGACCCTAAATAGTCGTTGGGTGACCCATTTCCTAGTCTCTTCTAGAGTGTAAACATGGAGAATTCCATGAGCATCCCACTTCCCATCCCTACTGGAGGGTAAACCTAAGAAGATTGCGGGTGACCCATTGCCCATCCCTACTGGAGGGTAAACCCTAATACATCATCAGGCGACCCACTTCCTAGCCCCGCTAGAGGGTAGACCTGGAATAAGTCGATAGGTGACCCACTGCCCAGCCCTGCAGGAGAGTAAACCCAGAAATCCTCTGTCCATCTCTACTGGATGGTACAACACTAGACAAGTGAACATGGAGTGGGTGTCGTGCAACCACCCGACTCTAGAACAAAACCAGGGGAAACCACTCAACCCTGCTGATCTAAACCATCGATCACATATCCATGGAAAAAAATAAACCCCGCTGGTCAAAAATTGAGAACAGAGGGACCATCCACTTCACGAGAGGTCAAAAGTATTAAAAGGAGAACATGGAATGCACATGGGCCCCACATGATGTGTGGCACCAAGTTAACCCCAACCAAGCGCACAAATGTTCTTAGATACAACCATCCACATATACCTCCCAGCGTTCTCGCATTCTCCTAGAGTATGCCACGTTTCCAGCCCAAAGGCTAACATGCACACGACCCCCAACATCAATGTGAAGGCATAAAAATAACAACTCCAACTTTCCTCCTCCACAGGTGAGTCACGACCAACCACACTCTTTAACCACCAACATCACTCTCCCAAGAATGCACACGATCACACGCCAAGGGTCCGCTACAAACATGGAAGAAGGTCCTCCATCGTGGTACCTTTTATATTTCCACATTTAATAATATCGTGTATGAGGCTCCACACAACAAAATGGATCATACCGTCGTAATCCTCATGAAAAAAAACGTGAGATAGACTACTTACTCGCCTCAAACGGATATCTGACGAAAATGTCGCCAACACTGCCTCACACTCGAACGGCGTCCCGTGATCCCGAGCCTCGGCCCCGAAAACAGTGAGGCGCATCGCACCATTGCGATCCCCTTGGGAGAACACGTCAAAAGCACTACTCACTTGAGTGCAATAGATGTCTGGAAAAAAAGGTACATTCCGGCGCACCACACATGAGCGGTGCTTTGTGGGACCCACAACCCGGTCCTGAAACACAATGAACAGATCACACCATTGCGATCCTCTCGAAAAAGTACACAAGTTTGGCTAACCACTTGTCCGAATCGGACACCTGGTGAAGTAGTTGGAATTCACCGTCAACTCCCAAAATGGCCCATGTGGGGCCCGCACCACCATGAAGAATTAAAGAGGGAGCATTGCGCCATTGCAATGCCCCCGGAAAAACACCCAAAATTGACTGCTTACACGCCCCAAATGGACGTCCGGTGGGAATGGTGCCAAACGCTGCTCGCAGCTCGAAGAACGGGCCGTGGGGCCCACACCTCAACTCCGGTCTCAATACCTAAAACCACTGTGGAAGGATCTGCCTCGGTTCTATAGTCGCAACTCCACTGACGACGTGTTAAACAGATTTCGGACCTGTCCGCGCCACCCAAAACTAGAATTCCCGGGAAGCCTGCTAAGCTAATTTACACATGTGCTATGCCCCGGAGCCCCTCATCTCGGAAGTTAATACTCCCGAAACCACCTCAAAATGTCTTATCCTTGCATCAGGTCCATGACGCCATAGAAGGCGTGCAAAACGGACACCCATAGCAAAAGTTACAGGCATCCAAATTTTTAAGGGGGGTTTACCCCTGGGCCGGACCGGCCCGGTCCGGCCAGTCCGCCCCGCTCGGGCCGGCCTGCCCCCGCCGGCCCGCTGAGCCGCGGCCCAGACGAACCGGCGGGCTGCTGCACCACGGCCCGATACCTCTCGCGAGGTCCCCCTCCCCCGCGCTGCACGCGAGAGCCTCCTCCACCGTCCGGCCGACACGGCTGGTCTGCATTTCACGCGGAGGCCCGCGTAACGCGGGTCCCAGTCTCCCCGCGGGGTCGCGTGCCTGCGACCCTGGATGCCCCCTCACCGGCGCCCTCGGTCGGCGCCCTCTGCTGGTGAGCTTTAGCTGCACCACCCACCTGATGAACTCGGACCGCCGCCGGGATGCCGCGCCACCGTCGCGCTTGCCGAGCCGCCGCGCCACCTGGGAAGTCGCCGTCGTCGCCGCCGTCCCGAACCGCCGGAAAAACTAGGGAATTGGCCGGGACTTCCCGGGGCTATCCCGGACACCCCAAGACTCGGATTCTCGATCTGTGGAGTGTGTTGGGAATCTTATAACACGCTCTATGCGATTTTGGGTTTTGTTTAACGATCATAAAACAAATTGACAGGGGAAATCAGGCTCAAAGTATGCGGGAAGTAAAACGCGAAACAAAAACCTCCTACCTCGCTGGGCTTCGCCCGGAGCTTCGCGTCGATCCGCCAGCATTACCGCACCTCGTCAGAGTCACCTTGCCAGACCGCCTCGCCGGAGCGGCCTCACCGGAGATGGAGGAGAGGGGAAGCTTGGGGGGGAAGGGGAAGAAGAAGATGGGGGGAGATGCGTTTAAGTACAAATCACTTAAATGCACGCCCGATAGCCCCGATCCCAAAATTTTAGCGGGCTCGGGGTTAAGCCTCACCTAGGATAAAAACCACGCTATATGTGCAACGGCGGTCTCATAATTTTAATCCAATTCCCCATTCAAAAGTTACAACGCCCACGCCCGAGGCTTCCAAATTACGAAAATGCCCCTGGGTCCATTTTCCACTAACGGCCCGCGCTCACAGAACTTATACCTCTCCTAGGGTAAACGACACATTCCGAACTCAACGGTGCCTTCAGTTTTCCTATCCGAGCCACCGTTTAAGAGAAACTTTAGTTTCACCATTAAACGAATAAATTAATTAATTAATTTATCCGTATAACATTCTGAAAGCGAGCGAGGGGTCCAAACGTCCCGCGCCGACATGTTTTATGTCGTTCCTAGGGTAAACACCCCATTACGGACCCATCTGTACACTCGTATATCTGATCCAGATCACTGTATAGGATTTATCCGATTTATTTTGCGTGCCCAGTGTGAACGCACTGAAAATTTAATTCCGACCACTCTGGGTCTCGGAATCGCACGTCGTTTGTGTGCGCTATGCTGGAATATCATCAAGAATATTCCAAAGTCTTTCACAGCAAAAACTGGGTTCTGAAATATTTCCCTCGTTCAAGATTGTCATCCTCGAAAAGAAAAACCAAAGAAAAACTCATGGTACTAAGCCCACACCAGGCTCTACCATTCCCAGAAGAACTCTTACACAGTCCCGTGTCACCACACACAGACCAAGGGGTTTCATCTGTTCACGCAAGGTCTGCCCTTGTCGATGGCATGCATAGGAGCACGAACACATCTCTTCAGGTAAACCATGTGGGAGACATCGTGCACCAAATCCAGACCTTGGGGTTAGGGAAAAGCTGTAGGGAACCTCTCCATCCCTTCGCACGGTCTCAAACGGCCCGGAGGCTCTCGGGGGTAGCTCACCTCCCTGACCGAGCCCCTACATCGCACGCGCGCGACTAGAATCACTGATCGCACCTAAAAAAAGGCTCTGTGATTCCCTCCTTCAGAATATCCATATGGTGAAACACCCAAGCATATCTGGTCACGCAATGTTCCACAGTTGATGCCTATCAACCAAGACTCTCTTACATGCTCGGGGGGTGTGGGAGTCGATCCCATCGACTAAAGAGGAAGGTTACAAACCTTCTCTCTACCAACATAGGGTTACACCTGACGCCCTACATCACCCTGGTAACAACCCAAGAAAGGATCAGGGAGAAAAGCATTTCACAGGAAGATTCTAACAATTCAACTGAAAAAAGTAGAAGAGATGTAGATTGTACCTTTTATCAACTCATGCTCTGTAGGATCATAGAAATCCAAATCTCGCGACTGTCCACGGTCCCAACTAGCTGCTTCTGAAGCCTAGCGTGGACCACTTAGTGGTGATGGGAAGTCCTCGTAAGGTTGTCCTCCACTTCCAGCTCCTCCCGCTCCTCTGCTAGCACCACCTCCCTGGGTACTACTCCGATCACGATGCTGCCCCTACCATGGTGGTGCACCTGCTGCCTGCCCGAAGATTTCAGAATCTTTGGTTGGGCAGTCTCGTGCCAAGTGATCTCGCCCATCAGAAGCATAACACTACCACTCTATGAGCTGTCCTGGTGCCCTCTGGCACCACTGTGGTGTATGACCATGGACCAAAGCCCACTCATAGAAGGGCACCCTCGGTTGAGGCCCTTCACTTTTCCTCCACAGTGGTATACAATTACGTCTCCAAAACCGGCAGTGTGAAGGCCACATGCATCGAGGTCCTGTCCTCCGATACCTGATAGATATGGAAGACGTCTCGGCTCTGTCATACCCACTGCCACTACCAACCACAAAATGTGACAGGAAGCTCTCGGTCACCAACGCCTGCTCTAGCACCTCAGCATATGTAGAAAATCACAAGGGCACTATGACAGCACGAATCTCTCGGCGGAGACCATGCTCAAACTTCTACGCTTGGATATTGTCTTCATAGACCAAGTCCGTGTAAAAGCGTGCACAGTCTGCAAAACTCGCCACGTACTTGGCCCCTGTCATCCCTACCTGCTGAAACATCAGGAGCTCCTGAACCCGAACGAAGCATAAATATGAGGGGAAAACCTCCTCACGAAAAAACAACTGGAAGTTTCCCCACGAAAGCAACGACTCTTCAAAAAAAATTGAGTCACCAGACTCCACCAACGCCGAGATACTCCACGAAAAAGGATGGCTACCACAACCACATTCCAATCCGTCGGCATCTGCACAATCCTGAAAAGGAGAACCACTATATCTAGCCAAACCTCTACTGCCTGAGGGTCTGGCTCACCACTGAACCTCAGTGGTCTCTGCCGCTGGAACTCATGGAGCACGCTCAAACTGTGCTCAAACACAGCATGCTCTGCTGAATCTGTCTACTACTCAACTGGTGGGGGTGCTGCTACCGGCCCAACCAGAGAAAAGGGCACACGTGATGTGTCCTGGACTAAGGCCTCATAGCTCACAGGGTCTTCGTCACGCACCAAAGCTGGTATCTTGGCTGGCTGTCTTTGAGGGGACATCCTAAATATTTTCAAGGAGTGTCGCGATCAGATGAGCATATAATTATATACCAATAACAATGATGGGGATATTACTGAAGAAGGATAGTCAAAGACTCAATCCTATGTGATGAAAAAACCAGTTTTCCCTACAACAAGTGTCTCAGCATGCCGAGTCGACAAGCGGGTTATCAGGGTCCTGGTGAATAGATACGTCGGCTGCCACACCATCACTGAACTCCCTGGCCTGAGATCCGCTCTTGAGACATCTTAACACTGTTTCCCTAAATCCCAACCAATTCCTCTTTTAGGGATGTCCGAAAAGCGTCCCATGGAACGAACCACCTCTGATACCACTTTTTTCAGGACCCGAATGTACCCAGGATCGAGCCGCAACTATCCTAAGCCTACCTCCATAGGCCAGGGGATGGAGACTAGTGCCGAAGGCATAATAACTCAGGTAGGCCTTTTCCTAAGTACCTATACACACACACACGCAGCACACTCAATGAAAAAGTGCAGAGTAAAAGAATGGACATGTAATGAAATGTTCAACTGCTATATATATACCAAAAATGTGCATCAACCACTAAACAGTACAAGTAAAAGGCTGAAAAGGAAAAAGGGGAAAACACGCGCCCAACCAGAAAAGGTGCCACAACCCAGAAACAGGTAAATAAAAAGAAACAGCTGATGGGTCTCCCACCTGGAACCTGGCTACGACCACCACACGCGGTCCAAGCTCTCGAACTCCAAAGATCCTATGAAGTCACGACCAACATGTCTGTCGTCTGCAAGGGCACACCAAGTGCAGGCAAAGGCAAGCATGGGTGAGTATAAAAATACATAGTAGGATGCCCTTAAGGCTCGAGGAAGCAACAAAGGAGGTACTGAATAGGTGAGCAGTAGATTGAACAGGGGAAGGTGAAGGAGTGCAACCGAATGTGAAGTAAAGTGTATAGCTCAACCCTACAAGGGAAAGGAAATAGACTCGTCCTGACACCAGGAACTAGAGACTGTGAGAAGATGAACTTCTCATCAAGACTACGCTACCTAATTCAGGAGAGTATGCTCGTCCAACCATGAGAAGCTAGACACGAAAAGCAAGGGGAATACCTCGCGCATCTTCGCCTCTCCTGGAAGGAGAGTCACCAAAACCCCAGATGTGGGAACTGAAACAAGGTATATACATATTCATATGCTCAACAAGAAGCCCGAAAAAAGGTCAAAAGGGGTCTCCATCCCATAGCTCAGCCCAAGAAAGTGAGTCGCCATCAGTCCCAGAAGTAAACACCATCATCGATGCCCATCATCCCACACGTCTGACCTGAACTACATGTCAAGGGGATCAAACCACCGCACCTCAAAACTATCCACTTTGGGTGGCACTGACTCGCCTACACAGTTTTAGGTCACGTCACAAGGATGCGTCTCATTTGGGGAAAGCGCCCCTCGTACATGAGAGTTTTGGGTTATGTCAAACCACACCTCGTCACTTCCCCACAGTCGAGAGGTCTCCTCAAAGTCAAGTTCATTCCATCACCGACCCGTACAACCAAGGGGTCCCTCTCTGGTGATCACGGAGGAAAGCCACATACTATCCTAGTAGAAAAGACTGATTCTGGAATGTCAAAGAGTGTCCCATTGCCCAGCCCTGCTGGAGGGTAATTCATAATATAATATCGGGTGACCCACTGCCCAGCCCTGCTGGAGGGTAAACCCTAATATATCATCAGGCGACCCACTGCCCAGCCCTGCTGGAGGGTAGACCTAGAATAAGCCGACAGGTGACCCACTGCCCAACCCTACTGGAGGGTAAACCCGGAACAAGTCGACAGGAGACCGACTACCCAACCCTGCTGGAGGGTAGACCTGAATCTAGATGATGAGTGACCCAATGCCCAGTCTCTACTATAGGGAACACCCTCAAGAGTCATCAGGTGACCCACTGCCTAGTCTCTGCTAGAGGGTAAACCTTGAGAAGTACATGAGCAACCCACATCCCAGCTCTACAGGAGGGTAAACCCTAAAAAGATATCGGGTGACCTACTAGCCAGCCCTGCTGGAGGGTAAAACCTAATACATCATCAGGTGACCCACTGTCCAACACCATAGGAGGGTAGATCTAGAATAAGTTGACGGGTGAACCACTGCCCATCCTTGCTGGAGGGTAAACCCAGAACTGCTCTGGCCATCTCTATTGCATGGCCCAACACTGGCCAACCGAACACGGAGTGGGTATCATGCAACCACCCGACTCCGGAACAAAACCCGGGGAAACCAGTCAACCCTGCTGATCTAAACCGTCGAGCACAGAGCTAGGCGAAAAACAAAACCCTTCTGGTCAACAAACGAGAACAAAGGGACCCTCCACGTCACGAGAGGTCAAAATTATGCAAAGCAGAACATGGAATGCACATGGGGCCCACACGGCGTGTGGACCCAAGTTAACCCCAACCAAGCGCATAAACGTTCTTGGGTACGACCATCCACACATACCTCCCAGCATTATCTCATGCTCCAAGAGTATTCCATGTCTCCAGCCCAAAGGCTAACATGAACACGACCCCCAACATCAACGTGAAGTCATAAACGTAAAAACTCCAAATTGACACCTCAAAAGTTGAGGCACGACCAACCACATCTCTTTAACCCCCAACATCACTCTCATTGGAGTGCACGCGATCACACTCCAATGGTCCGCTAAAAACACGGTAGAAGGTCCAACACCAGGGTACCTTTCATATTTAAACATTTAATAAGATCGTATATGAGGCTCCGCACAACCAAACAGATCATACCGTCATAATCCTCATAGAAAAACACGAGAGATAGACTACTTAGTCAACTCAAATGGATATCTGACGGAAAGGTCGCCAACACCACCTCACGCCCGAATGGCGTCCCGTGATCCCGAGCCTCGGCCCCAAAAAGAATCGGGCGCATCGCAACATTATGATCCCCTCAGGAAAACAAAGCAAAAGAACTTATCACTTGAGTGAAACAGATATCCAGATAAAAAGGTGAATTCTGGCACACCGCGAATGAGCGGTTCTTCTGTGCGACCCGCAACCTGGACCTGAAACATAACGAATGGATCACACCGTTGCGATCCTCTCGAAAAAGTGCACAAGTTTGGCTAACCACTCGTCCGAATCGGACACCTGGTGAAGGATTTGGTATTCACCGTCAACTCACAAAACGGCCCATGTGGGGCCCGCACCTCCATGAAGATTTAAATATGGCAGATTTCGCCATTGCAATGCCCTTGGAAAAACACCAAGAATCGACTACTCGCATGCCCCAAACGGACTTCCGTTGAGAAAGGTGCCAAAAGCTGCTCGCAGATCAATGAACTGGTCATGGGGCCCCCCGCATCATCTCTAATATAAATTTTTGAAAACCCCTCATTGTTAGGGTTGCAACGCCACTGACGGCATGCATAACGGACTCCGGATGTGTCCGTGCCACCCAAAACAAGAAATATCGGGAAGCCCGCTAAGCTGCATTATGCATTTGTCGTGCCCCTGAGCCCCACATCTCGGAAGTTAAAAATCCTGAAACCACCTAAAAAATTCCGGCTCTGCGTCAAGTCCGTCCCTCTATAGATGGCGGGCAAAACGGACGCCCGTAGCAAAAGTTACGTGCGTTCAAATTTTTAAGGGGGGTTTACCCCGGGGCCGGTCCGGTCGGTCCACCCCGCTTGGGCCGGCCCATTGCGTCGCGGCCCTGGCACTGGGCCTGGCCCAACTGACCCCGCGGGCCACCGCCCCAGGGCCCGCACAGGGGCCTCTTCCACCGACCAGCGGACATGGCCGGTCTGCTTTCCACGAGGAGACCCGCGTCACGCGGGTCCTGGTCTCTTCGCGGGGTCGCGCGCCTGTGACCCCCAATCCCCCCCCCCCACTGGTGCCCTCTGCCTGCGACCCCAAGCCGAGCTGCCTGCCTGAAAAACCCAGACCGCCGCCAAGATGCCACGCTGCAGTCATTCCAGCCCAGCCACCGCGCCTCCAGGGAATCCTCCGCCGACGCCGCCGTCCCGGACCGCCGGAAAAACCAGGGAATCGACCGGGGCTTCCCGGGGTTGTCCCGGATGCCCCGGGACTCGGATTTTCGATCTGAGAAGTGCGTTGAGAAGCTTCGAACACATGCTATGAGATTTTTTTCTTTTTCCAATGATATGTAAACTAATTGATAGGGGAAATTGGGCTCCAAGTATGCGGGAATTAAAAGGCGAAACAAAAACCTCCTACCTCGCTGGGCTTCACCCAGAGCTTCACATCTATTTGCCGATATTACCGCGCCTTGCCTGAGTCACCTCACCAGACTGCCTCGCTAGAGCGGCCTCACAAGAGATGGAGGAGAGGGGAAGCTTGGGGGGGGAAAGGAGAAGAAGAAGAGGGGATGGGATGCGTTTAAGTACAAATCACCTAAATGCCCGCCCGACAGCCCCAAACCCAAAATTTCGGTGCGGTTAGGGTTAAGCCTCCCCTAGGCTAAAAACCATGCTCCGAGTGCAACAGAGGTCTCAAAATTTTAATATGAGGCCTCGTTCAATAGTTACAATGCCCACGCTCGAGTCTGCCAAATTACGAAAACGCCCCTAGGGCCATTTTCCACTTACGGCCCATGCCCGCAATACTTATACCCATCCTAGGGTAAACATCACATTCCGAACACAACGGTGCCATCAGTATTCCTATCTGATCCACCGTTTAAGAGATACTTGAGTTTCACCTTTAAAAAAATAAATAAATTTATTTATTTATCTGTTTAACGTTCCGATAGTGAGCGAGGGGTCCAAACGTCCTAGACAGATGTGTTTTATGTCATTCCTAGGGTAAAAACCCCATTCCGGACCCATCCGTACACTCGGATCTCTGATCCGGATCACCATTTAGGAGTTATACCATTTATTTGGCGTTCCCAGTGTGAACACACTGAAAATTTAATTCCGGCCACTCCGGGGATTGGAATCGCACGCCGTCTGTGGGCGCTACTCTGGAATATCATAAAGAATATTCCATAGTTATTCATAGAAAAAACTGGGTTCTTACATTAACTATATATTCATTATAAGATTTAACCATTTTGGATGGTGGGTTACTCAAAATACACAATCTCTTACCAATTTTATCATCATGTTGAGACAACTGAAAATTTGAAAAACAATTATCAATATAATATATAATAAAAAAAATTGGTATTGAACCACCAATAATTTATGTTACCATTTTTTGAAAAAATTTATAATTTTTTTTCTATCTTCATGAGAAACTGTTTAAATTTGTGGAAGTTATTTTATGATATGATTATCATATAACATACAGATAAAATTAGTTTACATACTGTAATATAAATATATAGAATAGGTCATATAAGTAATTATAGTAAAAATGATTTCATTTATTCATAGTTGAGAAGAATATATATATGAGCTCTGTGATGTTCATCCTTTGAAATCCATCATTCTTGAACTCCACTGAGGCCAAGATTTGGATGATTAAATACCGATAATTGATTTTTCTTTTTTTCATTGAAATTCCCCTAGTTCTGATCCATGTGGTTGTGTTTTGATGGATATTCATATTAAAAATAATGAGATCAGAAAAAAAGATCAAATTCCTCTTGAAAATAAACATCAACAATTGATCCTTCAAGTGATTCTTTGTTAGGTACTTTTTTCATTAATTTTTTCATGCATCACTCGAATGGCACATCCATAGAAACTTTTCCAGACCTGCACATTTAGCTTCATGTGGAAAATGTAAAATAAGATGTTCCATTTTGTCAATGAAAGTCAAAGAAAATATTTTTTCCAGTTTACATATAATTACAGTAGTATATTCTTCTAGTTTTCTTAGCGCATTATAGTCTATTGTGACTGCACAAATATCTTGAAAAAATATGATATTTCTGTTATTTAATCCCAAATCATAGAAATCAACAAACCTCTGAATTTAATCAGCATAAGTATTTCCCTTATAACATGGCAATCATGACTTTTTAATATAGTAATATGAACATTCTTAACACATATGCTAAAATTGGAAGCATAGCAATTTGAATGTCTCAAATCATCAATCCATTGACAAAATAACAAGAGACACTATTTGGACAGTGTATAAATAATTTTGGTCTTTATTAACCTCTCTAATCTGACATTAGAAAAATGTTCATGTTCTGGTCGCCAACAAATTTGGGGATGATTAAATCATGCCTTTAATGTATCTTTGGTTTTACCTGGTGTATCCAAAACTGTAGTAAATAAATTATAAAAACATTTCTTCTTCAATATGCATGACATATAACATGTGGTGGACCAAAAATTCAGACCAATATAGATGATCCCAAAAAATGCTTCGTTTAATCAAATTATTTTCATTCCCATAGACATGAATTTTCTGTTGGTTTACTGTTTTCCCAAATGTGATGGTTGGTAATGAAAATACAACAGATTTTAACTCAGTACCTAAGATCATTTTTGTATTTTCCTCCCTTTCAATTGTGAATTTTCTTATATGAGTTATGTTCGTCTTAAAAGGATGATCGGTTGGAAGAAATATGCAATGACAATCAAAATAACATGGTTTTTTCCATTGACAAGAATAAAAGCTTTACAGCCTTTCAAACAGTAAGGACATGATTTCAAACCATGTGTACTCTAGCCAGATAACATGCCATATTCTGGAAAGTCACTAATCAACCACATCAATGCATCTTTTAATATGAAATTTTGTTTCGTAGCAACATCATATGTACTAACACCATTACTCTACAGTGAATATAACACATCAATCAATGGTTTCAAATATACATAAATATTCTTTTCCGAAAGTCCTAGGATTAATATGGTCAAAAATATATAGGGAAATTTCATCAACATCCATTAAGCTAAATTTTACATAGTTATAAAGAGAGACCAACATAAATGTTGACTACCATAAGAACCAAACAGACACAAATCATCAGTAGAAATACACAATCACACATTTCAAGATTCTAAATCCAATGATAGATACAGACGACCAAAATGTTTCCATGAATCATCATCAGATGGGTGACCCATGGTTTTATTAGTTAAAATATTGGCTTTATGCCATGACATAATTGATGTTGTGTTCTGAAACATAAATAAATGATGCAAGCTGGGTGTAAGGGGGAAATATCTCTACTGTTTTATAGGAATCATTCCAGGATTCCCTAGTTGATCCTATTTATACCTCGATTTTCTACATGTGGGAGAACTATCCAATGACACATTTTCGCCATAATATAAGATGAAATAATTTGAACATGCAATAATATTCCGATAAATAAGGCCCAGTTTACGAACCATCCTCTTGCTCTCATAGTAATTTGCAGGCAACACATTTCCTTCAGGTAACAGGGTTTTAACCAAAGAAAATATCCGATCAAATCATTTTTTTGATATTGCATTATCTTATTTAATATTAACAAATTTTTCAACTTCTTTAAATTTTATTATCTTATAATGAGGATATAATGCATCCTCAGTAGACATCAACAAATCATAAAATTCGAATTGTACCAACTCAAGAGTTAAATTAATATCATCTTGTGTTCCAGTTTGTTGGACAGTTAAACCTGCAAGATCATGTACAATAATTTGAAATTGTGATAGATTTGGAATCATGTTATTAGTATCTTTTTTGGAACTGTGTTCACCGGGTTAAAACCAAAAAACATAATCTATTTGAAAACAATATTGCAAGAGATTTCCACCAACCTTGTCAAATGTGTCAAACGTTCTTAGAGAAATTTTTTTACAAGGACACTTAACTGTGCCTTCTGAAACATATACTATTTTTGATGATTCAAATGATATGAACGATTCAACACCCTCAATATATACTATATTTACACTAGAACCGTCTAGATTTTTGGGCTGATTTATCCACACGTCATCATCTAATAATGACTATTGTCGGCATCCTTATTCCATATATTTCTACAAAATATAAAATATTTACTATTTTTGAATAATTTAAAATTATAAAAATATTATCTGAAAAAAGATGTTAAATAATTACAACAACTTCTTAATAATTTATATTATTTACGGGCGACACAATTTCGAGTGGATTGACATCTCCTCTTTTGGCTAAGGGCTCATTTACATGAAAAGTTATCACACTGAAATCACAACAAAGAATCTTCTTGTAGATACGTATATACATTCTTGTGCATACGAGAATGTATAAGCGTACCTCTAAGTATATTCTTCATTGTGATTTTAATGGGATAAAGTTGCAAGTAAATGTGTCGTCAAACAAAAGAGCCTCCTTTTCATTGATTAATCATCTTCATGAAACTATCACCACCTTAAGACATTATAAAAAATGTGGTCCTACATATTCAAATTCAAACTCATCCATATGAGATTGGATATGCATTTGTAGAAGAATACATTTCATTGTGTTTTGTGTTAGTGAATGTTGAAAAGAAAAGAGTAATCGAGCAAAAGGAGTGCCGCCAATCTATTGGAAATTGTGGCATGTTATTAAAAGTTAATACGAGTTATTAAAAGTAATTACATGTTATTATAAGTTATTACAGGTTATTATAAGTTATTACAAGTTATTATAATTTATTGCAAGTTATTAATATTTATTAATTTTTATTGTTGTTTGTTACTATTTATTACTTATTATTAATATTTATTACTATTTAGTACTAATTATTACTAATTATTACTAATTATTACTAATTATTAATAATTATTACTAATTATTACTAATTAGTAATAATTATTAGTACTTAATACTAATTGTTACTATTTTTACTATTTACTACAATTTATTACAATTTATTACAATTTGTTACTATTTATTACTATTTATTACTATTTATTACCATTTATTGCGAATTATTACTATTTATTACTATATATTACTATTTAATACTAGTTATTACTAATTATTACTAATTATTACAAATTATTATTAATTATTACTATTTATTACAATTTTTTAATATTTATTACTAATTATAACAATTAATTACTATTTATTACCATTTATTACTATTTATGACTATTTATTACTATTTATTACTATTTAATTATATTTATTACTAATTATAACTAATTATAACTAATTATTACTAATTATTACTAATTATTGCTAATAATTACTAATTATTACTAAATATTACTAAATATTACTAATTGTTACTAATTAAAACTAATTATTACTAAATATTTCTAATTATTACAAATTTTTACTAATTATTAATAATTAGTACTATTTATTACTATTTCTTACTAATTGTTACAAATGGATAATAATTGTTAATAATTATTTCTGATTGTTAGTAATTGTTACTAATTGTTACTATTTGTTACTAATTGTTACTAACTGTTACTAATTCATTCTAATTGTAACAAATTGTAACAAATTGTTACAAATTGTTACAAATTGACACTAGTGGTTACTAATTGTTACTAATTGTTACTAATTTTTACTAATTTTTACTAATTTTTACTAATTGTTTCTAATTGTTACTAATTCTTACTAATTTTTAATAATTATTACTAATTATTACTAATTATTACTAATTACTAATAATTATTACTAATTATTACTAATTATTACGAATTATTACTCTTTATTATTATTTAAATCTATTTATTACCATTTATTACTTCTTATTTCTAATTATTACGAATTGTTTCTAATTATTACTAATTATTACTATTTATTCCTATTTATTTCTATTTATTAATATTTATTAGTATTTATTACTATTTATTACTATTTATTACTATTTATTACTATTAATTACTATTTGTTACTGTTTATTACGGATTATTACTAATTAATACTAATTATTACTAATTATTACTAATTATTCATATTAATTACTATTTATTGTTATTTATTACTATTTATTACTATTAATTACTATTAATTACTATTTAATACTAATTATTACTAATTATTATTAATTATTACTATTTATTACCATTTATTGCTAATTATTTCTATTTATTACTAATTATTCTTATTAATTCAAAATTATTCTTTTTTATTACAAATTATTCCTACTTATTCCTATTAATTCCTATTTATTTCAATTTATTTCTATATATTCCTATTTATTCTTATTTTTATTTATTTATTACTAATTGTTCCTATTTAGTACTAATTATAGCTATTTATTACAAATAATTCATAATTATTACTAATTATTCATATTTATTCCTATTTATTCTTATTTATTCCTATTTATTACTAATTATTCTTATTTATTACTAATTATTCTTATTTATTCATATTTATTATTATTTATAAAAAAGTATTCCTATTTATTCCTATTTATTAGTAATTATTCCTATTTATTCCAATTTTTTCTTATGTATTCTTATTTATTCTTAGTTATTTCTATTTATTCCTATTTATTACTAATTATTCCTAATTATTCTTATTTATTCCTATTTATTGTTATTTATTACTATTTATACCTATTTATTCATATTTATTAATATTTATTAAAATTTATTGCTATTTATTGCTATTTATTGCTATTTATTGCTATTTATTACTATTTATTAATATTTATTACTATTTATTTCTATTTATTTCTATTTATTACTATTTATTCCTATTTATCCCTATTTATTTCTATTTATTCCTTTTTATTCCTATATATTTATATTTATTCCTATTTACTCCTCTTTATTACAAATTATTCCTAATTATTTCTATTTATTACTATTTATTACTATTTATTACTATTAATTCCTATTTCGTACTAATTATTACTATTTACTGCTAATTATTACTATGTAGACCTAATTAATACTATTTACACCAAATTATTTCTAATTAGTGTTAATTACTATTAATAACTACAAATTACAGCTACTAATTACTAATTACCGCAAATTATTTAAATACAATATTAATTATCGCTAATAAACATTAATTATTAATAATTATTAAGAATTTGTACAAATAAATTCCACTTATTATTAGAAATAAATACTGATAACAAAACAATATAAATCTAATTTAATTACAACTAATCAACAAAAATTAAAATTTACATTAAAAATTGAAATAAATACTAAATTAAATTAAATATAAATACATTTAAACATGATATGCTATTGATGTAGACAACTTCACAACTTCTTCGTAAAAAAATAACTCAGAGAAATTTTCACTCTCAAAATAGAGTTTAGAGATATAGATGAAGTGAGAATTGAGGGGAAAAGTAGGAAAATGGATGTGGGTATATATAGGTTATATAAATTGCGATGGGTATCCAATCCCAAATACCATTTCTCGCATTAATTACTGTCAGTGGTTAATAGGGTATTTGCGATAGGTCCCATCGTAAATAGTTGCATGTCGACACACTTTTTGTGACAGGACAATATACCGCCGTAAAAACATATTTACTATCGCCGGTATTTGCGACGGGGGAATCCCCCCGTCCCAAATAACCTTCCCACGGTTTGGCTTGTAGACCGCACCAAACCGCGCTTTACATTTTGCGACTGGACACCAAATCCCGTTGCAAATAACCAATTATTTCCGACAGGACGACCCCCCCCCCCAATGAAAATAACCTTTGGGACAGACTATTTGCGACAGGAATTAATCTCATAAAAAATAGACCGTCGCAAAAAGGTATTTTTCCCGTAGTGAAAATTTTAATATTATTTTTTAAACATGACGTTATAAATAAATCAATATATTTCATATAATTATATTTTATATGTTAATTTAGTTAACTAAAACCATCACCATATTTATCTAATGGTCTTCAAAATCATTATTCATGTGTACGAGAGACTTCTAAATTACGAATTGGTGTCATTCATTTTTTCATTACCTACTATCACGGTTGGGTGTGATAATTGATATAAATTATCGATATTATATTTGTAACATAATTATACATATTAAATAATTATATCCCAAATTCCTTTTTTACATTCAATTCATTAATATATAGAATAATGTGGCTCATGTGTACGGCGGACAACCGCCTCACGAAGTAATGTGATTTGTCTTTCATTGGTGATTTACTTAAATGTTGATATGAAAATAAGATAATGAATATAAATTCTATAATGAAATTAAAATTATTTTGATTGAATATTTATCATTCTGTAATGTTAATATATATATATATATATCAACTTTATTCTTACCATTTCACTCAATGGAAGATGATATCATCATTTTTGTACATGTGGACTACATCCTTTATGAAATGATTTAACACTCTTTTCATCTCTACTCCACATGGATGATATATATAAATATATTTATATAAATAATGAATAATATATGACAATATTAACATGATTAAAAGCGAAAATATCACTTACCTCCATAATGATCTTTGGAAATAGGAAATGTTACTCATGCATATGTACAACATACCATCTCCAGGATTGTAACGTACTTCCTTTCTGAAAACCATCATTCATGATAAGTCTTAAAAGTATAATTTTTGTATAGAAATGATAATAATTTCATTATTTTTATTCCTTTTATGATGAAACTATGTAACATTAACAAGAATTATAACATTCATGAAAAAATGGGTTTGAAAACAATGAAATTGACACATGAAACAATGTATATAATGAATGATTATCAAAGAACGAGTGATAATTTGTACTAGCATTATATTATTTTATAGAATAAATATTAATATGGTATTTTTAAGTTAATGACCTTTTAAAACAACTATATACATTTATAAATAACATTCATCAAAAAGGATGTGTAATGTAAGGGATTTGACTCAATTTACATTATGTTGTTACTTATTTCGTATTATTCACCAATTCACTTTTATGTCATGTATATAATTCCTCAATGATGTGTAATATCATTATTCATTCATTATTAATGGTATTTTATGGTTTAAATTGAATTATTTTATCCAAGATAATTTTGATTGAAAACCAAAAAGTCTTAAATGTTTTTGTAGAATCTCACATTCTATTGTGATTGTTCTATTTCTCCAGAAATGGTTAAATTCCTGTAATTTTTTTCATTATAAATTAAATTTTCACTAAATATCCATATTATTTCATAATTTTTATGATTATTTCCTAAGATAAATACCCTTTTAATACATAGTGTTAGCATAGAAATAAATTTGATTAACTGGGAAAATGTTGATAAATTTATATCTTTTACTCATATAGATACTTTAGGATAATCATTACGGATTAATGAATTAATTTTATTATCAAATATATATGAGAAATGATTATGACATGCATATATGGGTATTTCAATGTATTATATAGTTCTTGGATATATCGGTAGGTCTCATGAGAAAAATATGGTCGAAAAATTAAATAGTATTATACCTGTATTTTAATATGACTTGTAAAATGTCTTCACCGTAGAGGTATCATGATTACAAATAACATGATTTCCAATAATTATGAATTTTCAAAATTTAAATTTATTTTATTATACATGATACTTCTAATTATATTATCTCATGATGAATTTTATTCTGATAGTATTTGATAAATGTCTTCTACGTTCAGTTATTTACCATTTCATAATTATAATTCCCTATATAATTATGATATATAATATATTAATTAAATTTAATGTGTGTTGAATTATTTATCATTCCACTTTTATTACTATATTTATTCATGATAGATTTATTTTAACATAAACGTTACAGATTTTGTCAGCTCACACTTGTTTTTTTTACTTTCCCCAATATTTAATGAGCATTTCATTGAATAAGTTTGAGTGAATGAATTAAATTTTATTTTATTATATATTACGTTTTATTTCTTATTCCCAATTTATAATTCATACCATTTATATATCTGGTTCCCAAAAAATAAAAAAAACTGATCAGTCCATTGGGATTTGAAACTTTGTGTCTATACCAAAAAATAAAGTAGACATTGGCTCTCTTATACTCATGTCGGATTTTCATATTCCATTTATCCATATCAGGATCCACTATCAGTATTTGATGCATCCATATGTAAACAAACTCTCCAAGATAATTTCATGTTAAAAAGTAATGTTGTATTTTATTTGACATCCTTTATTATATTTATCTCAATATATCTCTTGTTCTTATATTAACAACATTCTATAAGGATCATGTTTCTTTTATCTTATCTAATTATTATGTCCCTAATTGGTCAGATCATACCAAATTAATAATCTTCATTTTTTATGGTGTAATTCTTACCCCTACCAACTATCATTGTCCCATAACGGTACTAATCAACATCCAAATATCTGTATTAATCATTCCCAAACATTCATAAATATGTTAGTATAATTTTATCATTCACGGGGCGATATGATGGTATCAAAAATGCATTTTATTATTAAATTACATTCATTATGATATGATGTTATTATATAATATGATATAATTGTTTCAATGTCATAGAGGAAAACATGTACAATTATGTTTAAATCATTTGTAGTTTTATTACTATATTATATAAATGAAATCCTATCAGCCTTAAAATTTAATCATATCCTAGGGGTTTATATTCAACAATTACTCATCTAGAATCTATAAAATTATGATTTAGCTATTTTAAATTGATATTGTAATAGGTTATTCTAATCATAGAATTCAAAATATTTCTATCATCTCATATGACATACATTGAAACATTATAATATCCAATGACATACTGATATCATAAAGGATGTGGTCGAATTATTTCTAAAAATTGAAAAATAGATCAACGTAATATATTTATAATAATGAATTATTATAATTTATAGTATAATCAGATCAAATGATATTTTTCTATGGGTTCCGACAAAATCCATTTTTTTCTTATTTACCTAACACATCTACTCATATCCAATAGTCAAAAAGTGTAAATTGTCATATATAGTGAGAACTCTATGTTACTACAATAAATCCAAGATGTCATATCTATTCATCTAATCTTATTGATCATATAAAAATATATTTTTGTTTAATAATAATTGATTTTATATACATGAACTATAACATTTCATGTCATATTTGATGAAATAAATATCAAAATGGGTTTCACAAGGTTATATCATATATCATTATTGTTATTAAATTAATTTATTCATCCCTAATATTAAAAATACTATTATAATGATTATTTGGAAAATGAATCAATATAGAAATAATAAATTAATTTAAATATAAAATTTAATAATAATTTAAATAATATTTCCAATATATTTAATTATTGATCACTAATCTAAAACACTAGAAACAAATATTTTTAAAAAAAATCAATGAAAGTATAAATTATATTTTAACAATATATTGAATAATTTTAAATTATTTTTCTAAAATATAGTTCTTAATATTTTATGACAAAAAAATATTGGATAGCCTTGTACATTGTAGAGTGACCTTGATACATAGAGAAATTTGAGTTATGATCCTAATCCAACGAATTCTTATTCACTTATTATATGGACTATATATATAATCATACTAAATTAAAATAATCTATCTTAGAAAATATTATAATTTTGGATTCTTCCCATTTCTTTGTAAAACAATATTTTAAGGTAGATTCTTTTAATAAAAAAAATTCTATTTTAATATTCTATATATAATAATTCTAAAAAACTATATAGAAGTGGTATGGTGTTTCATCTTATATAATAATACACAAGTTTGTACTTATTATTTAGTTCAATATTGGGTGACTCCCAAACATTATAATGTATAATAAAGAATGACAATTTATATATATATCGTTTACAACCATATATAAATTATAAGAGAGAGATTGTATAACACATTCATAATCCATCACATGATGTGTCTATTTTAATTTGCTTATTCAAAAAATATTTTATTTAAATATATATTATGGCTCTTATAGATTGGTTACATAATATATTTCTCTCCATAAATATATTCTTCATATATTTTTTTAAAAAATTATATAACTCTTTACTTAAAAGAAAACCTCTGCTAACTATAATTCATGACATGTTTAATTTGTCTTTTAAATTTTCAACTTTATGGATAAATATGAATGCACTGTATCATTATTTGTTTGTAGACATAAAATCCCCATAATTTATGTGTCTTTTAAATTAATAATTTATTTTCCCTAATTTTTATTTTAAGGGTATTGAATTCATTTCAACTATCTAAAAAAATCAAATCTATCAAATTCATTACATTTTTAACTTCATTGACATATTAACTATTGATAATATAATACAATAAAATTCTAAGGATCTCAATCAAATCCAAATCAATACAATTTTTGAAATATTTTTTGTTAATATAATTTCTTTGTAAACTATCATAATTAATTTTTTAGTAAATAATAAATAATTAGATATAATATGACGGGAGAAAGAATCTATTTTAATAAAAAATCATGATTTACAAAGATTCATATATATATATATATGTATAATTAATTTTTACCATACAACATCAAGATATTATTAAAAATTTATTTTGATAATCACTATTATAAAATTATAAAATAACCTAATTAGTAAATAAAATATATATTATTCAAATGATCCTGAAAACACTATTCATTAAATATATTAAAAGTGATATTGATTTTATTAACCCAAAATACATTACTTTTAACTCATAATTTTTGAACCATGTATAGAATTTTATCATTTAAATATGAACCTAATTAGTATTTAACAGATAATAACCTAAATGATGATAAATCATAATGATGTATTGAATCATTAATGTTAATCCAACATTTCACCAATACGTTATAAATAATTGTTGTTATTTTTAATAATTTAATTGAATTTATAATGTTTGATTTCTATTCAAATTAACCCATATATAATGTTAAATAAATTTTTTTCTTTGAAAGATAACCTAAATGTATTAATGAATTCATTATCATAAAAATTAAGTAATATATTTGATATATTTGATAATTCAATTGAATACATTATATCAGTAGTATGGAAGATGTGACTTTCATCTTGGTAGAGAGTAATATAGTTTTCTTCATCTAGATCAAGGTGGAATGAGAATACCATATCTTGATACAAAGAATTATATTCAAGAATCAATTGTTATTTGTTATTATATTTCAAACTCACTATTCATTATAGAATATATTTTCTATACATCATTAACCATGATTTAACTATGATTATATATTATATGTAGTTTTTAACATTACATGGGAAGAAAATTTTATCCTCTAAAACAAGTACTTCCACACCCCCATCAAAAACATTCATTCCCACTCTGTGTACCTCTTTGTAATTAATTATTTACTTATAATTAAAGATCCAATAAATATAAAAAATTATATGAATATACCTAATTATTATGATAATTATATTTATAACTATGAAAAAATTATGTATTCTAATATGAACTGAAAAATATTTAGTTAAAATAACTATAGTTCCACATCATGTTCTAACTCATAAGTTAGTACATAATCTATTAGAGGGATAATAAATATTCATCCTAAGAATAATTAATCAAAATAGTATCAAAATCAATAATTAAATAATGTATCATCTAAATTTTAATGTATAAATAATATACTTATGATCATTTCATTTATACCTTGACCTTTATAATTTTGACTTCAATATTTGAGCCTTCATCAACTATAGATCTTCAAGGGTATACTCAATATATTTATATGTTTTTTATTAGATGAATATTTAATCTCATAGAATAATAAACATTATATATAATTTTATTCTCTAATATAATTAAAATGTTGATCTTGGATCCCATTATCTATACACTAAAATCATTCAGCAAATACATTTATAAATACCTTAGGTTCTTCATTAGTTAGTAATTATATATTGAGAACTCCAACTATCCCTTAATTTTCACTACAATTCAATTACTATAGCCCCAATACGACATATTATTATCGATTATACCTTAATATATGAATAATTTTTAAAAAACATCATCTACACTAATATTACATTTTAATATATTTTACCATATTTAAAAATATATTCTAGGATATGAAAATATCCATAAATAATATTTATTATTGAAAAGGAAACAAACAAGATCTAGAATTATAATGGGATTTACAATTACAGGAGTGAATCACCCATCCCATATCATTATGCACCATCGAATAAGAATAATCAAGATATCTAAAAAACCAAAATGTACTCATTTCCATTATCACCCACTTTGATAAAGATTCTTCAACCAATTTGACTTCCCTTTAATCCTATGAATCAATCAATGTGTGTTTATGAGTACGGTTAAAAATGTTAATCAAATAAGGTAGAGGATTCCATTGAATAGTCCTGGTTCTTGTCTTCATATCCTTGCAATTAGTTTCAAAATCATATTTAAAACATAGGGTAGTGAATTTATATTGAACAAAATTTTTGATGTAAAAAATCATCACCCCTAACTATACATCATATTTTATACCATTTACTATATGATTATAAAAAAACCTTGATATGTCCATGATAGGTTCATAAAATACCTCTATATCTCATAGGCCATTTAAATAATGATTATGGACCATCAATATTATCCTTTATCAATGAATTTATTTGAAGAATCCTTCTGACAGATTCAAGAACTATGGATTTATTTGGAATATCTTAAACTCACAACATTGTTATGGTATTAAAATAAAAATCATTTTTATTCATTACACTTGTTTTCACCATTATATCATCATGAACCACTCTATTCATTTCTCCCATTGAAAATATTTCTCTTATAAAATCACATTAAATGTGTTGAACTTTAGGTTTTGTGTCACCTAATATTTATTGTTGTTTTGAATTATTGATTAATATTTTTCAAAAATTCATTTCTGTTAATATGAAATTATTATACCATTCATATTCTCCATTTGTAAAAATTATATGATAATATTCAACAAATAAATTCCATATTTCTCTAGATAAAATAGACTAATTCATCATAAATCACGGGAGTTTTAGAATCAAGAAGTATTATAACGTATTTGAGCCTTATTATAAAAAGTTATCTACTCAACTAAATTAATGTTATTTTTTTTAACTTTTAATATTGTATGAAAAATAATAATAATTTACTCTTTAGGAATTTTATATCCAATTTCATTTGTAGTGAGAAAATTTGAAAATTGTCCATGGGTGTTGGCATGGTTTCAATTCCTTATAAAAGGTTCTTTTAAGTGAATTAAATAACAAAATTAATTATAGAATTTATTAAAAATATATAAAACCATATTTTTATGTTATTTCGACCAATAATAATATCTTCTTTATTTATATTAGTATGACTATATAAATAATTATAGAAAACTCATAAACATATCATATAAATTTATCAGTAAGTATATATTTTTCTCAGTATTATTCCAAAGAGTTTTTTAAACTCTATAATATTAAAAACTATTATACTCATGAAATTAGTCATCCAATTATAGTAACATTGTTTATACATTAATTAAGTCCCATCCTATTTTAAAAATATCACAAGTTTAGTAGACTTTTTGATATATTCACACACATAAACATTAATCTTATTATGAATGGGTCTTTTAAATTTATAAAATTAGTCATAAGTTTTATCAATTAAATGGGTGATACATAATATTATTCTTTATCACCTGGGAAATGAGTTGTTAAAAAAAGTGTGATCAAATTCTCTCTAAAAGACAAAATACATATATGGTTTTTTATTACATAATTTGGTTGGAACATAAATCCATAATAATAAAAAATGAGTTTCTCAAAAAAAAAAGGACAATGTAGTGTATGTGTACTTATATATATTGAATTTATAAAATCAAATACATACATATATTTTTTTAAATCAATTAAATATTATAGGGTTCTGGTTCCATGTAATAAAAAATAAATGATAAATATGATTTCATTTCTCATAATTTTGTGGAATCAAATAAACACTTTTCCAAATTACCATAAATTGAACAAATCTATTTTAATAATTAAATATGATGAAATATATTAAAACAATCTTATTGTATTTATACAATGAATGTATAAAAATTAATTCATATTTAATTGGTAATAATAATTTCCTCTTCTTTATAGTTTTCACATCAATATTGATCAATTTGGATAATATTCCTTGTGTGTCTCCATTATAATGATGAATTTAAAGTAGAACTCATAGAACAGTATCAACATAAGTTCCATGAATATTACAAAATTTTTAACGGTAATTTTATTTATATCACAAGAGATCTAAATATATTTAATTAGTAACCATTGATGACAAAAATAATTCCTTAAATACAGAATAATTAGTTCTCTAATTCTCATATTCTTTGGTGGGATTAATTTTATAGCCTCTCATTCTTGTGAAAATTCACGAGAGTGTTATCTTTACTCATGATAGTATATTTTTTGAAAAATAATTAACATAACTATTGAATTGATATAATTATAGTTATATTCATATGTTTAGATAATTCTATATTTCATGCAAGCCCTTAATTAATTTCACTATTATAGATAAATAAACATATAAAAACAATAATAATATATTTATTAAATAAGTTTACATAACCCCATATAAATTCCCACTGTGTAGTATAATCTATTTTATTTATATCTCATCATGAACATTTCATACTTTAATCACCACCCTATATTCACCATATAAACGTTTCTCCCTTCCAAAGAAAATATAATCCCTAAACCACCACTTCCAATGATTTTAACATATTTTTATATTTCAATCAGAGGGTTTTATATATCAAATTCCAAACATGGGCATGAAATATTCTTTCAAGAAATACTCAATTAATTTGAAAACAATTTTTAGTCACCCAACATATTTAACCTCATTAAAAACATACATCTTCATGTTTTCATCATTAAATCATTGTATATAATTATTAATACACATTAATAGCAATATATTAACTATTTTAAATTACATGTGTTTGTAAATTAGAAAATCTAATGACAAATATAACATGAGGATTTCTTATTGGTAGGTATATCTCTAAAACCACCATCACAGAGATTACAGAATAAGAAAATTAATGACAAAAATAGTTGTCCACATATTAGAATCCACCACATGATAATCAATACAACCATTATCATCTCATTGGGTAAATTTGATCTGGATAATTGGTCATACGTTTAATAATATTGAAATAAAACATCAAAATTTTTATTATAGTAGGAATCTGAAATAATATTTTTGTGTAAAAATACTCATTAAGAATTATCTCTTTTAGGTTATTCTGAAGAATAGTTATCATGTAAAAACTATTTTGTTAAAATTTAAATCATTAAATATATAACTAATAACAAGTAAAATATATAGCCAGTTATAGGGAAACAACTTCAATAGTCTCCCATATAGACTGGATAATTGTAAGGAAATATTATAAACTATGAAGTTAGTCATAATATTCATGAATCTACTATGATATTTTTTTATTCAATGGCATTGAAATACCATATTTCTATAACAATTTCTAACTATATACCCAACCCTCTACGGAAACCCCCTCAATAGGTAATACTTTTAAAGTATGTTGTTCTTATATTGATGTGACCATATCACCTTCCCTAGTTCAACTATTATTGTATTATCAGTATAGGTTATGATTGAATAATTACTATTACGAATGAAATAAATTTCTTGTACAATTTTTTTATCTCTACAGTATATCATTAAAAATGTTAGAATACACAATACATAACTAATTTACATTAGATTCAGTGACCGATGGCTATGTTAAGATTTTATATGTCACAAAATTCCCATTAATGTTTATGTAACCTACCAAATATGACTCTAAATTCGTCTTTTTGGAATAGAATATGGAATCTATTAGTCTTATGATGATTTTTTGTTAATCTATTCCATATACTAGAAGAGCATATTCATTACACAATAGATACATCAGTTTAATATTTAATTATGACCGATGATGAAATCCTTGATCCTATATATATATATATTCCATGATAATAAATAAATAATAAATTATTTGTACAAAGCTAAAATATATGAAAAATTCTTATGCTACTTCATACATAATCCACATTCTCCCATAATTTACTTTTGTTTTAAACTAAACATTGTATTAGAATGATGTATATAAAGAAATAATGGAATATATAAGAATAATAGTTATTCTATTCAAAATATATTTTATAACTTACAAATATATTCACCATATCTAATTCCATGTAATCTATTTGACCTATCATGATAAATATTTATCACTATAATATATGCTTCTTCACCTATATCATTAATGGAGAATAATTTTCTATACACATCATGAAATTTTATAACAATATAATATCATTACACTTTAGAAATATATCATTATAATATATTTCAAAAATTTAAATACACTATAATCAACCCTCTTGAGGATATGATCATTTTTTTTGTAAATAATTCAATAGTTTTTGTTAATATTTGTAATGTTAACTCATATGTGTTTTAGGTGAATATGATTTAATTTTAATTATTAAATGATTTCATTTAATATAAAAAAATGTCAAAAAAATTAATTTAGGATCAATAGTTTTTATAAATTTAGAGTTACTGAAATGATTTTATTGTTCATGATGTATTTCACTCATGATGTTTCAAGACATATAATGTTTGAAAAACATCAATTAATAAAATTATTAAGTCAAAAACTATAAAATGACTAATGTTTTAATGTGAGGGATTCTTAGTCTGATGGTTAATATATGAAGTTCCTAATAAATATATAATGTTTGAAAAAATATATTGTAACTATAAAAAATATGAGTTTTTTAGTTTATTAGAAAAATTTTACATAATAGTGTAATGTTTAAAAGATGTCGACATACTATGTATAGAAAATGATAATGATCAGAAAATTATTATCCAACGAGGGAAATTTATTTTGTACATTATAGATAAATATATGATGTTGTTGGAGACATTGAAATAAATATTTTGGTAAAAAATAATGGATAATATGTATTCCACTAGAAGAATATAGATTATTATCACTTAATGTATTTCTAACAAATAGAATCTACAGATAGAATAGAAAATAGAGGATTGGATATAATCTAAAATAATCACCAAATATATTATCGATTCTATCAAATGTAGAAAAATTTTATGAAAATATGATGAACTCATCATAATAATTCCCTATTATCGATGTTATAAAAACACCAGAATGAGATTTTTGAGATAAGGGAATTCTCATGGAGGTCAGTATATATATAAAAGTAAAGAATATAAGATATAGTTTTCTAAATGTTTATAAAATATTAATTTTTTTTACATGTTCTTTCAAGGATCATAAATCTATATAAGATTTATTATTTATTTGAATAAATGATTGAATATATCCTTTGGGGAAGTACAGATGAACATTAGTGATGATGAATTTTCAAAGGCAATAGAGGTGATCAATCCAAAATTGATTTTAGAATAAAATTACAAATTGGACACCATGTATCATTCATATTTCATTGAGTAATTTAGATTATATAATGGGTTGTATTTTCAGTGGTATTTTACACTGGTGGTATTAATTTTTCAGATCATTTGTGATATCCCATTTTAAAGAAATTATTTGAAAAGATAGAACTGGTAGGTTCTTAGGAATGTTTATAGTGTTCTAGAACATTTGGATTTGATAAAGAAGAACAGGATGAATAGACACCCAATGATAAATTACTAGAATGATCATTTAAAAATTTAGAGGCAATTAATTGATAATATCATGATGGAGATTATAATGATATTTTTCGATATTCCAGTTTTGATTTGGTTTGGAAAATGAAAAAAATATCAAAAATGGTGGGAACTAATAATATCAATTACTAAGGGATAAATGGGACTTTACTAAACTTGGGTCAGTTTGATTCATGTGAATTATTTTATGGATATCTATTTATTTATTTTACCAAACATGGGACTCCCTAGGAAACCTTATTGAGACTAAATATTATAAAAAAACCATACCTTTCATTATTTAATTTTTTTTTCATATGATAAGAGATTGTTATAAACCTAATAGGTTAGAATGTATAAATAATTTAATATGGGACTATTTGTATAAAATAAATTGTATATGGTCTCCCCAAATTCAACCCATATAGTATACCTATTCAATTGGACTTCAATTGGTTTTAGGTGATTGGATCCCTTTGTCATATCCCTATATTATTTATCAAGGATAATCATTATTAATTCAAAATAATTGGTATTCCTTACTTTGGTGGAATGAAATATCAAAGATGGAAAAAATAATGATTCCCTACCTAATACCTCATGGTCTTGAGGTGACTAATTGAAATACATTAGTGTTTCCACCCCTACAGTAAAGTGAAAAAAATATAAATTACATAAAAAGGATTCTGAAATTTTATTAGAAATATTTATATGATATTATTCTGTCCTTATATAAATATTTTTATATAAAGGTGTTTTATGATAAAAAATTATAGGATATTAGGAAAAATCATGAAATCCTATTTGGGGAGAATATAAAAGTAAATGTTCAAATCGTTCAAATGTTGAGTAGAATGTATGAAGATATCACGCTGGTAGAAGCTGAAACTATTGATGGGTAATTAATATAATTAAATGAAATTTCATGAAATTTTATATGATTCAAATAAATCTTAGAGGAATATAATATTGTTAAAAATATGAATACGAACTCTTCAGACATGTCTGATCGTAATGTATTTAAATTATAAGAACAATATAATTCCTCTAGTGATGAATTAAATAAAAAAATTATTTCTTATAGTGTCTATAACTCAAAATGTTGATTATGGTGTAGAAGAGTTTTGAATCTATGTGGTATCATAGAATTTGATAACTGAAATATAAAAAATTTATGGATTGTGATTTAGAATATATGTTTGATTATTCTAAATAGAATAATTTGATTATATATTTCATCTTAATGAATTATTGAAATTATCAAAGAATTTAATGTGGAGAAACCAATAATAATTTTTTTAGTGTTGCGGAATATGGAATCATGTAATAAACTTATAAAATAAAAAATATAATGAATATGGAAATGATTATTCTTCAAAAACACTCAATGGAATAATTAGAGTAAAAATTATATATATATAAGGAAATTCATATTAATTATGATTGTATATTCTAGAATAAAAAAAATTATATTGACTTAATGTATTAGTATAAATCAGTTAAAAATAGGTCCATAAATGATGATTTTATTTATAATTTTATATCATTTATATATCATGTGTACATAGAGGAAGATAATTTCAATTGTGGAGAAGAATATGGTGAGAAAATATACATCAAACATCAGATGATATTTTCAAATATGGAATGTAATGAAAATAAATAATAAACTCAAAATGGATATTATATTGTTGAAGAATAATATTTAAAACAATAACAATTTGAATGAATTATTTCTGAAGAATGAATATTAATATAACTAAAAAATAAAACCTCAAGATAAAATTTCTGAAACAGTGGAAAATTGTGGAAGATATTTATGGGAAAATTATAGCTACTGAATAAGTGATATATATAATATAATTAATAGGTTGGGAGGTTTAAAATTCATTAAATAAAAAGAATGAAAATTTGAAAAAATCTTCATTAGCGATGTCTAAAACCATTAATGTTAGTGGAACAACTCATCCACAATGTCAAGATAAATATATGTCAACTAAAAATAAAACATTCTCATATTATTCCAAGCATGAATGTTTTATAATTAAAAAAGATACGATTTGGGTTAAAATTGATTTGATAAATACATCACACCAAATGTAGAAAAAAAACTAAATTTTATATGAATGATTCCCCATGTCAAGGAAAATCCAAATTTGTAATATATATTTAATTCAAAAAATGTATAATTCTGAAAACCCGTAAAACTATAAAATATCCTAGGTCTATGGATATTTTTGTATAAATATGATATATAGACAAAATATTTTTAAATTTAATCCCAATTTTCATCTCCTTAGGGGTTGAAAAAAATTAGGGGAAGTAAATATGAAATAAAGGAAAGTGACGTTACAAATATAAAGGATGAAACAAAATCAATGTCATCCAATCCTAGAAGGATCTCAATAAGACTCCAATTTTTACTATTTGGAGTAAATATTCAGAATGTGATACCACCTAGTAGAAAATTCATAATAATGTATGTTTAAAAAAAATACTAATATGAAAAACGATAATAATTCCAAGAAAATACATCATGAGGACTACTATTTTTTGTGAGCACATTAATATCAATAAAAGTAGTTGAACTTGTATTACTGGTAATATATCTTCCTATAATAGGAATTTCATTGTATAAATATTAAAAAAATTGAATAATATGATGGAGGATAAGTCAGTTTTAAAAAAATTGTTCATAAAAAATAAAAGGAATTTCAAAGGATGAAATTAAATATATGAATTTAATGTCAAATAATTTTTTCATGGTTGATGAGATTAAAAAAATACCCATTTTTATCAAACAGGGGGTTAATGGTCAGAACGTCATCTTATAGAAATATTCATGTATCATATGATGATATAATTATTGTTAATAAATCATTAAGGTATAATTAAGAAGATACAATATTTTCCATATAGGTGATCCAAGTAATTCTTTCTATCTAACAACATAAGATGGAATCTTTTGTTCCACCAAGGTCTTGGAAGTCATTGATAAAAATTATGAGAATAATTTCAAAGAAATATTGTGTAAGAGATTGAAAAATAATTTAAAAGGATAGATTATTCTATTTTCACAACTTTCAAGAAAGGAAGGATGGTCAGTGGAAGTCATAATAATGATTAAATTAAATCCACCACTAAATTTTCCCTTATAAAGTATGATATATTTATATCAATGAGAACTCAATGATAAATTGTTTATTTGTACTTTTTAAATTTAATTTATGAATTTACATTGATGACTAGTATAAGATATTAGAAAATAAATTAAATGTATATAGAGTTTATTTTAATTTTCAAAATAGAACTTGATAAAGTTATAAGTATATATATATGTAAGAACCCTTGTATTTTAACCAAATGAACATCCGAGGGAATTTATGTTTTGGTGAATACTAGAAATGTCATTTTTTAATAAAAATGATGGAATATAATTCTGAGGGTTGGAAGGCTTTAAATTTTTGATTACAGACTAAGGTGAAGGCTTAAGAAATTTCCCAGTTTGCTCGATGTGTTTTCAGAGCATGAGACTATGAAAAGTTGGTTTTTAAGGACATAGAGAGGGTACACAATTTGTCTGAAACAATATGGCCCATAATAGGTAACAATTCATCTTGTATTTAGGTTGGTGGGGGTTTTCAGAGGGGTTGTGCTTGGATTACTAAATTTTGTGTGTAGCCCATGTGGTTAGTGGATGAGGTATCATGTAAACACTATTAACCTCATTATTATGGAATATATTTTAAAATGTGTGTGATAATCCATTTGGGGTTATATTAGTTTCTACTAAGAAGTGAACGGTTGGTGCCCGGTTAGTTAAACCATACGATCTAAAACATGCATGGAGACCCTATTTCAGAAATTAAATATTTCTAATTTAAATTAAAAATATTTTATAGAGTGGAATGAGGGGTTTCATTCCCCTTACCTAGGCCACGTGATGTATGCACCCTCTCCCTCAACCACATGCTCGACCCTTCTCTAACACTCTACCAATCGTCCGATTCAATGTGGTTCATTTAGGGTTCATCCCCAGATCATCTTGGTAAAGCCTACTCCATAATTCCCCTCCTTTGGTTCATCCTTGATTAGTCTCTCGCCTCTCGGTTTTCACTCAGCCGAAGCCTTGTGGTTGGCCAAATATCAAATTTTTGTTATTATTCTGATATTATGATTTTTGAAGGATATATTAGGACTCGAAAGTTAGTTTACTAGAATTATCTTCCAATGGAGAGGCAGATGAGTTGGGTTTATCTTACTACCAACAATTGGGGTAAGGTTACAAACCCTCTATTTTGGTTCGCATACGTATTTTGATAGTCATAAGGTGTATTATGTCCCTAAAAATGAATATAGGTAGTTTTAATTTTTCTTGGTGGTACACAAACACATACATATGTATGTACATATATAGATCTTCCTCATGAATCTTCCCTCATGATGAGGGGAATACATTCTTTGTATTAATGGATATATATGTGTATGTGTGTGTGTGTGTGTGAATGTATGTGTGTGTGAGTCTGGGGTTGTTTTGAGAGGTCACTGCCTAATATGACAACTGTAGAAAGTCATATTTGTCATCTTCTTAGGGTAGGCTCCTAATCCATAAAAATTTTATTTAAGAATTATTTAAGATCTTGTTTAAATAAGTTGACCTTTATGTTTCCTTGATTATTAGAAATGAAAATCATGAATGAAATGATTAAATGTGAAAACTTATTAGCAGATTAATATAGAAATTTTATTATAAAAAAACCCCTACAACAGAGGTGTACTGCCTTCAATCCAAAAATTAGTTATATTGGTTATATTATAATAGTTTTCGTTTGAAAGTTACATATTTATTATTGTTGGTGTTTATATAAGGAATGTTAATGTATGACCCTTTGATGTTATTAAATGATATTTCCTAAATAAGTTAAATAAGGAAATTTCTATATAGTTGTTGTAATACACGTGTTTTTTATTATATTTCATGTTGCCCACATGAGTATGTTAAGTATATTCCTAGTGAAATATATTGTTAATAATGAATAAAACATTGAGTATGTATGATAAATGTAACATGAAAGTATCTATCCTTAGACAACCATATGTGTTTCTTTTTACACCCAATCCATGTATGTCAGACATTAAATTTGATTTTAGATCAAATTTTGTATTAAATGGATTAATTGGGAAAATATTACTGACCATGTATCTTTTACCTTAGTATATCATTTCTTGATTTAGCATAAATTTCCTTCACATGGATAGTCACATGTTATTTTGATACCACCACACCATGTAGTAGGTTGTTGATTTTGATAAGATTGTTATAATGATTTTATGATATGAATTAAATGATAACTATGCCACATGGTTGCATGATACGTTCATAATGATTTTTATATTAGATTTTTCCATGTGAGTATTTCAATGGCTTCAGAATTGAAATCCCTTGTGCGTTATGTTGATACCTTGTTATTCAATGAATTCATTAAGAATGGGAATCTTTTTATCAGGATATTATCATATCAGTTAAATGATGATAAAGCCATATAATAATTTTTATGCATTTTATTCTAGTTATATGAATCAAGACCATGTAGGTTAATAAAAGGAGACGACTTATGAGGTTGTAAAATTGTTTAGTCACCATATTGAGGTATATTTGTAAAAGGGTGACCATGGTTTTGACCTTGTCATGTTAAAAGAATTTTTTAAAATGAATTAAATTTATTATTTTTTTAAATACATCAGTGATATGAGGATTAATATTAGAATACCCCAGATGGACTCAATTGCCTTGTACCATGTTTAATCCATTGGTGATGCATGGATCCAATTCAAGGATTACATGGAAAAACACTTGAGTTCTGACCTATTAGTTGAGTGACACATGGATTCTTATTAGAATTTCAAGGATAGACTCAAAGTGGAGTTTTACGTATATGTTGAGTGATACATCGAATGATTCATATGATATTTTCCATGGATGGACTAAAGGGGAACTACTATATGTCATGGGTGATACATGAGGTCTATATATAGGAATTCCATGAATTCACTTGGATGAGATGGACTTTATACCTCACCAAGAGCAACATTTTGTTCTAGTTAGTTTTGTTATGGATTGGCTTGTATGGAGTTGGTAGATATTATACCTTGAGTGATAGTTGAATTCAAACATATAAAATTAATGGGAAGACACTAGTTCTAAAATGATTAATAAATTAAATGAATCAAGTGACGTGCCTTCCAAGCCAAATAGTAATCTTGTATTAGTTTTTTTTCTTTATAGATGTCTTGGATAAGAATCATGATTCTACATATTGGAGTATTTTAGGAAATGTGATGGGTCTTGAATCTTATTTAATTATTGAGTTGTTACTTTATTAGATCATGGATAAATGAAACATGTTTTCCAATAAAATTAGGAAGATGTCACATAAATTAATTTTATTAACATATTTGATTATACGTGCAAGATTGGACTTTATAGGTTTCATAATTTTTATTACTTCCAAATTTTGTTTTATATCTACTTGCACTACTAGATATTCATAGCATAGGTTGGATTGAGCTTGACACTGTGGGAGCAAGCCAACAGAGAATTATATCTCATCACCTACTCAGGTACCATTGGTGTCCGAGTAGACCTAAATATTGTATGAATATGGAACTTACTTTTGATGTATTGATTTCATCTTGATGATGCGAGAAAATGACTGAGTTGGAGATGAGGATGATAGTGGAGATCTCCCATACAGATTTTATATCTTCTCCTTATTATTTACTAAAATGAAAAATCATGATTTATGTTACTCTCTTTTTTATGTAATCATATTATGCAATTCATGCATTGTATAAACTATGGTTGGACATATTTTTTATATAGTTAGTATTACAATTTTCTTACACTTTTTTTATTATTGCTTTATACTACTTTTTATCATATCAGAGTTTACTATATGTTTACGTGATCTTAGTATAAGGGTATAGTATCCACACTAAATGGTCTTTACACCCTTTCTAGCTGTTCATGGCCTCTGGAATTTGGGAATATGTGCTTGAGGCTAGGTATTGATCGGTCGAACAACCAGTTTAGTGGTAATTTGGGTTAGGATGGTAAAAAGTGGTATCAAATGTATTCTTCATTTTGAGTTACTATTTTGTGATGGTAGACATGAGACTTGGAATGCGTTTGTTCTTGGTAAATAGCCATTATCGGGACTTAACACCCAACATATGTAAAATGACTAAGTGTCTAGGATTGGGACATGTTGTTAATGTGGTTCGATTTTAAAAATGATGTGATTTCACGTTAGAGGAATGGTTTCTTTTCCATGGCATATTAATTAATAGAATATATGGTAAATTTACCCATTTCTGGAGTGGAATGGTCGTGAGAAGACAAGAATCATTATAGGCACTTTTAAATTCACATACCATGCATATGCCATGCAATGTATCCATATTCGTTGGTTCCATGCTATGTATTATTGTGTTCCATTAGTGATTCCATGCTTAGTTTTGTACCTATTGATGTTATATTTATGAATTACTTCTTAATTAACATGTCATAATTATGGTGTAACGTACATAGATGATATGTTCCAAAAATTGTGATTGTTATAGATTTCTAGATTATATTTACAAGATGGTTTCATGCACTAAAATTGTTGGTTGTCATTTAAGTGGGATCCAACTTTTAATTGTAAGGTATATGAGAAGATTAAGATATGGAAAAGGTAACCCATAAAATTGACCCATCATTAGAACATTTTAAATGATTATATACATTTGTAAATTGAAAAAGGATAAAAAAGTTAATTTATAAAGTTGAATTATTTCAATTAATGGAATCCAAATGCCAATCATAAGGTGCATGGGCACCTTATGGATTTGTATATGGCCACACATGTAGTAGAGACTTTGTAAAAACATGGTATATTTGGGAATGATTATATAGGTAAAAGGTATTATGTTTTAAACTAGAATGATTGGTTATCTTTTAAAAAGCTCAACTGGACCCATGCATATCAATTTGGGAATGTTTTATAAGATAAATCAGTACATTGATTATGCTTTCTATAGTTTAACAACTACTAATGGGTTTATTTTTAAATAATATATGTTGGCTTATTGGGACCATCGTGGGTTTTATTATCGGATAAATGGAATTAATTTTCTAAATTTCATGTCTATAATATAATTTCAATGAATGATAAATGTTATAAAAGAAATTTAATGAGACATCCCTACTTTTTCATTGAGCAGTTTGATAATGTATATAATAAGTGCCTTGTTTTATACAATGGTGCGTGTTGTTTTGAAAAAAAATCATTCAAATGTTTAACAGATTTAGTGATTTAATGAAATTTCATTAAACTGGAACATGAAGTTGTGTATTTTTTTTAAACACTCGTGTAAGGGAAGATGAAATATTTTTAGTGATATTCCATGGAACGTAAACATCATCACTTACCCGTAGGATATTTATTTTTATCACTGAATTAGATGAATAGGGATCTTGAGCAAAGTGAAATTTGTTTTTGTGACCCCAAGATAGGGTCAAGATATATGCTTTTTAATGAAATGGCTTGTGGTAGGTATCACCCAGAGATTTATGACTTTCTTTCTATTTTAATCTTTCTAACATTTGATGTCATTTGGTGTTATTGTCCCATGAAGGACGTTTGGTTTATTTGAAGGAAACTCTTGTTCAGATTGATTTTTACTACATATTCAACCTCGATATAGGAATGAGAATTGTCTAATTCTTGGTTCAAAAGGATATACAAGCCTCGTTCATTTTTAGTTGCATTGTAGTTCATGTGAACCTCTCTATTCATTAGTGATAGATGACTCAGAATGTTTTCATTTGAGTAAATGGATGTTTTGAATGATGTTATTTTGAGATATATTTTTCATTTTCCATATGATACATGATTTCATAGGGAGTATAGCCTATGGATAGTACTCAAGTTGTGTCTTTTTCTTGTGTATTTTTTGGTGTAGAAGGTGTTGACATATGTGATAATCATCAAGTGTTAAATGGTGTAACGCGCTATTTGAGTTTAGTTAAATCATTGAGCCTTGATCTCTTGAGTATGTACTCATTCCATCTCTGGAATAGAGTTACCTACATGTTTAGGTATTTTAGTTCATCACAGTTCTTGGGAGGACCTTCCATGACATGGTTGTTTTGACATGGAAATCTATTTGATTTCGATCTCCATGCCAATCACTCGTGCATGATGGTTGTGGTTTGGGGAACATCACATGTGCATTTAAGGTGAAAATGATCTATCACAATTGTGAGAAGCTAGCCAGTCTATCCCTTATTTTGATGACTATGTCACTAAAATGATGGGGAGAATCACATGAGTTCTAGTGAACATTTCTCTCTAGGTAGAAGGAATATAGATAGGGGATTACCATGAATTTGGTATTTTTGAATTCCTTTGAGGCTCCATAGTTTTGAACTGGGTTGGTACTTCCTCAATAGTACTAAATTAATGCGTTTGACATTGTGTGAATCCCTTGAGAACACTTTTGGTCATTGATGTACTTCGGTTGTTAGGTTTGAACTGCCTTGGAAATTCCTCGGGGTAAAGAAATTTCGATCAGTTAAATGGTGATTCATTTAGAGGATATGTCGAGATTCTTTCAAAATAATGAATGGTAATGGTTTTACCATTCTTATTGGAATACCTGAGGTACTCTCAGTGGTTCTGGTTAGTGATTATCATGTACCCTATCATGACATCATCCTTGATGCACTAAGATAGTGTCAGTCTTACACCATTGTAATTTTTATAATACCCTTGGATTTTTTGAGATCATTATCCATGTTGTGTGCATGATGTTTAATTTTTACTGAGGCCTAGATAGTCTAGAGTGATTCTTGGGTTCCTGTGTATGAACACATTTGATAGATTTTATACACTTTCTTATTCCTTTGACATGAACACAAAAATACAATCTATAGACTCATTTAGTGTTATTTATGTTAAAAATTTTCCTTGTACCAATGTATCATTTGTTTTATGGGTCATAGTATACTTTGGAATAGATCCATGGACTCTAGTTGGTTAAATGTGTGGTTATCCTAGACTTGTTTTCTAACTATTTTGTAATTATTTAAGGGTACCATTCCAAGTGAGCTGGAAATTGGCTACACCTTCATTTTTATTGAGGATCAATAGTTTTAAATGGCCATGTTTTGTGTTTGTATTGAATATCACCAATATATAAGTGTGATAATTGGTGGACATGTCTATTGTAAAACACATATGGAATTTGTTTAATAGAAATTGAAACTATGGTGGAAAACCCATAATTATGAATTGACCTATTTCTAATGTTAAAGCATGTGGTTGGAGAATAGTTGGTATATATTTAAATGAAGATGAAATGATCGTGTAACTACTTAATTGGGATCATGTACAAACCTATATAGAGTTTTAGTTGGAAATTTGGCATTCGATCTTGTTTTGAGGTAATGGGTTTCATGTGCATAAGTGGTACAATGAGGAGCGTTTGTTATTTGAAAACATTATATGGCCATTGGAACAATGATTCACTATTCTTTTAGTATGGATGAGATCTTAATTATTTCACCACGGTTTCTCAATGAAAAATGTTCTAGAGTGGAGATTTTGTAAGAACCTGGGTTTTTGAACCATATGAAATTCAAAGGGAATTTTAATTTTTATGATTTATAGATGGTAAATTTTGAAATGAATCATAGATAAATAATTTCGACGATTGGTATACATTAAAAGATATATTTCTGGACTAAGGTGAATCCCTGAGAACAATCATGGATAGCCTGCTGAGCTTCCGGAGCACTAGAATGGGAACAATATGTTTTTTGGACATGTAGAAGGAGCACAATTTTTCTAAAACTCTATTGTCCATATCTGGTAACTGTGTGGCTTTTCTAGGTGTGCAGAGGCTATCACAAAGGATATGCATTATTTCCAAAGCCAATACCCTATCCTATAAGGTTAGAGGTTGAGGTATTTTCTGGACCATCTTCACTACATGGTTGTAATATGGGTTCTAAACCTTCCACATAAAGCTATTTAGGGGTCTCAAGGTTTCCAGTAAAGGGTTCCTGGTTGGTGAGGGTCTGTCAAACTGTGCAGTCTAAACCATACATAAAGACCCTTTTTAAAAAAATAAATATTTTTTATTAAATAAAAAGTACTTTATAAAGGGGATTAAAGAGTTTCATTCCTCGTAACTAGGTCATGCTCTACAGGCAGTCCTCTCTCGTTGGTAAAGGGCTTGAGCATCCTCTGTCACTCACTCCATCAATAAATTCAAGGTGGTTCCCTCATGATTCTTTTTAGGATCATTGAGTAAAATCCTAATTTTTAATTCTCGTCTTTCGCACCAACCATTATTAGCGTATATCACATGATTTTGACTTAGTCAAAACCAAAGGGTTGTCTCAATATACTTTTTTTATTCTTTTGTTGTTTTTTTGTAAGAATGCTTCAATGGGACCTATGAGTCTATATTCTGAAAACCACTACCAATGGTGAGGGGATGGGTTCAGTTTTTCTTTTATCCAATGATTAGAGTATGGTTCTAAACATTATTCTTTTTTCTTTCACTGTTAATTTGATATTCTTATGGTTTTTAGAGTCCCTAAAATTGGTTATGGGGAGTTTTATTCATCCTTGGTAGTTCTCACACACATACGCAGGTAATTATATGTGTATATATTTATATATATCTTACTTATGTGTATTACCTCATGGAATTTTTAATACGTGTTTTGGATTAAATGATATACATATATATATATATATATATCAGAATATATATTCATGGATGTGTGGGAAGGTTTACAGTGGTCTCCACCAAATCTTACAACTGCTGAAAGTCATCTTGGTCTTCCCTTATTAGTAGGATCCCAATCTTTGGCCTTTATATTTATGAATTCATTAAGATATTCATTAAATAAGTTTAATTTTGTGTTTCCTATATTATTCAAACTAAAAATACTGAATAAAATGCTTAAATGTTAGAAATTACATTATATTAATAAAGTCATGTTTTTATAATAACCCCCACCCCCAATGAAACTGAATTTCCTTTGAACCATAATTAGTGATATTTTTTAAATGGAAAATGAATTCCTTTGACCATGAAAAAACTTATTTGATTCCTCTTATCCCATGTCTTGGGATGTCAAAAATGAAAATTATTTGTAGATAAAATTTTTATTTAAGTGGATTAATAGTGAAGGAATGTATGATCGTTATCCTTTCCTCTTAGTTTTTTATTTCTTAATTAATAATTAATTGAATTTGTATGGATATTCCCACATGTGTTTTATAAAACCATTCCTTTTACTAGGTTATTGAGTTTGAGAATCTTGTAATAATTATTTTCCCATGTGAGTTAATTGATTACTAAACCATGTGGTTTCTTGATATGCTTATCATGATTGTTATGTCTGAATTGGCCATGTATGTATTTAAATGGATTTTGAATTGATAGTCCTTGGGAGTTATGTTGAGACCGTGTTATAAAATGAATTTATTGATCATGGTAAGCTCATTATCTTGATATTACCATATTATTTAAATGAAGATAAATCAATGTATTAGATGTTATGCATGGAATTAAAGTTATATTAATTATTCCCTCATGAGAAAAAAAATGTCCCAGACTTATGAGGTTGGAATATGCTATTGATTGAATTATGGGGAAATGACATGTGTCATTGTGGATACATAGGGTTTATATATATGACTTCCAAGGAAGGACTAAGAGGAAATGGACTTTATACCTGACCAAGAGAGAAATTGGGTTCTATAGTGGTGTCCTAGGTATGGGCTTATAGTGTGATTGTTGATATTATACCGGGAGTGATACATGAATTATAATGAATAAATGATAAGGATGAACCTGTGATCCAAATGGATTAATCAATGAAATGAAACATGTCATGAATCATTCAAGGAAAAGAAAAATCATAGAATCTATCTTCTTTTTTTGTTTATAGATGGCCTGGTTAAGAATATTGATAGAGTGTTACAGGGGATGTCATGCTACACACTGGGTCTCAAGGATTACTAAATTAATGAGTAGAATCCTTATTTGGAATGGTAAAATGAAATCGGTATGAATGTAAAATGAGGAAATTATCACTTAAATGAATTGGATTAACATATTAGAGTATACATGTAATCCTGGAAATTAATGGATTCTTACGTTTGAGTAATTCTATAAATTTTATATAACATATTTCACTACATGAATGTCATATCACATGTTGGACTGGGATTGACACATTGAGTGTCTTCCTGTTGAGATTCATATCTCCCAACCTACCCAGGTACTATTGGTTCCTAAGTAGACATAGTTGTTGTAAGTCTATGGACCCTACTTGTGATTTATTTTTTGTATTTGGATGTTTGGAGAAAAGGACCATACTAGAACTCATGATGCCCATAGACAACACCCAAGGGGAATTACTGTCTTTTCCTTATTCAGTAATAAAATTTAATGATTTTTTATGTTATTCTCTTAGTTTATGTAATCATCATCCAACATTCTTGAATTTTTTAAACTGGCATTGGAAATAATCTTTATTCAGTTATTATTAAAATTTTCTTCCACTATTATGATTATTTAATTATACTTCTTCACTTATTGCTTAGTTTTATATCTATTTACCATTGTGTACTCCAATTATGACCCTATATTATTCTAAATAATTTTATTACACACTCAATACTAGTCAGAAGCCTCTAGAATACAAGTGTACAAACTTGAGAACATGTAGCAACCATCCCAACTACTGTTTTAGTCGTATGTTTTTCTAGGAAGTTACAATATTTATTTAAGAATATATAATAGAATGTATTCGACAAGTAACCCTTTTTAGTCTACCAGAAAATATAAATTGATCCCAAAAATCATCACCATAATGATGTAGTGTAACCGAAAAATATAAGTCTAGTGGATAAGTTATCAATCATTCTTGTGGAATATATAAATTACAAATTCATTAAAATAAAATCCAAGAGTATTGTTTTAGATGGCCGAAATATATTTTTTCCTCAACATGAATAAAAAATAATTCCCTATGATATACAGTGTTATAAAAATATTAAAGGTAAATACATCGAGATATTTAGGATCCCTTTCTTTATAATGATTGAAAATAGGTATTTATTAGGGTTTGATTGAATATATGAAAAATGTTTTATCATGTGATATTCATCCAACGAAAAATATACATGTAATGGAATAAATGTTTGAATGATTTGATTAATTTCAGTGATGTGAATTCCATTGAAAAACCCCCATAAAAAAGTAATTTACAGTTGTGAGAATGTTGTATTAAAAGATATAATTATGAATTCCAGTTAAGGTAAAGAGAAATAACATAACATTAATCCTAATCATGTAATCAATGATCTTGATTAGCCAAGTGATGATTAAATTATTATTGAAATAAAAAAAAATTTATTCAAAAAATAAAAACATGTTGTATAATATAATGTCATAAAAATTTAGTATGTTCTGATTCATACCCGGTGGAAATTAATGTTTAAAAATAAATCATAAAATATCTCACAAGTGGAACCCCATTCCACATTATAAGTAGTAGAGAATAATGAATGGTTAAATGATATTGATAAATACTTCGATAAAATTGTTAAATAATATATAGTTTTTAGATCCCTTGATGATAGGAGACAATTATCTTATGAAAAAATTGGTATCCACAAATTAAATCATTGAATATAGAGAAATCTTGATGAAAAATCATGGCTATTTTGAAATGATTTTTCACATGAGGAATGCATTGCTTTTATAGAATATTTTTCTCTTTTTACATATCAAGAGACAATAAAATTGTTTTTATTTGTTACAAAAAATAATGATTACATATTCAACCTAAATAATGTTATTCTATCATTATTGATTCAAGAAATCAATGTATATATTAATATTGAGCAACCCTATGGCATCATTTTTTATAATGATGGAACTAATGTGCGATAATTAAATAATCACTTGTGTGTATTGAAAATGGCCTATTATTCATGATATTAATAACATTAATGTTTCTTGAAGGAGTTTATCTCTTATAAATGAAAATACGATAATGAATTTTATGTAATATATATGAATTCAGGTAACTGAATTGTAAATTTTTATGTTGATGATATACTTTTTTACTTATGGTTTGGATATTATTGTGATTTTCTTGAAAAAATTCTAAGAACATTTATATTTAATTGCTCATAGAATTGAAATTATTTAAGAGATTAATAGTTTATTATAATGTTAAATACATTTTCTACTAACTAAAAAAGAATGAGAATGAGTTATTAAAACATTTCATGATAGCTAAAAGGATGTTTCTACACATATTTATGATGGAATGGTGAAGAATGAGGAAAATTCTAGAAATTTTAAAAATCATAAATACTTCTAGATGTTGGTTATAAGGTAACATTATCTATCAACTCTATGATAGGAAATTTCAACTGATGTATCTTTTTGAGAAAGTTTTCAGTGTGATCTGAAGGGATTACACATGTTGTCAGTTTGAGAATCCATAGTCATATTAAATGGACATTAATTTTTTTTCAAATTTATAGATAATGTAATGAATTATCCGCCCTCTATTTTAATAATTTTGAAGGGATATATATTTTAATGATATAAAATCATCTTTAGGAGGAAAATTCTTCCATAGAAAGTTTCTTTGAGCTGGAATGATATGATTATATTTTCAGTTACATTGATTTCAAAAAAAGAATAATGTGTTATCGCTACAGATTCCTATACGCAAAATATGTGGATAAATGTTCATGTGGAATATTTGAGACTGTATATTGAATAAAAAATAATATTACAGATGATAATAAATGATCTATTTACCTCTATAAAATAATTATATAATATTAGATTTCAAAAAATTGAAATTAAATTACGATTCATTATGGAGAAATTTTAAATGGAGGTTTAATTTATGAGTATATTTCTAAAAAATAAAAAAATTATTATCTCATAACCAAATCTTTCTAAAGGTGCATATTTGAGGAATCGAGAATTAAACCAATCGTTCTTCCTCCACCAATGTCTTAAAGATAATCTTTTATTGGCCCCCCTATTTCGTGGGATTATGTTGTCAATGCGGATGAATATTTGGAAATCTATTGTATATATCATTTGAGATGGGGATAACCTAAAAATGGGTAAAAGTTGTGGACGTTATAATTTTGCAGGTTGACATGAATTATGGGTTTTATCTATAAAAATGACACCACACTTATTATCACTGAGGAATAGAATTTCATCAAAAACATTACATAATCATACATACTATGAATTTATGAAATATTATAAATGATTTATTGATATTTTTTCTAATAATTCCAAATGGTTATACAGATTACCCTTTTTTATATTGTAAATTTTGTTGACTTTTTTTTCAAAATATTATATGGTATTTTTTTTGTTTTTTAGATAAAAATCAAGTAGCTTCATATCATATGATGTTTGAGATACATCTATATTAAAAATTTATTATTATTTTATAATATTAAACAATTAAATTATTATAGTTATTAAGTTTTTCTAATGTAATAAGATAAATTGCACTCCTGATGTTTTTATTAATAATGTGTCCATAAAAATTTCATGTAATAAATTTATATAGTTTAAAACAATATATTTATTGACATTTTGAAGTCATGGAGTTTCTATTGTATCGTGGTTGATTATATAAGATATGATAAAACATAGTATTATTGATTAATGAGGTTATAAGTCTAGATGAATAATAGTTTTTATTTCATAAAATAGATTAGCACCAGACAGAATGTAGTATTGAGGATGTTTTTATATCATGTTTATAAAATTAATCTAATATCACGGAGATGATCAAATAGAGAAATTATTATGATTGTACTATATATATGATGTTTTATGATATAAAGATATCTTTGAAATTGTAAAATATGTTGATATATAATAATTTCATTAGATGGAATGGGATTGAAATCCCAAAAAAGGTCCAATGGAATGAATCTTGAAAGATCATTTAACATAAGATATCAGATAAAATTCTGAAGATTTTTAAAAAGGTAAAATCATATAGATTCCCAAATCTATCTGATATCGTAAAACCTAATGGGTATAATACTATGAGATCTTTGAATAAATAAAACATGATATAGAGGGTCCAAACAAAGAATAACTAGATGAAGGGTTGTAGGATGGTGGAGTCCTAATGAATATACCTATATATATAAATATTTTGATTATTAGATAGAGCTTCTCTTGTGTTATTAGACTCCAAAATTTTTTATAATACTAATATATCCATTCTAAGAACATAAATCTTGATGATATCTGATAATTTTTTTGATGATCTCCTTGATTCATTGATTTTTTGATGTTATTATAAAAATTCATCACTATGGGTTTTTAGGGGATTTTGAGGAGGTTAAACAAAAATTGAGATGACTGAAAAATTCAAAATCAGATTGTATGATTCCATGAAATATTTCATAGGATGTTTGAATTCATAATGGTTTTAAGGATAATTTGATTAAAATTTTAATGATAGGGAGATTTCATCTCATTTGTAGGAGCATGTTTTAATGAAGTATTTGAGAAGAACACAATGAAAGGTTCTGAGGAAAGTAATGATAGATTTATTCAATCTTGATCATATTGAGAAGTAAAATATAGATATATACCTAATGAAAAAGAACAATATTGATGATTTCTATATAAAAATGTTATAGACTAATAGTTTATAGAATGAGTTCATTATGATCAGTTTTTTTGGTTCCTATTTTTTGTATATGAATATGAATAAAACATTATTATTGGTGAGAATTATAAATATTTTCTTCTGGAACAGATAAGGATATTTCTTAGAGATGGATCATTTGTATCATATTTCATTATATAGTCGATATATAGGGATCGAAAAGTGTTAATAGAGAAAAGACTATGAACCCGAATTGGGAAAGAACGTCATAAAAACATACTTTTAATGACTATTTTGGTTTTTTCTCTTATGTATAGGGTTATAGATAAATTTTAGCGGATAAAAACATCAATTATTTAAAGATACTAATTTTTGGAGAGAGTCAATTATAAAATATTACCACTAATTCAACCCTCATTCCCAATTATCTCATCATTCCCAGAAAATCCCCCTCTTCTAGACATGGGGATGAAATTTGTTCTCTATTAATATGGTTTATCCAAATAATAATTCCATTATCCTGATATTTATATAAAACAATAAATATATCTAGTTAAATAGAATATGTTGTTATAAAGATCTAGATTCAAAAATAAACACCTGAATTTATAATATAGACGTATTCTATTGAGATACCCCTATGTATGTTTTTTTGAAATCCACATCAAAATATTATGATTATTACCTACTTATTTGAAAAGTATAATTTTGATTTATTATTGGCATATAAACTAAGGAATTGGTTTTATCTTATTTTATTTCTTACGATTTCATATTTTCTTTAACTATTTTTCATCACTTATAGGTACTAACAGTCAAATTAACTTTCAATTTCTTATTCAATTCCCACTTTTATCCAACATTATTTATTTCATATCTCATGTTAATAAAATGAAAAATTCCTAGATGTAAATTGTTCTATTTTTTATTTGAGGGATTAAATTTTTAAATAATGTTTTTAATAAAATTCTTTGATTTTTTGTACCTCCTATAAGTTTTTTTATGTGGAGTAGTGGCCAATTACATGGAATTTTGGTATTTCAGGTCTCAACAACAAGTAGATGGACTAACACCAGATGCCTAAAGATCTATTATTCATTAAGTGAAGGGTACCTATTAATTGTTGAGGTCATTTAAAGTGTTGAAATTGAGATTTCTTTACCTATAATTTTAATTTTTGAACCCATCATATAGTTTATTTTATTTTTTGAGGCCAACCCCTATAATGACCCAAAACATCCATAATGAAAAATACCCTTGGACTCTTTATGATTATGTAAAACATATGTACTTATTTGGTTTTATGTTTTGGATTTTAAAATACAGTTAAAAAAATTGACCATTTCAAATATAGTCATTTGACATTGATAACATGCTTATTATAACTACAAGGATGTAACAAATCCAATTTAATCAGACAAAGGAAGTAATGAACTCATCCAGTAGAATTTCCCCATACGAATTCCATTTGATGTAACATGGAAAGGAGGTGGTTTCATTGGTCTTCCCTCTTGACCATGCCCAAGAATATCTTGAATATATTATGTTTGAGAAGAACCGCCTACAGGAGAATTGACTGTTGATTGCGTTTACCACTCGAGCAATGTTATCTGAGCCACCCCAAGAGTCTCTCACCATTGATCACCTCACGCTAAGGTATTGTGTGAGTGTTTCATGTGGTTAAGTAAAAATCCCCTATAATTATGATTATGTACATTTTTTTATATAATAAATAATATACTTTCATGTTATTATTGTTAAATTTTAAATAGTTTTTAAAACACAAATAGTATTTTTTTAGTTATTTTTCAACTAAGGAATCTATTTTGTTAAATTATTGGATTTTTTATAAAACATTATATTAATAAAATATTATTATTAGTAAATTGGTTTTTATTAAGTATAAATGATTGTATAATTTTTATGAATATAATTGTAATTTTCATTATGACATGAAAGCTATTTTTGTGAAAAATGTCAGGTTTTATTTTAAAAGGGAAAATTTACCAATTAAGGAAATTATTTGGATAAAATGATTAATATTTTGGGAATCATGATGTCAAAATTATCCAATGGTAAATGTTTCATAATTTTCTGAGATAATTGAATATTTGGGTAAAAATTAAATACACTTTATAAATATAATGTGTTTTATGACATCATAATGACCCAATAAAAATGTAATAAAACACTATAAAATATATTTTTAGACAACAGTCATTTTATAATCAAAATAATGTGATTTTAGTTTTTTTATTTATTTTACAATTTTTTAGTGGACCCTTCAAAAATCATAAATCATTTTAGATTTTTATATTCATTTCCTTGAGACTGTGACTCACCTCCACATATGAAACCCATTTATATTAATATGTTAGGCCATTGGCCTTATAAAATATTTCATTCCTCTCGATTTTTGAAAAAACGATGGGCAACAACCATAGCCAGTTTTTTGTTTTGAATAGTTTAATGTGTGGTGTCTCAAACCTAAATAACAAAAAATTCCCTCTGCTATCCTATATATACCCACCCAAACTCCCACTTCCTCTTCACTCAAAGCCTTTGAAGTTCATCCTACTTCTACACTCCTCCCTCTATAATCCACCCAAGATGTTCCCAAGATGTCCCAAGCTCCCATTAAGTCTCTCTAAAGCACCACCCCAGCCTTTGGGATCACACTTCCAAGTAAGGGATTCTCACTTTCTTTATTTATGTACATGTTTCTTTATATTGTTATGCCATTTTATTTAAAATTATAAATTATGGGGTATTATTTATAAACATCCCCATATTTCCCTTTTAATTATTTAATAATGAGTGATCCCCTTTCTCAATCATTAATGACTCCCATGTACACATGTTACCATGCTGAAATTCCATAAGGAATTTCTCTCTCCTCAATTACATTCAACCAATTCTATTGAATTATGTATCTAAATTTCATTTTTTTTTTGGAAATGTATTTATAAGACCCCACAAACTATTCATTTCATTTAAATATGATGAGACACCCATTTATCACTCATCAACTATATTTATAAATTATTCCACACCGTTATGCTGCCGAAATTGCACCGCATTTTTTCATTCCAAGATTGTTGTGTATTGAATACCATACCCATGTCTCTATCAAGGGTATTTACCTTTATGATCATATAAATATTGAATGGTAATTTCATTTATTTGTTCAAAATTATTTAATTGCTGAATAACTTATGATGTTGATTGATTCCATGTTATATGATCCCTGTGGCACACATATGCACAAAATGAAATGTTTACGAAAGGTGTTCCTTAATAGAGGTCCAATGCATTGGGTAAAGTATAGTAACATGATACATAATTTGCAATGAGTTTTTACTCATGCCAATTAATGTGCACCAAGGATATACTCATGCTTCATTTTCAATGAGGGTTTACTAATGCTCCATGTGCAATGAGCCTTGGCTCATGCTTATATTATGTTAAATGTTATGGCCACATATCCATGTTATGATTATCATGCATTATCATTCCTTTATGTTCATGTTTCTACAATTCTTCATTGATATTCCTATTGCCTAAAATGTATTTTATTCCAAATTTTATTCCATTTTTAATCCTTAATGAGCTTTATATCTCACCCCTTTCTTATGTATGTCCTCAGGTTATCCAATGCAATGTTAAGTATGAGGGAATATAGTGGTCATGTAACAGATATTTTCAATAAGATGTTGTGTTTTATGTTTTATGTTTTATGTAATGTTCATAATTCCCAAGGACACTAGACCTCTCGATATTATATGTTGTATCAGGTAATATTTTATGTAATAATTCTTGTTTATTTGTGTAATAAAAACCGAGTTATCATAGTTGGTATAAGAGGATTGGTTTGCTTATTTTTGGGATTAGGATTTGAAAAAACTAGTGAATAATTAAGGACTAGACTATGTATAATAAAAATCATCCCTATGTTTTGGTGAGTATTGTGTAAGATTTTTACCAAGAAAATACATCCCTGTCTAGATACAAGCAGGTAGAGGCGGCTCTGGCACAATTGTACCTAGGAGTGAAATCTCTGACATAGAGTTTCGAGCTTGACCTGGGGTATCCTTGTACATGACAATGTGCCTTACTATGAAATTGGTTATGACACTCCCAAGGGATATGCTTTGGTAAATTCAAAAGAGTATTATGAACCATTATTAACGGAATAAAAAATATCTCATAAGAATATATGTTCAAAATGAGAGCACATATAAAATAGATTGAATCATATAGATTCATATGTTATGGTAATAAATGTTATTTATATGTCATCAATTTTTGTGCATGGATTACCCTTTATATGTTAACCATGAGATACATTTTATTATAGCCAATGGATGGTAATAAGAGGACTCATGCTAACAATTGATGTGAAGATCAATGTGATGATGATTCTAATAGAATTCCCAATCAAATGGGTGTGGGAATCATGAACAATGTCATCATACTCTGTCGGTTAACTCAATCATTTAATATAAACAGGGGTGAAGAGGAACGTTAAACCCCCCCCCCCCCACCCCCACAAATAACGAACAGGTTGATATCAAGAGCTTCATGAGACAAAGGCCTCTTACTTTTAATGGATCATCTGATCCCTCACTCGTCGAACAATAGATCCACTCCATTGAAATGATCTTTTCTATCATTCAATGTTCCAAACAAGGGAAGGTTCTCCTACCTGCTTATCGTGTGGAGGGTGACGCTAATCATTGGTGGACCTTGAAAAAAATACAAAGCATGAAGATGATATTGAGTCATTGGAATGGAAGGATTTAAGGAATATGTTTTTTGATAAATATTTTCCACACACCCTTTGACATAATATGCAAATGGGATTCCTTTACCTCATGAAAAAAGAAGACCAATCCATCAGAGAATATGAGTAAAATATCCCAATGATTCCATGTGATGCCTCTGTCTTTTTCATTTCCCCCTAATTCATGGTTGAACACTTCTTTGGTGGGCTGAAACATAGCCTGCAGAAATCTCTGGCGATCTGCTGTGTGGGAATTTTCCGATGTGACCTGAATGTCGAAATATAGATCACATAATCTCAAAGGTATCATGGGAATAAGAAGCATATGGAGGAAATCAATTATGGTAGTCTGATGAAAAACTCCAACGGTGCTAAGAAAATAAACACCCACTTTCCAAAGGTGTGAAAATAATCATCCCATAAATTGACTGAAGGGACAAAGAAATTATTTTTGTGTTGAAAAGAATGGAACCTAGACATTAAATACTGACAAGAAAAACATGTGGTTGCGATAGAGGATTGGAACACTCCATTTGACTGTCAACAAGTTGTTCATTTTTTCAACTGCAAAGAACTATGGCACCTTGCAAATTAGTTCCCTAAGACATGGGTTTTCAAGGGAAACCAACAAACTCTAAGGCAGAAAAGGAAATATTTTTCCATCACTACTGCTGAAATGAACCCCGACAATGAATTGGTGATAGGTATGCTAGTTATTCATTCATGAATAGAGAATTTACTTTTTGATTTTTTTTATATTCATTCTTTTATATCATGAAAAGTTTAGTTGAACAATACCATCACCACCACAAATCATGGAAGTAAAGATGTCGGTGAGTATGAAAAATGGGGAAATCATTACATCCAACGAATATAACTCCTCCTCAGTCATAATTTGTTGATTAAACTTCCTGACGAACCTTGTCATACTTCATATGGTGTAATTTAATGAAATTCTTGAAATGGTTTTGCTTTCCCTATATAGAGCCAACATAAATTAGTGTGATAGGGAAATCACTCTCTTTATGGAGAATTGATCCCTGATTATATACAAGTGAAAGGGGGAAGATGAATAATATTTAGCACCATTATCTCAAGTGTGGATATTATTGACCTACGAGCATGCGTATCTAGCTCATATTCATGAGTCTAAGGAAGAAACTGTCCTTGGAGACATTCATATTTTTAGGGATTTCACAGATGTGTTTCCCAAATAATTGTCTGGTCTCTCTCCTAGAAGAGATGTTCAATTCTCAATTGACCTTATAAATGGGGCATCACCAATATCCAAGACCCCATATAGAATGGCTGTTGTGGAGCTTGATGATATGAATAAACAACTACATGAGAATCAGATAAAGGTTTTATTTTCCAAGTTGAATCACCATAGGGCGCACCAGTCCACTTCATCAAGAAGAAGGATGGTTCAATGTACCTTTTCATTAATTATCGTGATCTCAACAAAATCACGATAAATAAAAAGTATCCTCTTCCATGAATTTATGACTTGTTCGATCACCTACATGGAGCATAATACTTATCAATGGGGGAATTGCGGTCGTGATATTATCAAGTAAGGGTAATGAAGGAAGATATCCCCAAGACATATTTTCATACAAGATACAAGCACTATGAATTTATAGTAATGCCTTTTTGACTCACTAATGCTCCATAAATCACTAAGGACTTGATGAATATATTATTTAGGGATTAACTTGACAAATTTGAGGTAGCTTTTGCAGATGATATTCTAATATATTTCAAAACCAAGGAGGATCATGGAGAGCATCTAAGAACTGTACTAGTGACCTTGTGAAAGGATAATCTCTTTGAAATTTATAGCTATTGTGAGTTCTGGTTAAAGGAGTTCTCGTTATTAGGCTATATCATCACAACTAAAGGGATATCTGTGGATCCCTTGAAGATAGTTGCAATGGAGGGATGGTCGAGGCCATCATCGGTAATGGATATCCATATCTTCTTTGGGTTATGTGTAAATTATCAATTATTTCTGAGAAACTTCCCAGGTCTTTCAAACACTCTTACCAAGCTAACTCGGATGGGAGTCAATATTACATGGAGTGATGAATCCGAATAAGTGTCAAGGAGTTGAAAAGGTGGTTATCACTACCATCGTTCTCACATTACCTACAAGTGGAGATCTTTTGGAGGTATTTAGTGATTCTTAAAATAAGGGTATGGGTTTTTTGTTGATGTAGAATCAAATATTCATTTACCATGCTTCAAGTAAATTGAATGTTCATGAGAATAATTATCCAACACATGATTGTGATTTGGCTACGGTGATCTTCTCTTTAAAAATCGGGCAACATTACCTCTTTGGGGGGAAGTGTAAAAAATACACGGGTCAGAAATTTTTCTAGTATATATTCACACAGAAGGATATTAATATGAAACAAAAAGATGGATTGAACTTATCAAGGATTATGACTACTCAATCCATTACCACCCTGGGAAAGCTAACAGGGTGGTAGATTCACTAAGTAGAAAAGGATCCAATAATTCCATAATTGAAGAGGAATGAGAAAGATCCAATATTCTTATATTTGAATAGGATGTTCAAGGGTATCATTAAGGGAGGAACTTCATCAATCCTTTCTCAAAGTATTTCTCAATAGTCCCTCATGGAGAAAATAATGGATGCTCAAAAAAAGGATATATAAATTCAAATAAATGTGGAAGCTATCAGAAATGGTAAATCCTTAGATTTCAAGTTTGATAAGGATGGAATTGTGAGATTTGGGTCATGATTAAGTGTACCAAACAATATACAGATAATGAAAGATATCCTGAATGATGAACGTAGCTCAACCTTCCCTATTCATCCAGGGAGCACAAAGATGTAACTAGATCTCTGAGAAAACATTTGGTGGGACAATATAAAAAGGTAGATTTCTGAATATACATCGATGCTTTTGGTATGTCAGCAAGTTAAGGCAGAGAGAAAAATGTCTAAGGGGATGATGCAACCACTACCCATAACAACATAGATTTGGGACAACAATAACATGGACTTTGTCACTGGACATCCAAGGGAATATTCAAGAAACAATGATATATGGGTTATTTTGGATCATCGTACGAAGACAACACAATTTATTACAATTCAAGAGAACTTATAATTGGATCAAATTTCATGTATTTATATCAATGAAGTTGTAAGTCTTTATGGAGTACCACTATCTATTGTATCTGTCTATGATATGAGATTCACCTCGATGTTCTGGAAAAGTATCCTATGTTCCTTAAAAACAGAACTAAACTTTAGTACTACCTTTTATCCCCAAAATGATGGCCAATCTGAGGGAAATATTCATTCATTGGAAGATATTTTAATATCACGTTCTATAGACATTAATGGAGTGAGGGTGAAATATATTTCACTAGTTGAATTCTCCTACAATAACTATTTCCACTCAAGCTTCTGAATGGAACCACATGAATCCCTATATGGGAATAGGTGTAGAACCCCGCTGTTTTGGGTTGATCTCGGTGAGAGTAAGCTGTTTGGACTTGAAATGGACGAAGAAATGGTAGAGAAGGTGAAAACCACTCAGCTGCATAACAAGGAAACCCAAAGTCGACAGAAGAGTGATGAAAATAACCTCTGATGAGACCTTGAGTTCACAGTTTGAGACATGGTGTTTCTAATGATATCTCTATGGAAAAAGTTCACTTGTTTTGGAAAAAAGGGAATGTTAAGTATAAGGTACCTAGGCCCCATCGATATTCCTTATAGCTTCAGGGTTTTGTCCTACCGACTAGCACTTCCACCTACCATGGACAAACTACATGATGTCCTTCATGTATCCCACATAAAGAAGTACGTTTTGGACCCTTCACATGTACTATTTTCAGAGGTTGTATAGCTACATGGTGATAATTCTTACGAGGAGAAACCGGTGAAAATATTAGATCGTAGAGAAAATGATCTATGAAATAAGACAGTGCCCCAAGTCATGGTTTTGGGGAAAACCCATAAGATTGAATAAGCGAAGTGGGAATCTATAGATGTGATTAAGTAGAGTTACCCACATCTGTTTTAGTGTGGGAAAAAAATTTTGAGGGTGAAATTTTTGAAATGGGGAATATTGTAACGACCCAAAATTTCATTAATGAAAATTCATCTGCTATGTTTTGTAGTTATATAATATGTATGCACATATTTGGTTTTATGTTTTTGATTATAAAATACCATTATAAATTGTGACCATTTTTAATATATTTATTTAACAGTGATCACATGATTATTATAAATATAGGGGTTAACAAATCCAATTCACTCAGAAAAAGGAAGTGATGGTTGCATCCTATAGACTTGACCCATACGAAGCACATTTGACAGAGCTTGGATAGGAGGTTTTTTCATTGGGATTCACTCTTTACCATTCCCAATCCATGATTTATTATGTTAATCTTTACAGTAACTGCCTATAATAGAAGAGGAAGTTGATAGAGATTACCACTTGAGTGATGTAATCTGAGCCACCCCAAGAGTCTATCACCATTATGTACCTTACCCTAAGGTCTTTTGTGGGTGTTTTAAAGTGTTATGTAATAAGACCCTAGAATTATGATTTTGTAACTTAGTTTTGGTTTATAATAAAGAGTATACATTCATATTATTATTGTTACTTTGTAAATAGTTTATATAGCCCCAATATTATTTTTTAGTTAATGTTTATCTAAGGAATCTATTTTGATAAATTAATGGATTTATGAATTAAATAACATTTTAATAAAATATTATTATTATTTAATTACTTTTAATTATTTATATATCACCAATATTATTTTTTATGAATATTATTGTAATATTTATTAATGGATTAATGTTATTTTTGTCAAAACAAATGAATTTTGGAAAAATGTTGGTTTTTATTTTAAAAGTGAATATTTACACATTAAGAAAATAATTTGGATAAAATGAATATTATATTTTGAATCCAGATGTTGAAATTATCCAACAGTTAATTTTTCCTAATTTATGGAGACAGTCAAATTTTTGTGTAAAAATTAAATACTGTTTAAATATTTAATGGGTTTTATGACATCATAATGACACAATAGTGTGGTAATAAAATACAATAAAAATTATTTTTGGAAAATATATTTTTTAACATTAAAATAATTTTATTTTAAGTTTTTTTATATATTTTACAATGCTTTAGTGGACCCTTCAAGTCTTATAAACATTTTAGATTTTCAAATTGATTTCAATGAGATTGTGACTCACCTCCACATAAGAAACCCTATTATTTTAAGATGTTTGGACCATGTCCTTATAAAATATTTGTTTCCACTCCTCTATGGAAAAAAAACCATGGGCAAAAACCATGGGCAGTAACTATATGATGGATTGTGGTTTTGGATAGATTAATGTGTGGTATCCCAAACCTAAATAACAGTGAATTTCCTCTCTTTTCTATATAAACCCAAAAAAATTCCCACTTTCACTTAACTCAATGCCTTTGTAGATTGTCAAACCTCTTCCATCCCCTCTCTATAATCCTACCAAGGTGCCCCAAGCTCACATTATTTCTCTCTCAAGCACCTCTCAAGCCTTTGGGATCACAATTCCCAATAAGGGAAACTCACTTTCTTTACTTGTGTCTGAGTTTACATATATTGTTATGCCCATTTATATTCAATTATATATGTTGGGGTATGATTTTACTACCCTGCGATACTTCCCTATTCATGTTTTAATAACAAGAGATCCCCTTTTCTCTCATTAATGCCTCCCATATCCACCTGTTACCATACCGAAATTCCATAACGAATTTCTCTCTCCTCATTTACATTCATGAAATTGTTTTGTAATATGTACCTAAATTCCCTTAAATTTGTTGGGACATGTATCTATATGACCCACATACATTCTATTTCATGTACATATAATGAGACACTGATTTATCTATCATCAACCATTTTTATTAATTTTTGTGTCATGCCATTTTGCTACTGAAATTGCACCACATTTTTTCAATCCAAGATCATTTGGTAGTGAATACCATACCCATTTCTCTATCAAGGGTATTCACCTTTATGAATATATACATATTTAATGGTAATTTCATGTATTTATTCAACATTACTTAATTTTGAAATAATCTATGATGTTGATTGATTCAATTTTATATGATCAATGTGGAACACTTATGCATCAAATGAAATATCTAAGAAGGGTGTGCCCTAATTGCAGTCCAACGCATTAGGTAAATTATAGCACCAATATTATTCATGGAAAATGAGTTTTGACTCATGATAATTCAATTTCAATGAGTTTTTACTAATGCATCATGTTCGAGGAGGTTTTACTCATGCTCCATGTGCAATGAGCATTGGCTCGTGCTAATATCATGTTAAATGTTATTGCCACATCTCCATATTATGATTACCATGCTTTATGATGCCTTAATTCTCATGTTTCTCTGGTGTTGCATTTATATTCCTATTTTCTAACATTTATTTTATTCCTCATTTCATTACATGTTTAATACTTTACATAGATTTATATATCATACCATTCTTATGTATGTCCTCAGGTTATCCAATGTAATGCTAAGTACGAGGGAATATAGGGGTCATGTAAAGAATGTTTTCCATGAGATAATGGGTTTTATGTTTTAAGGTATTATATAATTTTTATAATCCCAAAATACACTAGTGATCTCAATATTATATGTTTTATCAAGTTAAATTTCATTTAATAAATCATGTTTAAGTGTTTAATAAAATCTGGGTTGTCATTACCTCACTATTCCACCTTTAATCCTTCAATTCCCATTTGGTTTATGGATTTTATTACAGTGATTTAAATAAATTTGATGTAGGATTATCTCATTATTTCCCTATTTTATCCTTCACCCCATTCCCCTAAATTGTTATTTCCCTTTTTTGGGTTATTGGATGATTCCATCATATCATGTTCGAATCATCTTAATGAGATAAAACATTCATAAATCATATATTAGGTAAATTTGGATACAATGTATTTTGGTTAATGTTTTGAACATATTCCATAAAAATTAATAAAATTCAAACTTTATTTAATGTTTCATGTTATAGAATTGAATTTCGGTGATATAAAGAGTACATCATGGACCACCCAAGAGAATTTGGTCATGATATTGTTGCGAAAAGACCACTTGTGAATTGTTTTAAAATTATTGTCTTATAGTGTAGGTTATTGTAAAATTAAAAAATATCATTAAATGGTTTAATTTTTTAGAATTTATCATAATTAATTATATGAACATATTATGTGATAGAGGAACATCGATCATCTTGTATTTTTGGATAAGACTCAGCATGGATATTGGGATTTGGAAATAAAGATGTTTTGACCTTAACTAGAGGAGCACTTACATGTACTTAACTTTTTGTATTATGCAATATATTTTTGGTACTTATGATATTTAGTCTGGCCTTTGTGGAAATAAAATGATAAATTAAGTATTTTTTCATTAAAATTATTTATTTGAAATTCATTTGTAAACTATAACACATATATTTATATGATTGAAACAAGGTAAACCCTAGCCTCTAGGTTATATTTATGCATCTTCACCAATAATATTCAAGGACTCCTCTACCCATAATAAATCATTATGTACAAAGAACCCCATAAGGTGTTAAATATAAATTCAATGAAATAATTAGGAAGTAGAGTTCCCAACATAAGATCCTTCATACACTTCCTTATAGAGAAGAGTGTTTATTATATTTTTTCACTCGAGTATTCATTCTATATCTTCTTGTGATCCCTTATAGCATGTGACCCACTGAGGGTGGGATTGATGCCACATACTAGTGGTTATGGATTCTACTTTAGAGAACATATAGACTATAAATGTCCAATGAGGCATCTAGGGTAATGATGGGTTGGGGTGTGAAACTAAAAATAACCGATTATTATTATAAATCCATGACAATTTATATGGTAAGAAAAATGGAGAAGAATTAATAATAAATAAATGATAATTTATTAGAGCCAATATAGTCATTAAATGTCATTGAAAACACCGATATAATGGTGTTTATCTTATGAGGAATGGAAATAACCCATGAGGTAGTATTTATACTAAATGAAATGTATTATTCCATTATATATAGTTGTATTATGACACATGGTTAGTCATAACTAATTTATGTACCATCATAAAATTTGGTCATTATTTTTTCAGGTGCCCTTGAAGGTTATTTTGATATAATATAAGGATGGCGATTCTGGTGTTAAATATATTAGAGTAATGAGGTCTTGATAACTACATACATCCTAGTGGGATAATATAAAATGATATCGGTTCTGGCCAGTGAAAATTATATAGCTCGTAGTAGTGAGGGTGTTATACTTACGTATACCCTAGTTGGTAGTTTTAATACAATAATTGGATAGGAGCCTTGGAATCATGTGTCTCTAGGTAATTAGGGTATTATTCCTTTATAAGAATTGTTAGGATATTTTGATATGATATTGAGTCAGGCATAAATGTGGTATTTATCTCATGGTAATTAAGGAATGATACCAACATCTTCATTTATATTCAGTTTTTATCTCGTTGGTGCTTTGGTGCGTTTAGCCCCATGATAATTGCAATTTTAAAAAGTATAGAACAAACTTTGAGTTTTTTTGTACTCATAGATTTAATCATCAAAACCTGATCATATACATATTGAATAGGTTTATGTATGTATTTAAAATTTGTTACATGGTTATACAGATAAAATGATAATACTCATCATGCATATGGAGTTATTCAGCTACTATGGTTGGTATGATTACACAATGTTCATAGATAAATAAAAAATTGGATATAGATGGTTCAACCGACCCTGGGTGAAATTATGGAACATTAGAGATAATACTCTTATTTTATTATTATTTTAGTAGTCTATTTAATATTCAGATCATCTCACATTCACATATCTTTGGGTGAAATTATGGACAATGAGGGTTATTAGATTTGTTTTATTGTATGATGGTCTATTTGTTTCAACACCATTTATTATTTATTAGTATATTTATTTACAATGATTAATTTGATAATTTTCTATTATAGTTATTTCTTGGTAATTTCGACTTATTATCTCACAATCTGATATAATGGAATAATCTCCTCCTAACACAACCATAGGAAAATGATTCTAGTCAAAATGTTATGTCTTGTGAGGAGTCATTCCTTAGGATATGTAACACAACCAATCCACTTATTTGGTCGAATTGATGTGGTTTGGGATGTTCAAATAGGTATACATGTTTTTTCATAATACTATTTGGGGAATATTTATATCATAGATATATGATTGTCTCAAATCATGTGACGGAACCCAGAGAGGTGCACCTCAAATACCTAATCTAGTGTATTTCCTTGTTAAAGTGGGTATTTAATTGGTGTTCCTCTATTTTACTGAATTTTTATTCTTTTGATTTCACATTATATGAACAAAATGATATTTTTATTAATAGTTCTTTTAATTATTATTGGTTTTTCTCTTGGCCTATTATTAAGAGTCTAGTTATTAAATGAGTTTTTCTTGGTTCATAGTGGCATGAGTTTTTTATATACTAAATCTAGTATATATAATTTACATGACATTAATGATTTATAGTGTATTATTACTAATATTTTGATTTTATCTATTCAAATTGTTTATTATAGATTATACAACAAATTATGTCATATTTTCATGGTGCATTATAATCTACTATACCATGATATATATATATACCTCTAGGGGAAGATCATGTAGATCTGCGATAATATGGATGATTTTTATGGCAATATTATAATGTATCTCTGATGGGAAATGGAATGAAACTAGTACAAAATAAATTGATTAAGATGCTACAGTGTGACACCTCTAGTAGGGAATTTTTTATTTGGGTTATGTACTTTTAAGTGTTTGTAACAAAATAATTAGGGTTATCAAATGTTCCTTGTAAATAAATTCTACTTAACCAAACCCTTTTTATTTGTGATGCCTATTGTGGATCATAGTGGAATTATGATATTATATATGTGTATACTTGTATGATTTTTGATCTTTAAGGGGGTGAAAATTTTATATGGATGCCCAATGTGCATATTCCTTAGATTGAAATTTTCATGGAGTTATATTCAATAGTTCATGTAAATGCTAAAAATTTCCCTAATAATACAACAAGTCCTGGAATGATGCATGACATTTATATGAGGACCCATCAGTGGGTATTTGGAATATGAGTCTCTATGTGATAGTTCAGATGATAAGAATCAAGAAATTATAGTAATATTTGACATACATGGGATATGACCTCGGGTTTAGGTTGGACATTAATGTGTTTGAATGATTGATCAAGATGATAATGATCAATGGGTTTCGATGAATAAATGGATATTTATATGACAACAACTGGAGTGAGGATCATATCTCATGTTTTTTATTCAACTATAATTAGAAGACCATGTAGGTTCTTCAAGAATAATAATGATTCATGTGTGGTTTGATAAGGTATATAATATTAAAATGGTGAATCCTTATTGGAAATTGAACATGAAAACTATTATAGTTGTAGTTCATGGTATCATTCCTTATATTTAGGATAACATCATTCAAATCCTGGACTAGTTGAATTTGGTTTGCATACAACAACATGGTAGGATTAGGGAAAGAAACTAGGTTTTTTTTTGGATGAAAACTGGAAGATATAATATTAAGTGATAAACCATATCCTAAAATAAGATATAGTTTTTAAGAAGAGTGTTGAGGGACCTCCAGGTTATGTGAGATTGACCATCACCTGAGCATGGAAAATAGAAGAGGATCATGTGCCTATTTCGGATGGGAAAATACTAATATAATCATTATCCATAGTTTAATATCATATATTATTATTGTTTAAACCATTGATGACTATATGGGACCAATGCAATGGGAATTCATATGCATGGTACTGTTGAATTATGGATTAGGGGATGGTGATGTGAAAGTAGAGAATATTATGAATTCTGATGTTTTTTTTAAATCATGTGTTTCAATGGATGGATAATTATAATAAATTAATATATTTCTTATAGGATACATTAAAAATTGATATGTAAGATGAGAGTGAATCATCTAGAATGACATGCATATAGAGACCACATGTCTAGAATCTTATAGACTCTGATTTTTACCATCACATTAGCATAGTATACAATGAATCACATCCCACAAGACTGATCTGTTTTGTAGTTTTTGTAAAATAGACACATACATAACTCTTAAAATAAATTTGATTTAATAAATTACAGCATACTAATTTTTTAAAATCACTTCATTCAATCTCAAGAATCATTGTATATTAGTTTTTGTAAACTTCATTGATTCACGAGGATAGAAAAAAAAATTATGGTGATATAAATGTATCCATAATAATAAATATAACGGAATCAAAAATAAATCTATGTGAATAATAAATATTTAATGGAAAATAGTCAATCATATATTGCATTTAAAATTAAGGATAAGGAAAATTTAATATGGAAATGTAAATATGTGATAACTATTCTAACAATCAATAAACTAACAATGAAATGAATCCATTTAGTTGTTAATTTTATAATTCTCATGGATAATGATAACTAGATTTGAATGATGGTAACTCATAAATTTTGGATACCATAATTCTCAAGTACACTAATCTTTTACATTCAAGTCCATTCAAAAGATAGATTAAACTGACGGGAAGAAACTTATTTAGCTCCATCTAACAAACTAATTCATCCCATGATACTATCTATACATTAAGTGTTTTACATTAAATAATCTCCAACCTATGTATTATTATTAAAAATCCATCATCATATATCTAATAATCAATTTAAATCATAGACAATGTTCCTTATAATATATCCTGATTGAGTAACAGATACGAGCATATAAATGTATCCCCAGTTAATTAAATTTCATTAATAGTAAACACCATATGTATAAATTTCATATGTTTTAGGAAATAATATTATTTATGATAAATGATATGGATATTTATGGAAAATTAGATTTTTGGGGATCAAATAAAAGTGAATAACTCAAGGAGAAGTTAATGACTAGGAAGTGATTCAAGGAAGTGACTATCCAAACAATAAATGGTAAAAATAATCATAATCCATCCATGGTATGAATTAGGATGGAGTCAATAAAATACATATTCATCATATTAATAATAAGGGTTGTCATTGTTAATGATATAAAAAAATATCTTTAAAAACATTCATGAGGAATATATCATTTTTTTAAAACATTTTGAAAAAAATAATTCATTATAATATTTAGAAACATATAATTTTTATAAAGTGTGGAAATAAATTTTATAAATCATTTTTAAAAGGTAAAAAATGATGTTAATTTTATTTTATAAAACATGGTTTCGGAAGAAAATAGATTTCAGACCAAAGAGAGGAATGAAATCAAGTTCTCTTAAAAACAATTATGTACAACAGAGTGGGAAAATGGTACAATTACATGAAAATAATCATGAAAAAACAAAATATTAATGGGTTTATTAATCTTATATCAAATAATTTCTTTTCATTTATAATAAAATGAAAATAAACTATAAAAAAAATTAGGTTTAGATGTAATCCCTTTAAAATTGCATAACATTGTAGTAAGACAAAACCTATGAATAAATTGTGTATATCAATAATTAATTCACATAAAATAGTTTAAAAAATAACATATAGTAATAATTTATCTTCCTTCTAATCATATAAAATTAATGAAAATTAGTAATTAATATAACCTATGGAAAATGAATTGGGTTATGATATTATTTATTATAGAGTAAAGCTTAATTTGAATCCAATTAAAGGAAATAATTCAAAACGAAACATTATATACCATGAAAAATAAATTATTCATGATACTACATATCAACAATAAATTTATACGCAATATAAATTCAATTAGGTGCTTAACATTATGAAATGCCTAAATGAAATGAAATCGATATGAAATCCATTACCCCACACAATTATTTTGGTCGTACAATATTTAACATCCAATATGGCGGTTTTAATAATGATATTAACTTAGTCCATAAAAATATAAATATTTATGATATCATTTATCATCATTTTATAACATCTTATTATCCATTCATCAATATCTTTTTATATTTTCATATTTTTGTAGAATAACATGCTTGGTTTTTCGAGTATGTTTTGACTAGTTATATTTTGTCCATATTACATTAATTGTGATTTTATAAAATCGATATTTATAAGACTGATTTAAAGATCATATATATTAAATATATAATTATTTACAAGAATCCAATAAATTTAGTGATCTGAAATTAAAAAAATCGTTCTTAGAGATGGTATCTCATATATATGAGTTAATGTTATTTCCATAATTCATTCATATTGGTAGAAATAAATGTAATATATATATATATAATTATTAATGTGTCATTTTTATAACATATCTATCACATATTTTGGTTAAATTCATTCTTATTGATTTCCCTGTAAAGGATGAATGAATCACATCACTTCACAAGTTGGTAGTCCGCCATAAAGACATGCAACATTTATGTATTCCCATAAAATGGATAGTATGATGTTGTGAGTTATGTAATAATTTAAGAATCATAATGATATAAAATATTTCATAAATATAATATATAGATAGTATTTCTATATCTATTCCCATCCTTTAAAGGTGATATTAAAAAAACCAAAAACAGCAGTTCATGAGACAGTAGCCTATCGTACACACAAATGATGTTTCATAACCAATTTGATAGAAGTTTATGTGGTTGAAGGTCATATCCTTCCTAATACAACACACACAGACACCCACATATATATATTCGAGATACTTAGGTTATTATATAAGTATTATATAATAATAATTTTGGGAGGTATAGATAAAATGAAATAAAATCAATTTTAGAAATCCATTTCCCCTTCTTCAGGTATCCTCTTTGGGTTTTAAGAAATTCCTTCAAAATAAGGATTTATCTCCAATATAAGAGTTATAGGATTATGTTAAGGATTTGGATATTTTTCTAGGACATTGATTTTCCATGACAATGGGCATTAGATGTGTGAATAGGGGAAGAGGGAGGGAGGCATTTTATAAGGGGTGAGATGCAAACATGTAAATATTTTATAGACTAATTTCTAGCCACGTTTTTTTTAAAATTGTATCAAATAATGAATAAAACATGATCATATACGTGATAAGACTAAAATATGGTCATCGTGTTGGAGAAGATTCTAGATCATTTGGCCCCTTAATTTTAAACCTTAGCCCCTTTCTAAACATATTTATCACCTAATCACTATAATTCATTTTAAATACATTCACAACTAACTTTGGTCAATATTAAATAGGATTTTTTATAAAAATTAAAATATTTTCATTAAAAATATAATATCAATTTTCTAAAATTCAATCAACATATGGTGGAAAAATAATTTACAATTAACCTTGTAGAGAGGAAGAGAAAGAAGGCTTTTAATGTAAAAATATTCAAATGCTTACTAAGTTTTAATATCTATATAGAATATAAAAATAATAAAAAAATAACTAAATTATATGAAAATAATTAATTGATCTATTTTTACTTTTTAAAAAATAAAAAATATAATTTATCAATTTAAATACTTTAAATGAAAATTTGGCATAGAAAAAAAATTATAGTTTTCACTACTCATCATAAAATTATAATTCATTAGAAAATAATGAAAATAAAATTATTCAAATTTATACCTTCCAATTTCAAAAAAGAAAATTTATAATTAAAAAGAATTAATATTTATAAATTTTATTTAAAAAAATATTACATTGATGGTGGAAAACTACATTTCAAAAAACAAATTTTATGAATTTTTTTTAATTTTTTTGTTCATATTCCTATAAAAAATATTGGATGTCACGACCCTTCCCCTGGGGTCCATGCCCTGACTACATCAAGCCCGCCTTCTGTAGGCCAGGGGCTGGCGACTAGCACCGAAGGTGTATTCCCTATAACTGGAAAGGAATTTCATTTATAACTGGTAAACTCACGCAACCAAGCACACTGCAAGTTACGTACATAAGTAAACTGAATAGTAAAAACAGTGTATAATGTAAGTAAAAGGGGAAAACATACACGCCCAACTATAAAGTACAAGAAAACTGGAAAGTACAATTAAGATGAATAGCTCTAGTGAACACCCACCAAGGATTTTACCTGAAGGGTAGGTACATCTCTCGAACGGTCATCTCTACAGTACGCTACGTCTAAGGTTCACCTCCGAGCTTCCTCTAGTCCAGGTACCCTCATCCTCAGTCAACGTTTTCTGTCATCTTCACCAAACCCAACAAGGTGCATGAATAACCCTTGCAAGGGTGAGTATAACGAGACTCATTAGGGACCCTGAGACCCTCAAGGTCTCACAAAATCCAAACCGGATTAACCAAAAAGCATGTAAACCAGTGACAACCCTAATTTTTTATATTCCCATACATATACATATCTTGTCAAATATTACCCATATCATTCATAAGGAAACACAAGGCCCAACTCCTTATACAAAGTACAACTGTTCAACGAAAGAAATGTTACCACGAAGGTAAGTACCACAATGGTAGGCCACACAGAAGAATACCACAAGTGTATCACCATGAAAGTAGGTACCACACATTTACGCCTCATAAACGAATACCACAAATGTATCACCATGAAGGTATGTACCACATAGGTATGTCAGATTGAATAATATGACAAAGGTATCACCACAAAGGTAAGTACCACACAAGTACACCACAGAGAAGAATAACACAAAGGTATCACCATAAAGGTCAGTACCATACAGGTATGCCACATAGAAGAATTCATCAAAGGTATCACCATGAAGGTAAGTACTACAAAGGTATTCCACATAGAATATTACCACAAAGGTAAGGACTCAGCTCACACTAGGTATAACATAGTTATGTTAGTAAAGATGATTAGATGTAACTATTGAATCATCTTACTCTGTTAAGAGTTAGACCCACATAGGATCCAAAATCATTAGACCCACATAAGATCCTAAATTATCAGAACCACATAGGATCCTAGTATGTCATCAGACCCACATAGTATCCTAGTATAGTAGACCCACATAGAATTTTAGAGTATTCCCATGTGTATTCCAAGAGAGGATCCAAGTGAGACTCTCAACCAAAGACTCACAATGGATCCCAAGCACAGACCCACATAGGATCAATTTCTCATGTTATATCCAGCTAAAGGGATCCCTCACTAAGCACGTTGGATTCCTGGAGGGTCCACTCCACATGTTACAGGTCGATACTACATCTTCCATGAAGTCCCACGAAGAAGTATCCCAATGGAACTCCATTTAAAAGGGGTCTCAGCACAATAAATGATGCATCAATAAGACGACCGGTCTGTAAGTTATTGGCCATTTTTTCCCGAGGGCCTGGCTGGATTCATGTTCGATCCAACCCAGCCATACCCCAACTTTATCCAAAACTCAAGTGTGATATTCCAAATGGACTATCTCGATCCAAGGTTTCTAGCACCATATACGATTCATCAAATGGATGCGAGAAGATGAAGATATTACTGAAAGAGAGAAACTTGGTCGAAGTTGGTCTGGGTTTGGTCCGACCCGGTTTGGGTCGACCCTTCCTGTTGGGTCTGGCCTGGCCCGCTGAGGCGGCCTGGCCCGCTGGGCTCGTAGTGCAGCAGCCGACTGGGCTTGCGATGCCACGACCTGTGGTGCGGCAGCCCGCCACAGCTGGCCAGACAGCCAACCCCCTCCTTCGCGCAGCGTGGTCGTGCGTCGAACCTTGTTCAGTGGTCGGCAACCCTCCCTTCAACGACGGGGAACCGGGTTCTGGATCTTGCTCGATGAGTGGCACGTACAAGCTTCGCCATCCTCTTCGTGTGGCTGGCCTCTGCCGGCCACGGTCCATGCTCCACCACCGCCAATGGGCTCAGGCCCTTCTCTGGCGGCGCGGTCGCACTTCTACCTTTGTCGTAGCCGCCCGTGGTGCTTACCACTATTCCTGATCCCCACCAGTGTCGATCGCCTTCTTCCTCCATCGCAATGAACACATCAAGGACCATAAATATTTTCGGAGAGGTTAGTCCATGTTCATTTGGCACATACCCTTCGTGTTAGAGTGGTAGCAAGCTACCCATGGGAGGATATTCAACATGAATGAAAATTAAAGATGATTAATTGAAATCACACCCCTACCTCGATGGTTTGTTGACATCAGTGAGAAGGGAAGGACAAACTTCGGTTCTTTGTCGTTGAAGACGTCCCTTGTTGGAAATTGTGCATTCTTCATTGGATAATATGGGGTGTTCTTCATTTTATAATGATCTTAATTTGGAGGTGTTATTCATTGGAAAGAATGATCCACTACAATTATCCCATGTTCTCCCCTTCTCCTTTTCCAAACCAACCATCTCAAACATAAATGGTGCCAATATAAATTAAAATATGTTTTACATGTTAATTTATGTTTCCAAAATTAAATGTTGACACATTTAATTAATTTTCACTGTATTACTTAATTATATGAGGAGTTGAAAGGTTTTATCCCATTAAAGAGAGTTCAGGTGGTCCCCACCACTAAAATTCGATTTGGGGGTTTTTAGTTCGGGTGGTCCCAAACTCCACAACCCCTGAAGAGAGTTTTAAATAAAAATAAAAGGAAATTAATTCTTTATTTTTTTTATTTCAATTAATAACACTTAAACTAACTTCCACCCTTGACCAACTACTGTCGAGGTGAAGGCCTCCGTAAGAGAATATATGTGTAGCGAGTTCAACGTTGTCCTCAAATTTCAATTCTGAGCACTAGTTCAGTTGTTAAAACAACCCACTGGCACATTTACTGAACGTACCCAAAAAAAAGTTCATAAATTCATTTCGGTTACATAGGGCTTCGGAATAATGCACCATAAATTTTCATGGACTTGTAATATTCCCATATAAGTAAAAAAAATTAAATGGAAAATTCTAGGTCTTTATATTCTCCCCACCTAAGGGCTTTGCATCCCCGAAAGTCACATAAAAAACAAGGAAATCAAGTGGGGGTACTGAGCACGTATCTAAGCCCCCCACTCTCGTGTTCTCTCCTGGAGGTTCCCATGCTGACAACGTACACGCGACCAAGGTATCCATCTTCCACAAAGGACTCTCGCCTGTTGATCCTAAATCTCCACTAGAACCTCCATAAATGTCTCCCCATTGATGATGTCCATATCACTGTGGTTGATGACATGTGATAGGTCATGGACATATCTCCCCAGCTGGGATACGTTGAAAATTTCATGCACACGGCGCAACTGATGTGGAAGTACTAAGTACTAAGCCACCTTGCCAATTCTACTGAGGACTTGAAAGGGTTCGATGAACCTCAGAGATAACTTGCTACCCTGGCCAAATCACTGCCAACCTCGTCGGGGTGAGACCCATAGAAATACGTGGTCACCATCCTCAAAATCCAGAGGTCTCCTTCTACAATCGTCATATGACTCTTTCCTGCTCTGTGAAGTCTTCATCTACTCCGGGATGATCATATCCTTCTCTGTGGTAGCCCGTACCATATCTAGTCCCATGAGTGGTGACTCCCCTATGTCTATCTATCATATAGGCGATCGGCATGGTCGACTGTACAATTCCTCGAAAGGTGTCATCCCAATGGTGGAGAGATATCTGTTGTTGTAAAAAAACTCCACCAAAGGTCGATGTCGAGGATGCAAGAACGCAACATGTCCTTGAGGATCTGAATGGTCTGCTCAGTCTGGTTATCCGTTTGAGGATGGAAGGCAGTTCTCAAACGAAGGTGTATCTTGAATGCCTCCTGCAACACCTTCTATAATAGGGAAGTGAAACATGCATCTAGATTCAAGAAAATTGTCAAAAATACTCCATGTAGTTTCACAATCTCTTGAAACTAGAGGTGTACCATGCTCTCTACTAAACCCTTCTCTCTAATCAGTAGGATGTCGGATGATTTGGTGAGTCATTCGACAGTCACCCAAATAGAATCATGAACCCTAGATGTACATGGAAGTACTGTCGTGAAATATATGGATATTGTAGAGACCCAAAGCTTGACGTTCATGGTAATTAAATTACTTTTGCATAATACTTAATACATAACAAAAACAGACACACAAGGACTGTAATAGTTTAGTGTCTTTGGAAACATGGAACATAATATTCTAATCGTGGTAAAAGATCTTCAACATCTCCCATAAAGATATTCCCTTTTTTTTCTTACCTAAAAACATTCATTATATCCTGGGGAAGAGAAAACATAAAAAGGGTAAGCTCAAATGCTCATTAATGGTAAGAATGGGTAAAATAAAACATACCATATAAATTTGAACCTAAAAACATGACCATAATGTTTAAATATCAAAAACTTGAGCAAAGACATAAAACATAGAAGTCCATAAGGCATAGATCATAACGAAACACTAATAATGATAAAATAACATGGGAATAAAACATGTAATTGTGGAAACCATTAAGAACATGATATTATTTCGATATTAGCCAAGTCATTGCTGCCAAGACCATATTAGTGGACAAAGTCCCTTTCTAAATCGAGTTCGCTCCTCGTTCCAGTCCTGTATTACTGAACCGGTTTAACTTGCCATTCCAGCCATGTCTATCTCAGGAGATATAAATATTTACCCAAGGCATTGGAGGAGGATATAGGTCCCACCCATCTCATAATGAAATCATTCTTTCGTGTGCCACAAAATCATAAATCATAGATCATAGCATAACCCATGTAATAAAATGGGATTCTTAAACATCATGCCATCATAACATATTCCATAAACAATTGATATCATTTCATCATAAGAAAATTGAAACCCTTTAAATCATAGATACATTTTACTTGAAACATAAACATATGAAATAATGTCATCTTAGATGGAAAATAGTTTTGACAAAACACTTGAAATGAATTCTTGAAGAAAATATCCTTTCTTCTTTAAAATCATTTTCTTTTCACAAAATTCAATGCAATTTTAAAAGATAAGGGTTTTGTTGAAAGTAATCGTGCAATATTGTAGAGTAATCTTCTTGAAAATGAGGCGTTATGAAACCGTAAAAATCTGTTCATGCCATATAAGTTAAAAATAACATTCTCCTCGTACTTTTTTCGGAAAAGTTAAGAAGTACCTTATATGGTAACCAAAGGAAAGATTCCATTCATACAATGTGGTAAAAATTCAATAAAGGTTAAAAATGACTTATAACATTTATAGAAGAATGGAAAACATTTTATGAAAAGTTTTTAGAAAACATGGTCATGGATGATAAACGTAACCCCAATAAATACTTACGTATAAGCAATCTCCAATAAAAATGAGATTGAAAATTTATCCCTTACCTTAGGTTTGATATGCTTCGTACATATCCGAACCTCCTTTATAATGATTTTAATAATTTCATTGACTTATTACAGAATCATATTCATTGTTATGATATCTTATATGGTTCACTTCAGACTTAATATTACCCGTTCTTTTGTAAATTCCATGTTAAAGAGTTTTTTGGGTAAAATTGTTTCATTTTTCGTCCGTGTTTTGAGTTGTAATTATTCATATGATTACTTAGATCATGATTACTTAATTACAGAATATAAAACATGACTTATATATAATATATATTCATAATATACATATATATAATAGATTGATAAATGGAAAGAAATACACTGTTCATGGAGACGGTAGGCCGTACGTACGCATGAACGCTATTTTCGTTTCCTTATTGAATTGAATGGAATTAAGTAGATGACATAAATATATATATACATAAATCCAATAGAATTATTATGTCATATATTTTATGATTACTTATTATATACTTTATAATCATTCTTGAATGGTTATCATGGAGAGTGAATCTCATCGCGTCGTGGAGATGGTATTTCGTACGTACGCACGAGTGATGATATCATTCCCATGATCATCGAATTTTATTAACGTGTATGTATAATATTACAGAATCAATATCACTTTACAATAATCATATATATTCATTACTTTATCCATTATACCCATCCATGTAAGGTGGTGGTGGAAAATAGATTACACCACAGCGTGGAGACGGTATTCTGTACGTACGCACGCGTGGTGATTTCATTTTCCATAGGATGGATAGATGGTGAAATATGGTTTTTTCATACTTATAATAACATATCAGTATATTAGTGATACTTATGTTATTACTTTATAATGAAACAACTAAAGAAGAAGAATTTGAAGAAGAAAGAAAATTTAAAGAATCAGTAATGGATATTACCTCTTCTTTGACACGCCTCTTTGAATCCTCCTCTTAAGGTACGAAAATTGGACTTTCAAGAAGACCAGGACCTCTAGTATGTTGATAGGGAAGTTGATAAGTGATATGGTCAGGGTTTTCCTAGCTTAAAGGCTCAAATTGGTGTGAGGAAGAGGGGAAGGAGGTGCCCTTTTATAAGGGAAGAGAGGGGCACCTTTGGAAATCATAAAAATATTTATTTATAATAAATCTAACCCCAATTAAAAACCTCCAAAAATCACTAATATTCAAATATAATATGATACATGGTTGTAATATCATCATAGAATAAAATTTAGACATGTTAGGAAATTAGTTTAAACATTATCAACTTGATTTATCCTTACTTATTCAATTTAATTTTATTTGTGGTAATAACATTCTAAATATTAAATTATAACAAAAAATTACTTATTTGTTGTGAATTTTCCATAATTGGATACTTTATAACATTTTAGACCATATAAAGTTAAATTTATAATTTTTAAATATTTTTGTGATTTTTAAACAATTTTATAATATGTTATTTTTATAAAATAACAATAGTGTCAATTTTGACACTATTCTCTTATATGAATTTAAATAAAATATATACAGAAGATATGTTCGAAATAAAAGTTTTAATAGATTCATAAAAGGTAATATGTATCTAGAAAATTAGTTTAGAACATTAAATAGTTCATATAATATTTATTATATAATTTTTATACCATTTATTTGGTTTATTTCTTAATAAAATAATTAATACAACATTTTTGTATAATTATTTAATATACTTATTTGTAGCATAAAAATTAAAATTAAAATCCTATGATGAATATAAATATATTAACTTCTACAATAATACTTTTACTTGAATTTATCATCTTAAAATCACAATATTTAAATTGTTATATTTATTAAATTGTGAAGGTGACAACTCTGGCATCTTTTAAAATAAAATAATATAAGTGTCATAATCATTTTTATAAAACTCCAAACGGTTATATATTAGGTAATTATATGATTATGATATAGATATACACTAAAAATAAGTTTTGGTCGGGTTTGTGGGCATTTTAATGGGTATTATTATTTCAATAAAAACTATAATACAGATTTTTCACTTAATAAATAATTTCAACATCATTAATGTATCACCATTAACGATAATTATTTAATCCCTAAATAATATAAATAAATTATCATTATGTAGATATATTTATTAGCTTTTCGGAGACTATTCATGTTCAACGTTTTATGATGTTTATCACTAAATTAAAATTATTATACTTATAAGATTATAGAGAGTGACATGTTGTCACTTTCTTTGGTTTTAATAATAATTAAAACATTTCATGGTCAAAAGTCCATAAAATTAATCTAATCCGACCTTTAGGTGATATAGGTCGACTTTTATCATCCAATAGAATTTTGGAATGTTTTAGGTTAATTTTATAATATTATATTCACCCTTAATTACTCGATTTACATTTAACTACGGAAAATAAAATTTACCGTAGTTACTATTCATAATTCCCAAAATTAAAAAGTATCCTATTAACATAATTTGGACCCACTTATTCCAAATATGGAATCCATTTTTTCAAATTCAATACAAATAAGTTTCAGAAATTAAATTAAAATTAATCCTGTTGTGGATTGAGAACGGGTTATTGTTTAAAACATGACAAAAGATAGAATTGATTTAACCTACAAATTCAATGTAAAATCAATGCTAATGACATAAATTATATTAAATGTTAAAAATTTATTCTATTTATACTTTAAAACCATTCAATATTATAATTTAACCATCTAAATTATTGCGATGAAAAAGTTTTTTTTAATTAAAATATAGCGTGTTTTTACTATTCATCAAAATATGAAAGTTTCCAGAATAATATGAAAAATTTATTCAAAGAAAATTTTTATTTCTTGATTCCAAAGAAGAATTTTATTTTGTCAAATTGAACTTATAAACATTTCAAAAACTAGATTTAAAGTGGGTGCGCCATCAAAAGGTGACAAAACTGCATTTTTTGAAAAATACTTATTTTATCTGAAAAAATTATTTTGTTCTTATACCATTTTCTAGAAAATGTGTAAGATGAATAATAATGTTATAAAATTAAAAATTTAGAATCTATCTTCTTTTTTGTTTATAGATGAATTACAATGAATAAATGATAAGGATGAACCTGTGATCCAAATGGATTAATCAATGAAATGAAACATGTCATGAATCATTCAAGGAAAAGAAAAATCATAGAATATATCTTCTTTTTTGGTTTATAGATGGCCTGGTTAGGAATCATGATAGAGTGTTACAGGGGATGTCATGCTACACACTGGGTCTCGAGGATTACTAAATTAATGAGTAGAATCCTTATTTGTAATGGTAAAATGAAATCTATATGAATGTAAAATTAGGAAATTATCACTTAAATGAATTCGATTAACATATTTGAGTATACATGTAATCCTGGAAATTAATGGATTCTTACGTTTGAGTAATTCTATACATTTTATATAACATATTTCACTACATGAATGTCATATCACATGTTGGACTGGGATTGACACATTGAGTGTCTTCCTGTTGAGATTCACATCTCACAACCTACCCAGGTACTATTGGTTCCTAAGTAGACATAGTTGTTGTAAGTCTATGGACCCTAATTGTGATTTATTTTTTGTATTTGGATGTTTAGAGAAAAGGAACATACTAGAACTCATGATTCCCATAGACAACACCCAAGGGGAATTACTGTCTTTTCCTTATTCAGTAATAAAATTTAATTATTTTTTATGTTACTCTCTTAGTTTATGTAATCATCATCCAACATGCTTGAATTTTTTAAACTGGCATTGGAAAAAATCTTTATTCAGTTATTATTAAAATTTTCTTTCACTATTATGATTATTTAATTATACTTCTTCACTTATTTCTTAGTTTTATATCTATTTACCATTGTGTACTCGAATTAAGACCCTATATTCTTCTAAATAATTTTATTACACACTCACTACTAGTCAGAAGCCTCTAGAATACAAGTGTACAAACTTGAGAACATGTAGCAACCATCCCAACTACTGTTTTTGTGGTATGTTTCGCTAGGAAGTTACAATATTTATTTAAGAATATATAATATAATGTAGTCGACAAGTAACCCTTTTTAGTCTACCAGAAAATATAAATTGATCCCAAAAATCATCACCATAATGATGTAGTGTAACCGAAAAATATAAGTCTAGTAGATAAGTAATCAATCATTCTTGTGGAATATATAAATTACAAATTCATTAAAATAAAAGCCATGAGTATTGTTTTAGATGGCCGAAATATATTTTTTCTTTAACATGAATAAAAAATAATTCCCTATGATATACAATGTTATAAAAATATTAAAGGTAAATACATCGAGATATTTAGGATCCCTTTCTTTATAATGATTGAAAATAGGTATTTATTAGGGTTTGATTGAATATATGAAAAATGTTTTATCATGTGATATTCATCCAACAAAAAATATACATGTTATGGAATAAATGTTTGAATGATTTGATTAATTTCATTGATGTGAATTCCATTGAAAAAACCACCATAAAAAAGTAATTTACAGTTGTGAGAATGTTGTATTAACAAATATAATTATGAATTCCAATTAAGGTAAAGAGAAATAACATAACATTGATACTAATCATGTAATCAATGATCTTGATTAGCCAAGTGATGATTAAAGTATTATTGAAATAAAAAAAATTGATTCAAAAAATAAAAACATGTAGTATAATATAATGTCATAAAAATTTAGTATGTTCTAATTCATACCCGGTGGAAATTAATTTTTAAAAATAAATCATAAAATATCTCACAAGTGGAACCCCGTTCCACATTATATGTAGTAGAGAATAAGGAATGGTTAAATGATATGGATAAATACTTTGATAAAATTGATAAATAATATATAGTTTTTAGATCCCTTGATGATAGGAGACAATTATCTTATGAAAAAATTGGTATCCACAAATTAAATCATTGAATATAGAGAAATCTTGATGAAAAATCGTGGCTATTTTCAAATTATTTTTCACATGAGGAATGCATTGCTTTTATAGAATATTTTTCTCTTTTTACATATCAAGAGACAATAAAATTGTTTTTATTTGTTACAAAAAATAATGATTACATATTCAACCTAAATAATTTTATTCTATCATTATTTATTCATGAAATCAATGTATATATTAATATTGAGCAACCCTGTGGAATCATTTTTTATAATGATGGAACTAATGTGCGATAATTAAATAATCACTTGTGTGTATTGAAAATGGCCTATTATTCATGATATTAATAACATTAATGTTTCTTGAAGGAGTTGATCTCTTATAAATGAAAATACGGTACTGAATTTTATGTAATATATATGAATTTAGGTAACTGAATTGTAAATTTTTATGTTGATGATATATTTTTTTACTTATGGTTTGGATATTATTGTGATTTTCTTGAAAAAATTCTAAGAACATTTATATTTAATTTCTCATAGAATTGAAATTGTTTAAGAGATTAATAGTTTATTATAATGTTAAATACATTTTATACTAACTAAAAAAGAATGAGAATGAGTTATTAAAACATTTCATGATAGCTAAAAGGATGTTTCTACACATATTTATGATGGAATGGTGAAGAATGAGGAAAATTCTAGAAATTTTAAAAATCATAAATACTTCTAGATGTTGGTTATAGGGTAACCTTATCTATCAACTCTATGATAGGAAATTTCAACTGATGTATCTTTTTGAGAAAGTTTTCAGTGTGATCTGAAGGGATTACACATGTTGTCAATTTGAGAATCCATAGTCATATTAAATGGACATTAATTTTTTTTTTCAAATTTATAGATAATGTAATGAATTCTCCGCCCTCTATTTTACTAATTCTGAAGGGATATATATTTTAATGATATAAAATCATCATTAGGAGGAAAATTCTTCCATATAAATTTTCTTTGAGCTGGAATGATTTGATTAAATTTTCAGTTACATTGATTTCAAAAAAAGAATAATGTGTTATCGCTACAGATTCATATACGCAAAATATGTGGATAAATGTTCATGTGGAATATTTGAGTCTGTATATTGAATAAAAAATAACATTACAGATGATAATAAATGTTCTATTGACCTCTATAAAATAATTATATAATATTAGATTTCAAAAAATTGAAATTAAATTACCATTCATTATGGAGAAATTTTATAATGGAGGTTTAATTTATGAGTATATTTCTAAATAATAAAAAAATTATTATTTCATAACCAAATCTTTCTAAAGCTGCATATTTGAGGAATCGAGGATTAAACCAATCGTTCTTTCTCCACCAATGTCTTAAAGAAGATCTTTTATTGACCCCCCTATTTCGTGGGATTATATTGTCAATGCTGATGAATAATTGGAACTCTATAGTATATATCATTTGAGATGGGGATAACCTAAAAATGGGTAAAAGTTGTGGATGTTATAATTTTGCAGGTTGACATGAATTATGGGTTTTATCTATAAAAATGACACCACACTTATTGTCACTGAGGAATAGAATTTCCTCAAAAACATTACATAATCTTACATACTATGAATTTATGAAATATTATAAATGATTTATTGATATTTTTTCTAATAATTCCAAATGGTTATATAGATTACCCTTTTTTATATTGTAAATTTTGTTGAATACTTTTTTAAAATATTATATGGGATTTTTTTTGTTTTTTAGATAAAAATCAAGTAGCTTCATATCATATGATGATTGAGATACATCTATATTAAAAATTTATTATTATTTTATAATATTAAACAATTAAATTATTATAGTTATTAAGTTTTTCTAATGTAATAAGATAAATTTCACTCCTGATGTTTTTATAAATAATGTGTCCATAAAAATTTCATGTATTAAATTTATATAGTTTAAAACCATATATTTATTGACGTTTTGAAGTCATGGGGTTTCTATTGTATCGTGGTTGATTATATAAGATATGATAAAACATAGTATTATTTATTAATGAGTTTATATGTCTAGATGAATAATAGTTTTTATTTCATAAAATAGATTATCACCAGACAGAATGTAGTATTGAGGATGTTTTTATATCATGTTTATAAAATTAATCTAATATAATAGAGATGATCAAGTAGAGAAATTATTATGTTTGTACTAGATATATGATGTTTTATGATATAAAGATATCTTTGAAATTGTAAAATATGATGATATATAATAATTTCATTAGATGGAATGGGATTGAAATCCCAAAAAAAGTCCAATGGAATGAATCTTGAAAGATCATATAACATAAGATATCAGATAAAATTCTGAAGATTTTTAGAAAGGTAAAATCATATAGATTCCCAAATCTATCTGATATCTTAAAACCTAATGGGTATAATACTATGAGATCTTTGAATAAAGAAAACATGATATAGAGGGTCCAAACAAAGAATAACTAGATGAAGGGTCGTAGGATGGTGGAGTCCTAATGAATATACCAATATATATAAATATTGTGATTATTGGATAGAGCTTCTCTTGTGTTATTAGACTCCAAAAATTGTTATAATACTAATCTATCCATTCTAAGAACATAAATCTTGATGATATCTGATAATTTTTTTGATGATATCCTTGATTCATTGATTTTATGATGTTATTATAAAAATTCATCACTATGGGTTTTTAGGGGATTTTGAGGAGGTCAAACAAAAATTGAGATTACTGAAAATTTCAAAATCAGATTGTATGATTCCTTGAAATATTTCATAGGATGTTTGAATTCATAAAGGTTTTAAGGATAATTTGATTAAAATTTTAATGATAGGGAGATTTCATCTCATTTGTAGGAGCATGTTTCAATGAAGTATTTGAGAAGAACATAATGAAAGGTCCTGAGGAAAGTAATGATAGATTTATTCAATCTTGATCATATTGAGAAGTATAATATAGATATATACCTAATGAATAAGAACAATATTGATGATTTCTATATAAAAATGTTATAGACTAATAGTTTATAGAATGAGTTCATTATGATCAGTTTTTTTGGTTCCTATTTTTTGTATATGAATATGAATAAAACATTATTATTGGTGAGAATTATAAATATTTTATTCTGGAACAGATAAGGATATTTCATAGAGATGGATCATTGGTATCATATTTCATTATATATTCGATATATAGGGATCCAAAAGTGTTAATAGAGAAAAGACTAGGAACCCGAATTGGGAAGGAATGTCATAAAAACATATTTTTTATGACTATTTTGTTTTTTTATCTTATGTATAGGGTTATAGATAAATTTTAGCGGATAAAAACATCAATTATTTAAAGATACTAATTTTTGTAGAGAGTCAATTATAAAATATTACCACTAATTCAACCCCCATTCTCATTTATCTCATAATTCCTGGAAAATTCCCCTCTTCTAGACATGGGGATCAAATTTGTTCTCTATTAATATGGTTTATCCAAATAATAATTCCATGATCCTGATATTTATATAAAACAATAAATATATCTAGTTAAATAGAATATGTTGTTATAATGATCTAGATTCAAAAATAAACACCTGAATTTAGAATATAGACGTATTCTATTGAGATACCCTTATGTATGTTTTTTTGAAATCCACATCAAAATATTATGATTATTACCTACTTATTTGAAAAGTATAATTTTGATTTATTTTTTGCATATAAACTAAGGAATTAGTTTTATCTTATTTTATTTCTTACGATTTCATAAATTCTTTAACTATTTTTCATCACTTATAGGTACTAACAGTCAAATTAACTTTCAATTTATTATTCAATTCCCACTTTTATCCAACATTATTTATTTCATATCTCATGTTAATAAAATGAAAAATTCTTAGATGTAAATTGTTATATTTATTATTTGAGGGATTAAATTTTTAAATAATGTTTTTAATAAAATTCTTTGATTTTTTGTACCTCCTATAAGTTTTTTATGTGGAATAGTGGTCAATTACATGGCATTTTGGTATTTCAGGTCTCAACAATAAGTAGATGGACTAACACTAGATGCCTAAAGATCTATTATTCCTTAAGTGAAGGGTACCTATTAATTGGTGAGTTCATTTAAAGTGTTGAAATTGAGATTTCTTTAACAATAATATTAATTTTTGAACCCATCATATAGTTTATTTTATTTTGTGAGGCCAAACACTATAATGACCCAAAACATCCATAATGAAAAATACCCTTGGTCCATTTTATGATTATGTAAAACATATTCACTTATTTGGTTTTATGTTTTGGATTTTAAAATACAGTTAAAAACTTTGACCATTTTAAATATAGTCGTTTAACATTGATGACTTACTTATTATAACTACAAGGATTTAACAAATCCAATTTAATCAGACAAAGGAAGTAATGAACTCATCCAGTAGAATTTCCCCATACGAATTCCATTTGTTGTAACATGGAAAGGAGGTGGTTTCATTGGTCTTCCCTCTTGACCAAGCCCAAGAATATCTTGAATATATTATGTTTGAGCAGAACCGCCTACAGGAGAAGTGAATGTTGATTGCGTTTACCACTCGAGCGATGTTATCTGAGCCACCCCAAGAGTCTCTCACCCTTGAGCACCTCACTCTAAGGTATTGTGTGAGTGTTTCATGTGGTTAAGTAAAAATCCCCTATAATTATGATTATGTACATTTTTTTATATAATAAATAATATACTTTCAGGTTATTATTGTTAAATTTTAAATAGTTTTTAAAAGACAAATAGTATTTTTTTAGTTATTGTTCAACTAAGGAATATATTTTGTTAAATTAATGTATTTTTTATAAAACATTATTTTAATAAAATATTATTATTAGTAAATTGGTTTTTATTAAGTACAAATGATTGTATAATTTTTATGAATATAATTGTAATTTTCATTATGGCATGAAAGCTATTTTTGTGAAAAAATTAAGGGTTTATTTTAAAAGGGAAAATTTACCAATTAAGGAAATTATTTGGATAAAATGAATAATATTTTGGGAATCATGATGTCAAAATTATCCAATGGTAAATGTTTCATAATTTTCTGAGACAGTTGAATATTTGGGTAAAAATTAAATACACTTTATAAATATAATGTGTTTTATGACATCATAATGACCCAATAAAAATGTAATAAAACACTACAAAATATATTTTTAAACAACAGTCGTTTTATAATCAAAATAATGTGATTTTAGTTTTTTTATTTATTTTACAATTTTTTAGTGGACCCTTCAAAACTCATAAATCATTTTAGATTTTTATATTCATTTCCCTGAGAGTGTGACTCACCTCCACATATGAAACCCATTTATATTAATATGTTAGGCCATTGGCCTTATAAAATATTTCATTCCTCTCGATTTTTGAAAAAACGATGGGCAACAACCATAGGCAGTTTTTTGTTTTGAATAGTTTAATGTGTGGTGTCTCAAACCTAAATAACAAATAATTCCCTCTCCTATCCTATATATACCCACCCAAACTCCCACTTCCTCTTCACTCAAAGCCTTTGAAGTTCATCCTACCTCTACACTCCTCCCTCTATAATCCTCCCAAGATGTTCCCAAGATGTCCCAAGCTCCCATTAAGTATAACGACCCATACTTTGCATACATTGTTAATACTTCAAAATTTGAAGCACACTTATTACAACATATAACAAAACCACAAAGGACCGTATAGGTATAGTGCCTTTAGAAACTGGGAAACATAAACAACTGGTTCATAAATCTTCTACAGTGTCTCCCATTTATTTCATCATATATAGTGTCCCTTTTAGCATATTCTACTCAATATCCATCTTCCTGACCTGGGGAAAAGAAAACATAAAAGGGTGAGCTCAAATGCTCAGCAAGGGTAAATAAAGGAAATAAAAATCATATCATATCTTTTTGAAAATCATAACCTGCAAAAGAGATCATAATATCTTAACATGGAATAAATCGTAGAAGTGAAAATGAGATCCCCATAATCATAACATGAAACATTAAACTTTGAGGCATGCACACATAATCATGGAAAATCATTTCTTGTTAGTCTTGACTCATTGCCAAGACCATCTTAGTGGACAAAGTCCCTTTCTGAACCGAGTTCACTCCTCGTTTCAGTCCTGTATCACTGAACCGAAATAACCTTCCGTTAGCCATGTCTATCTCATGAGATATAAAATCTTTACCCAATGAATTGGAGGGAGATATAGGTCCCACCCATCTTATAATGAATCCTTTCTTATGTGTTCCACATAATCATAAACCATAAATTATCGCATAACACATGTAACAAAAATGGGATTCTTAAAACATCATGACATCATAAAAAAATTCATACAAGATAAAGTAATTCATAAAAATAATTCAATCACAACATGATAAAATCAATGTAATAATAGGGATAAAAACAGAACCCTTTATTATCTTAGATGGAAAATAATTTTGATTAAACACTTGAACTCCATTCTTGAGGAAAATATCCTTTCTTCTTCAAAAAAAAACATTTTTCCTTTCATAACATGTCATAAGACTTTAAAATAAAAGAAGTTGATTAAAAATAAACTTGAAAACTTTTAAAGGAAGCTTCTTGGAAATAATGTTTTGAAAATCCATTCATGCCGTATAAGTTAAAAAAAACATTCTTCATACTTTTGTCAGAAAAGTCAAAAAGTACCTCGTACGAAAAAACGGCAAAAGATTCCTTTCATATTCTTTACTAAAAACTCACCAAAGGGTAAAATTGTATTTAAACTATTGTAAGTGGATAGAAACAATATTACGTACTGAGGGAACATGGATGTGGATGATAAAATACACCCCAGTAAATGCCAAAGTATAAACAATCTTGGATAAAAATGAGATTGTGATATTTCCCTTACCTTATGTCCGATTTGCATTGTATGTGACCAAAGCTCCTGTATAATGGTTTAAATAATGTTATTGACTTATTCCATAATCATACATATTGATATGATATCATATATGGTCATATTCTTAGCTTCTTGTTAGTAATATTTCATTGTTACTTGTTACTCGGGTCTTTATTGCCTTTTGTTCTTATGCGTGTTTTGCCGAATAAATTATTATTCTTTTTTTAAGGTTATAGATACCTTATATCCAGAATGGTATTAGTGTAACATATATCATATTTATTCATTCAATTCATTTATATAATTACTATGTAATGATGATCATGTAGAACGAGTCGCATCACATCCTGGAGACAGTATTCGGTACGTACGCACGAGTGATGATATCGTTCCTATGATCATGGAATTGTATTGGAGTATATGTATATTATTTCAGTATCAATATTACTTTATTATAATCATAAATAGTTACTCATTACACCATTATACCCATCCTTGTAAGGTGATGGTGGAAAATAGATTACACCACGGCGTGGAGACGGTATTCCGTACGTACGCACGCGCGGTGATATCATTTTTCCGTAGGATGGATAGAAGGTGAATTAGGGTTGTTTCATATTTATAATAACATATCATTATGTAATTAATACTGATGTTATTACTTTATCATGAAACAACTAAAGAAGAAGAAGTTGAAGAAGAAAGAAATTGAAAAGATCGGTAACAGATATTACCTCTTCTTTGGAACGCCTCTTTGAATCCTCCACTTAGGGAACTAAGATTGGTCTTTGAAGAAGACCAGGACCTCTAGGATTATTCTAGGGAAGTGGAGAGGAGAAAATGTCAGGGGTTGGCCGAGCTTGAGTGCTCAATCTTGTGTGAGGAGGAGGGGGAGGAGGTGCCCTTTTATAAGGGAGGAGAGGGGCACCTTAGGAATATCTCAAAATATTATTTTATATTAAAGTCAAAATCGGTTTATAATGGTTCCAAAGGGTCTTATTTCGAATCTAAAGTGGGGAAGGGTCAAAATCCTATCAAACAATAGGATTTATACAAGTTTAGGGTATTATTTTAACCTTATTAATTAGATTTAACTCTAAGTTAAATAATTTATATTTTACCATGTCTTTTTGTTTTCTTTCACTATATGGTTAATACACTTACTATAACATGCCAAACGAACCCCAAATTGTTTATTATTAATATATATATCCTTATCTAAGTCATTTGGCCGAACCTTAGATTTTTAGGAATAAAATAACAATTAATAATATAATATTTTATTTAAAAACTATTTTGTGTCAATTTTGACACTATTTGATATATGATTTTTGTGAAAGTCATAACAGAATTATATGTTCAAAACAAGTTGATTAAATCAACAATAATATATCATAGTAACCTAAAAAATTTGTGTAATTCATAAAAAGTCTCAAATTACATTTATTTTGGTGTTTATAACATCAATTATGTCAATATTTCATAAATAAGATAATTACTGCATCATAATTGTGTCATAAATAAATTAAATTATTTAATGTCTAAAAATTATAAATAAAATAGAATTATGTAGGAAATCTTTTTATCTTTCTAATGAATATTTATAGTCGAATTTATCTTATGTATAACCCCATATTAAAAATGATTTACTTATTAAACATTGATTTTAACTATTTTAACCCATCTTTAAATAAATTAATAATAAATGTCCTAATCTAATCCAAGTGGGCTTAAATGGTCATATTTTATTCCTAAGTTTGCTTTTGGTCGAATTAAACTTGTCCAATAGAATTAGGACATGTGTTAGGGTAATATTAATATCATATTTACCCTTAGTTACCCTATTTACTATTAACCGCGGTAAAAAAAGTAAAAAGTTACTATTCACCAAAAAATTATTTTTATCTCATTGAACCACATTTTACTTACTGATATCAAGCGTGTCTGTCGGATTTTCGAAATTCCATTCACAGAAGCGGTAAAATTAAGTTTTATGCAAAATTCAGTTTTTAACCTACCACTTAGTGGTTTCACTATTCATCAAAAATTGAAAGTTTTCAGAAAAATACCAAAATTTCACCCTAGGCTAATTTCGATATTCTGAGTCCAAAAATGAAGTCCATTTTGAAAAATAAAATTTATAGAATTTCAAAAAGTTGTTATTACTATTCATATCGGCTAGTTTTAATAGCATATTGTTGTTTAGTGAAACTCGGTATTGCGTACGACGCAAGCTATCGAGGGAGGTCGCGATTGCGTGTAAAGCAAGCCAAGCAAGTGTTGTGTAGAAAAATATTCCATTGATGATTTATATAACATAAAAGTCTCGTGTGTTACATTCTACCCCCCTTAAAAAGAATTTCGCCCTCGAAATTCGTCACTTTGTAACAAACAGATGAGGATACTTCTCCCTCATCATATCCTCAAGCTCCCACGTAGCTTCTTCGAGTTGGTGGTTCCTCGATAAAACTTTCACCAATCGTGTGGTCTTGTTTTGTAGGACTTTTTCGCTACGATCCAGAATCTCTATCGGTTGTTCTTCATAAGAAAGATATTGCTCCAGCGGTACAACTTCTGAGCTGAGTACATGTGAAGGATCAGGTATGTACTTTCTCAGGAGAGATACATGGAACACATCGTGAACTTGAGAGAGATTCGGTGGAAGCGCCAATCGGTAAGCTACCTTTCCCACACGATCCAGTATTTCGAAAGGACCGATATATCTAGGGCTCAACTTCCCCTTCTTTCCAAATCTCATAACCCTCTTCCAGGGAGATATTCGTAAGAACACTTTATCGCCCACTTCAAACTCTAGGTCTTTTCTTCGGTTGTCGGCATAACTTTTCTGTCGACTCTGAGCTGCTCTTATGTGTTGTTGAATAGATCTGACCTTTTCTGCCATTTCATCAACGAGATCAGGTTCTAATAGCTTTCTTTCCCCAACTTCATCCTAGCAAGTTGGAGTCCTGCATTTCTTTCCATAGAGAGCTTCATAAGGAGCCATCTGAATACTGGAGTGAAAGCTATTATTATAAGAAAATTCCACCAAAGGTAGGTGTTGATCCCAACCTTCTTTGAAATCCATAGAGCAAGCTCTCAACATAACTTCTAGGGTTTGAATTGTTCTCTCAGACTGACCGTCTGTCTGGGGATGATAAGCAGTGCTGAAACTCCACTCTGTATCCAGAGTATGCTGATGACTTCGCCAGAACATCGAGGTAAATCTCGGATCCCTGTCAGATATAATAGAAAGTGGTACTCCATGAAATCTTACCACTTCCTTTACATATATCCTGGCAAGATGATCTAGAGAGAAATCCTCTCTAATAGCAATGAAGTGTGCAGACTTAGTAAGACGATCAACTATGACCCAAATAGCATTATTGCCTTTGGATGTTTTAGGATGTCCTGTGACAAAGTCCATAGTGATGTTTTCCCATTTCCATTCGGGTATGGGTAATGGTTGTAACATCCCCTTAGACTTCTGTCTCTCAGCTTTAACTTGTTGAAAAACCAAGCATCGAGAGACATATTCAGCAACATCTCTTTTCATTCCATCCCACCAGAAGTACTCTTTTAGGTCCCTATACATCTTCATGCTTCCAGGATGAATAGAGAATGAAGAACTATGAGCCTCATCCAGCAGCTCCTTCTTTAGTTCGGGGATGGGAGGAACACAAACCTGATTCCTGAACTTTATTATCCCATCACAATCAAGGTTGAATTCAGTAACATTTCTCACCTTCTTTTTTAACTCGATATCTTCTTTCTGTGCCTCCTTAATCTTCGCATGTAAAGATGGTTGAACATTCATTTGAGAAAGATAAGATTTTTCCCCTTCCATTATAATTCCAAGATCCATCTTTTGTAAATCCATAAATATTGGATCCTTTGTGATCCTCATCATGGATAAACTTGCATGGTCTTGTCGACTTAATGCATCTGCCACCTTTTTTTCTTTCCCAGGGTGGTAATGGATTGAGCAGTCGTAATCCTTAATCAGCTCCAACCATCTTCTTTGACGCATATTCAACTCCTTTTGTGTGAAAATATACTTTAAACTTTTATGATCAGTATAAATATCACACCTTTCAGCATAAAGGTAATGCCTCCAAATCTTTAATGCAAAGATTACCGCAGCCAACTCCAAATCATGTGTTGGGTAATTTTTCTCATGGATTTTCAACTGTCGTGAGGCATAAGCTATCACCATATCATTTTTCATAAGAACAAAAACCAATCCCTTCTTGGATGCATCACTGTAGATCACAAACCATTCTCCACTACAAAGCAGTGTGAGCACAGGTGCACTGGATAACCTTCTTTTCAACTCCTTGAAATTCTCTTCACATTCCTCTGTCCAAACAAACTTAACTCCTTTCCGAGTCAACATGGTGAGTGGATTAGATAATCGTTAAATAACCTTTACAAAACGTCGATAATATCCAGCCAAAACAAGAAAACTTCGGATCTCAGTTACTGTTGTTGGTCTTGACCATCTTTCGATAACCTCTGTTTTTGCTGGATCCACAGATATCCCCTCTTTTGAGATTATGTGACCCAAAAATGCAACTTTTTGAAGCCAAAATTCACACTTGGTAAATTTGGCATAAAGCTTCTCCTTTCTCAGGGTCTTCAATATAATTCTCAAGTGATCTTCATGCTCTTCCTTGCTCTTTGAATAGACAAGAATATCGTCTATAAAAACTACCACAAATTGATCAAGATAGTCTCTAAAGACTCTATTCATTAGATCCAAGAAGATAGCAGGGGCATTAGTAAGACCAAATGGCATCACTATAAATTCATAGTGTCCATACTTTGTACGGAAAGCCGTATTTGGTATATCCTCCCTTTTGACCCTTAATTGATGATACCATGAACGAAGATCAATCTTGGAAAAGTATTGAGCTCCTCGTAGGTGGTCAAATAAGTCATCAATGCGTGGGAGAGGTTATTTTTTCTTGATAGTGATCTTGTTAAGTTCTCGATAATCAATGTAGAGTCTCATTGATCCATCTTTCTTCTTAACAAATAGAACAAGTGCTCCCCAAGGTGACGCACTAGGGCGTATGAATCCCTTATCAAGATTCTCCTGGAGTTGCTTCTTCAATTCCTGCAACTCAATTGGGGCCATTCTATAAGGTGTCTTTGAAATAGGCAAAGCACCCGGTACGAGTTCTATTCAAAACTAAACTTCATGATTTGGTGGAAGACCCAGTAATTCCTCCGGAAAGACATCATCAAACTCCCGTACGATGGGAATATTCTTAATCGCGAGTTTCTCACCAACCATTTGAGATAAATAACCTTTATTTAGTGGAATCAATACCCATAAAATGGAAGAAATTTCCACTGGAAGGTTATGTTCATCCTTGCATTGATAGACGATCATAGATTGATCTGGAATATGAAATGTGACTTCCCTTCTTTGGAAATTGATATGAGCTCCGTATAAAGAAAGCCAATCCATGCCAAGAATCACATCAAATTCCACTATAGGAAGGATCACAAGATTTGCAGGAAGCACTTTCCCACAAACTTCGATCGGAGAAGAATTATAAACTTCTGATGCGATTGATGTGCCATTAGGTGTTGTCACAGCTAACTCAACATCTAATTGTTGAGGTAATACGGTGATACCCTTAGAAAATTTTTCAGAAATAGAAGAGTGGGTGGATCCAGAATCAAATAAAACATTTGCTACTTTAGAGTGGATGGTAAGTGTACCTTTCACCACTTCGTTATCGTACTCCACATCGCTGATAGAAATTGCATGTGACTTTCCTTTGTCTTTAGCCTTAAGATTTTGTTGACGTCGACCATCATCATCAACCCTTGGATTTGGGCATTGATTGGAATAATGCCCCATCTCCTTGCACTTGAAACATTGAAGTGTAGTAGGTTCATTCTGTGTATCCCTTCCTTTGTTTGCATCATTAGACATCTTCTTCCCATTATCGCGGCATTCAAATGCCCGATGACCTTCCTTTCAACATTTGAAACATTTACATGTCCCTTTAAGACAACTCCCTCCATGTTTCTTTCCACACTTTGAGCATAAGGGAAAGCTAATCTTCTTTTCAGTGTGCTCTTTAGATTTTCCTTTGAATTCCATTTTCCTCTTCTTATCAAACCCATATGACTGATGGGTTACTCCAATCTCCATCTCGACTTTGAGAGCACATCGAACGATTTCCTCATAGCTATTGAAGTCCCTTATGGCTAACGCCCTTTGAAGACTTGGTTTTAAGCCACTAAAGAATCGATTGATCTTACTCTCAGGTTGGATAATAATACCAGAAGCGTACCTTGAAAGAATTGTAAAATGTGCTTCATAGGTACCAACAGATTCATCAGCCCTTTGCTTCAGTTCAAGGAACTCTTTCTCCATCTTTGTTTGGAAAATACAAGGGAAGAACTTATTGAATAATAAGTTCTTGAACTCGTCCAATTCCATAGACTCAATTTCATCCCTTTGCCTCGTATTCTTAATAAGATTCCACCATTGATCAGCATCTCCTTCCAAACGATACACTGCTAGGATGAATTTATCATGCTCAGAACATTGAAGAACTGAAAATATCTTTTCAGTAGTACTAATCCATTGTTCAGCAACTAATGGATCAGTAGACCCGCTGAAAGAAGGTGGACGCTGCCTCATGAAGGATTCAACAGAATGTTGCTCCTTCCTTTTCTCGTTTGGAAGTCCTGCATGATTCATAGCTTGAGAAAGTTGTATGAGCATGGCTACGAGATTTTGCATTCCAGCTCCCATATCGTTTGGTTGCTCAGGGGGACAATCATTGCATTTCCCATCGCATTCCGCATTAACACGGTTCCTTCGGGTTCCAGCCATTGACTAAAACTAAGAAGAATAGTGTGAGCAACACTAATTATATTATAAAAACCACATAATTCAAGAATAAAATATTCATGCTTAAGGTCTTATCCTAGGTTATTCAAGTCCATTTCTAAAACACTAATATTGTGTTCTATGCTTAGACCTATCCTTAGGCTTCTTACTAAGGCTTTCACATCCTAGTTTCCAAAGGTTGACTATACCTTTCCTCTGATACCAACTATAACGACCCATACTTTGCATACATTGTTAATACTTCAAAATTGAAGAACACTTATTACAACATATAACAAAACCACAAAGGACCGTATAGGTATAGTTCCTTTAGAAACTGGGAAACATAAACAACTGGTACATAAATCTTATACAGTGTCTCCCATTTATTTCATCATATCTAGGGTCCCTTTTAGCATATTCTACTTAATATCCATCTTCCTGACCTGGGGAAAAGAAAACATAAAAGGGTGAGCTCAAATGCTTAGCAAGGGTAAATAAAGGAAAAAAAATCATATCATATCTTTTTGAAAATCATAACCTGCAAAAGAGATCATAATATCTTAACATGGAATAAATCATAGAAGTGAAAATGAGATCCCCATAATCATAACATGAAACTTTAAACATTGTGTCATGCACACATAATCATGGAAAATCATTTCTTGTTAGTCTTGACTCATTGCCAAGACCATCTTAGTGGACAAAGTCCCTTTCTAGACCGAGTTCACTCCTCGTTTCAGTCCTGTATCACTGAACCGAAATAACCTTCCATTCCAGCCATGTCTATCTCATGAGATATAAAATCTTTACCCAATGCATTGGAGGGAGATATAGGTCCCACCCATCTTATAATGAATCCTTTATTATGTGTGCCACATAATCATAAACCATACATTATCGCATAACACATGTAACAAAAATGGGATTCTTGAAACATCATGACATCATAAAACAATTCATACAAGATAAAGGAATTCATAAAAATAATTCAATCACAACATGATCAAATCAATGTAATAATAGGGATAAAAACAGAACCCTTTATTATCTTATATGGAAAATAATTTTGACAAAACACTTGAACTCCATTCTTGAGGAAAATATCCTTTCTTCTTCAAAAAAACAATTTTCCTTTCATAACATGTCATACGACTTTAAAATAAAAGAAGTTGATTAAAAATAAACTTGAAAACTTGTAAAGGAAGCTTCTTGGAAATAATGTTTTAAAAATCCATTCATGCCGAATAAGTTAAAAAAAACATTCTTCGTACTTTTGTCAGAAAAGTCAAAAATTACCTCGTACGAAAAAACGGCAAAAGATTCCTTTCATATTCATTACTAAAAACTCACCTAATGGTAAAATTGGATTTAAACTATTGTAAGTGGATATAAACAATATTACATATTGAGGGAACATGGATGTGGATGAAAAAATACACCCTAGTAAATGCCAAAGTATAAACAATCTCGGATAAAAATGAGATTGTGATATTTCCCTTACCTTTGGTCCGATTTGCTTTGTATGTGTCCAAAGATCCTGTAAAATGGTTTAAATAATGTTATAGACTTATTCCAGAATCATAAATATTGATATGATATCATATATTGTCATATTCTTAGCTTCTTGTTAGTAATATTTCATTGTTACTTGTTACTCGGGTCTTTATTGCCTTTTGTTCTTATGCGTGTTTTTCCGAATAAATTATTATTATTCTTTTAAGGTTATAGATACCTTATATCCAGAATGGTATTAGTGTAACATATATCATATTTATTCATTCAATTTATTTATATAATTTCTATGTAATGATGATCATGTAGAACGAGTCGCATCACATCGTGGAGACGGTATTCCGTACGTACGCACAAGTGATGATATCGTTCCTATGATCATGGAATTGTATTGGAGTATATGTATATTATTTCAGTATCAATATTACTTTATAATAATCATAAATAGTTACTCATTACACCATTATACCCATCCTTGTATGGTGATGGTGGAAAATAGATTACACCACGGCGTGGAGACGTTATTCCGTACGTACGCACACGCGGTGATATCATTTTTCCGTAGGATGGATAGAAGGTGAATTAGGGTTGTTTCATATTTATAATAACATATCAGTATGTAAGTAATACTGATGTTATTACTTTATCATGAAACAACTAAAGAAGAAGAAGTTGAAGAAGAAAGAAATTGAAAAGATCAGTAACGGATATTACCTCTTCTTTGGAACGCCTCTTTGAATCCTCCACTTAGGGAACTAAGATTGGTCTTTTAAGAAGACTAGGACCACTAGGATTATTCTAGGGAAGTGGATAGGAGAAAATGGCAGGGGTTGGCCGAGCTTGAGTGCTCAATTTGGTGTGAGGAGGAGGGGGAGGAGGTGCCCTTTTATAAGGGAGGAGAGGGGCACCTTAGGAATATCTCAAAATATTATTTTATATTAAAGTCAAAATCGGTTTATAATGGTTCCAAAGGGTCTTATTTCGAAGCTAAAGTGGGGAAGGGTCAAAATCCTATCAACCAATAGGATTTAGACATGTTTAGGGTATTATTTTAACCTTATAAATTAGATTTAACTCTAAGTTAAATAATTTAACTTTTACCATGTCTTTTTGTTTTCTTTCACTATATGGTTAATACACTTACTATAACATGCCAAACGAACCCCAAATTGTTTATCATTAATATATATATCCTTATCTAAGTCATTTGGCCGAACCTTAGATTTTTAGGAATAATATAACAATTAATAATATAATATTTTATTTAAAAACTATTTTGTGTCAATTTTGACACTATTTGATATATGATTTTTGTGAAAGTCATAACAGAATTATATGTTCAAAACAAGTTGATTAAATCAACACTAATATATCATAGTAACCTAGAAATTTTTTTTAATTCATAAAAAGTCTCAAATTACATTTATTTTGGTGTTTATAACATCAATTATGTCAATATTTCATAAATAAGATAATTACTGCATCATAATTGTGTCATAAATAAATTAAATTATTTAATGTCTAAAAATTATAAATAAAATACCATTATGTAGGAAATCTTTTTATCTTTCTAATGAATATTTATAGTCGAATTTATCTTATGTATAACCCCATATTAAAAATTATTTACTTATTAAACTTTGATTTTAACTATTTTAACCCTTCTTTAAATAAATTAATAATAAATGTCCTAATCTAATCCAAGTGGTCCTAAATGGTCATATTTTATTCCTAAGTTTGTTTTTGGTCGAATTACACTTGTCCAATAGAATTAGGACATGTGTTAGGGTAATATTAATATCATATTTACCCTTAGTTACCCTATTTACTATTAACCGTGGTAAAAAAAATAAAAAGTTACTATTCACCAAAAAATTATTTTTATCTCATTGAACCACATTTTACTTACTGATATCAACCGTGTCTGTCAGATTTTCAAAATTCCATTCACAGAAGCGGTAAAATTAAGTTTTATGCAAAATTCAGTTTTTAACCTACCACTTAGTGGTTTCACTATTCATCAAAAATTGAAAGTTTTCAGAGAAATACCAAAATTTCACCCTAGGCTAATTTCGATATTATGAGTCCAAAAATGAAGTCCATTTTGAAAAATAAAATTTATAAAATTTCAAAAAGTGGTTATTACTATTCATAACTGCTAGTTTTAATAGCATATTGTTGTTTAGTGAAACTCGGTATTGCGTACGACGCAAGCTATCGAGGGAGGTCGCGATTGCGTGTAAAGAAAGCCAAGCAAGTGTTGTGTAGAAAAAGATTCCTTTGATGATTTATATAACATAAAAGTCTCAGGTGTTACATTAAGTCTCTCTCAAGCACCACCCCAGCCTTTGGGATCACACTTCCAAGTAAGGGATTCTCACTTTCTTTATTTATGTACATGTTTCTTTATATTGTTATGCCATTTTATTTAAAATGATAAATTATGGGGTATTATTTATAAACACCCCCATATTTCCCTTTTAATTATTTAATAATGAGTGATCCCCTTTCTCAATCACTAATGAATCCCATGTACACATGTTACCATGCTGAAATTCCATAAGGAATTTCTCTCTCCTCAATTACATTCAACCAATTCTATTGAATTATGTATCTAAATTTCATTAATTTTTTTTGGGAAATGTATTTATAAGACCCCACAAACTATTCATCTCATTTAAATATGATGCGACACCCATTTATCACTCATCAACTATATTTATAAATTATTCCACACCGTTATGCTGCTGAAATTGCACCGCATTTTTTCATTCCAAGATTGTTGTGTATTGAATACCATACCCATGTCTCTATCAAGGGTATTTAGCTTTATGATCATATAAATATTGAATGGTAATTTCATTTATTTGTTCCAAATTATTTAATTGCTGAATAACTTATGATTTTGATTGATTCCATGTTATATGATCCATGTGGCACACATATGCACGAAATGAAATGTTTACGAAAGGTGTGCCTTAATAGAGGTCCAATGCATTGGGTAAAGTATAGTAACATGATACTTCATGTGCAATGAGTGTTTACTCATGCCAATTAATGTGCACCAAGGATATACTAATGCTTCATTTTCAATGAGGGTTTACTAATGCTCCATGTGAAATGAGCCTTGGCTCATGATTATATTCTGTTAAATGTTATGGCCACATATCCATGTTATGATTATCATGCATTATCATTCCTTTATGTTCATGTTTCTATTATTCTCCATTGATATTCCTATTTCCTAAAATTTATTTTATTCCTCATTTTATTCTATTTTTAATTCTTAATGGGCTTTATATATCACCCCTTTCTTATGTATGTCCTCAGGTTATCCAATGCAATGTTAAGTATGAGGGAATATAGTGGTCATGTAACAGATATTTTCAATAAGATTTTGTGTTTTATGTTTTATGTTTTATGTAATGTTCATAATCTCCAAGGACACTAGACCTCTCGATATTATATGTTGTATCATGTGAAATTTTATGTAATAATTCTTGTTTATTTGTGTAATAAAAACCGAGTTATCATTGTTGGTATAAGAGGATTGGTTTGGTTATTTTTGGGATTAGGATTTGAAAAAACTAATGAAAAATGAAGAACTAGACTACGTATAATAAAAATCATCCCTATGTTTTGGTGAGTATTGTGTAAGCTTTTTACCAAGAAAATACATCCATTACTAGATACAAGCAGGTAGAGGCGGCTCTGGAACAATTGTACCTAGGAGTGAAATCTCTGACTTAGAGTTTTGAGCTTGACCTGGGGTATCCTTGTACATGACAATGGGCTTTACTATGAAATTGGTTACGACACTCCCAATGGATATGCTTTGGTAAATTCAAAAGAGTATTATGAACCATTATTAACGGAATAAAAAATATCTCATAAGAATATATGTTCAAAATGAGATCACATATAAAATAGATTGAAGCATATAGATTCATATGTTATGGTAATAAATGTTATTTATAAGTCATCAATTTTTGTGCATGGATTACCCTTTATGTGTTAACCATGAGTTTCATTTTATTATAGCCAATGGCTGGTAATAAGAGGACTCATGCTAACAATTGATGTGAAGATCAATGTGATGATGATTCTAATAGAATTCCCAATCAAATGGGTGTGGGAATCATGAACAATGTCATCATACTCTATCGTTTAACTCAATCATTTAATATAAACATGGGTCAAGAGGAACGTTAAACCCCCCCCCCCCCCAAATAAGGAACAGGTTGCTATCAAGAGCTTCATGAGACAAAGGCCTCTTACTTTTAATAGATCATCTGATCCCTCACTCGTCGAACAATAGATCCACTCCATTGAAATGATCTTTTCTATCATTCAATGTTCCAAACAATGGAAGGTTCTCCTAGCTGCTTATCGTTTTGAGGATGACGCTAATCATTGGTGGACCTTGAAAAAAATACAAAGCATGAATATGATATTGAGTCATTGGAATGGAAGGATTTAAGGAATATGTTTTTTGATAAATATTTTCCACACACCCTTTGACATAATATGGAAATAGGATTCCATTCCCTCATGAAAAAAGAAGACCAATCCATCAGAGAATATGAGTAAAATATCCCAAGGATTCCATGTGATGCCTCTATCTTTTTCATTTCCCCCTAATTCATGGTTGAACACTTCTTTGGTGGGTTGAAACATAGCCTGCAGAAATCTCTGGCGATCCGCTGTGTGGGAACTTTCCGATGTGACCTGAATGTCGAAATATAGATCAGATAATCTCAAAGGTATCATGGGAATAAGAAGAATAAGGAGGAAATCAATTATGGTAGTCTGATGAAAAATCCAACGGTGCTAAGAAAATAAACACCCACTTTCCAAAGGTGTCAAAATAATCATCCCATAAATTGACTGAAGGGACAAAGAAATTATTTTTGTGTTGAAAATAATGGAACCTAGACATTAAATACTGACAAGAAAAACATGTGGTTGGGATAGAGGATAGGAACACTCCATTTGACTGTCAACAAGTTGTTCATTTTTTCAACTGCAAAGAACCATGGAACCTTGAAAATTAGTTCCCTAAGACATGGGTTTTCAAGGGAAACCAACAAACTCTAAGGGAGAAAAGGCAACATTTTTCCATCACTATTGCTGAAATGAACCCCGACAATGAATTGGTGATAGGTATGATAGTTATTCATTCATTAGTAGAGAATTTACTTTTTGATTTTTGTTATATTCATTCTTTTATATCATGAAAAGTTTAGTTGAACAATCCCATCACCACCACAAATCATGGAAGTAAATATGTCGGTGAGTATGGAAAATGGGGAAATCATTACATCCAACGAATATAACTCCTCCTCAGTCATAATTTGTGGATTAAACTTCCTGAAGAACCATTTCATACTTCATATGGTGTAATTTAATGAAATTCTTGAAATGGATTTGCTTTCCCTATATAGAGCCAACATAAATTAGTGTGATAGGGAAATCACTCTCTTTATGGAGAATTGATCCATGATTATATACAAGTGAAAGGGGGAAGATGAATAATATTTAGCACCATTATCTCAAGTGTGGATATTATTGACCTACGAGCATGCGTATCTAGCTCATATCCATGAGTCTAAGGAAGAAACTCTCCTTGAAGACATTCATATTTTTAGGGAATTCACAGATGTGTTTCCCAAAGAATTGTATGGTCTCTCTCCTAGAAGAGATGTTCAATTCTCAATTGACCTTATAAATGGGGAATCACCAATATCCAAGACCCCATATAGAATGGCTGTTGTGGAGCATGATGATATGAATAAACAACTACATGAGAATCATGATAAAGGTTTTATTTTCCAAGTTGAATCACCATAGGGCGCACCAGTCCACTTCATCAAGAAGAAGGATGGGTCAATGTACCTTTTCATTAATTATCGTGATCTCAACAAAATCACGATAAATAAAAAGTATCCTCTTCCATGAATTTATGACTTGTTCGATCACCTACGTGGAGCATAATACTTATTAATGGGGGAATTGCGGTCGTGATATTATCAAGTAAGTGTAATGAAGGAAGATATCCCCAAGACATATTTTCATACAAGATACAAGCACTATGAATTTATAGTAATGCCTTTTTGACTCACTAATGCTCCATAAATCACTAAGGACTTGATGAATAGATTACTTAGGGATTAACTTGTCAAATTTGAGGTAGCTTTTGTAGATTATATTCTAATATATTTCAAAACCACGGAGGATCATGGAGAGCATCTAAGAACTGTACTAGAGACCTTGTGAAAGGATAATCTCTTTGAAATGCATAGCTAGTGTGAGTTCTGGTTAAAGGAGTTCTCATTATTAGGCTATATCATCACAACCAAAGAGATATCTGTGGATCCCTTGAACATAGTTGCAATGGAGGGATGGTCGAGGCCATCATCGGTAATGGATATCCATATATTCTTTGGGTTATGTGGAAATTATCAATTATTTCTGAGAAACTTCACAGGTCTTTCAAACACTCTTAGCAAGCTAACTCGGATGGGAGTCAATATTTCATGGAGTGATGAATCCGAAGAAGTATCAAGGAGTTGAAAAGGTGGCTTATCACTACCATCATTCTCACATTACCTACAAGTGGAGATCTTTTGGAGGTATTTAGTGATTCATAAAATAAGGGCATGGGTTGTTTGTTGATGTAGAATATAATATTCATTTACCATGCTTCAAGTAAATTGAATGTTCATGAGAATAATTATCTGAAACATGATTATGATTTGGCTACGGTGATCTTCTCTTTAAAAATCGGGCAACATTACCTCTTTGGGGGGAAGTGTAAAATATAAACGGATCAGAAATTCGTCTAGTATATATTCACACAGAAGGATATTAATATGAAACAAAAATATGGATTGAACTTATCAAGGATTATGACTACTCAATCCATTACCACCCTGGGAAAGCTAACAGGGTGGTAGATTCACTAAGTAGAAAAGGATCCAACAATTCCATAATTGAAGAGGCTTGAGAAGGATCCAATATTCTTATATTTGAATAGGATGTTCAAGGGTATCATTAAGGGAGGAACTTCATCAATCCTTTCTCAAAGTATTTCTCAATAGTCCCTCATGGAGAAAATAATGGATGCTCAAAGAAAGGATATATAAATTCAAATAAATGTGGAAGCTATCATAAATGGTAAATCCTTATATTTCACGTTTGATAAGGATGGAATTGTGAGATTTGGGTCATGATTAAGTGTACCAAACAATCTACAGATAATGAAAGATATCCTGAATGATGAACGTAGCTCAACCTTCCCTATTAATCCAGGGAGCACAAATATGTAACTAGATCTCTGAGAAAAAATTTGGTGGGACAATATAAAAAGGTAGATTTCTGAATATACATCGATGCTTTTGGTATGTCAGCCAGTTAAGGTAGAGAGACAAATGTCTAAGGGGATGATACAACCACTACCCATACCAACATAGATTTGGGAAAACAATAACATGGAATTTTTCACTGGACATCCAAGGGAATATACAAGAAACAATGATATATGGGTTATTTTGGATCATCGTACGAAGACAACACACTTTATTACAATTCAAGAGAACTTCTAATTGGATCAAATTTCATGTATTTATATCAATGAAGTTGTAAGTCTTTATGGAGTACCACTATCTATTGTATCTGACTATGATATGAGATTCACCTCGATGTTGTGGAAAAGTATCCTATGTTCCTTAAAAACTGAACTAAACTTTAGTACTACCTTCTATCCCCAAAATGATGGCTAATATGAGGGAAATATTCATTCATTGGAAGATATTTTAATATCAAGTTCTATAGACATTAATGGAGTGAGGGTGAAATATATTGCACTAGTTGAATTCTCCTACAATAACTATTTCCACTCAAGCTTCCGAATGGAACCATATGAATCCCTATATGGGAATAGGTGTAGAACCCCGATGTGTTGGGTTTATCTCGGTGAGAGTAAGCTGTTTGGACTTGAAATGGTCGAAGAAATGGTAGAGAAGGTGAAAACCACTCAGCTGCATATCAAGGAAACCCAAAGTCGACAGAAGAGTGATAAAGATAACCTTTGATGAGACCTTGAGTTCATAGTTTGAGACATGGTGTTTCTACTGATATCTCTATGGAAAAAGTTCACTTGTTTTGGAAAAAAGGGAATGTTAAGTCTAAGGTACCTAGGCCCCATCGATATTCCTGATAGCTTCAGGGTTTTGGCCTACCGACTAGCACTTCCACCTACCATGGACAAACTACATGATGTCCTTCATGTATCCCACATAAAGAATTACGTTTCGGACCCTTCACATGTACTATTTTCAGAGGTTGTATTGCTACATGGTGGTCATTCTTACGAGGAGAAACTGGTGAAAATATTAGATCGTAGAGAAAATGATCTATGAAATAAGACAGTGCCCCAAGTCATGGTTTTGGGGAAAACCCAAAAGATTAAATAAGCGAAGTGGGAATCTATAGAAGTGATTAAGTAGAGTTACCCACATCTGTTTTAGTGTGGGAAAAAATTTTGAGGGTGAAATTTCTGAAATGGGGAATATTGTAACTACCAAAAATTTCATTAATGAAAATTCATCTGCTATGTTTTTTGGTTATATAATATGTATGCACATATTTTGTTTTATGTTTTTTATTATAAAATACCATTATAAATTGTGACCGTTTTTAATATATTTATTTAACAGTGATCACATGATTATTATAAATATAGGGGTTAACAAATCCAATTCACTCAGAAAAAGGAAGTGATGGTTGCATCTTGTAGACTTGACCCATACGAAGCACATTTGACAGAGCTTGGATGGGAGGTTTTTTCATTGGGATTCACTCTTTACCATTCCAAATCCATGATTTAATATGTTAATCTTTAGAGTAACCGACTATAATAGAAGAGGAAGTTGATAGAGATTACCACTTGAGTGATGTAATCTAAGCCACCCCAAGAGTCTATCACCATTATGTACCTTACCCTAAGGTCTTTTGTGGGTGTTTTAAAGTGTTATGTAACAAGACCCTAGAATTATGATTTTTAACTTAGTTTTGGTTTATAATAAAGAGTATACATTCATATTATTATTGTTACTTTGTAAATAGTTTATATATCCCCAATATTATTTTTTAGTTAATGTTTATCTAAGGATTCTATTTTGATAAATTAATGGATTTCTGAATTAAATAACAATTTAATAAATTATTATTATTATTTAATTACTTTTAATTATTTATATATCACCAATATTATTTTTTATGAATATTATTGTAATATTTATTAATGGTTTAATGTTATTTTGGTCAAAACAAATGAATTTTGGAAAAATGTTGGTTTTTATTTTCAAAGTGAATATTTACATATTAAGAAAATAATTTGGATAAAATGAATATTATATTTGGAATCCAGATGTTGAAATTATCCAACAGTTAATTTTTCCTAATTTATGGAGACTGTCAAATTTTTTGTGTAAAAATTAAATACTGTTTAAATATTTATTGTGTTTTATGACATCATAATGAAACAATAGTGTGGTAATAAAATACAATAAAAATTATTTTTGGAAAATATATTTTTTAACATTAAAATAATTTTATTTTAAGTTTTTTTTATATATTCTACAATGCTTTAGTGGACCCTTCAAGTCTTATAAACATTTTAGCTTTTTAAATTGATTTCAATGAGATTGTGACTCACCTCCACATAAGAAACCCAATTATTTTAAGATGTTTGGACCATGTCCTTATAAAATATTTGTTTCCACTCCTCTATGGAAAAAAACCATGGGCCAAAAACATGGGCAGTAACTATATGCTGGATTGTGGTTTTGGTTAGATTAATGTGTGGTATCCCAAACCTAAATAACAATGAATTTCCTCTCCTTTCTATATAAACCCAAAAAACTTCCCACTTCCACTTAACTCAATGCCTTTTTAGATTGTCAATCCTCTTCCATCCCCTCTCTATAATCCTACCAAGGTGCCCCAAGCTCACATTATTTCTCTCTCAAGCACCTCTCAAGCATTTGGGATCACAATTCCCAATAAGGGAAACTCACTTTCTTTACTTGTGTCTGAGTTTACTTATATTGTTATACCCATTTATATTCAATTATATATGTTGGGGTATGATTTTACTACTCTGTGATACTTCCCTATTCATGTTTTAATAACAAGAGATCCCCTTTTCTCTCATTAATGCCTCCCATATCCACCTGTTACCATACCGAAATTCTATAACGAATTTCTCTCTCCTCATTTACATTCATGAAATTGTTTTGTAATATGTACCTAAATTCCCTTAAATTTTTTGGGACATGTATCTATATGACCCACATACATTCTATTTCATTTACATATAATGAGTCACTGATTTCTCTATCACCAACCATTTTTATGAATTTTTATGTCACGCCATTTTCCTACTGAAATTGCACCACATTTTTCCAATCCAAGATCATTTGGTAGTGAATACCATACCCATGTCTCTATCAAGGGTATTCACCGTTATGAATATATACATATTTAATGGTACTTTCATGTATTTATTCAAAATTACTTAATTTTGAAATAATCTATGATGTTGATTGATTCAATTTTATATGATCAATGTGGAACACTAATGCATCAAATGAAATATCTAAGAAGGGTGTGCCCTAATTGCAGTCCAACGCAATAGGTGAATTGTAGCACCAATATTATTCATGGAAAATGAGTGTTGACTCATGATAATTCAATTTCAATGAGTTTTTACTTATGCATCATGTTCAAGGAGGTTTTACTCATGCTCCATGTGCAATGAGCATTGGCTCGTGCTAATATCATGTTAAATGTTATTGCCACATCTCCATATTATGATTACCATGCTTTATGATTCCTTAATTCTCATGTTTCTCTGGTGTTGCATTTATATTCCTATTATCTAACATTTATTTTATTCCTCATTTCATTCCATGTTTAATACTTTACATAGATTTATATATCGTACCTTTCTTATGTATGTCCTCAGGTTATCCAATGTAATGCTAAGTACGAGGGAATATAGGGGTCATGTAAAGAATGTTTTCCACGAGATAATGTGTTTTATGTTTTAAGGTATTATATAATTTTTATAATCCCAAAATACACTATACCTCTCAATATTATATGTTTTATCAAGTTAAATTTCATTTAATAAATCATGTTTAAGTGTTTAATAAAATCTGGGTTGTCATTACCTCACTATTCCACCTTTAATCCTTCAATTCCCATTTGGTTTATGGATTTTATTACAGTTATTTAAATAAATTTGATGTAGGATTATCTCATTATTTCCCTATTTTATCCTTCACCCCATTCCCCTAAATTGTTATTTTCCATTCTTGGGTTATTGGATGATTCCATCATATCATGTTCGAATCATCTTAATGAGATAAAACATTCATAAATCATATATTAGGTAAATTTGGATAAAATGTATTTTGGTTAATGTTTCGAACATATTCCACAAAAATTAATAAAATTCAAACTTTATTTAATGTTTCATGTTATAGAATTGAATTTCGGTGATATAAAGAGTACATCATGGACCACCCAAGAGAATTTGGTCATGATATTGTTGCGAAAAGACCACATGTGAATTGTTTTTAAATTGTTGTCTTATAGTGTAGGTTATTGTAAAATTTAACAATTTCATTAAATGGTTTAATTTTTTAGAATTTATTATAATTAATTATATGAACATATTATGTGATAGAGGAACATCGATCATCTTGTATTTTTGGATAAGACTCAGCATGGCTATTGGGATTTGGAAATAAAGATGTTTTGACATTAATTAGAGGAGCACTTTACATGTACTTAACTTTTTGTATTATGAAATATTTTTTTGATACTTATGATATTTAGTCTGGCCTTTGTGGAAATAAAATGATAAATTAAGTATTTTTTCAATAAAATTATTTATTTGAAATTCATTTGTAAACTATAACACATATATTTATATGATTGAACCAAGGTAAACCCTAGCCTCTAGGTTATATTTAGGCATCTTCACCAATAATATTCAAGGACTCCTCTACCCAAAATAAATCATTATGTACAAAGAACCCCATAAGTTGTTAAATATAAATTCAATGAAATAATTAGGAAGTAGAGTTCCCAACATAAGATCCTTCATACACTTCCTTATAGAGAAGAGTGTTTATTATATTTTTTTCACTCGAGTATTCATTCTATATCTTCTTGTGATCCCTTATAGCATGTGACCCACTGAGGGTGGGATTGATGCCACATACTAGTGGTTATGGATTCTACTTTAGAGAACATATAGACTATAAATGTCCAATGAGGCATCTAGGGTAATGATGGGTTGGGGTGTGCAACTAAAAATAACCGATTATTATTATAAATCCATGACAATTTTTATGGTAAGAAAAATGGAGAAGACTTAATAATAAATAAATGATAATTTATTTGAGCCAATATAGTCATTAAATGTCATTGAAAACACCGATATAATGGTGTTTATATTATGAGGAATGGAAATAACCCATGAGATAGTATTTATAATAAATGAAATGTATTATTCCATTATATATAGTTGTATTATGACACACGGTTAGTCATAACTAATTTATGTACCATCATAAAATTTGGTCATTATTTTTTCAGGCGCCCTAGAAGGTTATTTTGATATAATATAAGGCTGGCGATTCTGGTGTTAAATATATTAGAGTAATGAGGTCTTGATAACTACATACATCCTAGTGGGATAATATAAAATGATATCAGTTCTGGCCAGTGAAAATTATATAGCTCGTAGTAGTGAGGGTGTTATACTTATGTATACCCTAGTTTGTATTTTTAATACAATAATTGGATAGGAGCCTCAGAATCATGTGTCTCTAGGTAATGAGGGCATTATTCCTTTATAAGAATTGTTAGGATATTTTGATATGATATTGAGTCAGGCATAAATGTGGTATTTATCTCATGGTAATTAAGGAATGATACCAACATCTTCATTTATATTCAGTTTTTATCTCATTGGTGCTTTGGTGCGTTTAGCCCCATGATAATTGCAATTTTAAAAAGTATAGAACAAACTTTGAGTTTTTTTGTACTCATAGATGTAATCATCAAAACCTGATCATATACATATTGAATAGGTTTATGTATGTATTTAAAATTTGTTACATGGTTATACAGATAAAATGATAATACTCATCATGCATATGGAGTTATTCAGCTACTATGGTTGGTATGATTACACAATGTTCATAGATAAATAAAAAATTGGATATAGATGGTTCAACCGACCCTGGGTGAAATTATGGAACATTAGAGATAATACTCTTATTTTTTTATTATTTTACTAGTCTATTTAATATTCAAATCATCTCACATTCACATATATTTGGGTGAAATTATGGACAATGAGGGTTATTAGATTTGTTTTATTGTATGATGGTCTATTTGTTTCAACACCGTTTATTATTTATTAGTCTATTTATTTACAATGATTAATTTGATAATTTTCTATTATAGTTGTTTCTTTGTAATTTAGACTTATTATCTCACAATTTGATATAATGGAATAATCTCCTCCTAACACAACCATAGGAAAATGATTCTAGTCAGAATGTTATCTCTTGTGAGGAGTCATTCCATAGGATATGTAACACAACCAATCCGCTTATTGGTCAAATTGATGTGGTTTGGGATGTTGAAATAGGTATACATGTTTTTTTATAATACTATTTGGGGAATATTTATATCATAGATATATGCTTGTCTCAAATCATGTGACGGAACCCAGAGAGGTGCACCTCAAATACCTAATCTAGTGTATTTCCTTGTTAAAGTGGGTATTTAATTGGTGTTCCTCTATTTTACTGAATTTTTTTCTTTTGATTTCACATTATATGAACATAATGATATTTGTATTAATAGTTCTTTTAATTATTATTGGTTTTTCTCTTGGCCTATTATTAAGAGTCTAGTTATTAAATGAGTTTTTCATGGTAAATAGTGGCATGAGTTTTTTATATACTAAATCTAGGATATATAATTTACATGACATTAATGATTTCTAGTGTATTAATATTAATATTTATATTTTATCTATTCAAATTGTTTATTATAGATTATACACCAAATTATATCATATTTTCATGGTGCATTATAATCTACTATACCATGATATATATATACCTCTAGGGGTAGATCATGTAGATCTGTGATAATATGCATGATTTTTATGGCAATATTATAATGTATCTCTGATGGGAAATGGAATGAAACTAGTACAACATAAATTGATTAAGATGCTATAGTGTGACACCTCTAGTAGGGAATTTTTTATTTGGGTTATGTACTTTTAAGTGTTTGTAACAACATAATTAGGGTTTTCAAATGTTCCTTGTAAATAAATTCTACTTAACCAAACCCTTTTTATTTGTGATTCCTATGTTGGGTCATAGTGGAATTATGACATTATATATGTGTATACTTGTATTATTTTTGATCTTTAAGGGGGTGAAAATTTTATATGGATGCCCAATGTGCATATTCCTTTGATTGAAATTTTCATGGAGATATATTCAATAGTTCATGTAAATGATAAAAATTTCCCTAATAATACAACAATTTCTAGAATGATGCATGACATTTATATGAGGACCCATCAGTGGGTATTTAGAATATGAGTCTCTATGTGATAGTTCAGAGGATAAGAATCAAGCAATTATAGTAATATTTGACATACATGGGATATGACCTCGGGTTTAGGTTGGACATTAATGTGTTTGAATGATTGATCAAGATGATAATGATCAATGGGTTTCGATGAATAAATGGAGATTTATATGACGACAACTGGAGTGAGGATCATATATCATGTTTTTTATTCAACTATAATTAGAAGACCATGTCGGTTCTTCAAGAATAATAATGATTCATGTGTGGTTTGATAAGGTATATAATATTAAAATGGTGAATCATTATTGGAAATTGAACATGAAAACTATTATAGTTGTAGTTCATGGTATCATTCCATATATTTAGGATAACATCATTCAAATCCTGGGCTAGTTGAATTTGGTTTGCATACAACAACATGGTAGGATTAGGGAAAGAAACTAGGTTTGTTTTGGATGAAAACTGGAAGATATAATATTAAGTGATAAACCATATCATAAAATAAGATATAGTTTTTAAGAGGAGTGTCGAGGGACCTCCAGGTTATGTGAGATTGACCATCACATGAGCATGGAAAACAGAAGAGGATCATGTGCCTATTTCGGATGGGAAAATACTAATATAATCATTATCCATAGTTTAATATCATATATTATTATTGTTTAAACCATTGATGACTAAATGGGACCAATGCAATGGGAATTCATATGCATGGTACTGTTGAATTATGGATTAGGGGATGGTGATGTGAAAATAGAGAATATGATGAATTCTGATGTTTTTTTTAAAATCATGTGTTTCAATGGATGGATAATTATAATAAATTAATATATTTCTTATAGGATACATTAAAAATTGATATGTAAGATGAGAGTGAATCATCTAGAATGACATGCACATAGATACCACATCTCTAGAATCCTATAGACTATGATTTTTACCATCACATTAGCATAGTAAACAATGAATCACATCCCACAAGACTGATCTGTTTTGTAGTTTTTGTAAAATAGACACGTACATAACTCTTACAATAAATTTGATTTAATAAATTACAGCATACTAATATTTGAAAATCACTTCATTCAATCTCAAGAATCATTGTATATTAGTTTTTGTAAACTTCGTTGATTCATGAGGATAGAAAAAAAATTATGGTGATATAAATGTATCCATAATAATAAATATAATGGAATCAAAAATAAATCTATGTGAATAATCAATATTTAATGGAAAATAGTCAATCAAATATTGCATTTAAAATGAAGGATAAGGAAAATTTAATATGGAAATGTAAATATGTGATAACTATTCTAATAATCAATAAAATAATAATGAAATAAATCCATTTAGTTGTTCATTTTATAATTCTCATGGATAATGATAGCTAAATTTGAATGATGGTAACTCGTAAATTTTGGAAACCATAATTCTCAAGTACACTAATCTTTTACATTCATGTCCATTCAAAAGATTGATTAAACTGACAGGAAGAAAATTATTTAGCTCCATCTAACAAACTAATTCATCCCATGATACTATCAATACATTAAGTGTTTTACATTAAATAATCTCCAACCTATGTATTATTATTAAAAATCCATCATCATATATCTAATAATCAATTTAATTCATAGACAATGTTCCTTATAATATATCCAGATTGAGTAACAGATACGAGCATATAAATATATCCCCAGTTAATTAAATTTCATTAATAGTAAACACCATATGTATAAATTTGATATGTTTTAGGAAATAATATTATTTATGATAAATGATATGGATATTTATGGAAAATTAGATTTTTGGGGATCAAATAAAAGTGAATAACTCAAGGAGAAGTTAATGACTATGAAGTGATTCAAGGAAGTGACTATCCAAACAATAAATGGTAATAATAATCATAATCCATCCATGGTATGAATTAGTATGGAGTCGATAAAATACATATTCATCATATTAATAATAAGGGTTTTCATTGTTAATGATATAAAAAAATATCTTTAAAAACATTAATGAGGAATATATCATTTTTTTAAAACATTTTGAAAAAAAATCATTCATTATAATATTTAGAAACATATAATTTTTATAAAGGGTGGAAATAAATTTTATAAATCATTTTTAAAAGGTAAAAAATCATGTTAATTTTATTTTATAAAACATGGTTTCGGAAGAAAATAGATTTCAGACCAAAGAGAGGAATGAAATCAAGTTCTCTTAAAAACAATTATGTACAACAGAGTGGGAAAATCGTACAATTACATGAAAATAATCATGAAAAAACATAATATTAATGGGTTCATTAATCTTATATCAAATAATTTCCTTTCATTTATAATAAAATGAAAATAAACTATAAACAAATTAGGTTTAGATGTAATACCTTTAAAAGTGCATAACATTGTAGTAAGACAAAACCTATGAATAAATTGTGTATATCAATAATTAATTCACATAAAATAGTTTAAAAAATAACATATAGTAATAATTTATCTTTCTTCTAATCATATAAAATTAATGACAATTAGTAATTAATATAACCTATGGAAAATGAATTTGGTTATGATATTATTTATTATATAGTAAAGCTTAATTTGAATCCAATTAAATGAAATAATTCAAAAGGAACATTATATACCATGAAAAATAAATTATTCATGATAATACATATCAACAATAAATTTATACGCAATATAAATTCAATTAGGTGCTCAACATTATGAAATGCCTAAATGAAATGAAATCGATATGAAATCCATTACCTCACACAATTAATTTGGTCGTACAATATTTAACATCCAATATGGCGGTTTTAATAATGTTATTAACTTAGTCCATAAAAATATAAATATTTATGATATCATTTATCATCATTTTATAACATATTATTATCCATTCATCAATATCTTTTTATCTTTTCATATTTTTGTAGAATAACATTCTTGGTTTTTCGAGTATGATTTGAATAGTTATATTTTGTCCATATTACATTAATTGTGATTTTATAAAATCGATATTTATAAGACTGATTTAAAGATCATATATATTACATATATAATTATTTACAATAATCCAATAAATTTAGTGATCTGAAATTAAAAACATCGTTCTTAGAGATGGTAGCTCATATATATGAGTTAATGTTGATTCCATAATTCATTCATATTGGTAGAAATAAATGTAATATATATATATATATATATATAATTATTAATGTGTCATTTTTATAACATATCTATCACATATTTTGGTTAAATGCATTCTTATTGATTTCCCTGTAAAGGATGAATGAATCACATCACTTCACAAGTTGGTAGTCCGCCATAAAGACATGCAACATTTATGTATTCCCATAAAATGGATAGTATGATGTTGTGAGTTATATAATAATTTATGAATCATAATGATATAAAATATTTCATAAATATAATATATAGATAGTATTTTTGTATTTATTCCCATCCTTTAAAGGTGATAATGAAAAAACCAAAAACATCAGTTCATGAGACAGTAGCCTATCGTACACACAAATGATGTTTCATAACCAATTTGATAGATGTTTATGTGGTTGAAGTTCATAACCTTCCTAATACAACACACAAATACACACACATATATATATTCAAGATACTTAGGTTATTATATAAGTATTATATAATAATAATTTTGGGAGGTATAGATAAAATGAAATAAAATCAATTTTAGAAATCCATTTCCCCTTCTTCAGGTATCATCTTTGGGTTTTAAGAAATTCCTTCAAAATAAGGATTTATCTCCAAGATAAGAGTTATAGGATTATGTTAAGGATTTGGATATTTTTGTAGGACATTGATTTTCCATGACAATGGGCATTAGATGTGTGAATAGGGGTAGAGGGAGGGAGGCATTTTATAAGTGGTGAGATGCAAACATGTAAATATTTTATAGACTAATTTCCAGCCACGTTTTTTTTAAAATTGTATCAAATAATGAATAAAACATGATCATATACGTGATAAGACTAAAATATGGTCATCGTGTTGGAGAAGATTCTAGATCATTTGGCCCCTTAATTTTAAACCTTAGCCCATTTCTAAACATATTTATCACTTAATCACTATAATTCATTTTAACTACATTCACAACTAACTTTGGTCAATATTAAATAGGATTTTTTATAAAAATTAAATTATTTTCATTAAAAATATAATATCAATTTTCTTAAATTCAATCAACATATGTTGGAAAAATAATTTACAATTAACCTTGTAGAGAGGACGAGAAAGAAGGCTTTTAATGTAAAAATATTCAAATGCTTACTATGTTTTAATATCTATTTACAATATAAAAATAATAAAAAAATAACTAAAATATATAAAAATAATTAATTGATCTATTTTTACTTTTTAAAAAATAAAAAATATAATTTATAATTTTAAATACTTTAAATGAAAATTTGGCGTAGAAAAAAAATTATAGTTTTCACTACTCATCAAAAAATTATAATTCATTGGAAAATAATGAAAATAAAATTATTCATATTTATACCTTCCAATTTCAAAAAATAATTTTATAATTAAAAAGAATTAATATTTATAAATTTTATTTAAAAAAATATTACATTGATGGTTGAAAACTACATTTCAAAAAAAAATTATGAAACTTTTTTAATTTTTTTATTCATATTCCTATAAAAAATATTGGATGTCATGACCCTTCCCCTGGGGTCCATGCCCTGACTACATCAAGCCCGCCTTCTGTAGGCCAGGGGCTGGCGACTAGCACCGAAGGTGTATTCCCTATAACTGGAAAGAATTTCATTTATAACTGGTAAACTCACGCAACCAAGCACACCGCAAGTTACGTACATAAGTAAACTGAATAGTAAAATGAGTGTATAATGTAAGTAAAAGGGGAAAAAAATACAAGCCCAACTATAGAGTACAAGAAAACTGGAATGTACAATTAAGATGAATAGCTCTAGTGAACACCCACCAAGGATTTTACCTGAAGGGTAGGTACATCTCTCGAACGGTCATCTCTACAGTACGCTACGTCTAAGGTTCACCTCCGAGCTTCCTCTAGTCCAGGTACCCTCATCCTTAGTCAACATTTCCTGTCATCTGCACCAAACCCAACAAGGTGCATGAATAACCCTTGCAAGTTTGAGTATAACGAGACTCATTAGGAACCCCGAGACCCTTAAGGTCTCACAAAATCCAAACCGGATTAACCAAAAAGCATGTAAACCAGTGATAACCCTAATTTTTTATATTCCCATACATATAAATATCTTGTCAAATATTACCCATATCATTCATAAGGAAACACAAGGCCAAAATCCTTATACAAATTACAATTGTTCCACGAAAGAAATGTTACCACGAAGGTAAGTACCACAATGGTAGGCCACACAGAAGAATACCACAAGTGTATCACCATGAAAGTAGGTACCACACATTTACGCCTCATAAACGAATACCATAAATGTATCACCATGAAGGTATGTACCACATAGGTATGTCAGATTGAATAATATTAAAAAGGTATCACCACAAAGGTAAGTACCACACAAGTACACCACAGAGAAGAATAACACAAAGGTATCACCATAAAGGTCAGTACCATATAGGTATGCCACATAGAGGAATACATCAAAGGTATCACCATGAAGGTAAGTACTACAAAGGTATTCCACATAGAATATTACCACAAAGTTAAAGACTCAGCTCACACTAGGTATAACATAGTTATGTTAGTAAAGATGATCAGATGTAATTATTGAATCATCTTACTCTGTTAAGAGGTAGACCCACATAGGATCCTAAATCATTAGACCCACATAAGATCCTAAATTATCAGACCCACATAGGATCCTTGTATGTCATCAGACCCACATAGTATCCTAGTACAGTAGACCCACATAGAATTTTAGAGTATTCCCATGTGGATTCCAAGAGAGGATCCAAGTGAGACTCTCAACCACAGACTCACAATGGATAAAAAGCACAGACCCACATAGGATCAATTTCTCATGTTATATCCAGCTAAAGGGATCCCTCACTAAGCACGTTGGATTCCTGGAGGGTCCACTCCACATGTTACAGGTCGATACTCCATCTTCCACGATGTCCCGCGAAAGAAGTATCCCAATGTAACTCCATTTAAAAGGGGTCTCAGAACAATAAATGATGCATCAATCGGACGCCCGGTCTGTAAGTTATTGGCCATTTTTTCCCGAGGGCCTGGTTGGATTCGTGTTCGATCCAACCCAGCCATACCCCAACATTATCCAAAACTCAAGTGTGATATTCCAAAAGGACCATCTCGATCCAAGGTTTCTGGCACCATATACGATTCATCAAACGGATACGAGAAGATCAAGATATTACTAAAAGAGTGAAACTTGGTCGAAGTTGGTCAGGGTTTGGTCCGACCCGGTTTGGGTCGAACCTTCCTGTTGGGTTTGGCCTGGCCCACTGAGGCGGCCTGGCCCGCTGGGCTCGTAGTGCTGCAGCCGACTGGGCTTGCGATGCCACGGCCCGTGGTGCGGCATCCCGCCACAGCTGGCCAGACAGCCAACCCCCTCTTTCGCGCAGTGTGGTCATGCGTCGAACCTTGGTCGGTGGTCGGCAACCCTCCCTTCAACGACGGGGAATCAGGTTCTGGATCTTGCTCGATGAGTGGCACGTACAAGATTCACCATCCTCTTCGTGTGGCTGGCCTCTGCCGGCCACGGTCCATGCTCCACCACCGCCAACGGGCTCAGGCCCTTCTCTGGCGGCGCGGTCTCACTTTTACCTTTGTCGTAGCCGCCCGTGGTGCTCACCACTATTCCCGAGCCCCACCAGTGTCGGTCTCCTTCTTCCTCCATCGCAATGAACACATCAAGGACCATAAATATTTTCTGAGAGGTTAGTCCATGTTCATTTGTCACATACCCTTCGTGTTAGAGTGGTAGCAAGCTACCCATGAGAGGATATTCAACATGAATGAAAATTAAAGATGATTAATTGAAATCACACCCCTACCTCGATGTTTTGTTGACATCAGTGAGAAGGGAAGGACAAACTTCAGTTCTTTGTCATTGAAGAAGTCCCTTGTTGGAAATTGTGCATTCTTCATTGGATAATATGGGGTGTTCTTAATTGTAGAATGATCAGAATTTGGAGGTGTTATTCATTGGAAAGAATGATCCACTACAATTATCCCATGTTCTCCCCTTCTCCTTTTCCAAACCAACCATCTCAAACATAAATGGTGCCAATATAAATTAAAATATGTTTTACATGTTAATTTATGTTGCCAAAATTAAATGTTGACACATTTAATTAATTTTCACTGTATTAATTAATTATATGAGGAGTTGAAAGGTTTTCTCCCATTAAAGAGAGTTCACGTGGTCCCCACCACTAAAATTCAATTTGGGGGTTTTTAGTTCGGGTGGTCCCCAACTCCATAACCCCTGAAGAGAGTTTTAAATAAAAATAAAATGAAAGTTATTCTTTATTTTTTTTATTTCAATTAATAACACTTGAACTGACTTCCACCCTCGACCAACTACTGTCGAGGTGAAGTCCTCCGTAAGAGGATACATGTGTAGCGAGTTCAACTGTGTCCTCAAATTTCAATTCTGAGCACTAGTTCAGATGTTAAAACAACCCACTGGAACATTTACTGAACGTACCCAAAAAAAGTTCATAAATTCATTTCAGTCACATAGGGCTTCAGAATAATGCACCATAAATTTTCATGGACTTGTAATATTCCCATATAAAAAAAATTAAATGGAAAATTCTAGGTCTTTACATTCTCCCTACCTAAGGGATTTGCATCCCCTAAAGTCACATAAAAAACAAGGAAATCAAGTGGGGGTACTGAGCACGTATCTAATCCTCCCACTCCCGTGTTCTCTCCTGGAGTTTCCCATGCTGACAACGTACACATGACCAAGGTATCCATCTTCCACGAAGGACTCTCACCTGTTGATCCTCAATCTCCACTAGAACCTCCATAAATGTCTCCCCATTGATTATGTCCATCTCACTGTGGTTGATGACATGTGATAGGTCATGGAAATATCTCCCCAGCTGGGATACGTTGAAAATTTCATGCACACGGTGCAACTGATGTGGAAGTAATAAGTACTAAGCCACCTTGCCAACTCTACTGAGGACCTGAAAGGGTTCGATGAACCTCAGAGATAACTTGCTACCCCGGCCAAATCACTGCCAACCTCATCAGGGTGAGACCCATTGAAATACGTGGTCACCATCCTCAAAATCCATAGGTCTCCTTCTACAATCGTCATATGACTCTTTCCTGCTCTGTGAAGTCTTCATCTACTCCGGGATGATCATATCCTTCTCTGTGGTAGCCCGTACCATATCTGGTCCCATGAGTGGTGACTCCCCTATGTTTATCTGTCATAGAGGCGATCGGCATGGTTGACTGTACAATTCCTCGAAAGGTGTCATCCCAATGGTGGAGAGATATCTGTTGTTGTAAAAAAACTCCACCAATGGTCGATGTCGAGGATGCAAGCACGCAACATGTCCTCGAGGATCTGAATGGTCTCCTCAGTCTGGTTTTCCGTTTGAGGATGGAAGGCATTTCTCAAACGAAGGTGTATCTTGAATGCCTCCTGCAACACCTTCTATAACAGGGAAGTGAAACATGCATCTAGATCCAATAAAATTGTCAAAAATACTCCATGTAGTTTCACAATCACTGGAAACTAGAGGTGTCCCATGCTCACTACTAAACCCTTCTCTCTAATCAGTAGTATTTCGGATGATTTGTTGAGTCATTCGACAGTCACCCAAATAGAATCATGAACCCTAGATGTACATGGAAGTACTGTCGTGAAATATATGGATATTCTAGAGACCCAAAGCTTGACATACATGGTAATTACATTACTTTTGTGTAATAGTTAATACATAACAAAAACAGACACACAAAGACCGTAATAGTTTAGTGTCTTTGGAAACATGGAACATAATATTCTAATCGTGGTGAAAGATCTTCAATATCTCCCATTGAGATATTCCCTTTTTTTTCTTACCTAAAAACATTATTTATATCCTGGGGAAGAGAAAACATAAAAAGGGTAAGCTCAAATGCTCAGTAATGGTAAGCATGGGTAAAATAAAACATACCATATAAATTTGAACCTAAAAACATGACCATAATGTTTAAATATCCAAAACTTGAGCAAAGACATAAAACATAGAAGTCTGTAAGGCATAGATCATAAAGAAACACTAAGAATGATAAAATAACATGGGAATAAAACATGTAATTGTGGAAACCATTAAGAACCTGATATTATTTTGATATTAGCCAAGTGATTGCTGCCAAGACCATATTAGTGGACAAAGTCCCTTTCTAAATCGAGTTCGCTCCTCGTTCCAGTCCTGTATTACTAAACCGGTTTAACTTGCCATTCCAGCCATGTCTATCTCATGAGATATAAATCTTTACCCAATGCGTTGGAGGGAGATATAGGTCCCACCCATATCATAATGATATCATTCTTTCGTGTGCCACAAAATCATAAATCATACATCATAGCATAACCCATGTAATAAAATGGGATTCTTAAACATCATGCCATCATAACATATTCCATAAACAATTGATATCATTTCATAATAAGAAAATTGAAACCCTTTAAATCATAGATACATTTTACTTGAAACATACACATATGAAATAATGTCATCGTAGATGGAAAATAGTTTTGACAAAACACTTGAAATGAATTCTTGACGAAAATATCCTTTCTTCTTTAAAATCATTTTCTTTTCACAAAATTAAATGCAATTTTAAAAGATAAGGGTTTTGTTGAAAATAATCGTGCAATATTGTAGAGTAATCTTATTGAAAATGAGGCGTTATGAAACCGTAAAAATCCGTTCATGCCGTATAAGTTAAAAATAACATTCTCCTCGTACGTTTTTCAGAAAAGTTAAAAAGTACCTTATATGGTAACCAAAGGAAAGATTCCATTCATACAATGTGGTAAAAAGTAAATAAAGGTTAAAAATGACTTATAACATTCGTTGAATAATGGAAAACATTTTATGAAAAGTTTTTAGAAAACATGGTCATGGATGATAAACGTAACCCCAATAAATACTTACGTATAAGCAATCTCCGATAAAAATGAGATTGAAAATTTATCCCTTACCTTAGGTCTGATATGCTTCGTACGTATCCGAACCTCCTGTATAATGATTTAAATAATGTCATTGACTTATTACAGAATCATATTCATTGTTATGATATCATATATGGTTCACTTCGGACTTTATATTACCCGTTCTTTTTTTTAATTCCATGTTAAAGAGTGTTTTGGGTAAAATCGTTTCATTTTTCGTCCGTGTTTTGAGTTGTAATTATTCATATGATTACTTAGATCATGATTACTTAATTACAGAATATAAAACATGATTTATATATACTATATATTCATAATATACATATATATAATAGATCGATATATGGAAAGAAATACACCGTTCATGGAGACGGTAGGTCGTACGTACGCATGAACGCTATTTTCGTTTCCTTATTGAATTGAATGGAATTAAGTAGATGACATAAATATATATATACATAAATCCAATAGAATTATTATGTCATATATTTTATGATTACTTATTATATATACTGTATAATCATTCTTGAATGGTTATCATGGAGAGTGAATCTCATCGCGTCGTGGAGATGGTATTTCGGACGTACGCACGAGTGATGATATCATTCCCATGATCGTCAAATTTTATTAACGTGTATGTATAATATTACAGAATCAATATCACTTTTCAATAATCATATATATTCATTACTTTCACCATTATACCCATCCATGTAAGGTGGTGGTGGAAAATAGATAACGCCACAGCGTGGAGACGGTATTTTGTACGTACGCACACGTGGTGATTTCCTTTTCCATAGGATGGATAGATGGTGAAATATGGTTTTTTCATACTTATAATAACATATCAGTATATTATTGATACTTATGTTATTACTTTTTAATGAAACAACTAAAGGAGAATAATTTGAAGAAGAAAGAAAATTGAATGAATCGGTAATGGATATTACCTCTTCTTTGACACGGCTCTTTGAATCCTCCTCTTAAGGTACTAAAATTGGACTTTGAAGAAGACCAGGACCTCTAGTATGTTTCTAGGGAAGTTGAGAAGTGATATGGTCAGGGTTTTGCCAAGCTTAAAGGCTCAAATTGGTGTGAGGAAGAGGGGAAGGAGGTTCCCTTTTATAAGGGAAGAGAGGGGCACCTTTGGAAATCTTAAAAATATTAATTTATAATAAATCTAACCCCACTTAAAAACCTCCAAAAATCACTAATATTAAAATATAAGATGATAAACGGTTGTAATATCATCATCTAATAAAATTTAGACATGTTAGAAAATTAGTTTAAACATTATCAACTTGATTTATCCTTTCTTATTCCATTTAATTTTATTTGTGGTAATAACATTCTAAATATTAAATTATAACAAAAAATAACTTATTTGTTGTGAATTGTCCATAATTGGATACTTAATAACATTTTAGACCATATAAAGTTAAATTTATAATTTTTAAATATTTTTGTGATTTTTAAACAATTTTATAATATGTTATTTTTATAAAATAACAATATTGTCAATTTTGACACTATTCTTTTATATGAATTTAAATAAAATATATACAGAAGATATGTTCGAAATAAAAGCTTTAATAGATTCATAAAAGGTCATATGTATCTATAAAATTAGTTTATAACATTAAATAGTTCATATAATATTTATTATATTATTTTTAATACCATTTATTTGGTTTATTTCATAATAAAATAATTAATACAACATTTTTGTATAATTATTTAATATACTTATTTGTGGCATAAAAATTAAAATTAAAATCCTATGATGAATATAAATTTATTACCTTACACAATAATACTTTTACGTGAATTTATCATCTTAAAATCACAATATTTAAATTGTTATATTTATTAAATTGTGAAGGTGACAACTCTGGCATCTATTAAAATAAAATAATATAAGTGTCATAATCACTTTTATAAAACTCCAAACGGTTATATATTAGGTAATTATATTATTATGGTATAGATATACACTAAAAATACGTTTTGGTCGAGTTTGTGGGAAATTTAATGGGTATTATTATTTCAATAAAAACTATATTACTGATTTTTCACTTAATAAATAATTTCTACATCATTAATGTATCACCATTAACGATAATTATTTAATCCCTAAAAAATATAAATAAATTATAATTATGTAGATATTTTTATTAGATTTTCGGAGACTATTCATGTTCGAAGTTTTATGATGTTTATCACTAAATTAAAATTATTATACTTATAAGATTATAGAGAGTGACATGTTGTCACTTTCTTTGGTTTTAATAATAATTAAATTATTTTCATGGTCAAAAGTCTATAATATTAATCTAATCCGACATATAGGTGATATAGGTCGACTTTTATCATCCAATAGAATTTTGTCATGTTTTAGGGTAATTTTATAATATTATATTCACCCTTAATTACTCGATTTACATTTAACTACGGAAAATAAAATTTACCGTAGTTACTATTCATAATTCCCAAAAATAAAAAGTATCCTATTAACCAAATTTGGACCCACTTATTCCAAATATGGAATCCATTTTTTCAAATTAAATACAAATAAGTTTCAGAAATTAAATTAAAATTAATCCCGTTGTGGAATGAGAACGGGTTATTGTTTAAAACATTGCAAAAGATAGAATTGATTTAACCTACGAATTCAATGTAAAATCAATGATAATGACATAAATTATATTAAATGTTAAAAATTTATTCTATATATACTTTAAAACCATTCAATATTATAATTTAACCATCTAAATTATTGCGATGAAAAAAGTTATTTTTAATTAAAATATAGCGTGTTTTTACTATTCATCAAAATATGAAAGTTTCCAGAATAATATGAAAATTTTATCAAAAGTAAATTTTTATTTCTTGATTCCAAAGAATAATTTTATTTTGTCAAATTTAACTTATAAACATTTCAAAAACTTGATTTAATGTGGGTGCGCCATCAAAAGGTGACAAAACTGCATTTTTTGAAAAATACTTATTTTATCTGAAAAATTTATTTTTTTCTTATACCATGTTCTAGAAAATGTGTAAGATGAATAATATTGTTATAAAATTCAAAATTTAGTTAATAAAATTCATAACGGCTTGTTCATAATAATATATCGTTGTATATTAAAACCTGGTATTGCGTACAACAAACAACATCGAGGAAGGTCGTGATGGCTTGTAATGCAAGCCAAGTCAGGGTTGCGTATAGTGAAAGACTCCTTTTTTGTTTCTTTATAACAGAATCCTACCATTTTTCATTTATAAATTTAATATATATATATATATATATATACTCAATGTTCCGTAGAATAACTTCTATAAAATGAACTTGAAATTGTGTATAACACGATCCAAGAATTGTGTTGCGTATACTACAAGCTAATACGGTGTTGCGTATAGCGTATGTTAATCTTGGTGTAGCATACAACACAAGGAATTAATGAAATTAAAAGAATATTTTTCATAAAATCTCAGGGTGGTACATTATACCCCCATTAAAATGAATTTCTCCTTCGAAATTCGTCAGGGTTATAAATGGTTTACTACTCGAAAGTTTGTTTAATTGAAACCCAAATCGTAAAAAGGAATACCAAAACATGACTTTAAAAACTGAAGTATGAAATGTAATAGTTACCCAAATTAACTCATCACTAGGATTCCACGTAGGAGAACATAGGTGAAAATATGGATATAGAAGAAAAATCTAACCATCAAGTTCTGAAGGAGAGTGGTAGAGAACATGGCTATGAAAAAGCCATCAATAACAAAGTCATAGATTTGTGATGATCTAAGTTACCATCTGATTCATCGAATATAAGAGAACTATGAAAACATTTTTGGTTTTCTGAATCATTTCTCTAGTGTTGAACAATTTCTGAATCAAAAGAAATACTTACTTGATTTTTGTACAATCTCACCGGAGTTCGTGCCTTGAACAATTTCCATATCATCTTTTAATGAAATGAAGTTGAATTTTCCATTCATGAAGTGTTAGCAGATCATGTGATAGAATGATGGGTCATTCAATCTATTTCAAACAAAAGTTTAGAAAAAGGTATAAGTCTATCATGTGGTTAGATTAATCGTATATGGTTCCAAAAATGAACTTATACTTCATATATCATACCGATTGAAAAAATAAAACTAGTTTCTACTAACCAGGGACTTCCTGTAGGTTAGTGGTAGGCGATAAAGGCCAGTCGCACATCGGTTGTGGGTTTGATTCCCACAGCTTTTTCCGATGTGATGGGTTGTTGCTCATCCTGCAGGTTGTCCTTTTTCTAAAACTACATTACTATAACATCCAATCAATAATATCAAAAAAAAATTCTATCCTTAAACAATAATAACTTATGTACAACATAATCCATTCCAATCTTTAAAATTATCTAAAATACTTCGGTCCAAGATCATAGTATAAAGAAAACAATTACTAGAAAGGTTATCTACCAAGCATGTGAATACCATCATTTATCCCCTATATATCTTGTTGGTCACATTTCAATCATGTGAATACATTAATCATGTATTCTCTTGAAAAATGAATACCCATTAAACCTTAGTGAAAACATGAATGTTTTCAAAAGATAACTCTTTCCACATACCAAAATCCAAAAATTCTATAAACTCAAACCATGATATAACCTTCTCCTTATATCAGTCATGAGATCATTAATACTATCAAACATTTAATTTTCTCCTTATCCCTTCATTATGCGCATATCATCTACATTCCAAAAATATCTGAATAACCTTTCATGGATACTAGTACCATTAATTATACACTTTCAAAACTCAAGGAAAGACAACAGTGTAACAATCCTTAGATGTCTCTTTATTTCATAGTACGATGAGATTACTTATGCAACATTACACTTGATAAACATGTAATCATTCCACTACCTTCTAAAACCATTAAACGAGATTCAACAATTCTTTCATCTCACATATCATTTGTAGTCTCTTCATCATCATCAACATAAATACTACCCATACGACCATACTGATTCTCTTCATGAGACTTTCCCTTAGGGAATTGGTCTGCATAATTCTATTACATTCCACATTTAAAACATAAAACCATTGTTGATGTCGTAGCAATACCATTATCCTTATCCCTGGTGTTAACTGAACCTTTTCCTTTGCACTTACTGGATTTGTGTCCTTCTTTTACACACCCTAAGCATCTTCCAGTTCCTTTGAAACAATCTCCCCGATGCCTCTTCCCACATGATTTACATGAGGTAAATTGAACTTTCTTTCCTCTATGATCATCATGAAACTCCATCTTTCTCTTATTATCTGAGTCGGAAAACATAACAAGTTGAGATTATTGATCATATTATGAGATTGCTGATTAGGAATAATAACGATGTTTGGACTTCAAAATCCTGTTTCATTTGGTTTCTCATGAAGAATATCATTCCATTGTCCGTCATATCCTTCATTATCATGAATCTTCCTGTTTCAAGCCATTTTCTAAAACCCAAAAAAAAATAGTACGAGAGGAAAAAATCATGCTATGGAAAACAACATAGTAAAGGGGAAGTACCCTCAAAATCGAACATCTTAGGTTAAATTCTATGATTGTTACTGTAGTTCTAGGACTATATCCTATACGTATACTTAGCTTTAAGGACATCCTTATACATACCTTAGACTTATCTCTAGCGATCTCACTAAAGTTCTCGCATCCTAGTTTCCAAAGGTTGACTCAACCGTTCCTCTGATACCAACTATAGAGACCCATAACTTGACGTACATGGACATTACATTACTTTTGCGGAATACTTAATTCATAACAAAAACATACACACAAGGACTGTAATAGTTTAGTGTCTTTTGGAACATGGAACATAATATTCTAATCGTGGTGAAAGATCTTCAACATATCCCATAAAGATCTTCCCTTTTTTTCTTACTTAAAACTTTTCTTTATATCCTAGGGAAAATAAAACATAAAAAAGGTGAGCTCAAATTCTCAGTAAGGGTAAGAATGGGTAAAAAAACATACCATATACATTTGAACCTAAAAACATGAACATAATGTTTAAACATCGAAAACTTGAGCAAAGACATAAAACATAGAAGTCTGTAAGGCATTGATCATACAGAAAAATTAAGAATGATAAAATAGAATGGGAATAAAACATGTAATTTTGTAAACCATTAATCACATGATATGATTTGCATATTAGTCAAGGCATTGCTGCCAAGACCATCTTAGTGGACAAAGTCCCTTTCTGAATCCAGTTCACTCCTCGTTCCAGTCCTGTATTTCTGAACCGGTTTAACTTGCCGTTCCATCCATGTCTATATCACGAGATATAAATCTTCACCCAATTCATTGGTGGGAGATATAGGTCCCACCCATCTCATAATGAAATCATTCTTTTGTGTTCCACAAAATCATAAATCATACAACATAGCATAACCCGTGTAATAAAATGGGATTCTTAAACATCATGCCATCATAACATAATCCATAAACAATTGATATAATTTCATCATAAGAAAATTGAAACCATTTAAATAATAGAGACATTTTACTTGAAACATACACATATGAAATAATGTCATCTTAGATGGAAAATAATTTTGACAAAACACTTGAAATGAATTCTTGAGGAAGATATCCTTTCTTATTTAAAATCATTTTCTTTTCAAAAAATTCCATGCAATTATAAAAGATAAGGGTTTTGTTTAAAATAATCATGCAATTTTTTAGAGTAAGATTCTTGAAAATTAGGTGTTATGAAACCGTAAAAATCCATTCACGCCGTATAAGTTAAAAATAACATTCTCCTCATAGTTTTTTCAGAAAAGTTAAAAAGTACCTTATATGGTAACCAAAGGAATGATTCCATTCATACAATGTGGTAAAAAGTTAATAAAGGTTAAAAATGACTTATAAAATTCATGGAAGAATGGAAAACATTTTATGAAAAGTTTTTAGAAAACATGGTCATGGATGATAAACGTAACCCCAATAAATACTTACGTATAAGCAATCTCCGATAAAAATGAGATTACAAATTTATCCCTTACCTTAGGTCTGATATGCTTCGTACATATCCGAACCTCCTATATAATGATTTAAATAATGTCATTGACTTATTACAGAATTATATTCATTGTTATGATATCATATATGGTTTGCTTATGACTTTATATTACCCATTCTTTTGTAAATTCCTTGTTAAAGAGTGTTTTTGGTAAAATCGTTTCATTTGTCGTCCGTGTTTTGACTTGTAATTTTTCATATGATTACTTAGACCATGATTACTTAATCCCAGAATATAAAACATTATTTATATATAATATATATTTATAATATACATATATATAGTAGATCGATAAATGGAATGAAATACACCGTTCATGGAGACAGTAGGCCGTACGTACGCATGAACGCTATTTTCATTTTCTTATTGAATTGAATGGAATTAATTAGATGACATAAATATATATATACATAAATCTAGTATAATTATTATGTAATATATTTTATTATTACTTATTATATATACTTTATAATCATTCTTGAATGGTTATCATGGAGAGTGAATCTCATCGCGTCGTGGAGATGGTATTCCGTACGTACGCACGAGCGATGATATCATTCCCATGATCGTCGAATTTTATTAAAGTGTATGTATAATATTACAGAATCAATATCACTTTACAATAATCATAAATATTCATTACTATCACCATTATACCCATCCAAGTAAGGTGGTGGTGGAAAATAGATTACACCACAGCGTGGAGACGGTATTCCGTACGTACGCACGCGCGATGATTTCCTTTTCCATAGGATGGATAGATGGTGAAATACGGTTGTTTCATACGTATAAATAACATATCAGTATATCAGTCATACTGATGTTATTACTTCATAATGAAACAACTAATGAAGAAGAAGTTGAAAAAGAAAGAAAATTGAAATAATCGGTAACGGATATTACCTCTTCTTTGACACGCCTCTTTGAATCCTCTTATTAGGGTACTAAAATTGGTCTTTGAAGAAAACCAGGACCTCTAGGATGTTTCTAGGGAAGTTTAAAAGGGAAATGGTCAGGGTTTGGCCGAGCTTAAAGGCAACAATTGGTGTGAGGAAGAGAGGGAGGAGGTTCCCTTTTATAAGGGAGGAGAGGGGCACATTTGGAAATCTTAAAAATATTAATTTATAATAGATCTAACCCCACTTAAAAACCTCCAAAAATGACTAATATTCGAATATAAGTTGATATAGGGTTTAAATCTCATCAACCAATAAAATGTAGACATGTTAGGAATTTATTTTAAACATTTTCAACTTGATTTATCTTTACTTAATCAATTTAATTTTATTTGTGGTAATAATATTCTAAATTTTAAATTATAACAAAAAATTACTTATTTGTTGTGAATTATCCATAATTAGATAATTTATAACCTTTTAGAACATATAAATTAGAATTTATAAATTATAAATATTTTTGTGATTTTTGAACAATTTTATAATATGTGTTTTTTATAAAATAACAATAGTGTCAATTTTGACACTATTCATTTATATGAATTTAAATAAAATATATACAGAAGATATGTTCGAACTAAAATCTTTAATATATTCATAAAAGGACATATGTATCTAAAAATTAGTGGATCACATTAAATAGTTCATATAATATTTATTTTAGTATTTTTAATACCATTTATTTGGTTTATCTCTTAATAAAATAATTACTACAACATTTTTGTATAATTATTTAATATACTTATTTGTTTCATAAAAATTAAAAAAAAATATTATGATGAAGATAAATCTATTAAATTTCACAATAATACATTTACTCGAATTTATCATCTTAAAATCACAATATTTAAATTGTTATATTTATTAAATTATGAAGGTGACAACTTTGGCATCATTTAAAATAAAATAATATAAGTGTCTTAATAAATTTTCTAAGACTACAAACGGTTATATATTATGTCATTATATGATTATGGTATATATATACACTAAAAATAAGTTTTTATCAGGTTTGTGGGCCTTTTAATGGGTATTATTATTTCAACAAAAAACATATTACTGATTTTTCACTTAATAAATAATTTCTGCATCATTAATGTATCACCATTAATGATAATTATTTAATCCCTAAAAAATCTAAAAAAAATATCATTATGTATATAATTTTATTAGATTTCTGTAGACTATTCATGTTTGAAGTTTTATGATTTCTATCACTAAATTAAAATTATTTTACTTATAATATTTAAGAGAGTGACATGTTGTCACTTTCTTTGGTTTTAATAATAATTAAATTATTTTCATGGTCAAAAGTCCATAAAATGAATCCAATCCGACCCTTAGGTTATATGGGTCGACTTTTAGTCATCCAATATAATTTTTAAATGTGTTAGGGTAATTTTATAATATTATATTCACCCTTAATTACCTGATTTACCTTTAACTACGGTAAATAAAATTTACCGTAGTTACTATTCATAATTCCCAAAAATAAAAAGTAGCCTATTAACATAATTTGGACCCACTTATTCCAAATATGGAATCCATTTTTCCAAATTCAATACAAATAAGATAGAGAAATTAAATTAAAATTAATGTCGTTGTCGAATGAAAACGGGTTTTTGTTTAAAACATTGCAAAATATTGAATTGATTTAACCTACGAATTCAATGTAAAATCAATGCTAATGACATAAATTATATTAAATGGTAAAAATATATTCTTTTTATACTTTAAAACCATTCAATATTATAATTTAACCATATAAATTATTGCGATGATAAAAGTTGTTTTTAATTAAAATATAGCGTGTTTTTACTATTCATCAAAATATGAAAGTTACCAGAATAATATGAAAAATTTATCCAAAGTAAATTTTTATTTCTTGATTACAAAGAAGAATGTTATTTTGTCAAATTTAACTTATAAACATGTCAAAAATATATTTAAAGTGGGTGCACCATCAAAAGGTGACAAAACTGCATTTTTTTAAAAATACTTATTTTACCCGAAAAATTTATTTTGTTCATATACCATGTTCTAGAAAATGTGTAAGATGAATAATAATGTGATAAAATTAATATTTTAGTTAATACTATTCATAACAGCTAGTTTATAATAATATATTGTTGTTTAGTAAAACCTGATATTGCGTACAACACACGATATCGAGGAAGGTCGCGATTGCGTGTAATGCAAGCCAAGTCAGGGTTGCGTATAGTGCACGAATCATTTTTTTGTTTCATTATAATAGAATCCAACCATTTTTCATTTATACATTGAATATATATCTATATACTCAATTTTGCGTAGAATAACTTCTATCAAATGAATTTGAAATTGTGTATATCACGATCCAAGAATTGTGTTACGTATACTGTAAGCTAATACAGTGTTGCGTACGGAGCAAGGTAATATTGGTGTAGCATACAACACAAGATATTAATGAAATTAAAAGAAAATTTTTCATAAAATCTTTGGGTGTTACAGATATCATGTCCCACTTCCACTCTAGGACCATTAAAGACTGAACTAAGCCTTCTGGTACCTGATTCTACGCCTTCACTTGCTGACAAGTGAGGTATCAAGAGAAAAAACATGCTACTACTTTATTCATTCCCAGCCACTAGTGCTGTCTTTAGAGATCCTGGCACATCATCACCACTCATGGATGTACTTCTATAGGGGATGTGTGGAACTCCCTCAGCACCTCCTCCCAAAGAGTCACTGGTACCGTTGTATGATATCTAAAGAGGATGATGTGATCCCCACCTTAAGAAATTCCATCAGGTGCCTGCCCTGAGGATATCTGACCACTTCTAGCCTCACAGTCAGTGTCCTCACACTACTCCTCCCTAAATCGCTGAAGAAGTGGGATGTGACTATAAGAGACTCATGAAAAGATGCTCCATCTCGATCCACAAGGGATATCTACAAAGCGACAAGATTCTCTGTCGCCTCACTTAGAAGATGTATACTAGAACTCCTATAGAGTTCATCTACTACCACATTCCCCTTCCCATGATTATAGACAATCTAGAAGTCATAGTCTTGGTGGAACTCAAACCAATGTCATTGTCTCTAGTTCAAGTCTTTCTGAGAGAATATATACAGGATACTCTTATGATTAGAGTAGACTATAAAGCGTCCACCCATCAAGTAATGTCGCCACATCTTAAAGGAGAATACCACTACTGCTAACTCCAGGTCATGGGAAGCATTTTTCTTCTCATGTTGTCTCATTATTCGAGAACCATATGTGATCACTGCTCCCTCCTACATCAGGACACATATGAGTCTGGTCCTTGATGCATCACAGTAGACTATATACTAAACGCCATCCTCTGGAAGCTTCAAGATGGGGGCACTAGTCAGCCTCTTCCTCAGCTCTTGAAAACTCCACTGACAACATTCTGAACACACGAAGGGTTTCCTCTTTATTCTTTAATGCAGATAGCGGTAATGCAACTCTTGATAAATCTTGCACAATCCTTTAGTAGTATCTGGCCAAAACCTGGAAACTCCGTACCTCTGTCACACTCTTGTGTGGCTCCCATGAAAGTACGACCTCTATCTTCACTGGATCCGCTACAACACCAACCTCTGAGATAATGTGTCCTAGAACATGAACCTCTCAGATCCCAGATTGGAACTTAGAGATCTTATAATAATGTTGGTGCTCTCAAAGTGTGTCAAGAACTATCTGCAATTGATAGGCATTCTCCTCCCCAGTAGACGAGTAGATCAGAATGTTGTCTATGAAGACTGCTACAAAGTGATCAAGGTATGGACGGAATATCTTGTTTATGAATCCCATGAACACAAATAGAGCATTGGTCACACTAAAAGTCATGAATGAAAACTCATAATGGTCACACCGACATCTAAAGGTCGTCTTCTTCACATCCTCTTCCCGTACTCTGATCTGGTGATAGATTGATATGGGGTCTATCCTATAGAACCACTATGCTCCCTTCAAATGATCAATGAGTTCATCAATCCTTGGGGGTGGGTACTTGTTCTTTACAATCACCTTCTTTAGGTGTCAATAGTCAACAAAAACTCTCATGCTCCCATCCTCATTTTTGGTGTATAAAATCGGGGCTGCCCAGGTGGAAACACTGGGACAGATCAACCTCTTCCCCTATATGTCCTCTAGCTGTACTCACATCTCACGAAGCTCCGAAGGAGCCATCCAATATACAAGTGTAGATATCGGTGGCATCTAAGGGAAGACATTCGTGTACTAGTCAACCAATACAGGATAGCATGGATTCTCTACATCGAATGCTTTGAGGGTAAGGCTCACCAACTGATGAGTGAACATTTGTAATCTCCCTCGGGTAAGCCAATCTTGTGTTCAAAAGGCTCCCTTCTTGCTTGTGGAGGTAAACCTAGTCCCATTCGTGTGATCACACCACACATTGCACCAAATACTGTCAATATGAGCATGGAATGTAGATAACTTGTCCATACATAAGATAACATCATAAGGCCATGATGCTGCTACTAGGAGATCCCAGACGATGCTCTCACCTACTAGAGTAAGATCACACTGACGACACTTGTGTGTAATAATTGAATCCTCTCCCTTAAGAGTCATTATCCATACGGATTGAGCCAAAATCTATGTCAGAATTTTCGAGCACTGAAAAAGGGTAGAGGAAATAATGGAATGACTGGCACCTATGTATATATGTACTGTAGCTAAGGTAGAGTAGACACATATCGTACCTCGTATCATCATTGGAGTGCCATGTTCATAGGCCTCATCTTCCTGTAGTTGAGCTCTCCCTTGTCCACCTGCTGCTTCTGGTCTAGGTGGACCACCTGGTGGTGGTGGCAGTAACATCTCAAATCGTCTCCCACCGCCAGGTGAAAGACCAGCTCCTCTGCCACGTCTGCCTCCTCCCGATGGACCTTCTCGGTTGAACCTCTATCTCTGCCTAGGCAGTCCTTGGACCGTCTGTGGATCCTCCATACGACATTTTGGATAGTCACAAGCCATGTGACCCTACCCACCTCATGGGTAATACTACCTACTTTATTATGACTGGCTCTGTCTCCGGTTCCCTACACAACTAACCTTAAATCCAGTGGTCATCCACCTGTAGGTCTGGTCCACTTGGACCTCTGTGACATCTGTCTACTTCTAGATGTAGATGGCTCCGCTATGTGATGCTCAATGGTGGGTCTCACTGCTGGTGACTACTCAGTAATAAAACTCTCTACTAAAAGGGCTTGATCTAACAACCCCTCTTGTGTTGGAATGCTAAGAGAAATAATTGAAGCCCTAATCTCCCACCTGGGTCCCTGCTCGAAGGATCGGGCCCTGTATAATGGGTCTAACACCATATCATTGGAGTAGCGAGAGAGGTCGGTGAACCTCATTGAGTACTGAGCCATAGTCATGTTGGCCTTCTGCAGATGAAGAAGCTCCTTAATGAGCACTGTGTGAATGGTCGGTGGAACAAAAACTGCCAAAAACATGCTCTCAATGTCTGACTATAGATGTGTCACCTCATCACGAACCTCGAGCATCAAGCTCCACCATCTTCCTTCTGCTGCATGTAGAATACTAGAGTCATGGACCGCCATGAGATCAGCTGGTATCCCGACCAGTCTGAAGACTCCCACCATGGCCTCCAACCAATCCTCAACTGCTTGTGTGTCTGTCTCACCCCGGAACCATGGTGGCCTCTTCCACTAGAACTCGTGAAACGCGCTTAAGCGGCATTCAATATCTACTGATAGGTCTGGTCTCATCAGTGGACCAATGGGTAATGGTACTGTGGGTTCCCCTGTTGGTGACTCTACTGATAAAGGGCCCTACACTAAGGCCTCCTCGCTCGGTGGGCTATCATTGCGTACTATACCTAAAACCGCTGATGGCCGTCTGTGTGGAGGCATCCTAAATGGAAACGGGTGTGTCACAGACAATAATTTATACCTAGTGAGCTTACTCTAAGAGATCACAAAGAAAACACTTCAGAACACACACAAAATATGTGTCTTCATGCACTGAGTCGGGAATTAGAAGTTAGAGTGATAGTGTATGGATACGTCGGACATTACGCCAACACTGGATTCTCTAAACTAATTACCACACTAACTGCACTGAACACTATTTCAATTAAAAATATCAATGTCCAAGGATTTGTGTTAATACCAACACCTCTGATACTAATTTTTCATGACCCATCCCCCGGGGCCTGTGTCATGACTACCCCAATCCCGCCTTCAATAAGCTAGGAGGTGGAGATAAGAACCGAAGGCGTATTCCTTATAACTGGGATTGAATTTCCTTTATAAACTGTAAACTCACGCAACCAATCATACAACAAGATACATACACAAGTAAACTAAATAGTAAAAAGAGTGTGTACTCTATGTAAAAGGGTCCAGAATACAAGTGCAACTGTAAAGTACAAGAAAACTAGAAAGTACAAGTAAACTAAATAGCTCTAGTGAACACAAGACAAGGATCCAACCTGAAGGGTAGGTATAGCTCTCGAACAGTCGTCTCTGCAGTTCGCCTCATCTAAGGTCTACCTCGGAGATACCACTAGTCTTGGTACCCCTGTTCTCAATCAGCATTGTCTGCGGTTAGCACCAAACACAACAATGTGCGGGAATATCCAGTGCAGGGGTGAGTATAATGAAATTCAGTAGGGACCCAAAGACCGTTAATGTCTCACAAAATCCACAAAGGATAAACCAAAAATCATGTAAACCAGCGACAACCCTACTTAGGTATAATCCCATAAATATACCTATGTTATCAAATATTACCCATCTCATTAATGAGGAAACACATGTCCCAAATCCTTAGCTATAGTAAAACTATTCCATGAAGGAAAGAGTACCATGAAGGTAAGTACCACACAGGTACTCCACAAAGAATAACACCACAAAGGTATCACCATGAAGGTAAGTACCACATAGGTACGCCACACAAAATAATTCCACAAAGGTATCACCCTGAAGGTAAGTACCACAAAGGTACTCCACATAGAAGATTACCACAAAGGTATCACCAAGAAGGTAAGTACCACACAAGTACGCCAAAATGAAGAATACCACAAAGGTATTATCACGTAGGTAAGTACCACAAAGGTAAGCCACACAGAAGATTAACACAAAGTTAAATACTTAGCTCACCCCAAGTATAACATATGTACAGTAGTAAGGATGATTATATGTAACTACTATATCTTCGTACTCTGTTAAAAGGTAGACACACGTAGGATCCTAAATCAATAGATCCACATTGGCTCCTAAATCATCAGACCCACATAGAATCCTAGAACATCATCAGACCCACATAAGATCCTAGTACTGCAGACCCATGTAAGATCTGAGAGTAGTCCCATGTGGATTCCTAGAGAGGATCCAAGTGAGTCTCTCAAACACAGACTCACAAAGGATCCCAAGAACATACCCAAGTAGGATCCCTTTCTAATGTTATAACCAGCTACAAGGTTCTCGCACTAAGCTCACCTAATTACGAGAGGTTCCACTCCATAATTCTCGGGTCTATACTCCAACATCCACAAAGTACCACGAAGAAGTATCTTAAAGGACATCCAAGTAAAAGGAGTGTCAACGGAACATATGTTGCATCAATCAGATGCTCGGTCTGTATGTTATTGGGCTTTTTGTCTTGAGGCCCCGGTAGGATTCATGTTCGATCCAACCTTTTCATACCCCAACATTATCCAAAAATCATGTGGGTTGCACCAAAAGGACCATCTCGATACAATGTTTCCAGCTCCAAAGACGGATCATCAAACAGGCGCCCGAAGCTCAAGATATGGCCCAATTAGAGAAAATGGTCCAAAGTTGGTCCTAGTATAGTCTGACCCGGTCAGACAGACCTAGGCCAACTCGGCCCGACCCGTGGTGTGGAGGCCCACTGGGATCATGGTGTGTCCACCAATTGGGCTCGCGGTGCGGGGACCCGTGGTGCGGTGGCCTCCAATGGCTAGCCGGACGGCCGACCCCCTCCTCTGCGTGGCACGGTCATGAGCCACACCTTCTCTGGTGGCCGGCTCTGCTGGCCTCCCTCACTTCGCCACTGTGACACAATTCCATGTATCTTGCTCACAAGGTGGCGTAGACGCACTCCATGGTCCCATTTGTGCGGTCGGACTCCATCATCCGCCATGGCCCTTTTCCAACGGCGCGGTCGTGTCGTTGCCTTTGTTGTGGCCATCTGTGGTTTTAGTTGTTGTTCCCAAGCCCCATCGGTGTTGGTCGTCATTCTCCTCCATCACAGAGAACACTTCAAGAACCACAAAGATTTGCGGAGAGGTTGGGCCATGTTCATTTGGACTGTACCCTCCCTGTTTGACTAGTAGCAAGTGGCTCATGGGAGGAGATTCAACGTGAAAGATAATTAATGATGATTAATCAAAATCACATCCCCACCACAAAGGATTGTTGATGTCGGTGAGTAGGGAAGGGCAGACATTGGCTCATCGTCATTGAAGATGTCCCTAATTAGAGATCGAGCATTCTTTGTTGGAGAAGATGGATTATTCTTTATTGGTGAAAGATCTTCGTTGGGAGGTGTTCTTCATTGAAGAGAATGATCCTCCACAATTATCCCAATTTTCCCCCTTCTCCTTTTCCATCCCAAACCTCACAAAGCTAAAGAGATGTCAATATAAATTAAAATTTGTTTAACAAATTAATTTCTATTGGAAAAATTAAATGATGACACATTTAATTAATTTATGTTTGCTCAATTAAATGTTGACACAATTAATTAATTTTATTTGGATCAATTAATTAAAAGGAGATTTGAAAGGTTTTCCCCTATTAAAGAGGGTTAGGGTGGTCCCCGCTACTAAAATTCAATTTGGGGGTTTTTCGTTCAGGTGGTCCCGATATATATACCCCAAGTAGAGAGGCTTAAATAAAAATAAAATAGAATTTATTATTTATTTTATTTTTATTTTTATTTCCACGAAAAACACATAAAATAACATCCTCCCTCGACCTATTTCAGTCGATGTGAAGGTCTCTTTAAGAGAATACCAGCAATGCGAGTTCAACGGTGTCCTCAAATTTCAAATCCGATCACCAGTTCAAAAGATTCAAAAACCTGCTCACACGTTTATTGAATGCACCTGAAAAAAGTTCATAAATTCATTCCAGGCACATCGAGCCTCGGAATCACGCACATTCAATTTTCAGGAACTCGTAATGTTCCCATATAATTAAAAAAAATACATGTAAAAATTCAGGTCTTTACATTTTCCCCACCTTAGGGGTTTTCATACCAGAATGCCAAACCACAATAATAGGAAACAAGTGGGGGTACTGAGCATGTATCTGATCCTCACGCTCCCATGTGCTCTCCTGGGGTTCCCCATGATGCCAACATACACGCACCAAAGGTATCGATCGCCCATGAAGGACTCTCTTATGTCAATCCTCAATCTCCATGGGAACCTCTGTAAATGTCTCCCCATCATTGATGTCCATCTCTCCATGGTTGATGATGTGTAAGAGGTCATGCACGTATCTCTTCAGTTGAGATATGTGGAAAACATTGTGCACTTGGTGCAACTAAAGTAGAATTTCTACGCTGTAAGCCACCTCGCCAACTCTGCTGAGGACCTGAAAGGGTCCATGGAACCTCAGAGATAACTTTTCGCTTAGAAAAAATCTCGGAAAACCTCCTTCGGGTGAGACTCATAGAAATACATGGTCACCATCATAAAAAATTGATGTTCTTTATATCTTGTCGGCATAAGACTTATGCCTGCTCTGTGCATTTTTTATCTGCTCCTGGATGATCTTCACCTTTTCAGTGGTAGCTCGTACTATATCTTGTCCCATGAGTGGTGACTCTACTTGGTCAGTCCAACACAAAGGTGATATGCAAGGTCAGACGTACACTGCCTCGAAAGGTGTCATCCCAATGGTGGTGTGATAGATTTTGTGGTAATAAAACTTCACCAAGGGTAAGTGATCCTCCCAACCTCGACCGAAGTCAAGGACGCAATCACGCAACATGTCCTCGATGGTCTGAATGGTCCGGTCAGTCTAGATATCTGTCTGAGGATGGAAGGTAGTGCTAAAACAAATCATCATCACGAAAACCTCCTACAACCCCTTCCATAGCCAGGATGAAAAAATTTCATCACGATTAGAGACAATCATCAAGGCTACTCCATGTAGCCGCACCATCTCATGAAAATAGAGTTGTCCCCTTCCCTCTACTGAACCCTTCTCTCTGATTGGTAGGAAGTGGGCCGACTTGGTGAGTCGGTCGATGATCACCCAAATAGAATCATGACCCTCTGGATGTACATGGATGTCCTAAAACGAATTCCATTCTTATCCGGTCCCACTTCCACTATTGGTCCTCAAAAGGCTTAACTAAGCCTGCTGGTAACTGATGCTCCGCCTTCACTTGATAACAAGTGAGTCATCGAGAGACGAAATCTACGATTGAATTCTCCATTCCCGGCCACCAGTGCTATTGTCAGAGATCCTATTACATCTTTTCATCTCCTGGATGTACCGCTAGAGGGGATGTGTGGAACTCCCACGACACTTTCTCCTGAATCGACACTGGTACCATGGTATGTTTTCTGAAGATGATGACGTGCTCCCCACCTACATAAAATTCATCAAGTGACTCCCACGAGGATATCTGAACACGTCGAGATAGGAAATCAGTGTTCTCACACTGTGCCTCCCTGACTAACTGATGAAGTGGGGGAGTGACTATAAGAGACTGAAGAAAAGATTCTCTATACCAATCCACAAAAGATATCTATAATGCGGCCATCTACTTCGTCTCTTGACCTAGAAGCTATATACTAGATATACTACTGAGTGAATATGCTACCATGTTCCCCTTCTCATGAGTATAAATTATCTCAATGTCATAGTCCTAGAGGAACTCAAGGCAATGTCGATGTCTCAGGTTTAGGTCCTTATGAGAGAATATATACTAAAGACTCTTATGATCAGAGTAGACTGTAAAGAATCCAACCATCAATTAATGTCGCCACATCATCGTGGCAAAGACCACTACTTATAACACTATGTTATGGAATGTATAGTTCTTCTCATGCTTTCTCAGCTGTCGAGAACCATACACGATCACTTCTCGATCCTGTATCAGGACTCATCTATGTTCTGTCCCTGATGCATCATAGTAGACTTCGTACCCAACACCCTCCTTCGAAAGCCTCAATATGGGGCCACTAGTCAGCCTCTTCCTCTACTCCTAAAAACTCCACTGACATCTCTTTGACCACAATAAGGTTTACCCCATATTTATCAAAGATGATAAAGGTGTGTCAACTATGGATAATCCTTTCACTAACCTCTGAATGAATCTGGAAAAACTCAGGAAACTCCATACCTCTATCACACTCCTAGGTGGCTCCCAAACAATTACAACATCGAGCTTCATAGGATCCACTACATCTAAAACCTCTGAGATGACATTTCCTAGAAAATGAACCTCTCACATCCGTAAATGGAACTTCGAGAGATTACCATAAAGGTGGTGCTCTAGACGTGTGTCCAGAACTATCATCAAATAATATGTATGATCCTCTTTAGTAGCCGAGTATATTAGAATGTCATCGATGAAGACTACTACAAAGCGATCAAGTTATGGCTAGAATATCCTATTCAAGAGTAACATGGACACTTCTGGAGTGTTGGTCATGGAAGAATACATGACCAAAAACTCATAATGATCATAGCGACATCTGAAAGCCTTCTTTTCACATCCTCTTCCCATACTCTGAGATGATGATATCCTGATCAGAGGTCTATCTTAGAAAACCATTGTACTCCCATGAACTGATCAAAGTGGTCTTCAATACATGGGAGTGGGTACATGTTATTCATGGTCACCTGGTTCAGGCGCCGATTGTCAACACAATGTCTCATGCTCCCATCTGACTTCTTGGAGAAAAAAATTAGGGCTACCCATGGGGAAACACTAGGCCGGATGAACCCCATCCCCTGTAAGTCCTTCAGCTGTACTCGTAGCTCACAACTCTCTGTGGGAGCCATCCGATACGCTGGTGTAGATATCAGTGTCATCCCAGGGTAAAAATCAATGTTAAATTCCACCTCTCTGCGAGGAGGTAGACATAGAACATCATATGGGAAGACATCCATGTACTATTCCACAACTATAGGATATCGTGGAATCTCCACAACTACTACTCTGAGGGTAAGGCTAGCCAATTGAGGGGTGATCAGTTACACTATCCTCTGGGTAAGTCCATCCTGTGCTGAAAATGACCCCTTATTACCGATGAAGGAAAACCTAGTCCCATCCATGCAGACAAACCACACTTTGCACCTAATATAGTTAATTTGATCATGTACTGTAGAAAAAAAGTCCATACACATGATGACGTCGTAAGGCCTTGACACCGCTACTAGGAGATCCTAGATGAAGCTCTCACCTCCTAGAGTAATCTAACATTTCCTCCACCAGTGTGTAATCGTCGAATCATCTCCTGTAGGAGTCCCTATCCCTAAGGATAAATCCAACAACTCCATCGAAATCACCGAGCTCCGAATGAGGGCAGTGGAAATAAAATAATGAAAGGAACCTGTGTCTATAATTACTACAACTAAGGAGGCGTAGACATAGATCGTACCACATATCATCTCCGGAGATCCTTGGTGATTCGCCTTAGTATCCTGGAGCTGAGATTTCCCTTTTCCACTTACTCCCTTTGTCCGGGGAGGACCACAAGGTGGTGGTGGCGGTAACATCTCAAATTTTCTCCCACTTCAAACTGCACTGCCAACTCCACTACCACATCTGCATGCTCCCTGCGAACCCCTCGTTCAAACAACTGTCTCTGCTTGGGCAGTCCTATGACTATCTGCTGATCCTCTGTATGGAGGGTCAGACAATCATGATCCATGTGACCCTACCCACCACATGGGTAACACATAACGGTCCTCCTCCGAATAGCTCTATCTATGGTGCCCTGCACAACTGACCCTAAATCCTACGGTCGTCCACCTGTAGGTCTGGTCTACTTGGACCACTATGACATCTGTCTGCTGCCAGATTTTGAATAATTCGCTATGTGATGCCCATTGGTGGGTCTCACTACTGGTGATTTCTCAGAAATAAAACTCTCCACTAAGAGGGCTCACTAAAACACCCCCACCTGTGTCAGGATACTAAGAGAAATCATTAAATCCATGATCTTCCACCTGAGTCCCTACTCGAAAGTCTGATCCCTAAAGAATAGGTCCATCACCATATCAGTGGAGTAGCGTGAGAGGTCAAGCGAACAAAATTGATTACTGAGCCAAAATCATGATGCCCTACTATAGATAAAGAAGCTCATTAATGCGCACTGTGCGAAGGGTCACTGGAAAAAACTCTGCCCGAAACATGCTCTCAAAGTCTACCTAGAGAAGTGTCACCTAGTCTTGAACCAGGAGCATCAAGTTCCAACATCTTCTTGGTGATTCCTATAGAATATAGGTGGAAAGGATCACCGTGAGATTAGCCGGTGTCCCTATCAGTTAGAAGACTCTCACCACAGACTCCAACCAATCCTCACCTACCTGTGGGTTTGTCTCTCCCCGAAACATAAGCGGCCTATGGCACTAGAACTCGTGAAATGCGCTCAACCGACATGCACCATCTACAACTGTGTCTGGTGAAATTAGAGTCCCAATTGTTAATGGTACCTATGGTTCCCCTTCTGGTGCCTCTACTGATAAAGGGCCCTGCACCGAGGCCTAACCGCTCAGTAGTCTATCATCATGTACTATACCCGGAACCCTAGTTGGTTGTTTGTGTGGAGGAATTATGAAAGGAAATAGCTGCGTCACGGTCAATAAGTAATACCAGGTGTGCTGAATCAAATATATCACAAAGAAAACTCTTCAGAACACACACACAATCAGTGTTTTGGTGCCCTGAGTCGGGACTCAGAAGTCAGGGTCCTGGTGTATGGATATGTCAGTCGTCGCACCAACACTAGATTCCCTAAACTAATAACCACACTAACTACACTTAACATTATTTTCTTTAAAAAGATCAGAGTATAATGTTCTATGTTAGAACTGACTCCTCTAATACCAATTTGTCAAGACTCGTCCCCCAGGGCCCGTGTCGTGACTACCCAAATCCCGCCTTTCATAGGACACAGGATGTCGACTAGCACCGAAAGCGTATTCCCTATAACTGGGAAGGAATTGCCTTTATAACCTGTAAACTCACACAGCCAGGCACACATCAAGATACATACACATGTAAAATTAATAGTAAAAAGAGTGTGTATTGTAAGTAAAAGGGGAAAGAATACAAGTCAACTATAAAGTACAAGAAAAATATAAAGTACAATTAAGTTGAACAGCTCCAGTGAACACCTATCAAGGATCCTACCTGATGGGTAGGTACAACTCTCGAATGGTTGTCTCTTTAGTATGCCTCATCTAAGGTACACCTCCAAGCTATGTCTAGTCCTGGTACCCTCATCCTCAGTCAGCTTTGTCTGTCGTCTACACCAAACACAACAAGGTGCGGTAATAGCCCATCTAGGGGTGATTATAATGATACTCATTAGGGACTCTGAGACCCTAAAGGTCACAAAAATTCCATGAAGGATAAACCACAAATCATGTAAACCAGTGACAACCCTACTTAGTTATATTCCCATACATATACATATGTTATCAAATATTACACATCTCATTCATGAGGAAACACAAGGCCCAACTTCTTATCCAATGTACAACTATTCCACGAAGGAAATATCACCACGAAGGTAAGTACCACATCGGTATGCCACACAGAACAATACCACAAAGGAATCACCATGAAGTGAATTTCCATAGAGGTAAGTCACACAGAGGAATTCCAAAAAGGTATCACCACGAATTTAAGTACCACATAGATACACCACACAGAAGAATTCCTCAAAGGTATCACCACGATGGTAAGAACCACACATGTACGCCACACAAAAGAATACCTCAAAGGTATCACAACAAAGGTAGGTACCAGAAAGGTATTCCACACAAAAGATTACCACAGAGTTAAAGACTCATCTCACCCTAGGTATAACATAGGTACGGTAGTAAAGATTACTAGATGTAACTACTGAATCTTCTTAATCTATTAAGAGGACGACCCATATAGGATCCTAAATCATTTGAACCACATAGAATCCTAAATAATCAGACCCACATTGGATCCTAGTACATCATCAAGTCCACATAGGATCCTAGTACAACAGACCCACGTAGGATCCTAGAGTAGTCCCACATGGATTTCTTGAGTGGATCAAAGTGAGACTCTCGAACACAGACCCATAATGTATCCCAAACACGGACCCACACAGGATCCCTTTCTCATGTTACAGCCAGCTACAAGGTTCCCACACTAAGCGAACATGATTTTTAGAGGGTCCACTCCTAAAGTCACCGGTCGATAATCCAAATTCCATTAAGACCCACAAAAAATAATCCCAAGGGAATTCCACGTAAAAGGGGTCTCAACACAAAAGATATTGCATCAATCAGATGCCAAGTTTGTATGTTATTGGCTTTTTTTTCCCGAGTCCCCATTTATATTCATGTTTGATCCAACTCGAACATACACCAAAATTATCTAAAACTCAAATGGGGTATAAAAAAAGAACCATCTCTCTCCATGATTTTCTTCTTCGTAGAAGGTTCTTCAATCAGATGCCTGAAGCCGAAGATATGGCCAAATGAGAGAAAATCAGTCGATGTTGGTCCGGGTCCTGTCCGACCCAGTCGGACCCACTCATCCTGCCTCGTTTGGACCAACCTGGCCTGAACCAGTTCAGGTCGTCCCATCCCGCTAGGTCCGGCATAGCCCATGGTGCGGCAGTCCGCTAATCTCGTGGTTCGGCAGCCCGCTGGGCGCGCAGTGCGGCAACCCGCTAGGCTCACGGTGCGGTGGGCCACGGTGTGACAGCCAGCTGGGCTTGCGGTGCGGCGTCCCGCCGCAGCTAGAAATATGGTGGAACCCCTCCTCCACATGGCATGGTCGTGTGCTGCACCATCGCTTGTAGCCAGCTCAGCTGATTTCCCTCCCTACACCGCCACGGCTAAAGGTCACGGATCTTGCTCGCCAAGTGATGTAGACATGCGCTGCCATCACCTTAGGGAATTTATCCTCCACCGTCTGCTTCCCTTGCTCCGCCGCAGCCAATGGTCTGCGGCCCTTCTCCTTTGGTGCAGTCATGGCACTTCCTTCGTCACCGTCGGCCATGGTTCTGGCTGCCGTTTTTGAGCCCCACCGGTGTTTTTTTCCGTCGTACTCCATTGCGAAGAACACATCAAGAACCACAATAATTTTGGTAGAGGTTGTTCCATGTTTTTTTAGCTCATTCCCTCCGCGTTAGAGAGGTAGCAAGAAGCTCATGGGAGGTAATTCAATGTGAAAAAAATTAAAGATAATTAATCAAAATCACACCCCTAACCTGAAGTTTTGTAGATGTCGGTGAGGAGGGAAGGATGGATGTCGGTTCTTCGTCATTGAAGACATCCCTCATTGGAGATGGTGCATTCTTCGTTGGAGAAGATTGCACATTCTTTGTTGGAGAATGGTCTTCATTGGGAGGTGTTCTTATTTGGAGAGAATGATCCTCCACAATTATTCCAAGTTCTCCCCTTCTCCTTTTCCAACTCAACCATCTCAAAGTTAAAGAGGTGCCAATAAAAATTAAAATAAGTTTAATAGATTAATTTATTTTGGCACAGTTAAATGTTGACACATTTAATTAATTTTAGTTGGCTTAATTAAATTTTGACACATTAAGTTAATTTTAGTTGGCTCAATTAATTAAATAGGGAGTTTAAAGGTTTTCTGCGATTAAATATGGTTTGGGTGGTCCCCGCCACTAAAATTCAATTTGTGGGGTTTTTAGTTCGGGTGGTCCCCACCTCCATAACCCATGTAGAGAGGTTTCAATAAAAATAAAATAAATGTTATTCTTTATTTTTTTTATTTCTACAAAAAAATATGTAAACTAACTTTCACCTTCTACCAACTATGGTCGAGGTGAAGGTTTTATTATAAAAATACCAGCGATGCGAGTCCAACGGTGCCCTCAGATTTCAAATCTGCGAACCATTTCAAATGTTTGAAAAACCCACTCGCGTGTTTACTGAACGAACCAGAAAAATGTATAGAAATTAATTTTGGGCACATCGCACCTTGGAATCACTCGTCGTCAATTTTTTAGGACTCATAATATTCCCATATAAAAAAAGTGTATGGAAAAATATTGGTCATTAAATTCCATCATAGAAAAATAATTTTATATAATAAATAACATATAAATTTTAATAATTTATTCCAAAAATCATAATTAATTCAATTTATTATTATAAAATTCCTATGGTAACATAAAAATATCTTTTAATTAAATCATTTCATTTATATTCAGTTGGTTTTTAGATTTATTTATAATTAATTGGTAACAAATGAATTCAACCATATATTTTCATAATTTAGTTAATACTATTTATAAACACCAAATAGATGGCTATGAGATAAAATTATTTTTAAACTATAATAATAATTGTATTTTGTAAAACTCAATATTATATGTAACAAAATTTATTGATGAAACATGGGGATTTATGGGATGTAAGACAAATAAATATTGTGTGCACCATATGTTATAAAACATATTGAATTTATTTAAAATTTTAAATCAATCATAAATCCAATATATGTTTTTTTCCATTATATACTTTTTATTTCATTTCATGGTTGTTATCGAATAAAAAATAATTCTTTTATAATTATTGATGTGTTATATTCTCCCCCATATTTAATAAATTTCCTCCCATTAATTTAAACATGATCATATGAACGAATGATATGATATTTGATAATTAATTTTTTTAAATCTCACAATAAAAAACAGTTAAAAAAATATCATCGTAATAAGAGATAATGGAAAGTAAAATAGTTATATATAATAACACATAATTGGGATTCTACATAAGAGAACATTTGTGGCGTGTGATTATATTATTGTTGATGAAAATCATAAATACATATAGAGAGTGATTGTTATAATTAATCACAAACAAGTTAATTATCAGTGTAATATTTAAGGGATCCAAATCATGAATATAACAGGTTTTAAAATGTTATTGATATCATTAAAAATTATGGTAATAGGATAAAAATTTATTTCATGATCATATTTCTAATTTAGAGGAATCATTTTACAATCTTAAAGTATAATGAAATATAAATTCCTTATATTTTACTATAAAAACAATTTCATAAATTTTTTATTCTTCTATAAATTTCAAATTTACTACTTATTCCATAAATTAAGTATTCATATATAAATTTATTTATTACTAAGGAACTATAATTTAATTTTAATGGATTATTTGATCCTTAAAAAAGTAAAAACATTCTTCATTTGACTCGTACAATTTCCAAAATTAATTTTTTAAATATATTAAAATATAATCCAAAATTTAATACCATGGGATAATCATTAATATTTATTAGTTAAATTGTTTAACTAAAAACAATATCATATTTACAAGGACATCATGTAGTCCAGTGGTAGCTATGAAACCCTTATCGCCCTTCACTCGTGGGTTCAAGCCCCATCACCCTGATAGAAGTGATAGGATTTGGCCCTCCATGCAGTGATTCTTTTTCAAAACCAAATAAATATAATTCCGATAATTTTCCCAAAAAATGTCATGGAAATCCTTGAAGAAAAATTACTCATTAAATAATCATTATCTTATGGTTTTGAATAAAACAAAATTTTTCTTATGATATATAATATAATTATGAAATTTTCATTAATTATTATAATAAACATAAGGGTTATCAATACCTTTATTTTAATGATTGTAAAATATAAATTCGTTTTTACTCAAATGTAATATTTCCATAAATTGTTCAAAACGTCCATAATCTTAGTAGACCCTCTTACTTAATACATAAAATAGTTGTTAAATAATTTGAACAGATGATTAATATTAAACTCATTAACCCATGCCGATATTCATAACTCTTCGGTTAATTAAGACACATGTGCTTCTAAAATTTAATATAATCTACAAATATTTCATAATTCATATCATAAAAAAATGGTAAAAATAATTATAAAATATAATTCTTAAATCCCAATATGTAAATACATCATCAATTTCATTTCCTTATAGTTTATTCTTTTGTATCTTGTTATAACCTAGGTTATTCATTGTCATTGTATATTCAAATCATTCATAATTATTTTTAACCAAAGGTGAATTATCATAAGAATATCCCCATGGAATTTCAATCTTGGTGCACATTAAGGAATATTATAATGAACCTGGTTATTCTGGATTTTATCTCGATGCTACATTTTCAATGTTATTGCTCCTAGTAACATCTCTTCCAGAATAATTTCCACATGTATTGTCTATAAAATTAAGTATTTTATGGAAATACCATATAATATCAACCTTTACAAAACATTATGATGTTATTATATATTTATCATCAATGTCTACAATAGGGTTATGTTCCCTAATCAATGTTTTCCCAAATCTAGTTATCATGTTTTCCACTAAACCTCCCATTATCACCAACTATAGATACCCCGAACCTAGAATACTGAGTAAGGTGCTTGATACCATTAAATTATAATATGTTACTAGTAATCACTTCCCAAAGTACTGAAAATTTTATTAGTTTTACTAAAATTGGTACATACATGACTCATATAATACATTTCAATATAATAATTACAATATAATTTATTTGAAAATAAATTTACTCCATCTAGAGAATCCTTGTATAATAGTCATTCTAAACATCATGGATTAATTTTGATTATATATAAGATATGGGTGATATCAAATTCTTAATGAGGATTAAATATATTGGATATAATAACTAATCATTTATTTTAATCAACACATAAATGTAAATAATTCAGTATGAATTCAATTTAATTAACTTGATAAGGGAAAAAATTATGGAAAGGTAAATAAATAAAAACCATGTCATTTAATCAATTAGCAGTTAATTAAATGAATCCACATATTTTATCATAGTGAATATATCATGGATAATATTAACTAAATCATAAAAAATGAGATTATTAAATATTCGACACCATGTTTCACAAGAACATGGAAAATTTTCCATTAAACATTTACTTGGATATTTTAAAATAGGATGATAGAATCCGATTTAACAGTAGCTATTCAACTAATACATCCCATGAGACTACTCATTCATCGAGGGGATTAATTTATATAGTCAACAACCACATTCATATCGGAACATATAATTCCTAATATTTCAAATAATATCTTTAATTCATATATAATGTGCCTTATCAAATATCTTTATTAATTAATGGATATTGATTTATCAATGTTTCCCCACATAAACAAACAAATATCAATGAAAGCAATTGATATAATAATTGTGTATGTTTTATTCAAAAACCACATCAAAGATAAATTAAATGGATATTTAGGGTAAATTTAATGTATAATGATCTCATGAATGAAAATAATTGAATCATAAGTTCATGAATTTGATAATGAGAAAAGGAAGTGAATATAAATACTATCCTTGGTAAAAATAATCATAATCCATTCGAGGTAATAATAAATATTTAATAAAACAATTTATTACTATTATATTAAGAATAAGGGTTTTGATTATCGATGAAATAAAATAATATCTCCAAAAAAATCATTTGTAAAAATTTCATTCTAATTTTGAAAACTTTTTGAAACACCTTTAATTTTTAACTGAAATATATAAAAAAATAATAAAATTGTAAAGGATAAAAATTACATTGAATAATTAGACTGAGAAGGTAAGAAAAAACATTTTGAAAATGTTTTTAGAAACAATAATTTTAGAAGAAATCATATTTTTAAACAAAGAGATAAATGAAGTCAATTTTTTCATTAAAAATTTTTCTAAATAATTTTAATTACCAAAAGGTAGTAAAATTTTACAATTACATTAGAATGATAATAGAAAACCAAAAGAAAATAATATCCAAGTACTCATTAAAAAATATCAATATAATTCCATCAATAGAAATTAAAGCAGAATCTACCACAAATAAAATGAAATTGGGATATAAAACCTTGGAATTGTATTAATGTTTAAATGATAATCATGAAATGAATTGATTATGTGTATAAAATTTGAAATGAAATTAATCATTCTGAAATAAAAAAAAATCAGATAGAAATATTCAAGTTCATTCCTAATCCTTTTATATTAAAAACAACTAGGAAGAAATATAACCCAATGAAAATGAATTGAGTTATAGAATTATTAACGACTGGGTAAATTTTATTTCAAATCCCATTAAATTTAATAATTCAAATTGAAACATAATAAAATATTAATAATAAATTATAAATTATATTACAATTCATATTGCATTATATACATAATATAAAATTAATTAGGTGAACAATATTATAATATTCCTTAGCGAAATTAAATTTTGACAGAATCAATAACCCCACACATTATATTAGTTATAATGGGACTAAATTCCATCCCTTTTGTTTTAAACATGTTATTGTAATATTATAGAAACATATTAATTTTAAGGATGTCATATATTATTAATTTATAATATATTAGTAACCTTTCATTAATACTCACTCACTACTTTAATATTTAATGTTACTAACTTGAATTTCTTTTCTAGAGTTATTTAACATGTTTTTTTCTATTACATTTAAAACAATTTAATCATATCCATAATTTAATAATGTATATAAAATTCATAATAAATCGTTATATATTTATTTATTGTAATAAATGAGTTTATTCATAGAAAATGAAATACATAATTCATGGTGATAGAAGGCCATACATATGTATGAATATATTTATATTTTCATTCCATATAGAATGAATGGAATGAAAATTCTATATATATATATATAATCATAATTCTTGTTTTATATATCACATATTTTTATTAAACACATCCTTAATAAAATCCATTTAATTAATGAATGAATCACATTACACCATGAGGTATTAGTATGTGGTACACATGAGCGACGTTATTATATTCTAGTGAAATAGAATTTACAAATGTGTGAGTTATATAATAATTACATAATCATAAGGACATCATAACTATAATTAAAATTAAATATATACATTATTTACATCATTATTCCTAACCATTTCTGTTTGGAAATTTAAAAAACCAATGACTTTGGTTCGCGAGTTGGTATTCCTCCAAACACACCAATGACGATTTCATATCCCATTTGGGGGATGTTTGTGTAGTTATATATCTTAAACATTACATAAAAATAAATTTATAATTAATATAATTATTTTTTTATATAGGTATGTAATAAGAATCATTAAATGATATGTGGAAAGATATTAAAATGTTTATTTTAAAAAATACATCTCCTTTATGTATCCTCTTTAGGTTTTATCCAGTCCATTTATATAATATGTCTATTCCTAAGAAAATGATTTTTGGATTGAGAGAGGGAATTTTAGAATTTTTTTTCAAGACATGGCTGATTCAGAGGTATTTATAGGTGTGAGGAGTGGATGATAAGGAGGCATTTTATAAGATTTGGTGGGAGGAAAACATGTAAATTTTTTAATGAATGAATTCCTCCCATGTTATATACATGTAATTTAGCACCAATAATTTTCTAAAATATAGCCTAGATAGGATAATTTTGAAGTATTTATTTTAAATTTGTTCTTTACATGTTTCTAGGATATTTTTTCACCTAATATTAAGTTTCATTCCCATAAAAACTTGATTTCCTCTTCATCAATATAGTCAGTTTTAACTACTTTTGATAACTTTTTTTAAAAATTATTTTTTATAATTATAAATTATAATTTATTCATATTCAAAATATTTAATATTTATTTCCAATGTTAAACCATAAAATTGCAAAAAAAATTAAAAATTATACCGACAAATGGGACGAGAAATAAAGTATTTAATGTGAAAATGTTAACAAGTTCACTAAATATTTATATATAAATTCAATGTAAAATTGTTTAAAATATACTAAATAGGATTAAAAATGTATAATTGACCTATTTTTTTACATTACAAAAAATTAAAAAATAATTCAACAATATAAATTATTGATATGAAAAGATAGTTTGCAATTAAAATTTTGTATTATTCATTATTCAAAAAAACATGAAACTGCATAGAAAAATACCCTAAAATCACCCTAATAAAATTTTTAAATTACAATTTAAATAATTAATATTATTTTTTAAAATAAAATTTTTATAATTTGACAAACTTATTTTTGAAAAATTTTCACCATTAAAAGGTGGAAAATTAACTTTATAAAAATACATCTTTTACCTCAATTGAATTTGTTTATATCTTTTTCCTAGTAAATATATTAGATCAATGTCAACTAATTTTATTTAAAATATAATGTATAATTTTTTTTAATTTCATCCAATACATTATATTAATATAAATAAATAACATAAAACACCTTTAGTCACACAAAAATTGATTTTTACAAAAATTTATTTTTTATTCAATTGGATTTACTTTAATTTATAAATAATTAAAAATCAATGAAATCTACCTGGTATTTTTATAAGTTATTTATTTTTATTTATCACATGTAATTTTACAAATATGATCTAATCATCATTCCAAATAATGATATTAACAGTATTCTGTAAAACATTGTCTTGCATGTAAGACAAGATATTGAAGAAACAAGTTGTTGTGGGCCACACAAGATAACTTAGTATTATGTTAATTAAAATATATATAATATGATTAATTTCTGGAAAATATAAAATATATCCTTGTGTATTTATAGGATATATTCCTTTCCATACTTGGTGATTAATTTTGTACATGATATCAAATAAAATGTAATTGGATTAAGATTTTTGGGGTCTTAAAATACATGTGTTAATAGAAGAACAATTAAGTCAATTCTTGAGAATCTATGTAAGGATATGCAGGTGTGTAGTGGGATTTTACCATTAGTTCATGGGTTTTTTAACCATAATTTGGAATTTAATATTGTAATTTTTTGATGGTGTTTATATGATCAAGGAATTGGCAATGAGTGGTGTTGCATGTTTCTACTCATGTAGATGAATGATTGTCCTAAATAATCATTACATGTGGGGATAGAAATATTGAGGGACATGATTTTCTATTTATGATATTCTATAGTTATGAAAAATAAACTCTTATAGTGGGTATGGTTACATTTCAAATAGTTACGTGACCCCCGTATGAGATAGGTTGGGGTTTTGAGGTATTTGTATGGGGATAGTCATGATGTTATCATATGTTGGTGCACCTTTAAATTTATTTTTTTAGAATCCTTAAAAATTAGTGATTTCTAATTTTAATACCAATATTGATGGATTCTTTGTATTTTCATCAATATTGGGATAAACATGAGTTAATACTAGGATGATTCGTTTCCATTAGGACATTTGTGTAAGGTTGGATTAGGATTGTGGTTTTAGGTGTTTGGTGTCTCAACCACTGAAATTTCACCACGATTAATGAATAGAATACATTTAATGTGTATGGATTATCACAAGGTACCTTCAAGATTCATCCCATCAAAATAAATTATTCAAATGATTTTTTGGTGGGTGAAGATGATTTCATTCAAGAAATTTCATCTGATTGATATTAGAATTATATTATCTAATTAAATTGAATTTATTCGGAAAGAATCTGTATCAGATTAAATTTATTATATTTAGAGTGAATCTATTTTTTATAGATTCATTTGATAGAGAAGTTTCATTGAATGAGGAACTATATACATGGTGGGAAATAATATGATCCCAGTTTGTAGTTTAAGGATGAGTGAGAATCAAAGAGTGTCATCTAGATGTTTGGTAGTGAGGATAAAAATTTGTTTGGTTCAATGTTTAGAGAGTTTCTTGAATTCAGAGTCACACTATTAGAGCATGTGGGGAGTTCAAGGAGAGAAAATTGCCATGTGGCCATTAATAAAATAACCTTTTATTTTATATAAAATATTTATATGACCCTTGATAATTCTCAGGGATGAAAAGTGATATGTTAGAGAGGTTATAATAGATTTTTTCTACTATGGTTGAAATTATATAAAATAATTAATCATTCCATAGTTGAAGGGTAAACATTTTAATCAAGATATAGAGATTTATTGCAATAGTATAAAGAAAACAAATAAGTGTTTTTGATGTGGAATTTATTTCAGAAGGTGGTTGGATGTAATGGGTGATAATAAAAGAAATGCCATAGTGGCTATGTTATAGGCTTATATAAGACTGTACACATCAGTTGATCAGTGATCCAACAACTAGCAAGTGAGTAATTTTTAAAATGTTAAATTGAAAATTTACCACAAAAATATGATAAGTGGGGGAGGAAAATTAAACCTTAATTTTGTGTGCATTAATACACCCACTCATCCCTTTCAATTCCTTCATACCATCTTGGTTTTTCTTGTTTTTATGGTGATTTATAGTGATTAGATTTATGTTCTTAGATCTATTACACTAAATTCAACTATAATCTCATCGCATATAAATATTTTTATTCAGTATATTATTCATGGGTTATGTCATATGTTCATGGTTGAATCATTCTGATGTGATAGATCATTCATGTAGTTTAGCATGAAGACATCCGAGGAAAATTTTCAATTTTTTCCATAACCCTTTAAAAGGATGTATTTAATTAAATAAAATTGAATCAAAATTTATAATAAAATATAAATTAAATTTGTTATTAAAATGATGCCTTCTATTGGTGATTATTTAATGGGTTTTACCTGTAGTATATCATATACCTCCCTTGAGTGTTTGTTTGTGGTTTTACTACTATGAGAGAATATGTGATAATTTTAATGATGTTCCCTGAATGGTTTATGTTATTTTATAATTTTAAATTTATATTAAATGGATTTTTTTATTTATAATTTGGTAATAATTAATCATTTAATCATTTAGTGTTGGTTATGTTTCCAAGGAATGATGAGAATATTGATGAGCCTCGATAGGGTTGTCAGGATGTGGTCAGAAGGAGGGTTTGATGTTAAAATATGGAAGTTTTTTAGGAATATTCCTTATGTTATAATGATGATTTTTCATATAAAGTGTTATATGTGGTCAATCTAAGAAGGTTTTTAAACATTAAATTAATTTAACTACAATTAAATTAATGAATTGAAATATTTTGTTAAACTATAGGATATATAATTATATTAATGATATATGGGATTCCATGAGATCTCAGTTAGAAACTATTATCTTTCCCACTAATGGCCCAAGAATCCTCTACCAAAATACAATTTCATAGTTACATGAAACACTCTAAGTACAGTAAATAAAATTAAATTAAATAACTTTGATGTTAAAGTATAAACTTTGTAAACCTATTTATAAATAAGGGGGTTGGGATTAATTGTTTATCCACAGTATAACTTGTATAGAGAATTGTGATTCCGTAAGGATTGTGAATCTTTGAGGGTGTGTCAGATGTTAGGTAGTAGGGGTTATAGTTGTCAATATAGAACATGTATCAATTATATATGGTCATTGAGATCTTAGCAGTGATGATGGATTGGGTAGTGCACATGATAATTGTCTATTATTCATTTTACATAATGAAAAAAATAATTGAAATTTTCATGGAGTGGTATTAATTTAATTTAGTTGAAAACAAAGTTATTATAGAATTATTTTTAAATTTCATGGAAATTTACATCATGAATGTTTTATATTAAGTAGAATTAGATGTATCCCTGATGAAGTATTAATATAATGTGATATATAATTATCCTTTTAGGTGGTTTTGATATGAAATAAGTTTAAGGAATTGGATGATATGTATCTCTTGGTAATGATGGCATGATATCTGTACATACCTGAGTAGGTAGTTGTGATATGATTTAGGTTCTAGAATCTATGTTTTATGTTTCACCATTTAATGAGGGAGTGATACGCATATACACTCTAATTTGTTTTTGTGATATGATATAATATTAGAATTTGGGTAATCATGGACCACTATGTAAAGATGGTTTGATACTTATATACACCCATGTCGGCAGCAGTGATATGATATATGGTCAGATGTTGGGAGTTTATATATTTTTGGGTATTGAGGAAATCATACCAACATATTCCCATGTAGGCAGTCATTATAATCCCCCAAACATAAAAATTAAATAATAATGAAGTAATTAAATAATTCTAATTGAGGATATTTTCAGGTTTACAGTTTTAGAGAATTAGGCAATAACTATTACATTAAATCACAAAAATAACAATGTAGACACATCAACTCAGTATCATGTTTTTTAATAAAATAATAATTTATAAAATAAAACAATAATTATTTTTTAGATACAAATATTCTTGAGTTTAACCATTCTCTTACCATGCCATATACCATGTGAAAAACATTTCAAAAACATGGGATGAGAATAAAAAACTCAGTAAGGGTTATAAATTAATGAAAGAAAACATTAGTTCATCAATACATACAAAACAAAAGTGCTTTAACATACCTCATGAAATAAAAAGATTTATGAATAACACATAGATATCATAAATTATATAGGTGACTTGTGGCATCCATATCAATCTTACACTGTCGATTTCACAGCTACATAGGGATATACACATGGAATAACCATCACAGTATATTCCCTTAATCTCTTAGGAGAAACATTGTCATTTTCCTCCATCATGTTACCCAATGTGTAACGCCCCGACCCCAGCCACCCAGAGTCGGTGCATTGCTTCGTAACATTGGCATGATCACAAAAGATCAAGTCTCGAAAGACCGATTAGTTTAGTAGCCTTGGAAACACTAGATACATTCGTAAACGTTACATTACATCATAAAGTGAAAAACTATAATAACAAAGTCTCCATAGTCCACACTCATATCCTCTTCTGGCTATCCCTGCAGGTCATTCATAAAATACTTCTTCACATCCTGGAAAATATTAAAACATTGAAAGGGGTGAGCTCAGATGCTCAGTAAGGATAACAATATTGCGGAAGCTTTCATAAATAAACATAAACATTTAAGGCAATGTATAACTAAAACAAAAGCCTTTTAAACTTGAACATCAACATAATATGGCAAAAGTAAAATGAGATAATGCCATTTACTTCTTCACATGGATATTCTACTGGTCGAATAATCACATGCAATATCAATAACCACTTTCATAATGATGGAATGCATAATGCCAGACTATCATAACCACGTAGTCAAGGCCTCGTGCCAAGACCACAAATAAGATTTTGTCAAGGCCTCGTGCCAAGACACTAGTTTGTCTCATGAGACCTGCCGATGCATCGAGGAGCTATAGCGGGCTCCACCCGTCACTTATTAAGTCCAATGCATTCCTCATATGAGTAGGTTTAAACATATCATAAACCATAACATAATCGTATCACATAAAACATGCATAAAGGAAACATAACATTTCCACATTTCAATAACAAGATATCAATACAACACATTGATATAATAAAAACTCTTTCAAAACCATTTTCAAAACCAAAATAAAAGAAAGTTAAAACTTTGTATTTATTTTTCATTAAAAAAAAGTGATGGATTGTAGAGGAAGCCGAAACTCAAATAATGGTCACGGCGGCGGAGAAGTCGTTGTCGCCGCATAAGTACAGAAATAAAAACATTCCCTTTTGTCTTTTAGTAAAACGCTTCGTATAAAAAAGATTCCTTTTGAATAAACGTAAAAGTCAAAGGGGTTTATACACTGTATAAAAGAAATTTGTGTATAAAGAAAAATATGCCTCAATAAATGGAGATTGAGACGAAGTCCCTTAAAAGATCATTTTTAAGTAAAATATATCTATTATGTGTATTCACTATATGTACACATAAAGAAAGTATAAATACAATATAAAACATAATAATATCATGACATAGTTTGAAAGTAGGAGATTAACCCAAAGAATGGAAGTTGGGTTATGAAATTCCCTTACCTTGTATCCGACTTGACTTGACCGTTCTTTAACCTCCTGAATAATAAGCTAGAGTTAATATCTACCTTATTAAGAACCATTTTCAATTTCATTATCCTTTTTATATCACTTGTTACAATGTTATGAACATTATGTAATTATTTAAGTTAATAACGGTCATTTTGTCGATCTTTGGTACTTGAGTCAAAAATAAACTTCTCATGATTACAAGTTTGTTAATGTGGTAGAATATCCATTATCTCTAGAATTATATTCATTATGTAGATATCATATATATCATATATATACTGTATATACATTCATTTATAATATTACGTAACATTTAGAGGTATGAAATGAAATGCACCGTTCATGGAGACGGTAAGCCGTACGTACGCATGAACGCTACTTTCATTTCTATTTCGTATTTTATAGAATGGAATAATAATGATATAAGGGTATATTATAATTCCAGTATAATATCACATATAATATCATAGTTACATCCTTTATACGTCCCACATATGGTATTTAACGAATCAAATCACTTTGAGGGGGCGGTAGTCCGCACTTCCTTAAATGAAGATATCGTGTTTACCCATAATGGAAACCATAAAGGTAAGACAAAAATGAAAAATACAGAAGCATAAGTAAAATATAAACATATTATATATCATATATAAAAATAGTGACATCATAATGGCCACCTTTGAAGGTGTTATATGAGTGTTGAACAATCATCGTTTCGTGAGGCAGAAATTCGCCATCCACAGAAACCGTATGTTCTTTAACCATTAGACATAGGTGTGTGTAAGTGTATCTCGAATCCTTCTTATAACAACATCCTAGTATATTGAGGATACTGGTGTGGTTACAAAATAAATGAATAAAAAGAGTTTAGGGGGTTGGAGAAGAAAAATAAAACAAAACAACATTAGAAAATACATTACCTCAAAATCGGGTAACTCTTTTTGATTTGAGCCAAAGGCTTCCTTGGGAAGAGTTCTGCCCAAAGTGAGGCTTCTAGGAGTAAGGGAGGGAAGTGGAGAGAGTATTGTGGCAGAGGTTGGCCGAGCCAAATGGCTTGAAAGTGTAAATGAGGTGGGAGAGGTGGGGGCCTTTTATAAGTGGAGAGGAGGGGCACTTTTGGAAAGATTGAAATGTTACATTATTGCACAATGGTTTTCGGATTCTAAAGGTCCCACACTTATATAATTAGAGGCTAAGGTGATAAGGGTTCGAAATATCCTCATCCAATTTGCTTTGGACAAGTGTAAGCCTTGGATTTTGCATTATCTTCCCATTTTATTTAAATCGTTAAATAATGAGGTAATCACTACATCATCATGATGTCATAAATAATTTAATTTATTTAATGTCTAAAAATTATAAGAAAAATACTATGATGTAGGAAATCTTTTTAGCTTTCTAATGAATATTTATAATCAAAATTTGGACTTGTGTATCCCCACTTAAAAATTGTTTTAGTAAAACATTTTATGTTTGTGTCATTTTTTACTTTAACATTAAATAAAAGTTATTTATGTCATTTTCTAACTAAAGTGGCTCCATGGGGTCCCCAAGTTGACCCATGGGTTGTCTTGGTCGTCCATGACTCATCCAATAGGAGTAGGACAAGTTTCATGCTCATCTCATATTATTATAACATTATTTGTACCTTAAACTACACTAATTACCTCTAATCGCGATTAAGAACTTAAAAGTTACTATTCACCAAAAAATTATTTTAATCTCATTGAACCACATTTTACTTCTTAATGACAACCATGTATGTCAGATTTTCAAAATTCATTACACATTAGTGGTAAACTTTCATTTAACTGAAAAATCAGTTTTCTTGATTACCACTTAGTGGTTTCACTATTCATCAAAAATTGAAGTTTTTCAGAATAAGGCCAAAATTTCACCCTAAGCTATAATTGATATTCCGAATTCAAAAATGATGTCTATTTTACAAAATTCCAAACATATAAGTTGTATTAATTAATTTCATAATTAATTCCCACTGTTACAACAAATAGCGTGTTTTTAAGAAACAATTTATATCAAAAGTTTGGCAATTGTTTATGTCCAATTTCAATGTTAAATTAATTCTAATGACCACCATTGGATAAAATGGTAAAAATATTTTCTAATTATACCTTAAAACCACTAAATAGTATAATTTATCTGTATAAATTATTTTTATTAAAAAGGTTGTTTTAAGAATTTTTCACTATTCATAAAAATTAGAAGTTTTCAGAAAAATACCAAAAATTCAACATAGGCTAATTTTGATATTCCGAATCCAAAAGTGAAGTCCATTTTGATAAATGAAATTTAAAAAAATTTCAAAAGGTAGGTATTACTATTCATAACGGCTAGTTTAATTCGTTATAGTGTGTGTTAGAGCTCGAGGTTGCGTACAACACATGCTATTGCATTATTGAAAGAGAGGCGTATCGTGGAAGCTCGGGGTGTTACATTCTCCCCTCCTTCAATAAATTGCGTCCTCGCAATTTGAAATTTTTCTTGGAAAATAAAAGTTGAAAATAGAAAATACCTTTGAGGAAAACCCACATCGGAAATAAGATTAATAAAATTTAGCCTTAATAAGAGGGAAAGGGAAATGAAAAAGTCACCACCCAATTATGATCTCGATTAGGAGAACATTGGTGGCAATTAAAGACATATAATTGGAGGAAAAACGCAAATATTTGTAGGGAGTGATTGAGGTCATCAATAACAATCAACTGTCAAATTGAGGGCCTCAAAGCCTTCAATCTATATTGATTTCAAATATCGTCAGTTCAACAAGACATAAGGTATTAGGGTAACACATTTTTTTTGTTTTAATATCCCTTTACTAAAGTTTAAGAATTAATTTATTCATTGAATAACAGATAGGTATATATATATATTTATGCTTGACAATTAGAGTTTCAACCTTCAACTCACCTTTCACTCAAAAAGATAATATAACCCAAAAATATTATACTTATCCTAATTGTATAAGGTTCAAAATGTTAACACATACCATTTAGATTAGTAAAACTATTTTGTAATAACCAGGAACTTCCTGTAGGCTAGTGGTAGGAAATAAAGGCCTGTCGCACTATGGTTGTGGGTTCGATTCCTGCAGCTTTGTCCGACGCGACGGGTTATGCCCCACCCTGCAGGTTGTCCTTTTCCTAAAAATATAGTACCATACTATTCCAAAAATAATCTTCATAAATGTTTTAACCTTAAACAATACTATCCAAAGTTCAACTTAATCCACTCCAACCTTTATAGTTATCCAAAATACCTTCATCCAGACTTTCTCTAAAATGTCTCTAAATTCCAAAATCAATTGTAACATCAGATTACCCAAACAAAGAAAAGTTTCTCTTATTATCACATACTAAAAATATGATTACCTTAATCATATTAAAACCTTACTGAAATCAAAAAGTACTGCAGTACAATCCATATATATATATTACATTATTCTTATAACCAGAATATAATCCTTGAGTCCAAAAGCACCAATACATTAGTTATTCTGCTTCAACTGTAGTAACAGCATAAGATTGTCCTTGATCCCTTGGCCTTTTCCGAGGTAAGTTTCCATGACGCTTAGGACATTCATTTGCATAATGACCCATTTCTCTACAATTGTAGCATTCAACTTTGACAGCCTCTTTCTTTCCCTTGCAATCACGAGCCTGGTGACCCTTTTCTCCACATTTATAACAAACTCCCATTCCTTTTAGGCAAGTACCAGGGTGATTCTTCCCACAATTATCACATAACGGAAAATCCTTCTTTCCCTTTTTCCCTTTATCTGTCTCTTGTTCCACCATTCTCTTCTTCTCTTGCTTTACTTTGTTGTCATAAGACTTAGAGAATTCCTTTTCTGTCTTGATAGCACACGAGACAATATCTTCGTATGATGAGAAGTATTGTGATACCAAAGCTCGACGGAGAAATGGTTTTAACCCATCAAAGAAACGATCAATCTTACTCCTTGGGTTACGTATGTAATCGGCAGCATGCCTCGCTAACCTTGTAAAGTTAGCCTCATACTTTGCGACATTCTCATCTTCCTTCTGCCTCAGACTCAGAAATTGCCTTTCCATATCTGCTCGATGGTCACGAGGAAAATATTTTTCTAAGAAAAGATCTTTGAACTCCCTCCATTCCATATTCGATACGTCATCATCTTCCTTTGTGTTTTTAATCAGTGACCACCACTGATCGGCATCTCCAGTGAGGCGGTAAACTGCCATGACAACCTTCTCCCTTTCACTACTCCCCAAGGCATGGAATATTTTCTCTAAGGAATTTATCCATTGCTCAGCTACTATAGGATTTGTACTCCCATTAAAGGTTGGTGGTTGTTGCCTCATGAAACGATCTAGCATTGATCCTCCACGTTGCGGATCAGGGTGCTCCATACGAGTAAGGTTATTATTCATAACCTGAGTGAGTTGTCCCAGTATGGTAATAAGTTGATCAGCACCAGTTGTATCTCCAGATCCACAATAATTATCTTGATCAGGAGGGCAATCCCTACACGGAGTTCGTGCATTGATACGGTTTCCATTCCTTCTACTAGGCGCCATTTCTAAACAATGGCATAAACTAGATTAGTTTATGAATCAAAATACATAATTCCATACTTGTAAAACACTTTACATAAATTGAACTATTTATGGATATAATCCATAATCATAAAAAAAATGTTTTCTTTGAGAAAGTATATACTCATAAACCCTTCATAATGATTTGTAAAGAAAATGAGAGTTATCCTAAGCATATCCCCCGGGAGTGTCGTAACCAAGAGTGCAGCAAGGCCCGTTGTCGTGCACCTGTTCCCGTTCGAGTCTAGCTCAAAGCGGTGTTTTCGGGTTTTACCCCTAGGTACATCTGTGCCAGAGCCGCCTCTACCTGCTCGTATCCAGACAGGGATGTATTTCTCGGAAAACTCATAACATCTCTATAATACCAAAATTCTAGGAAGTTCTTCTATACTAATCCTCAATGTCTATCTTTGGGCTATGTGCTCTAATCAGAGTTTATCTAAATCTAGCTTCCAAGGTTAGTACTAAACTGCCTCTGATACCAACTGTAACGCCCCGACCCCAGCTACCCAGAGTCGGTGCATTGCTTCGTAACATTGGCATGATCACAAAAGATCAAGTCTCGAAAGACCGATTAGTTTAGTAGCCTTGGAAACACTAGATACATTCATAAACGTTACATTACATCATAAAGTGAAAAACTATAATAACAAAGTCTCCATAGTCCACACTCATATCCTCTTCTGGCTATCCCTGCAGGTCATTCGTAAAATACTTCTTCACATCCTGGAAAATATTAAAACATTGAAAGGGGTGAGCTCAGATGCTCAGTAAGGATAACAATATTGCGGAAGCTTTCATAAATAAACATAAACATTTAAGGCAATGTATAACTAAAACAAAAGCCTTTTAAACTTGAACATCAACATAATATGGCAAAAGTAAAATGCGATAATGCCATTTACTTCTTCACATGGATATTCTACTGGTCGAATAATCACATGCAATATCAATAACCACTTTCATAATGATGGAATGCATAATGCCAGACTATCATAACCACGTATTCAAGGCCTCGTGCCAAGACCACAAATAAGATTTTGTCAAGGCCTCGTGCCAAGACACTAGTTTGTCTCATGAGACCTGCCGATGCATCGAGGAGCTATAGCGGGCTCCACCCGTCACTTATTAAGTCCAATGCATTCCTCATATGAGTAGGTTTAAACATATCATAAACCATAACATAATCGTATCACATAAAACATGCATAAAGGAAACATAACATTTCCACATTTCAATCACAAGATATCAATACAACACATTGATATAATAAAAACGCTTTCAAAACCATTTTCAAAACCAAAATAAAAGAAAGTAAAAACTTTGTATTTATTTTTCATTAAAAAAAAGTGATGGATTGTAGAGGAAGCCGAAACTCAAATAATGGTCACGGCGGCGGAGAAGTCGTTGTCGCCACATAAGTACGGAAATAAAAACATTCCCTTTTGTCGTTTAGTAAAACGCTTCGTATAAAAAAGATTCCTTTTGAATAAACGTAAAAGTCAAAGGGGTTTATACACTGTATAAAAGAAATTTGTGTATAAAGCAAAATATGCCTCAATAAATGGAGATTGAGACGAAGTCCCTTAAAAGATCATTTTTAAGTAAAATATATCTATTATGTGTATTCACTATATGTACACATAAATAAAGTATAAATACAATATAAAACATAATAATATCATGACATAGTTTGAAAGTAGGAGATTAACCCAAAGAATGGAAGTTGGGTTATGAAATTCCCTTACCTTGTGTCCGACTTGACTTGACCGTTCTTTAACCTCCTGAATAATAAGCTAGAGTTAATATCTACCTTATTAAGAACCATTTTCAATTTCATTATCCTTTTTATATCACTTATTACAATGTTATGAACATTATGTAATTATTTAAGTTAATAACGGTCATTTTGTCGATCTTTGGTACTTGAGTCAAAAATAAACTTCTCATGATTACAAGTTTGTTAATGTGGTAGAATATCCATTATCTCTAGAATTATATTCATTATGTAGATATCATATATATCATATATATACTGTATATACATTCATTTATAATATTACGTAACATTTAGAGGTATGAAATGAAATGCACCGTTCATGGAGACGGTAAGCCGTACGTACGCATGAACGCTACTTTCATTTCTATTTCGTATTTTATAGAATGGAATAATAATGATATAAGGGTATATTATAATTCCAGTATAATATCACATATAATATCATAGTTACATCCTTTATACGTCCCACATATGGTATTTAACGAATCAAATCACTTTGAGGGGGCGGTAGTCCGCACTTCCTTAAATGAAGATATCGTGTTTACCCATAATGGAAACCATGAAGGTAAGACAAAAATGAAAAATAAAGAAGCATAAGTAAAATATAAACATATTATATATCATATATAAAAATAGTGACATCATAATGGCCACCTTTGAAGGTGTTATATGAGTGTTGAACAATCATCGTTTCGTGAGGCAGAAATTCGCCATCCACAGAAACCGTATGTTCTTTAACCATTAGACGTAGGTGTGTGTAAGTGTAGCTCGAATCCTTCTTATAACAACATCCTAGTATATTGAGGATACTGGTGTTGTTACAAAAGAAATGAATAAAAAGAGTTTAGGGGGTTGGAGAAGAAAAATAAAACAAAACAACATTAGAAAATACATTACCTCAAAATCGGGTAACTCTTTTTGATTTGAGCCAAAGGCTTCCTTGGGAAGAGTTCTGCCCAAAGTGAGGCTTCTAGGAGTAAGGGAGGGAAGTGGAGAGAGTATTGTGGCAGAGGTTGGCCGAGCCAAATGGCTTGAATGTGTAAATGAGGTGGGAGAGGTGGGGGCCTTTTATAAGTGGAGAGGAGGGGCACTTTTGGAAAGATTGAAATGTTACATTATTTCACAATGCTTTTCGGATTCTAAAGGTCCCACACATATATAATTCGAGGCTAAGGTGATAAGGGTTCGAAATCTCCTCATCCAATTGGCTTTGGAAAAGTGTAAGCCTTGGATGTTTCTTTATCTTTCCATTTTATTTAAATCGTTAAATAATGAGGTAATCACTACATCATCATGATGTCATAAATAATTTAATTTATTTAATGTCTAAAAATTTTAATAAAAATACTATGATGTAGGAAATCTTTTTATCTTTTTAATGAATATTTATAATCAAAATTTGGACTTGTGTAACCCCACTTAAAAATTGTTTCAGTAAAACATTTTATGTTTGTGTCATTTTTTACTTTAACATTAAATAAAAGTTATTTATGTCATTTTGTAACTAAAGTGGCTCCATGGGGTCCCCAAGTTGACCCATGGGTTGTCTTGGTCGGCCATGACTCATCCAATAGGAGTAGGACAAGTGTCATGCTCATCTCATATTATTATAACATTATTTGTACCTTAAACTACACTAATTACCTCTAATCGCGATTAAGAACTTAAAAGTTACTATTCACCAAAAAATTATTTTAATCTCATTGAACCACATTTTACTTCTTAATGACAACCATGTATGTCGGATTTTCAAAATTCAATACACATTAGTGGTAAACTTTCATTTAACTGAAAAATCAGTTTTCTTGATTACCACTTAGTGGTTTCACTATTCATCAAAAATTGAAGTTTTTCAGAATAAGGCCAAAATTTCACCCTAAGCTATAATTGAAATTCCGAATTCAAAAATGATGTCTATTTTACAAAATTCCAAACATATAAGTTGTATTAATTAATTTCATAATTAATTCCCACTGTTACAACAAATAGCGTGTTTTTAAGAAACAATTTATATCAAAAGTTTGGCAATTGTTTATGTCCAATTTCAATGTTAAATTAATTCTAATGACCACCATTGGATAAAATGGTAAAAATATTTTCTAATTATACCTTAAAACCACTAAATAGTATAATTTATCTGTATAAATTATTTTTATTAAAAAGGTTGTTTTAAGAATTTTTCACTATTCATAAAAATTAGAAGTTTTCAGAAAAATACCAAAAATTCAACATAGGATAATTTTGATATTCCGAATCCAAAAGTGAAGTCCATTTTGATAAATGAAATTTAAAAAAATTTCAAAAGGTAGGTATTACTATTCACAACGGCTAGTTTAATTCGTTATAGTGTGTGTTAGAGCTCGAGGTTGCGTACAACACACGCTATTGCATTATTGAAAGAGAGGCGTATCGTGGAAGCTCGGGGTGTTACACAATGCAATAGGGAGCTATATCGGGCTCACTCGCACTCAAATTATCACAGAACCACTCATATACGTAAAAAAATTCCAATAAAAATAACATATTCGTAACCAATGAAATAAGAATAAAGGATAGATAACATTTTCACCATGAAATCACAATATATCATTCAATGATGTCGACATACTCAATGCTTTGTCAAAACATTTAAAACATTTAATAAAGATATTTTTGAATTAAAGTTTCCCATAACACCTTGATGTTTTGAAAGAAATTTTAATTTCAATACCTTCATTTCCATATAAATGAATCTTTATAACCACTTTTAAAACAATGAAATTAATGTGAATTATTTAGAAGAATAAATCAATATAACATTTAAAATCACATTTTAGTAAAAAAGTTATTAACAAAATGAGAGACTCTTGAATAAAAATAATGGTGGAATAACATTAATAAAATCTTATAATATCATGAGAATGATATAATATTTAAATGGTTAGTATATATACCATATAAAAGTGAATCGAAAAAAATCAACAAAGAAGTCTCAATGGAATGTAAATTGAGATGAAATCCCTTATAAATACAGTATTCTTAATTTAATGATAAATTAATGACATAATTATATGAGTCAAATATAATTAAAATAATTATGATTACATATTCATTGTAAATAAATCAGAGTAAATTCACACATATTATTGTAAAAACAACACCAATGGCTTGGATGTTTAACTCAATGAATGGAAATTGAGTTAAGATTACATTTATCAAAATCATATTGATGATGTGAGAATTTATCAATGGAGTGATTATGAGTATAAAAATTATATCCACACAAAGGGGAGTAGAAATTACTACATAAATAAATAAATAGTGATTTCACACATAATCTTGTAGTAAAATAATCAATGATGTTTGTGTAAAACCCAATGAGTAGAAATTGAAAAAAGAAATTTCCTTACCGATTATGTATCTTACGAAAAATACACCCAATGAATGAAGGACTATACAATGAAGTTTTAAATATCCATAAATTGGAGGATATTACATGAGGAATAAAATCATGGGCATTATATACACAACACAAAATGAAATAGTGGAAAATATATCATGAACATCATGGGAATAAATAAAGTGAGTTAAAAACCCCTAACCTCATGTCTGACTTGACTCGTATGTTCAATGTTCTTACTAAATAATAATATTACCTTAATTTATACTTATTAAAAACTTTTATCGTGTTTATTATTCCATTAATATGACTTATACCTTTCTATAACAATTAGTTAATTATTTGAGTTCATATCGTAAATGTTTTCAATATTGAGAACATTAGTCTAAAATGAACTTGTTATAATTACAAATTATCCATGTGGTCAAAATTAAATTATCTCCAGAATGATATTAATGATTTATATATCTTATATATCTTATATATCCAGGTTATATGTATTTATAATCTTCCATATCATTTTTAGTTAAGAAATGAAATGCACTGTTCATGGAGACGGTAAGCCGTACGTACACATGAACACTACTTTCATTTCTATTTTATATTTAAATGAACAAAAACCTAAAAATACATAGGAAGATTATAATTCCATTATAATATCAATTCTATGAAATTTCATTAACTCTTTCATTTATACACTCCTCGTATGGAATTAATAAGTCACATCACTTTGAGGGGGCGGTTGTCCGCACTTCCTCAAATGAAATTATCATATTTACCCATTATAGAAACCATAATGGTATGATATAAATGAAATATAAATAACAATAGAGAAAATATAAAAATAATATATATCACATGTAAATAAATTTCAATATTATTGGCCACCATAAGAGGTGGTAAGAGATGACGGAACAATCATAGTTTCGGGAGGCAGTAGTTCACCGTCCACAAAAATATTATGTTCATTACCCAATAGAGGGAGGTGTGCATAAGTGTAGTTCAAATACTTCTCATATAAACAACCTATTATATTCATTATAATGGTATTTTTCTTAAATAATGGAATAAAAAGAGTTTAGGGGGTGGATAAGTAAAATAAATGAAAAGAACATAAGAAAAGATGTTACCTTCAAATCGGGTAACTCCCTTTGGTTTGAAAGAAAAAGATTTTGTCAAGCCCCTTCAACCTAAGGTACGTATTCTAGGTGTAATATAGAGATATTGAGAGATTATTTGGGAATAGTTTGGATGATACAAGGGGAATTAGAGGTGTGAGTAATGGGATAAAGTTGAGGGCTTTTTATAAGGGGGAAGGAGGGTCTCTTTAGAAACGTTTAATAATATCATTTTATTAAATAATGATTTTCAGTTAATAAAGGTGAAATAATTATTAAATTAAATGATATAATGTATCATGTACGAAATAAAATCATCCATTAATAATTTTATAGGTTTTAAAAATTGTTTTAATTATTAAATTCTTATTTATTAAAATCATTCTTTAATAAGGTAAACACTGCATCATTATTGTGTCATAAATAATTTTATTTATTTGATGTATAAAATTTCAAAAAATATTCATTATGTAGGAAATATTTTTATCTTTAAACTAAATATTTATCATCTAATAGATATCATATATAACCCCATGTAATAATTGTTTTAGTAAAAGTTATTTGTTTTTGTCATTTTTGTCATTACTTTAAATCAATTAATATAATGTGTCTTTATCACTATTTTGTAGCTTCATGGGGTCCCAAAATCGACCCATAAATTAAAATGGTCAAAAATTTATCAAATAATAGGATTAAGACACATGTTAAGGTTATTTAATAATATTATAATATTATTATTACCTAGAATTACCCTATTTTTGTACATCTTCATACTACCCGGATGAACTAGAAATGGAGAACTATGAGATTTATATAATAAATCATTCTCCAACTGTGAATCACATGACACACATAATCTCTTCCCAAGCCTCAAAACACAATCATTATCAATGTTATAATCAGGAAACATACCCTTATGAACCAACTCTACAATTTTTTGCAACTCACTATCTTCTTTCTGTACTTTCTTTATTCTATTTGATAGAGAATATTTCACTGACACATGAAACAAAACATAAGAATTTCCAACAGCAACAAATTCTACTCCAAAGTTCATCAAATAAAAAACCAAAGGATCTCTTTACAAACATAGCATGGGTAATTAGACATTACTTTTTCTACTCGAAGCATCAGGCACTTTATTTTCTTTTCCCATATGGCAATGGATCATGAAATCATAATCCTTGATTAATTCCAGCCATCTCGTCTGTCTCATGTTCAATTCATTCTAAGTGAATATATATTTTAAAATTTTGTGGTTATTATATATTTCATATTTTACTCCATACAAATGATGCCTCTAAATTGGTAATGAAAAAAAAAACACCAGCTAATTCCATATCAAATGTATGGTAATTTAACTTGTGAGGTTTCAACTGACATGCAGCATAATAAATTACCTGATCATTCAGTATAAGGACACCTCCATGTCCTTTCAATGAAGCATCACTATATATAACAAAATCACCTTTTCTTGAAGGTAGTGCCAAAACTGGACCATTCACCAATATTCTTTTCAATTCCAAAAAACAATCATGACATTTTTTTCCAAATGAACTTCACACCATTCTTAGTTAACTTAGTCATTGGACTAGATAACCATGATAAAATATCAACATTCCTTTGGTAATAACCTTACAAACCAATAAAACTACGGATCTCGCTTATATATGTGGGTCGTGGCCATTCTTCAACAACTTTAAATTTAAAAAGATCAATATTTAAGCCATTTTTTTAAACAATGTGACCAAGGAAATATATTTTTTGTAACTGAAACTCACACTTGATTAATTTACCATAATGTTTCTTTTCATTTAAGGTTTTCATGATGACCCATAAATGACTTTCATGATCTTATTTACTTTAATAATAAACCAAATTACCATCACTAAACACAACCAAAAACTTATCCAAGAACTCATGGAAAATTCTATTCATAATATCCATGAATACAACAGGTGCATTGGATAACCCAAGAGGCATAACTACAAATTCATAATGTCCATATCTAGTACGAAATGCAGTCTTTGCAATTTCTGCTTCCTTTACATTGAATTGATGGTTCCCCCGATCTCAAGTCATTCTTTGAAAAATACTGAGCTCCCTGGATCTAATCAAACAAATCATTAATATGAGGCAAAGGACACTTGTTCTTAACAGTGATGTTATTCAATTATCAATAATCAATACAATGCCTCATTGAACCATCTTTCTTTTTAACAAACAAGAACGGAGCATGACATGGTGATGTGTTGGGTCGAATGAGTCCTCTATTTAATAACTCTTGCAATGTCTTATTTAACTCAAAATGTTCAATTTGAGCCATTTGATAAGGGGGTTTTGAAATTGGCTTAACATTAGGAACTAAGTCAATAGTAAATTCAACATCATGGTCATGTATAATTCTAGGAAACTCATTAAGAAAAACATAAAGATACTCATTTACCACTGGCACATCATTAATCAAATAGTTCCTTTATTTTCATCAATATGTGCACGATAACATTCATTTCCATATTTTACTAGTTTCCTAGCATTCTGATATGTTATCAAAAGCAAGGTTTCTTTCTTGTACACAATCTTTAAATCATGATGAAATTAAACCACTTTAGCTCTGCAGTCAATATTATAATGATAAACAAATATCCAATCCATGACAAAAATAATATCAATATCTACTACAGGCAATACAATAAGGTTTTCATATAGATTCTTTCCGGACAAAAGGATAAGAAACTTCTTATAATTTCTTTTTGTCTCAAAATTTCTTCCATGTGTTTTTACCGTAGGTTATTTATTCATATCTTGATATGGAATTCCCAATTTACTAGAAATCTTCTCAGAAATGAATGAGTGTATAGACACTAAATCAAACAACACATTGGCATAATATGAACAAACAAACAGTGTACCTGATACTACTTTTTTTGATGGCCCAACATCAGCTGAAGTAGTCAAAAATAAATTCACCACCCTTTGATGCTTGTAGTCTGGATGATTTCCCTCAATCAAGTGCTTCTCTGGACACTCATTTTCATAATGACCCATTACATTACTCTTAAAACATCTTACCGATGGATTTTCATTTCCTGCTTAATCATCTTCCTTATAGTTACGAGCAATATGACTAGACTTACCACACTGAATGCACATTCTAGACTTTGATAAACATTACCCCAGATGTTTTTTACCAAACTTCTCACAATGTTGGATATTTCATTTTCTTACATGCAGGTTTATTTGATGAATTATTTCTCTTTGCCTGCCAACTGGACCTCTTATTCTGTTGTTTTTCAATGAACACCTTATCATCAGCAAACTCTATTTCCACCTTCTCCGCACATCGAACAAGTTTTTAATAACCTTTAAACTCATGAGAGGATAATTCTATTATATATCATGGATTTAGCCTTATGTAAAATCATTTTATCTTACTATCAAGATCTCGGATGATATTTTGTGCATACCATGCAAATCGAGTGAAATTTGCTTCATAAGCAGCCACTGAATCATCCTTCTGCCTCGATTCTAGGAAATTTTTTTCAATCCTAAGATGAACCACCTTAGGAAAATATTCCTCAAGAAACATACCTTTGAATTCATCCCAATCAAGAGCATCAATATCCTCACTATCCCAGATATTTTTTACCATTGACCACCACTGATCAGCTTCACCTTCATAACGGTAAACAGTAAGACTAGTCATTTTTTGTTCATAATATCCCATGAAATCAAAAAAAATTCTCCAGTACATTAATCCACCCTTCTGCTAGCACAGGGTCAGATGATCCTCTGAATGATGGGGGATGTTGCCTCATGAAATTCTCCACTACTGACATGTTCCTCTGTGGTTGATCTGGATGATCTCGTGCATGGATACCACCACCATTTATAGTCTGAGTCAATTATTCCATCATTGCAACAAACTATTTAGTTTTGATTCTAACCATCTCTGGTTGATGATTTGGAAAGTTGTTTTCTTCCAGATGTCATCCCAATTTATCTTCCTTGTTTCCTCTATGGAAACACATTATGAACAAAGAAATATATTAGGCAAAGTGACATTGTAATCTTTAAATGCTATATCATTTCAATATTAACCTAAATTAATTTATGGACAATTATTTAACAATACCCTAACACTTAAAGTTTTATAACCTGACCTCTGAAACCAACTATAAGGACCCGACCTTAAAACATTAAATAATCATGAATTAAATGAATAATTCACATTAAATATCTTTTTATGTTTATAGTATTAGAGAATTAGGCCATTAATATTACATTTCATTTCAAAAAAAAATGTAGACACTTCTACTCAGCTTCCATATTTATCAAAAAACAAGAAATCATGAAAAAAAGTCATGTCTAGTTCTATGTTTATGAACATCATGACCATTCCATGATCCCATCCTTGACCCTATTCCAAATTATGTCCTGTGAAAAACATTTCAAAAACATGAAATTAGCATAATAATATTAGTAAGGGATACACAAAGAAGGAAAACAGTTTGTTTTTTTTAAAACAACAAGTAAAAAATGAATACATTAACATCAGTAATACTTTTCACTTTTATGAAGTAGTAAATACTATTAACTGAATAAAACATCACTACATACCCTTTTGTAACCAAAATATTACCATAAAATTCATATAAATAACATGTAACATATAAAGGTAACTTCGGACATAAACTTACTAAAATGGAATAACCATACGGTCGAGTTCCACACATATCACTAAATAGAATAGCCATACGGCCGACTTCCATACTCAATACAATGGAGGTTATAACGTAACCAATCGTCCTGGTTTATCACGGCACCACCCATCATTTGGTATATCACGTAACCACCCATCAAATGTCCAAGTACCGTTATAAAATCATAACACATAAAACAAATATAAAAGAACAAAAACATTTCAACATTTCAATCACTATGTATCACTTAAATATTTTGACATAACAAATCCATTATAAAAACCATTTTCATTACCTAAATACATAAAATAGTATATGGTATTTATTTTCGTTGATAAACATTGTAGCTTGTTAAGGAACCCAAAGAACAAATAATACTCGCGGTGGTGGAAAGGTTGTTGTCACTGCTTATGTTAAAAAAACATTCCTTTTTATAATTTAGTAAGACGCTTTGTAGAAAAAAATTCCCTTTGAAAACTCAGAGGTGTTTATACAGTGTATAAAATAATGTCGTGTATTAAAACAAAATATGCCTCAATGAAAGAAGATTGAGACGAAGTCCTTTACCTCGTGTCCGACATGTCTCGTTCGTTCTTTAATATCCTGAATAATAAAATAAAGTTTATTTCTACTATCTTAAGAACCTTTTTCAAGTTTATTATTCCTTTTATATCTCTTATTACCATGTTATAAACATTAAGTAATCATTCAATTTAATAATGTTTTTATCTCGATATTTGGTACTTGAGTCACAAATGAACACCATATAGTTACAAGTTGTTAACATGGACAAACATTCATTATATCCAAAATTATATTCTTGTTTTAGATATAATATATATCATATATATCCAGTATATATATGAATTTATAATAGTACATAACATTTGAGCGTAAGAAATGAAATGCATAGTTCCTGGAGATGGTAAGTCGAATGTACGCATGAACGCTACTTCCATTTATATTTATTATTTTAATGGAATTTAAACATAATGATATATAGGTATATTATAATTACAGTATAATATCATATAATATAATTAACATCATCTTTTATATGTCCCACATATGGCATGAAAGAGTCTTATCACTTTAAGGGGGCAGTAATCAACAATTCCTCAAATTAAATTATCACATTTACCCACAATGGAAACCATAAAGGTGTGATATAAAAGAAAGATACAGAAGTATAAAGATAACATAAAAATAATATATATTATATATAAATATAGTTTCATCTCAATTTCCACCATGAGAGGTGGTAGGAGATAATTGAACAATCATCATTTCCTGAGGTGTTAGTTTTCCATCCGCAGAAACAATGTGTTCTTCACCCATTAAGTGGAGGTGTGTGTAAGTGAAGATCAAATAATTTTCATAAAAAAATTCTAGTATATTTATGATATTGGTGTTTTTATAATAGAAAGGTATAAAAATAGTTTAAATGTTGTATAAGTAAAAGAAAAAATGATGTTAAGATAAACTGTTACCTTTAATTTGGGTAACTTCCATTGGATTAAACAAAAATGGATTTTTGAAGTGCCTTCTGCATATGTTAAGGCTTATGGGTCGAAGAGATGGATGTAGAGAGATTAATTGGAAAGATTTTTGGATGAAACAAAAGGCCTTAGAGGTGTGAGTAATTTAATAGAAATGGTCTCCTTTTATACGGAGGAGGAGTGGCTCTTTAGGAAAGTGTGAAAATATTATTTTATTATATAATGCTATTCAGTTTCTAAAAGTCCAAAAATCATTAGAGTCGAAGATAAGTTAACTCAGGGTAAAAATAAAATCATCCAATAAATATTGGAGAGGTTTTGGAAGTAATTTTAATATTAATAATCTTATTTAATTAAATTATTTATTAATGAGGAAAACACTGCATCAATATTGTGTCATAAATAACTCAATTTTTTCAGTGTCTACAAATTATAAAAAAATACCATGATGTTGAAAATATTTTAATATTTCCAAAAAATATTTATAGTCGAAAATATGACTTCTATAACTCCATGTAAAAATTTATTTACTAAAAGATATTTGTTTTTATCATTTTTTCCTTTACATTAAGTTAATTTATCTAAACTAGTATTATCACTTTCAAGTGTCTCAATGGGGACCCTAAATTTACCAAAAATATTACCATGGTCGTAAATTACTCATAAAATAATATTTGGACAAGTGTTAAGGTAATTTTAAATTATTATCATATTCTTTTTACCTTAAATTACCTTATTTACCTTTAAACACGGTAAATAAAAGGCAAAAGTTACTATTCACTAAAAATTATTTTTATCTTATTGAACTACATTTTACTTACTAATAACATCCATTTATTTAGGATTTTCAACATTAAATTCAATGAATTGGTAAAATTTCATTTAAATGAAAAAGTCATATTTTTTTAACTACTATTAAGTGGTTTCACTATAAATCAAAAATTGAAGTTTTTCAGAAATATACAAAAAATACAGCCTAATCTATATTTGATATTCCAAATTAAAAAATGATGTCTATTTTAGAAAATTATAAACATATAATTTGCATTAATTAATTTAAAATTTATTCTCGTTGTTAAAAGAAATGGCGTGTTTTTAAGAAACAATACCTATCAAAAGATTGACTGTTGTTTATGTCCAATTTCAAAGTGCAAATTATTCTAAGGAAAAAAATTGGATTAAATGGTAAAAATATATTATAATTACACTTTATAACCAATTAAAAATATAATCTATCAATACAAATAAATTCGATTAAAATGCAGTTTTAATTAAAATACAATGTTTTTCACTATTCATTAAAAATGAACTTTATGAGAAAAATTCCAAAAAATTACAAAATTATATTTTTATGTCCCCATTATAGAGAAGGATTTTATTTTGTAAAATATAATTTAATAAATGCACAAAAACTATATTTAAATAGGTTTTTCCATTAAAAGGCAGTAAATCGACCTTTTAATGTAAATTATGCGTAAAATTAGATTCATTCAAATTTTAAGCCTATAAATTTTATTGGATAAATGTAAATACATTTAAAAAACATGTATAAATATATTATAGTTAGTTTTTTTCATTCCCACCAATACAATGTCTAGGAGTTAACATCTCTTTAAAATAATAATATTATTTTATTAGTCGGCAACGTAAGATATCAAGGAAACTCGTCGGTGCTTATCGGGTAAGCTATCAAACATAGAAACCCTTTTAAAGTAAAATTAATATTTAATTCACAAATATTAATAAATATAAAAATCTCCTAATCTTCATTTACCTAGGATGTTACACTCGATGCATTATTAGTGGGACTAAGACCACACAACTATATTCAAACTCATAGAAGATATTCCTTTATTTGTAAACATTTTCATTTTGAATTGTTTTGATGATTGAGATCATAAAATATTTGAAAAAGTATGACAATAAATAGTGAGATGAGATAATCACAATATTTCATTTGTTATAATATGTCTTCTTAATTTATGAAATTACAATAGTTATTATCAAAATTATATAATTTTATACTTGGTTTATTAAAGCCCGATACTGATACTATCTTTTATGGTTTTAGTCAACATTCATAATAAGGAAGAATCATGTCAAAAATATGATATCTTATTAAATAACTGTCCTCATATGATAGAAATTTAAATTGGATATGGGAATTGAAATATTATGGTTACTCTTCATCAACTCTCTCAAGATTAATGGTAATATAAAAAATATGAACATCAAAATTCCTAAATGAGGACTTCTCTATTCTGTTATTTAAAATAAAACATTCACCTTCCAATAGTGGTTCCATTGATGTAGTTACTGCTAAGAAATATATTAAGGCTTTAGAAATTTAAGACTGTAATTCAATTTCTAAAAAAATGATATTTTATTTCAAATGTGTTTCATTTGTAAGATGAAGATGATCAAATATGGTCTCTAAAAGAGAATACGAGGTAATATGTTGAATTTGAATCCTTAGTGGGTAAAGAGTTTAATAATTTATTTTTAAATATATATTTCACTCAAAATTTTCAAAATAAAATATAAAAATAAATTATGGAAATAAATTATAAGGATAATGAATCCAATTATAATTATGAGTTAAATTTCCTCATAATTGAATTTATTATTCTGATTTTATATTCGAATAAAGACGAAATACCGGTCAGTTTATTATTTTTTTCTAGATAATTTTGTTTTAGAAATTGTATATATGAATATTTTATATCCTCAGAGAATTCATTTGATGTATTCGTATGATTTAAATAGATATTTGAGACCCTTATTCTTCTCATTGTTTTTGAGATAGGAATATACTGATGGAATTTTGAGTAATATATGATAATTAAATATATAGAGGAAGGTAAATTAATCTTTTGATATTCCATATTCTTGGATGGAAATATGTAATAAATTTTCTTATGGGGCCTCAATTTTTTTAAGATAAGTAAAATGGTGTGATAGCCTGAAAAATACAAATTTGATTATTTAAATAACATTTTATCTTTCCAAATGTTTATTTTATAGTGTTTCACAATATAATGAAATAGATTGAATAATACAAAAGTAATATTAAATTTCATCTAATAATACCAATTTCTCAATCTAGGATCGTTGTAAGGATTTAAAAACCAATGAACATTAACCATAAAATATTATACTCTATAGGATCAAACTATTCTATGAAATCTAAATCTACCATCAATACAATAAAATAAAAAATAAAATATTGACATATTATTACCAGTATAAATGGAATGTTGAAAACATGAATAAAGTAGAAAATGTTGATGAATGGGAATATATATAGGTTATAAAGGGAAAAGTCAATTTTTGGGTCTGACCATTACCTGACAATCTATCAACATGATAATTGGTAAAAATGAATATTGGGAATAATAACAACTAGTTTTAATGATACCATTATAATTATTATTCATAAAGGATAAAAAATAATAATTGTTGCATAAATTAAAAGTTTATTGCCTCAAATATAAGAGGTATTCCTTATAAATACCATTTTATAAAACATGTGTATGAGGTAATACAATTCTGATTCACCATTGTTAAAAACCTAGAAATGCATCAAAAAGTATAGATTGGATGATATTTCCTATGGGGGTGATAAAATTAGTAGATATCAGCACTTGGTCAATGTTATCCATTCTATGCCATGAAACTACCACAATCACACACCTTACACATAAGGCATATGATGGTGAAATAAGATGTTATTTATCCATGCCATAGTGTCATAAATGTATAATTTTTTTTGAAAATGAGATAGTTATTTCATAAATCACATTATTATTTTTATTTTAATGAATACATTAAATGTCAATATAAGAAAAATTTGACATGTAGATATTTGAATAAAAATAAAAAAAATTAAATTTTTAAAATATATATTCAATTTTATAATTGGAAAATTTATACTGAATAAATTAATTTTTATAAAATATTCTTTTAAAACACTATTTTTAAAATATTATTAATAATGTAATTTTATAATGGCTGATATATTTTTTTATGAATAGTGACATTAATGTAAAAACATTATTTTTCTGATAAATGGATTGTTAATATAATAATTAAAATTATCTATATTTGGCAGCTAATTATGATAAAATATATATTATATTTTAAATATACCCATTGTAATAATGTTTGATTTACATTTCTTATTCTTAAAAAATACATTACTTTTCAATGAATAGTAAAATAATTTTTAGTTTTATTATATTATTTGAATCCCTATGTATTTAATAATGATGTATTAAATAAATAATAGAATTAACAACCATAAATAAGTCATTTTAATATTAATTTTTTATTTTAATGGGTCTAAATCTATTTCAAAACATAAATATGACTTCCCAATTTATAAAATTGAAATTATGTTTTTAAAAAACTATATTTTTGTGGAAAATTAAAAATTCCATGTCAACAGATAAAATGAAAATTTTATATCGATTATAATGAATTAAAATTTGATAAAACATCACTTTAATGTGTATAATACTAATCCATTACCATGGGAATGCTAATGGGATTTATCTTTATATAACATATTATACCAAAATCTTTTTTTGAAATTATTTAACAAATCATCTCGTTTTAATATAAATATGCACCCATTATCACCATTCTCCTAAATTTTAAATCAATTAATCAAAAAATTATATTAATTTAAACTTTCAAAAATACCTCTATGGTGTATCTTATTTTCTTTTAATACAATTTTCCTTATCTCATTATTTTAATATTATTTTTTAAATGTGACAACAATCTTCCCACTCATTATCTACATTACATAATCAACATTTTATACCCATTAGGATGGAAAATTGGATTCATTTTGTAATATTATACATAAAATTACATTATACTATTAATATATAACCCATTTATTTATTCGTATTTATTTTACCATATGTAATAATTATTAATTGATTGGGGACATATAAATATGACACCCACATTCCTTTCTTGTGGTTTAAAATAGTATATAACAGTGAATTTTAAGAATTTCTGAATTTACATTATTTTACATCCAACCCCTTAAATATATCAAATGGTTTATTAATAAAAGGGTTTCTCGTGATTTATATGGAAAAATAAATTAATAAATAATAAAGTTTTTTCATGAACATTTATTAATGGATTGGGTGAAGAATTAATATTTATAGATTCCATGGTTTCTAATACCATGGTTAATTACCAAGTTGATAATATTTTTATTGAAACCTTGATGATAAATAACGGTATGATGTTGATGAATGTATCATTTTTATATATTATCAATATCAATTTATTATTTTAAATGATCACACTATTATTTCATGTGACTTGTTCTTATAGACATTCCTTATTTTTAGGACATTTGATTACATGCTTAATATCTCCTTTGATTATTCATTATATGTGATTTTTTATCACCCCGTTATTTTAATTTTATTTTCTTAGGATATGTGATATGGTAAATGTCAAATCAAATGAATATTTGAAAAATACTTTAAAGGGAATTAGAATAATGTTTATGTTTTTCATGTATTATGTTACTTATTTCGAATAAAATAAACCTTAAATCATTCTTTGTGTTGTTGAATTTATCACTGCGTAAGAATGTTTAATAAATTAAAATTCAAGTTTTCTGAACTTGGGATAAAAATTTGAGTCAATTATTTTTTTTAAAACTAGTATTATAAAACATCTTTATGAACATAAGGGATACACTATAATCGAGAAAAAATCGTGAAATGTTTTGAGAAGTATCACGAAAATTGTTTCTACAAAATGAAATCATTATTTCGATACTGTAGGTTGATTTTCCTATACGATAGTTATACCTAGGGGTCATAACCCTACGAAGGGTGCATTGGGATTCAACTCAATTATATCTAGATTCACAAAAAATAGGCCTTTCTACACACATAGTTTAACACTCAAGTGATATATGCTATATTTAGTCACATGATATATACAACCCATTATAAAGAATAGATAGCTAATATAAATTATTTTAAAAATTTATGTAAATCCTCATAGAAAAATGATATATAAAATTTTAGAAATAGTATATTCTTAATAATTATTATAATATTTTAAAAAAAATCATATTTCCCAATTAGGTTTTTATCATCTATCACAAAATTAAAGGGAATAGAATGACTATTGTAAATATTTAATATATGTTATAATGTGATAGGGACCTTCCAAATATGAGGGGATATGGATTTGAAAAATCAATATTGATGATGAATTAGACAAATATGGTAATGAATAACAACCTAAACCATGTGATGTTTTCAGCACTTCGACGGAAGGAAAAACTAAATATTCAATCCTTCATGGGTCAACAACCACCAATTTTTATTAGAACCCCTAATTTACTTATCACCGAACAATGGATCAATAATATGGAAAATATATTTTATAGAACCTATTTTTAACTAATATAATGTTATTTTTATATATATTTCATAGAAGGAGATGATAACCAATGGTAAATTCATAACAATAACATGAAGCTAAATGATGATGTAAAATCCATTGAATAGAAAGACTTAAAAGATTACTTTTTCAGTAAGTATTTTACTCATACAATATTAACCATAAGAGATAAGGAATCTCTTTATTTGATTTAAATAGAAAATAAATTTTTTTTCTGATTATGATATGAAATTTAAAAGGATTTTTTAATATCTATCATGGATTTTAATTTATTATAATAGGAACATATGTCAGTGTGTTGTGATATTGAAACTTAATATAGAGAAATGATTATAAATATGAGAAATTCTAATATATGGAGAAATATAAAAATGCTAAATCAATTTTGATATTGATATTAGAGTTTCATAGAGGAATCCTAGATATAATTACAAGGGGAGAGTGACGAAGACCAAATCTGTAAGGATTCATGATGAGAAGAATGTGACAAATCACATGTCCAAAAAATGGGTTAACTACTATATGGTTAGTTGTATTTGATAAAGTGTACTTCTCTATATGCGTGGAATAGATTACCATATACGATGAAATAAATTTTTTGATGTTTGACTATAAATTGTGAATTCTGAAGGAAATGGTAATGTGGGGAAAGAAAAGTCATTGCATAATTATTAAAGTGTGTGGATCATGTTTACTTCACTAATCAATGTTCAAAATATAGGTTAATAGCTAAAAACTATCCTCAACCTCACAAGAGTACATGGGAGAAAGTTCATTCTTATGTAATGATAATGCCTGATGTTAGGGATCCAAATGATGGTTTGGCACGTACTCTAATTACACAATCAAATCAAGAAAGAATATTGTTTTATTCTTGTTATATGTATACATTTATTCAATCCATGTTTGAGAAATACCGTCATATTTAACCGTCAACTGCTTGTGATGGAGTTTTTTGTTAATACTCTTAAAGGAACTATTCAATTATCATAGAAGTAGGGGTGTTACCATATTATATTTTGTGATAAAAATAATTATCCAAAAATGGTTGTCATTTAAATTTTAGAATTTTAAATAATACATAGGATGAATTGGTTGTAAAAATATAATTTCAAGGTCCAATGTAGCATCATTTATATTTCTATTATATTGAAAGAAAGACAAAAAAATTATCATTAAAGGAGAGAAATCCTCACCATAGACTCACAATGAACATCCCCTAATTTTTTTATTGTACTCATATATGGATCCATTCCGATATCAGTATCCCAATACATAATGTAATACATTATGATAGAGGAATTAAATAAAATAAATCATGGTATTTTTTATAATGTTATTATTCGACCATTTTTGTCTCCCAGGGGAGCACATGTTCTAAATATAAAAAATAAATATGCTTAAATGTTTCTATTAATGAATTAAAATAGTATAATTGTTCATAAGACCTAATAAATACTATGTATTAGTGATTTTATTGATTATAAAAACATCTTGAAGGGGATCAATTCTTGTCAAAGATTGAACTTTAATCAAGATATAATCCATTGAGGATAAATAATTATATTGTCTATCAAAATTCCCTTTCAAGAATATATAGGAAATTCATGTTTTTTGGTATTCTCTTGGTATTGACTAATTATCCTTTTATATTTATGGATTTTCTGGATATATTATTTAAAGTATTTTTTGATAAGTATGTGTTTTTATTTAGTGAATATATTTTGATATATTTCAAAAGTCCCAAGGAGTAATATGTTTATGTAAGGTTCATATTTAGAATATATGGAAATATGATATGTTTCATAAATTCATTACATTTGATTTCAAGATGAAAAAAGTATCATTCGAGGGAATATTGTAACAATTAATGTAATATCAATTGATCCTGCAGGAAAATGCTACAGGGGAGTGACATTATTGTATAATAATAACTGATATATGTAGTTTAATTAGTATAGTGGTATATAAATGAAATTTTTTGAAAAAACTTGGATATATAATCTAATTACCATGTTAATTTTAAATGGTTTTAATTTTTTCTAGATCAAAGAGAGTGATGAATATTTCGAAGAATCAAACAAGAGATTCATTAGTGGGCCTATTCAATCTCTACACTCGATCATAGAAGTATTTTTTATTTATAGTGGTGGATATTTGAAAGGAATTGGATGTGATCCAATTAAAATGAAAAGGTGGAAACCCTCACATATAGACTAGTAAATCATTATGAGAATAATTATATGACATGGTACCTTGAGTTAAATATAGTAATTTTTTATCTTATCACATGAATACACTTTCCCAATTTGGAAAAGTGTTATTCATACATAGACTAAGAATTATTTATGTATATATTGATAGAAAATGAATTGAACATTAAATAAAGCTTATGGTTGAATCTATATATATACTATGTTTTTAAAATCATTACCTCCTCACAATAGAAAGAAAAGTCATAGATGAAATGAGACAGAATGATATTCGCATTATTTCATTGATGACAATTTATATTGATAAATTAAGGAAGGATCAAGTATGGTATGATAAGTTTATAATAATGAATGGTAAATCATTATGCCTTCCAAAAATTATTTCTCAACACACATCAATTTAAATGTTCATGATAGGTCAATTTTATAATTCATTGATGAAAAATAAGATACTATCTCTAAAAAATGGGATGTTTTGTAATTTTAAATTTATGAATAAAGCGTAGTAAATCTAGTATAATTAGATATATTCCATATATTATATTCATAAATAAGGATCCAAAATATGATCTTCATAGCTCATTATTCTCAATATATCTCTATATCACTAAAATGAACATGTAACTTCATGATCATTATTTTTTGGATTATCTGAAAATGAGACGGTTGATTACATTTCATTGTGAATAGTGTTTTACCAAGTTGTCGTACAGAGACTAGTTCACCAAATATTATTGTAGTAACTACCCATTCTAATATTTATATGGGACTATGTACCTTTGTAAATTTTTAATATGCTTCCTAATATATCCATGCATACCAATTATTTATTGGTAATAATAAATAGATTAAAAATGTCTCCCTATTTAAAATAAAAAGGAGAGGATTTCCCCCTTAACATCGATATTATCCATTATATTAAAGAAGTAGTGAGACTTTATGGTTTACAATTAGGTATTTTTATATATAGATACAATATTTAATTTTATGATATGGAGGACCCTAAAACTATCTATGAATATATTTCTAAGAATTAGGCAAATCTATTATCCTCAAACTAATTAGAATATTGAGATGAAAATTAAAGAATTAGGGTATAGTTTAAGAGTTCGGTCACTTGATTTTTAAAATATTTTATACCAACATCTTTCACATGTTTAATTAAACTATGAAAATAGTTTCCAGTGATGTATTCATACAGATTCCTTCAAATCACCCTTTGTAAAAAATTTTGAAAATATGAATCATTTGGATGAAGTTGATGATTGGAAACTATAGTGGAAATACATTATAATGGTTGCTGTATAATATAAATATGTTATTATAAAACTCATCAAGGATTCATGGAGTCAACATAATAGTTATGTTGATTACTGAATAAAAGAAATATGTTTTCATATTGGGGATTATTTTTTTCACACCATATCACCACATAATATATTTATAACTTATATGATGAATATGAAAATGATACCAATTTACATTGAACCATTTATGATTTTGGGTCATTTTGGAACGATTTTTTATCATTTAACACTACCTCTATATCATTAAATTTTCCATGATGTGTTCTGCGTGTCTCTATTTAAAATTTATATGTCTAAAAACACATATACATGATATTAATGGTGTTAAATTAAAATTTTACTTGTCCTATATTGTTGAACTAATCATGATTATTAATATAATAGAACTTTTTTTGAAGAAAAATTCAACCAAACATGTGAAAATCCTTTGGATAATTCACACATGTTATCAGGATAATTATGAACCTTATGAAGTAATAAAAAAAAATGTACCCCTATTTGTTTTGTTTCATGTCTCAAATTCTGAGGATGAAATTTCATATGTGTGGAAATTTTAATGGAATGAAAATTCATTCTTTTATTGATTAAAGAATTATTATATTTCATAATGAATATTTTATTATATTTAAAATTGGTATTATAATGAAATGGTTCTAATATAATAGAACAAGTAATGCAATAAATTAAATTACTCTGGATAAGATTAATATATGTATATGAAAATGGAAGAACAATTTCTATGCAATAGTATACACTATAAGATTTGTCTCGTCTAGGAAAAATAAATATACTATGAAAACCTATAAAGGAAAAAGAAATTTCATGAATAAAATTTGAATTTCCAAATGAATTTTAAAAATATATGGGAATAAAGTAGTAATTTTTTATGAATGGTAGTGTATATGTATATTATAAATGGATAATTAATAGTTGGGTTCACACCATTACCTAAAAATTAATATGTATGATATTTGGTGAACATGATTCTCGTTCAATATGATGGTTGGGAGTAATCACCATTAGAAATAATTTAACCATTAAAATTATTGTTTATAAATGCTAATGAAAAATGATAATTGACTTGGAAAGGAGAAATTATTACCTTAAGATGTAGAGTCAATCATTTTAACTCCCATTCCAAAAAACATAGGAAATATGTTGTGTTACTATGTTACTTATTTTGAAAATAATTTTTTGGACTAAATAAGTGAGGAATAAATTAAATTAACTATAATATAAATTAAAATATTATACATCACCAATAGGATAATGTTATCTAAGACACCCCATGAAACATCCTCCATCGCACACAATACCATTACAGTGTATGATTGTGTAATAAGAGGTTGTGTTTTTAGGCCATATTATCATAAATGTGTAATTTCATTTCTATAAACTAATTATTTAGATCATGAATCCAATTTGTAATCATATTTTATATAATTAAATAAACATGATTATAATATGAATACGTTACAATAATTTTTCAATACCAATAAAACAAAATATTATTTTCCTAAAATACATTCACTTTGATATAAAACAAAAGAAAATTAGATAAAATTTATATCCATAATTTCTTTTAATAAACTATTTATATAAATATATATGATAATATAATTTTATAAGGTTTTAGAAAATTTTATAATTTTCAGAAATATTACTATGTCTAAAAAACTATTATATTATAATAATGTATGATTTTTTATTTAAATTTAATCTTATCATATTTTGATAATTATTTTAAAAAAAATTATATTTTAAATCATGAAAATAAATTTGGATAAAGTAAAATTCACACCACATTATAGAATAATTTATTTTTTAGTTAATATTAAATAAATATTTTTTTGTTTCTTTATGTCATCAAATATATGTAATAATAAGAAATAATTAATTAAACTGGATCCAACACCAAAAATATAATATTATAATAATATTAATTATATTAATTGATTTAAATTAGTTTCCAAACCTATAAATGACATTCCAAATTTCATAATGGATATTATGATATCAAAAGTTATATTTTTCTAGAAATTAGATTTTCAATGTCCAAAGTAATATTAAAAAAAAATATTAAAACCCTAATGAATTAAAATATTATAAAATAGAAAGAATATCAAAAAATAATTATAAAAAATCATGGTAACCAAAATGGTTTTTTATTTTCAAAATCCTTGAATTACAAGTCAAAAATATAAAAGTTTATAATTAATTACTCAATGTTTACTAAAAATGGTTACCCATTACCCCATGTCTCATAAATAAAAATATATTAAGAATGAGATTATTCATATTTTACTTCTCTAATGTCCAACAATGGTGTATCGAAGAACATAAAGTATCCTTATATAGGACTAATAAATTTACTCACCACTATAAGGTAACTATTTTGTCCTTATGTTCCATCCATGTACCTATTTGGTAAGATGTATTCTAAATGTTGAATGTTTTTTTTTCATGAACTTTTTATTTTATCATCACATCCAAAATAATGTTTTATAAATTTGAAACTGTAATTACAACCAATTATTCAATTTAATTAATCAACAATGTATACTTGTTGTGCTACCAAATTCTCTTCATGAGTTTTCTCCTTTCCATGAAATATTCTTGTGTTACTAATATTCAAACCATTTATCTATTCATGGGTATTAAAATATAATTAGCTATAATTTATTTAATGGAGACTCCAAAATATGAATCAGGTATTCATTTTTATGGTTAAAAAAATAAACTAATCCTCTTTAATTTTTTGTATTTATGAATTTATTGAATTTTACATGCTAGTTGTTTATTATTTCCATTATTTTTAGGAAATTGTTTCTTCTTGTAAACATAGAACTAATAAATTTAGTCATATGATGGTTGAATCCAAATAGTGTTACAATTTTTTGGATAATTTATTAATCTCCATAAATTTCAAGTTTTATGATAACATTGTCAATATAATTGGAAATTATGAATTATTACACACTTGTGGTAATCATTGGTGATATTTTTATGAATGACTCAATTTTATTTTGTTTAGACATATCTATATTATTATAAATGATCTATTTTTTATATTATGCCTCGTGTTATTTTGGTCATCCAATATTATTATACCTTATGAACACATGCTAAATATATCTATTGTTTATTCACATAATAGGATTTATAAAAACCCCATTATTTTGATGTATTTTAAGAAAAAACATTATGTATGAGTTATATTTTCTGTCAACAATTGTTATTTTTTCTCAATGGGATTCAATGAAATAGAAATATTTCACTGATTTCAATATATTTAATAAGTTTAGAAGAAATTATTGTACACCATCGATAATTAGTGTTTCCATGTGTTGTGTGTTTCATATTATATCAACTATATATCTTTCATCCTATGTGAGTATGTCTATTGGATGAAATATTTCTTATTGACATGATTTGGTAAATCATGTTGGATTTTTTTCACCATGTTATAGACTACAAGAAATTGTAATGTTTTTAATAATGGGAAAGTGGTAGAGTACATAAATTAATGTATGATCCCCTACTTTCAATCATGATAATACTAATATATGGGATGAATTTAGTAATCAAATATGAGAACCTATACATGGATAATTTAGGTAATGGTAATATGTGGATGTGATATCATGATTGTTGACTACGTATTGTAAAAAATCATCATGATAGGGGCATCTAATCATTTTAAGTGGTATAGAAAATGGTTTGTATAAGGTGTAATTTTTTCCTAGTTGATTCCAAATTTTTGGGATCCAATATTTAGAGCATGGTCAATGTTTCATGTTTGTTGGATTCTTGGGATACCACATTAAATTATGGAAAAGGAATTGAATTTTGTGAATTTCGTTTCTTATTAAATTTTTTTACAAAGGATTGGATATTCATCAATGAATGTTTTTCAAAATACTCATGAGCCATTAAAGGAAAAGGTTTAAAGTTATGTAATTATGGGATTTTTCCAAAATTGAGTAAATTTTGTAATTTACACTATTACAAGATGTTTTGTGAAATGATAATTTAATGGATTTATTCAGAAAATAGAGGGGATTACAAAAAAATATATGAAAAGTTTAATAAAAGAATGTGGTGAATGATAATGTTTCATGAAGCGGAGAGAATTTCTCTAAATAGGTATCCTCCACTCTCATTTATAGAAGCTATAATTTCTGATTATCCAAGGAATATAAATTTCTAGTGGTTCATTATTAAGCTTTTTTCTTAAATAATGGATTTATTAGAACATATGTTACATGAGGAAAGGACTTTGTCATTCATACTAATTTGTTCCACAATGATTTTGAACCCTTTTAAAAATGTAGTATGTTTTTCAAATGATTGTGATATTCAAAAAATTTCCCCTTTTCTCAAATAGAAAAAAATCTTCATAGTGGTGAAATGTTTTTTTGAAGGTGTTCGGTTTCATGACACATGAGTTTGTTGGAAATGATTTACAATATTTCTAATGAAATTTTTTATTCATTAAATAAATAATATTAGAGAATGATTAATATGATTTTATGGTGATATTCATAACAAGTTTGTGAAATTGAATAGTATAGCTCAATGGGAACTAATTAGTTCATCATATATCATAAAATAAATATATGAATTAGCCTATGATACAAAAAATATTACCTCTTAGATTAGTGATAAAAGGAAGAGGTCAATGTGATTTTCACACCATGTTTTTTATTTTTTACATCATTTCGTGATTATAATTTTTTCATGGGATTAAATTTTGTGTTTTTGTTGCGGAGGGTTTTAATTTTGAGTTTTGTGTTGTTTTTATCCTGGATATGGTTTATACATGGTTTTCGAAAAATGTGGTAAATGTTCTAGGAATCCATGCATGATTTAGGGTTGTATCGGTAGACGAATCATGACCCACACATGTTTAGACAAATCATGCTTAATTTGTATGGGAGGATACTATCTCAGAATACAACTAGTCTGCTTATTTGGTGCACAGTTTGAAAGTAAGGATTATAAATAGTAATGGTGACCATGCATATAAATTTTGGGTCTCCTAAGTGCCACAATGTTTTGTAAACAATCCTGCTGAATTGTGCATGAAATTTAAGTGTAAATATTACTTATATTACAGCTCTAACCCTTTTGATATTTTCACAAAAAAAAAATTATTTTCTCCTCCTATGGTTTCATGTGACTGTATTGTTAATTTCATCTATGTTATTCATGATTACTCCTCCCTCTAAGGGTATAGACAATAATTTCATTACGGTTATAGGCTTGATATCTCAAAATTCTACATCATATATCTGGATCTTTGAATCATTGTTAATTGTTTTTGGGTGTGCGTTGTTGAAGTTATATGGGTTTGCGGTATAATTCACATTACATATTCTTTTATTATATTTGATTCACCAGTTTCATTCTTTTAATACCATCCAGATAAGAAAAATAAGTATGTATGTCCTTTAGATTTTTTTTGGAATGAAATGTGGTGAATGATACCATTTTAGTGATAAATAGATTTGGTTTGCTATTAATGATCATAAAATGTGTTTGATAAAATGATTTGATGGATTTCACATACATTGTGACGATTTTTAACCATTTTTCCTTGGTCAATGTTTTTGTAAAATCGTAATGGTATTTTTTGTTTCCTTAAATTTATTTGATAAGTATTTCTAATTGAAAATTTTGTGGGATTGGTTTGTTAAAATGAAAAGGATTGTGTTGATTATCAGTGGCCCATTTCACATATTTAAAAAAAATTATATCGCTTGAATATGTGATGTGGATGTTTAAAATAGATTTTTATAATTGTTACAATATTTAAATTGGGGTGTTTTCACCTCATTTAAAATATAGATACTTTTCGTTGATAAATAAGTGTTTGGAAGATTTTTCTAGAAAAATATACAAATTTGTGAAAATTCTAAGGATATATTACATGAAAACAATCCTTGGATAATTCTCCCTTCTTGGTTTTGTAAATTATTGATGGCAGCCCACACTGAGAGGATCCCCGTTGACCAAAATGTTGAAATGAAATTGATTTATCCTTAGGGTGATTCTGGTGATACAAAATATGTGGATTATTATAAATTTTTATGTAATTGGATACATGGTTGGAATTGGTTGGATCAACCTCTTCTATACATCATGACATCAAGAACATGGAATAGTTTCTGATATGTTTGGGAAATTTTTTTCACTAGATTGATTATGCACTATCTAGTTGCCTATTACACGGGGATATATTTTACTTATTGTTATAGGATTTACTCCTGTGAGGAATAAAATGTGGGGTGTGTCTAAGCATATTATGAATTATATATTTTAACTTCTGAGTCATACCTTTTTATATGATTTAACATGTATTAATATATTCTTTTCAATTCACATGCATTAAGGTTATTCCAATGTCTATTAGCACATAGTTACATACAGTGCTTGGTTGAGATTCATGATTGGTGGGTTTTTATTTTGTGATTATTTCTGTTTCCCGTATATTAGTATTATTATGGTGCTCTGACGTGTGGTGTACTTGTTTGGAATGTGATGTTTTGGTTTTCAGAGGATTATAGAAAATGTTTTCTATTATAAATGATCTCAACTCTATTGTTTGAGTTGTGAATTGAAAGCATGAATTTCCCTTTGAAAATGATAACATTTAATTATTTGGAAAGAACCTTGTTTTGGAAATAAAAATGGAAATGGAAAATTATATGTTTTCATGTTTAAAATGAGTGGAAATAGATTAAATTTATATATTGTATTTCAAACATCAATTTCTTTTTTGTATTTTAAAGGAATAACATTGGGAAAAGTCTTTTTGTGTATTTCTACTATTTTTAAACATGCATGACTGTAGTTTGTTCTTTTTTTAGTTTATGGTGAATATTCTAGTGTGGGTTATAAAATCATGAGAGATATTTATTTTTGGTATCAGATAGTTACCCTTGGGTTCACAGAGAGACTTTATGGTCATCATGTTTAATTTGGGATTTATTGTTATGTTTGTTGTATGTTTTATATTTTTTATAATGATTTTTAGTTTGAATATTGATATATATAATGGGATTATATTTTAATATTTTCATTTTATATTTTCTTTAAATATTCATTGGAATAAATCATCCCCTTCGACATTCCGTTAGACACTAGTTTCCCACACATCGTGGTTGAGAACTCCCTTTGATCTTTTCCATGGATCCACTCAGGTGACTGATTCATGGTCAACCCGAGATGGTTCCCGAAAATGATTGACAATTGAATGACTATGATCCAAACCATAAATCATGTATAGGGAGTGATAATATCATAGAGTTACCATATTATATTCATTTCATCCATAATACAAGTGAAAATTAATTGATTCTATGTGAAAGACATATTTTCATTGTATAGAAATTTTATGCAGCCTTGTATGTGTGAAGCAATTAAAATTATTAGGTATCTTGTGCCTGGTATGCATAAATTATATGTGGTGGAAATTAGTGAATTTGGATTGGTAAATCATGAATCTTATAAAAATAAGGCTAAGGTAATTACACTAGTTAATTAGATTATCATAAAACCTTTAAACCCAAGTGTGACCCTATGATTAATATGATGTTAATATCATTTTGGAAAGGGATAGTTTCCCAGGTTTTTTAGGGAAACATGAATGAGTTTTATACATTGATTCACCCCACCTCATGGAGTATATCACTAATTTACCTTATGCATACAAAAATAATTAATTTCTTGAAGTAATGAATTAAAAATACCAAACATTGATATTAGTGTGATTGTAGCATGGATGAAGATATGGTGAACAAATTACTTAACTGTTATTACATTAATGATATGCTTCTCAATAATTTTTTTTATAAATCATTGGAATATTTAATGAGTATTATGTTTAGAATTTAGGTATCATTATGTTAATTGACATGAAACCTTGTCCTCTGCAAGTTATAATATTTGTAGGATGTTGGTTTTATGTAAAATAAGTCTTTGGAACTGATATTTCAAAAGGATAATAAGATTATTTGAAGATATACCTAATTTTTTTTATTATATGATATTATTTAAAGTTAATGGAAATATTAATTTACAAGAGGAATAATTCAATGGTGATAACATATAATAATATTATGTATGATAAATATGTTGTTTGGAATTAGTAAGATGGCTATTAAATATATAAATGTTGTGTGTTTTTTAATTTATTTTTTCATGAAGTACAATTTTTAATTATTCATATTAAGTGGAATACATATAAATATTTTTCTAATGTATTTGTGATCTTTTATTGAATTGTAATCCAACCATAGAAACACAAGGTGGGAGAGATCATACCATATATTGGAGACTTGGTTTATCCACGTGGGTTGAAGCCCATGCATAATAAGAGGGGGAAGAGGAGACTCAACGAGCATAGTGCCCGTTAGGCACACATGGGTTTGTGCATATGTAGTTTTGAAGCCGCCATGTGGGTGGAATTGATGTGTGTGTAATTTCAGTGGTGTTTCAAGTGATGATAAATTATATTGTCTTAAGATTCTAGATATAAGTAATCTATTATATAGTGGTTTCAACTGGATAAATTATAAATGTGGTATAGAATGTCAATATACAGAGTGGAAATTCTTTTAAATGAAAAATACATAATGTGTCCCTCTATTTTGACTAAGTGTGATTATCATTTAGATTCCACATATTAATAATCTTTCTCTCTCTATAGATCATAGATTTATTGCATGATGGATGATATTCCAATAAATGGATAACAATATTTGTGTAACACATCACACCCATAATCAAAATTAGCATGATTGACCACATTATATGGATTTATATTCATTCATTATATGAATTTCTTGAACTTAAAAGATTAAAAATAGTATCCACTCTTAAGATAATGTTGTTGTGCACAATTTTATATTCAAGGTAGTGTTGTTTCAAGGAGTTTAATGGGATGTATGCAGTCACTTTCACATGCATGTGAGCTCCTCTCCATGAATTAATTCCTCATCAAATAGAAAATGTTGTTATATTTTTCAGATTCAAATAACCAAAATTTAGAGATAAAAAATATGTAGATGTACGAGAATTCAATGAATTGATATATACAAAATAAATAAGAGTTATATAATATGGTACATTGTAGTAAAGATCTCATCTAAAAATTCTGAATCACCGAACCGAAGTGAATATTTTTCCTCTCATGTGATCAAATATTTCATATATATATATACAGTTATTGTCACATCTTGTCCAATAAAAAATGAAAAATGTCTGTGATCCTCTATGGATATATTAAAACTGTATTTCATCACAAGAATTTGTGTGAATAATAATACCCACATACACTAGGCTTGTGTTATCACAGACTCAGCATGATTCATGAAGAATAGATAATGTTAACATTCTCTTCATTTATATACTCCCACTTTTCTCTATTGGGTAAAATAGTTCCATGAACCAAAAAATATTTCATAAATAATAAAACCCTCATTGTTTGTAAAATTCTCTTAAACAATGTCAATGGAGGCACTGTCTATAATTGAGTAAAATAACAATGACCTTTTATAAAATAACTCAGACATTTGAGGATTCAATTTTCATGAAATTGAATTTTTCTTTCTTCTTTCATGGTCAAGAATCCACTTAGGTCTACATAAATGATTTCGTATTTGAATTAAAAATGTATGTGAATTTATATGATCTTAATGAAATAATCATGATAGAATAATTGCATCGATTTATGAATAAAACTAAAAAAATTGGATCAAACCATGATGAATCCAAAATAAAATCATATCGTGAAATATAAATGTTCTACAGCTTGAGATCATCCATGATTTTTATTACACATTCATATTGATTAATAATTTCACATACGATAAGATTTTCCTGAATATTGTTCGTGTATATTGAAACTAATGTAAGTATGAATATCAAAATTCCACATATTGGATTTTTTTCTTGTATGTTGTTTTTGAAAAAACCTTATTGCATGAATTCATATTTACAGTGAAGTGAGATTCAATTAAATAATTATTTGTTGAACCATCAATAATAAAGAAGAACTGATAATATAATAATTGTTCATATAGGGGATTAATAAAATAAATTATATTAATTTATATTAATATTCAGATCATTCTTATAAATACTAATTTATTATGGTTATATTAATGTGAAATTTTCATGTTTCAATAATAAAAATGGATGGTTTTGATTCTATATAGATAGAGATAATAATATTTGATGTTAAAATTGATTTTTATTTATTATCATTTGGTTGGAAGTATAATTTTCAGATATTCATTCAACAAAATATTCATATTATTATGACTTCATATAGATGAATATGAAGAATAAGACACATTGTATTTTCAAATGTGGAGAAGAAGAAGATTATCTTCATGTTTATTATTTCATAACTAACATGTGAAGAACATAGTAGATGAAAAATGATGCATTGTGACATCTAAAATAAATATATCATGGTGGAAGAATTAATTGGGGTTACACATTACCTTAAACATGAAGGTGTATAATATATTCATAGACAAACTAATGAAAAATCCATGATTGTAAAACCTTACATTGTAATTATAATATTTTATAACATATTTGATAGGATATTAACAACATAATCATATAAAATCAAATGATTATTTTATTATTTTTTTGTTATTGTTTTTTTTTCAAACCATTCCATGGTCTATATACTATTTTTGAGTAGTAAACTGTTTAAAAATAACGTGGTTAATTTTTTTAATGCTTTCATATATAATAATACAAAAAATAAAATATAGTCAGGAAGTCAATATACTAATAGGTTTAATTGGTAATGGTGATAAAAGTAATAATGGGTGAAAATTTTCCCAATACTAATTCACCCCACTCGTATAGTGCTTATTATATCCCAATGTGGTTATTTCATTTAGTATAAAATGAATGGTTATTGTCTATTGGATTCAAAAAATTTCATATATTATCTTTTAAATATATAAGATTATTTTCATGTATTAAAAATTATGTGTAGGTTTTTTGATGATATTGTTATATTTGGTAATAATTATTTTTCTATAACAATGATGATCAATAGTATAATGAAATACATGATTGAGTGGAATAAAAAATCCACTAATCCAAAAATAGGATTTATTAGTCTATCCATACCTTACCAGGAATCATGACATATCATGCATGGAATTTGATGTATAGTTTTATTAGTTTCCCACTAAGTAGAACGAAACTATTCCCACATCAAGTGAATAATTAATGGTGAGAGATCATGATTTTTTTTAAAATCTTGTACAAATTATCTTAAAAATGATGGTTCTATAATAAGTTGAAAGAATGATCATTCTATAACATCTCATGACATATAAATTGATATATAAATATAGATGATACATTAAATTCATATATAAATTATATCTTTCAATTTTGGAATCATTCAATGTATGCCAAAAGAGATCACCAAGGCTAAAGAGGAAGAAAATTATATGGAGAAGGTTTTAAAATAAAAATTTCTATAATGTTTAATGCTCTCCATATATTATGGAACCTTTGATGAAACAAATATGGATCTTGATATATGTTCCCCAAAATGAATCAACGTGTTTTATGAGAAAAAATGTGTCATGAATATTCTGGGGAAAAATATCCAATCACATGAATATAAATTTGAAAACATTATTAATGTCAAAGAGTTACAATGGACATAAAATTCATAATTATCAAAGGATATGATGATTGAATAAAAATAATTTTTTTTAATAAGTAGGATGTTAAATTAATGAATAGTGTTTTTGAATTTTATGTAATTATAATTGATGAAAAAAACCATCAATAAAAAATTTCAAGAATTTTATCTTCTTGTGTTCAATCAGGTTAAAATGTGTAAAGTGACTAAAAAACTGAAGTGATTGTTTCTAATTGTACACAATGTTAATTGGGGGATTCCAATGTCAAATAACCTCAAACATGTGACAGTTATTGTAAGTTGGTGCCCTGATCCCTACTCTTTTATGTAAATTTAATATTATTGCTTTTAAAAATTAGGATATACACATTTGTTTATTGATATCATAATAGTGTAGATACTTATTAAAGAACTATTTACATAATAATGTCCTCATATTATATATCTTGTCAAAATGATATACTACATCCTTGAAATAATGAGAACCTTGATATCCAATTACCCTAATCATAAAAATATTTCATGTGACATAGATACATCATACAGATTGGATATAGATGATATATTAATATCAGGTTATGGGGGATCATAAGCATTGATACTTCCTATCTTAATGTTTTCACATAGTGATCTAATGTAGATAAGATCGCGAGGACTAACCTTCCATTATATAATTCATACGTTTTCAATTACATTGGTTTGTTATATATATAAACATGTTTATTGGATGTCATACATGACATTATTGTCAATGTGTTACATTTGATCAGGTACTTATATTCATTTAAATAACTAGGAAAATAAGTTAATGGATATAAATCATTAATTGGGGGATTCATTGGTGGTGTATATTTTCATAATTAATAGAGATAGAATTTTTCATATCTGAGTTGATGAAGAGATGTCTCATTGGTCCATTGTGACAAAGAAGGTAGTATAGTCCTTAAATCAATTTTTGTGGTACAAGAAACTAAGTTAATATATTAAAGAAACAAAATACATATAAAAATAAAAGAGTGATGAAAAAAGTGTGAATAATTATTCATGAGATATTCTGATCCAATGAGAGTATATTTCACTAATCTTCTTCATAATAGGTAGTCATAGATGTGAAATTATTTATCTCCATGGGGTTCATGATGGGTTTCTAGACATCACTATTGGTCTCTATGTTGGACTCACTACTATAGTGAAATCCACCCAGAGGGTCACACATTAAGTGTATCCATATGTTCCACCAATTTTAATGAATGGGAGTTTAAGAAGATGTGGGACCCATGTCTGGGGGTTATTGAATGTTTGAGTGTGATCTATAATAGGTAAAGGTAACTCATTTATAGTATTAAAGTTATGAATAGTGTTTTTTAATATTTTTTCTCATTATATTCACTAGTTTTTTATCATTTAAGTGAATACATGAAAATATATATTTTTGAATTAACATATTATGTTAAATGTTCATTATAATATTTGGGATATTACACGCTATGTTAGTTTTCCATATTTTAAAATATATCATTTTTACTATTAAAATTGAGTGATGAAATAGTTTTAGCATTTATGGAAATTTTCCAATACCATACCTACATGCATAGTTCTAAAAAGAATTTTGTTAGTTCACAAGGACCAAAGTGAAATTTCTAACACTATAAACACATTATAAAAGTTCATTATAGCTTTATGATAATAGAGTTCAATAAATTGGACGAATTTAGTGGGACAATATCTCCTTTAATATCTATATAGATCTTATAAAGATATTTTGAAGAAAGGAAAAATTGGTTTCCATCATGTATTCTTCATTGTGTCTTAATTCATAATTCTATTAATAGGACATCAAATATCTCTTTGATTTCCCATGATAGATCCCATGAAAATCATATCGATGATCCTAGTGTTTTTTTTCACTTTTGGATTATCTAGATGATACCAATCAAGGTACATTTCATCCATTACATGTTTATGGCGTATGAATTAAGCCTACATCTTAAATGATCATGGTATTTTTTGTGATATAATTCAATGTTTTCATTATAAATTTTAATTAAACCATTTAATAAACATTATAAAGGTTTTTTCTAAATTCATAGTTTTTAACATGATTCCAACTCCTAAAATATAAATTACTCGGGTTTTGTGCTATAGTTTCTCCCTGAGACATTTCAATTATTACAATTGAATATGTGTAATTATTTAATATGAATATTGATAAATATTAGTAAAATTGTATATGAATTGGAAATATGTTTTATATAAGATACTAATGAAATAATAGTGCATCAATCAGATTTTCCATCGCAATGATATGATTGATAAAATATCGATGAGATTTGCGTAAAAATTATGATGTAAATTAATGTTTTAATTTTTTTCATTTAATTAATATATTTTTGTGTGATCTATTTTTATCTAATATATTATATGAGATTTTCTCTTGTTATAAAGATATGTTGAATGCAATGTTGGTTAACCCAATGAAAATACAATCATGTTTTGTAAGCATGATTTAGTTTCCAAAAATAATTTATAATGAACGAAAATATTCCATGGTATGCTTTCCCTAAGATTCCTTGTAAATAATTACCAATTATTCCTTTTGAATATTACCCAAATAATTCATGAGATGCTTACACAAAACCTCCATGGAAAGCATACAAAAAGAAACACTTTGAAGAATATAAAAAATAAAATAAAAAATAATGCCATGTTTTGAATTTTGATTATATATATATAGTTTTTATTATATAGTATATCATATAACATATAGAATATATATAGAATATCAATACATATAAATGTATATATTTTTCTATGTTTGTATATATATTCCCTTAAAATGATGCCATGTCTTGTGTGGGACTAATATAGTTCAAGTCGGACTGGCCAGACCCATTTAACCCATTTCATGCACTAAATTAATATCTAGTGATGTTAATTTGGTTAAAAATGACCCAAATTTTATTATAATAATATCTAAAAATTAATTCAATTACCTGGTATTTAACGAAGTTATTTTATGTGTTCTAGGAGGTTTCGATAATTAAGTAAAACTATGTTAATACATGATAATGTCTAAAAAAACGAATGGAAATGCAGGATTTCCCAACAGTTCTGAACCATTGGTATATATTATACCAACAGTTCTGCAAACCATAGGCAAGTAAGATGTTGGGAAAGCTTTTCCCAATGGTTTACACTGAACCATTGGGATAGGTTAGAAAACATTAACCAATCCCAACAGTTCTGCCAAACTGTTGGGATAGTTTTTTCTAATGGTTTGGTGTGAACTGTTGGGAAAACCAAGAAGAAGGCTTCATTCTGAACGGTTTATAAACCATTGGGAAATTATTTTTACTAATGGTTCATAGAACCATTGGTAAAAAAATACTCATAGAGGCTATGCCAAGGGTTTCAAACCGTTGGCATAGCCTATGCTGTGCAAATTGCACAGAAGCCTGCAATTTTAACAGCAGCTACCCTCTCATTTTTGTGCAATTTGAACAGCAGCCAATCCATTCCCTCTCATTTTCAATCATTTCCAATTATTGTACCTGCAATAAACTAACACATTCATATACAATTATTGTACCTGCAATAACCAACTAATATATACATATAGAGAACAAATTCATACACATTTTATATATAATGCATCCAGAAACAATACACATTAAGAATTACATCAGAATTCATAACATAATTATAAACATACATAATTCATTTATAATTCAATTTAAAATTTAGTTGACAATTATATGTGGAATCCCGAATTCAATTCATAATTTGATCGTTTTTCATATATCATATGTTTTTACTAGAAATGAAGTCCATTTTAATCAAAATACATACACCTAGAGTGATACCAGCCACACCGTGCCTCAGATTGTGGAGAAGTTAACCCATACACATCACAAATGGTCTATGGATCGTTGTCCTAAAGTATCAACATATTCCGAAAGCGTTTGGTCGGTTCCCCGTTTGTCATTTGTTTTTTTCACTAAATAAAAGAGAGACACTTTGAATGGTTCCATCCACACTGCACTTCTGATTGAGGCGGGGTTAACTCGTACACATAACAAATGGCCCATGGATCATTGTGCTAAAATATCAACACAATCAGAATATTTTTGGTCATTTTTCTATATGTACTTAAAATGATGTCCATTTTAAACATAAGAGAGACACTTTGAGTGGTCTTGGACACAACGCATATTGGACTGAGGCACGGTTGACTCGTACACATAACATATAACTCATGGATCGGTGTCCTAAAGTTTCAACAGATTCATAATGAGTTTGGTTGGTTTTTCGTATGCCAGTTGTTATTTTCACTTATAATCATGTCCATTTTAAATAAAAAAGAAATAGATAGAGTGGTACCAACCACACCGCATCTCATATTTAGACGGTGCTGGGTCATACACATCTCAAATGACCCATGGATATTTCTCCTAATGTATCGACACAATCCGAATGTGTTTGGTCGTTTTTCTGTATCTCAGTTAATGTTTTCACTTAAAATGATGTCCTTTAGAAACAAAATACATACACTTTGAGTGGTGTCGGCCACACCGTGTCTCAGGTTGAGGCGGGGTTGATTTTTACACGTCACATATGACCCATGGATCGTTGTGCTAATGTATCAACACAATCAGAATATGTTTGGTTCGTTTCCTGTATGTACATAAAATGTTGTCCATTTTAAACAAAAGAGAGATGCTTAGAGTGTTGTCGGCCACATCGTGCCTCAGATTGAGTCAGGTTTTACTCATACACGTCACATATGACCCACATATCATTTTCCTAAATCATTTCCACATTTCAAATGTGTTTGGTCAGTTTTTTGTATGTCGGTTGTTGTTTTCACTTAAAAGGATGTCCATTTTAAACAAAAAAGAGACACTATGAATGGTGTTGGCCACACTACGGCTCGGATTGAGGCGAGGTTGACTCATAAACGACACATAAGACCCATGGATTGTTGTTATAATATATCGACATAATCAGAATCTGTTTGTTTGGTTTTCTGTATGCTAGTTGTTGTTTTCACGTAAAATGAAGTCCATTTTAAACAAAGGAGAGACACTTTGAGTGGTGTCTGCCACACCGTGCCTCGGATTGTGGAAAAGTTGACTCTTACCCGTTACAAATTACCCATGAATAATTCTCCTATTGTTCCAATGGAAACCGAATGTGTTGGGTCGGTTTTCCGTATGTACTTAAAATGTTGACCATTTTGATCAAAAGAGAGAAACGTAGAGTGATCTAGGCCACACCATGAATCGGATTGAGCCCAGGTTGGCTCGTGCACATCACATATGACCCATGAATCATTGTGATAAATTATCAATAGAATCCTAATGTTTTTGTTAAGTTTTCTTTATGACAGTTGTTCTTTTCACTTATAATCATGTCCATATTAAAGAAAAGAGACACAGTTAGAGTGGTACCGGCCACACCGTGCCTCAGATTTAGACGGGGTTTACTCGTACATGTCTCGAATGACCCATGGATCATTTTATTAATGTATCAACACAATCCGAATGCGTTTGGTGGGTTTTCCGTATGCTAGTAGATGTTTTCACTGAAAATGATATCCTTTTGAAACAAAAGAGAGACACATAGGGTGGTTTTGGCCACACCACGCCTCAGATTGAGGTGGGGTTGACTCGTACATGTCACATATGACCCATGGATTTTTTTCCTAAAGTATCAACACACATAGAATGTGTTTGGTTATTTTTTCATATGTCGGTTGTTGTTTTCACATAAAATGATGTCCATTTTAAACAAAATAGAGACACTATGAATCGTTCCAGCCACACCATGTCTCGGATTGAGGCAGGGTTGACTTGTACATGTCGTATATGACCGATGGATCGTTGTTCCAAGGTATCAACACAATATAAATCTTTTTGGTCAGTTTTCTGTATGCTGGTTGTTGTTTTCACTTAAAATGAAGTCCATTTTAAACAAAATAGAGACACTTTGAGTGGTTTTGGCCACACCATGGCTCAGATTGAGGCAAGGTTGACTCGTACACATCACATATGACCACTATATCATTATCCTAAAGTATCAATAGAAACCGAATGCGTTTGATTGGCTTTCCATATGTACATAAAATGTTGTCCATTTTAAACAAAAGAGAGACACTTAGAGTGATACCGGCCACACTGCGACTCGGATTGAGCCTGGATTGGATCGTACATGTCACATATGACCCATGGATCGTTGTGATAAATTATCAATAGAATTATAATGTGTTTGGTTGGTTTTCTGTATGCCAGTTGTTCTTTTCACTTATAATCTTGTCAATTTTAACAAAAGAGACACAGTTAGAGTGGTACCGGCCACACCGTGCCTCAGATTTAGATGGGGTTGACTCGTACACAACTCAAACGACCCATGGATCATTTCCTAAAATATAAAAACAATACGAATGTGTTTGGTTATTTTTTCGTATTCTAGTTGATGTTTTCACTTAAAATGATATCCTTTTGTAACAAAAGAGAGACACATGGAGTGGTGCCGGCCACACCATGCCTCGTATTGAGGTGGGGTCAACTCTGACACATCACATATGACCCAAGTATTGTTTTTCTAAAGAATAAACATATTTTGAGTGTGTTTGGTCAGTGTTTCGTATGTCAGTTGTTGTTTTCACTTAAAATCATGTCTATTTTAAACGAAAGACAGACAATATGAATGGTGTCGGCCACACATTTCTCAAGGCACACATCTTTCAATATACTGTATTTTCCTCTACAATGACATTGAAAACTAAAGTTATATGAAAAATTTAGTTAACGATTAAATAATCGAGGAATCAAAAGGAAGTGTAAGTCGTAAAGAAAACTTATAAACAATTGTCATACCTACTTCCTCTCATGATCTGGCATCATAGTACGTCCTAGTGTGTGGAGGTATTTTTTTGCATCAATGTTTTTTTTATTTTTTCCAGATGATTCCTAAATAAAATTCGATAATTAAATGGATAATATTAATGAAAAACATGAATGTTATTAATTAAATACCTCAAATTTAATTAATACCTTAAACTGGGTAGTCGTCAAATGAGTAATAATCTGAAGATACTACTCTATAGGACAATCATCAATGATTGATACCACCTCTAACTCAGTGCCAAATATAGCACTCCATATAATATACAACTCATTCTTGTAGGCTCTCCAAATATTTCCTAAATCCTTTAGACATTCCGATCGTGCACCCTCACCATCGGGAAAATTTAATCAATGCTGACATCAAAATATTAATTAATATAAATTCAAAAATAATTCATGGCATTAAATACAACAGAATTTTTACCCATATCTTTTCCCAAGCTCTATCCTTGAACTCAGGTGGAAAATTTCTCCCCGATAGCGGGCTGGAAGGAACGATGTCAAAGTATTTGGAAAGCGTCACCAAAATACTCTGACATTGCTGCCCTATTTTCTAAACCATTTTGGTGTCTTCATTATAATCCACCATAACCTGTGTGCGGAAGTTCCACACCGAACGCATGCATTTACGCCCGCGACCCCACCAACTTTCAGTAGATGAATTTTTCATGAAAGAAAAAAAGTATTTTAACAAAACATGTTATAATGAAAATATATATTGCTATAAAAATCTGTTAGGGTTCTATAAATATACATGAGCCAGTTTAATCACTGAGCACCACTAGATCCAGAAAAACTGATGGAACACCCTGTGGTGGAATAGGAGTCAAAGACGATGGAATATCCAAGCTCATAGAGACAGAAGTAGATGGAAAAGAATATGGGATAGCTGTATGACCGGATTATGGATGGGGAGTGGGAATCATCATGGAATATAAAAACGATGGTCCAGAAGATGCAAAAGGTGGTGAAAACGTGGGAGGCCTAAATATCATGTGTTTCCCTAAAGACACAATGGGATCAGAATGTGGGAAGGATGACATGTCAGTGGGAGGGGCAGGGTCTATTCGGGTATGTGAAGCTGCTCGTCCACCTCTGGTACGAAACCTCCTCGTACCACCGGCCTGAGTACTAAGACTAGTACTAGGCTCCTCCTTGAACAATTGTTGACATATAGGTGGATCCTATAAAAATGTTTACAACAAAATTAATCACATGAAATTATATATTCTTTAAATATATATATTTGAAATAAAGTACTCACTGTGGGCACTAATGGTGGAATGCCAATCTCCGCCATTCGACGATTGTTCTCCATCATTATTTTCCTTTGTCTCTCTTCAATTGGCTGCATTTCCTGCTTTTCAAAACAAATATGTAATTAATTAGAATAAGAAAACTAATTTGGAATCCAAAAAACTAAATATCTGAGGGAATAAGGGGATTCAATAGTAATGTTGCTATCAATTTTTTTACAAGAGATTGAATGGATTTAATAAATCATACAAGTTGTAATGTTCACCAAGTTAGAAATATTGTTTAATTATGTTTTAATACAGTTCAATTCCTAATTAGAAAATGCAATTCATATAAAACCGCAACCAATAAACATTGAAAATTCACATAATGGTCAAGTCAGATAAAACATATTTGGGACCAATACTAAATCAATTTGAATATTACCAACCTTAACAACCCAAATCGAGGTAAACCAAAAGAAATGAGAACATGGATGAATGATTCTATATATTTTCAACCACAACATCAGGTTCACAATAAACTCTGAAAATTGATCTATTGGAGTCATCAAAAGAAATAAATGGATTTGATCCAATGGCACTAGGGACAGTGTCAATTCCATCATAACCATCCTAAAAAATATGTCTTGTAATTACTTCAAGTATGACACCAAATTCAAGTCGATGTTGGTCTATGACATAAAAAACATGTTTAGCCATTGATGCCAACACATATGGTTCTTCGGTAGCAAGAGTGTGAGTCATATTAGTTACACTAAATCCACAATCAGCAATAAATGTCCCATGTCTCGTCATCGAATCAACTAATGGCATTTCATCATAGTGACTCGTCCATGAGAGTAATAATCCTATATTTTTATTTTCTCAACGACTCCATAATAACCCACATTTTCAAATCACGACCTACTATCTGATGCACTGGCATAACAATCTATTGTGGTAGTAACCATAACACCTTCATGTTGCGTTGTCATGTTACTTGCTCATTCAGTGACATTAAATTTGTACTCATTGATAACAATTGATTTACAATCATGAACCATGGTATTAAGACTAAAATCCAAAGCTCTTATTTCCTCAGAGACAGATTCAGCAGACAAAATCAATACCTTCAATATAAATGACTATTAAATTTAATTAAATATTGATATAACTATTTTAAACAAAAATATTTTTACCTTCAATTTTAACGAAGTAGAAAACTCTTTGCTATGAAAAGTCTCTCTCCTTCTCAAAGATAAAGAACGATGCTTCCTATTTATCATTTTTTTATGTTCCGTGTAGATAAAAAATATGAATAGTTTAAAAGATATATTTGTAAGATATACATATTCAATTTATTTAACTAATATAGTCATCGAACAAATCACAGTTGAAAAAAACTATGTGATGTGCCATCTCCCGCTCATCATGTCTTAATGTATTCAATGTATATGATCCTGGAATTAGTCTTGTTTGAGGAAGTGATGGAAAACTGGGTTCAATTTTCTCATTCTGTTCTTCTTCATTTCTCACTGGTATGTTCATTCTTGTAGTAAGATTAGAAAAATACATTGAGCAGAAATCCATAAATTCTTGAGCCATGTAACCGTTCACAATAGAACCTTCGAGATGATTCCGGTTTCAGACATAAGACATTAATGTGTACATATTTATTTTATTTAGATACATCCAATGAAAAGAAACAGGTCCTCCGAGAAGTATTTCAGTGGGAATATGGACATTTAGAAGCAGTATGCATGTGAAAAATGATAGAGGAAATATTTGCTCCAACTCAAACAAAATTAATGGGGAATCTGTCATCTTTTTCTCAAAAATGACTTGGACAACTTCTTAGCACAAATATCTCCAAAAAAATGGCACAATCGAATAACAGGCACAATTAAATTATTGGTAAAAAGATGGCGGATTGTTATTAGAAGAAACTCATAAAGTAGAACGTGATAATCACGAGTCTTCAAAGATTTTAGCTTCAACTCTCTTCTGTTGACCCGTTTAGATATGTTGCTTGAATAGCCATCAAGAACTCTAATAGACTTTAATACTTCTAGAAATTGTTTTTTTCATAGGTCTCATCACATAAAAAGAACGTGGACGTTTCCATTTATTTTCCCTGATACGCACAGGATGCAATTCTGGTCAAATGCCCAAATCCACCAATTCACGCCGAGATCGTAAATCATCTTTTATCTTCCCCTTGACATTTAGAAGAACTAAAAGATACATTTCAAATATATTCTTTTTAATATGGGTTACGTCTAAGAAATGACATAACAAATTGGTTGACCAATAAGGAAAATAAAAAAAGATACTCCTCTTCCTCCAATTGTAACAGCTTACAGTGGAAACGTTCTTTCTCTTTCCAGATTTCATTTGACCCTTCCTGAATATAAAACTGAAATCTTTCAATTCATTAAGAACATCAGTTCAAGACATATACTGAGGTGGATCATCGGTCTCTATGGTATTATCAAATCATCGATGATTCATTCTATATGGATGATCATTTGTAAAGTATCCTCGATGTCCCATAAAACTGAAACTAAAGCGATGTTTCGGTCTTCTAGATTGTGTATTCTTCATAAAAACCGGTCATGATAGTTTTCCCTTTATGCTCTATCCAGACATCATTGCATAATCTAGAAAATCATTTATTGTCCACATAAGGGCAACACACATCTGAAATATGTCTTTCGAACATGCATAGTATGTATGCAAACCAACATCCCAATGAAGTTGAAAATATTTTATTAAAGGTTATATGTATACATCAATATCAATGCCGGGATCAGAATGACCAGATATGAGTATACTCATGAAATTTAAATTTTTTTTCTTACGCAACCATGGCGGAAGATTATAAATGTGTATAAAAACTAGCCATGTGTTGTGAAAAGTAAGAATCTTCCCAAACGAATTAAAACAGTCACATGAAAGACCTATCCTCACATTACGTACGTCAGCTAAAAAATCAGGATGTCGAGCATCAAATCTATGCCATGAAAATCCATCTGCAAGATGAACCAACTCATCATTTGTATTCATTCTCTTAGTATCATGCCATCTCATTTTTATTGATATTTCATCTGACAGAAAAATATTCTGGAGTCTGGGGATCAATGGAAAGTGCCACATTAATTTCTGTGGAATGCAGGATGGTGTTCCATTAGATTTTGACTTCTAGCGGGATGTGACACATTTTATACAATCATTTTGTTCAGAAATTTCCTTCCAGAATAAACTGCAATCTTTTGGGCAAGCATGAATTATGTTTCGTTAAAATCCAAGTTCCTCAACTAACTTTGATGCCATATAGAGGATTGAGGGAATATCTGCATCATCTGGAAGTAAATACTTCAAGATGGTAAGAATGTAATCAATTTCTATATTACAAATGACATACATAGTTTTACCACAAAACAATCGGATTAAATATTTTATCTTTTTCTTTTTATCGCATTGTGGATATACTGGAGTCGTGGAAGAATCATTCAATTTTTTCACCCTATGAATATCATCACTTTCACTTGATGCATCATCTGTCCTCATATAGAAGTCTTCTTGAGTCGAAATCCTTTCTATTTCATGATGACGAATAAATAGAAACTGATCATCTAACAAATTCTTCATTCCAGTCCTTTTATTTCAATCATCACCAATTTGAGATTTCATTTTCTCCCCATTGTGATACCACACAAAGTAGTTTTCTTGAAAACCTTTTCTTATGTGGTAGCTGACTTCTTCACAGTTCAACCAAGGACTACCAACACAATTGGAACATGGGCAGTGTATGCGTCCACTATATGAAGCATTTTGAAATGAAAAATCTATAAAGCTCTCAAAATTGTTTTGAAAATAACTTGGGATCCGATCGGTTTCAAACATCCAACTTCCTTCCATTATGTAAAAAGATTTTATATAAGTCATTTTGACATAAAAAATTCAATAGGATTGAACTTTAATAGAAAATACATTTATGTAAATGATAAAGGAATAAGTTTCTAGTCGATGTAGTGTACTATTAAAATAATGTAAAGAAAAAGTACTCATAAATTAAATTAAAATTTATTTATATTCATTTCCATTAGGTCTGTAAGAGGCCCATGGCTCAGGTCCCATTATGTGTTATAGGCATCCCAAATCATTCACTCATGTTCAATAACTCATTATTGGCACCTCTATGGACATACCTTTCATTACCCAATTACTTCCCCAAGTCAAACGCACCCCGGGGGTGAATAAATTTTAGGCTTCTACACTTATAGGTTGTTCATGGATGGTAAAAAAATTTAATTTCATTAAGTATAGACAAAAACATTTATTTTTTAATTTTGAGATTAATAATAAAGTATTTCAATGATAACAACATTACTGAATTAATCCTGTGACTTATCTAACATTTTTATGGATGTCTACACATGCCTCCATGGTTAGTGAAAAGCACCCCACCCTCATAAAAGTGAGTATTGGCCAAGAGGGACACATAATATACAATGTACAATGGAAACCACATTTAATTGACCCTAAAGTTATATTAGTACATCCATCTTGGGGGAAATGGAATATATCATCCTGGTTAACTGATGAATTCAAAAGATCGTATTCCATATGTTGGACACTATCTAAGGTAAGAAATCATGTGATGATGGGTTTACATCATTCAATTGTTTACATTCTATTGAGAATGAAGGCTTGAATTAATGACTTGAGTTAACTGATTAAATGAGGGTAGAGGTTGCATAGGTTGTGTAAAAAGAATGATTAAACAATTGTAGAGGTTTCATACACTGTGCAATGTGGGTGAGTCTCATCTAATTTAGAAACTAAAATAAATTCCCATCATAGGTATCAATAAGAAACATCAGCATCAAAATAAACTCCAAATAAAAAAGGAATAAAAACATCAAACTATTTTTATGTTAACCTAGCAAAAAAATGATCATGAATGACCCTATACATTTTCATACTTCCATAATTTTTAGAGAGTTTATAGTTATGAGTTTCATCCATCTGTACACCCTCCCCACCCCACTTGGACAGGCCTACCCCCACCCCACTTGGACAACCCAGCCCCCCCCCCCCACTTGGACACCCTACCCCACCACACTTGGAATACCCAGCCCCCCCCCCCCCAACATGGACACCCCTAGCCCCCACACCCCACTTGGAAATCCCAGCCGCCCCCACCCCACCTGGATAGCCCTATCGTCACCCCACATAGACACCATGTCAACCATTATACACACCATGTGAACCCTTATACACACCATGTGAACCCTTATAACATATCGTCATTATTACAACCATTAATAACAACTTATTAAACAACATCACTTGTCAATGATAATTAAATTGAACATAAATCAATAATAATATTAGATATACCAAGTAAACTGAATTCATACTATCTTACATCCTAAATGACCACCCACCACCATGATTAATGACCACAATGCTCCCCTTTCAGCCAAATCAAATGTGAAAACAAAAACATATAGTTGCAGAAAACAACTTCATTTGTGTGAAGAATAATAATCCCATGGTCCTCATGATATTTGAACCACGCAGTCCTGATTTTCAAGAAGAACATGTATCCATGAAACCATATGAGAATCACGATTCAATACTTGTGTTTTTCTGATTTTCCCTTGCATTTTGAGGAACCCTGAATCAGTGAAAATGGTCATTGTGTTTAAAAAAGGGGATTTAATAACTCATGTATGATTTTGAAGGTATAATGTTTAATGGTTAAATTATGAAAACTAATATTCACTAATATTACGAATTTGACATTCTGTGAATTAGTTTCATGAAGAAGGAAGAAGTACTAATTAGGGACCACATATTATTTTGCAAAGCTAAAGAAGATACTCTATATGTTCTATTGTGAACTGGATAAGTGAATAGTGTGTCATTATATATATATATATATTGATAAAAACATTATACATACTTGTTATGTAATTCACATAGTGTAAAAAATTTATGATGAACAAGATCTTCATGTTTGACAAAATCTTAATGAAAGGAGTGATTTTCATGAAATACTATGAATACATATTACAAACAATTTCTTATGAGTTCATATACATGAAGGTGTAATATTTTATGCATTGAGATTAAAGAATACTATGAATCATGAAAATTAGAACACAATAAAGAGACACCATGACCTTATAAATGTATATGTGTAATGAAAACATTAATTTTACAATGTGTATATAAGGACCAATACTTTACATACATTTTTATTACATCATAATTGAAGCGTACTTATTACAACATATAACAAAACCATGGTAGGACCGTATAGGTACAATGTCTTTAGAAACTGGGAAACATAAACAACTGGTTCATAAAGCATCTACATTGTTTCCAATTTATTTCATCATATATAGAGTCCCTTTTTGGAATATCCTACTTAATAACCCTCTTCCTGACTTGGGGAAATAAAACATTCAAAAGGGTGAGCTCAAATGCTCATTAAGGGTAAACAAAGGAAATATCATATTCATAAGATCAAAGAATTTTGAAAATATTAACCTGAAAAAGAGATCATAATATCATAACATGGGATAAGTCATAGTAGTTAAATGTAATCCCAATAATCATAAAATAAAACATGAACATTGTGGAGTACAAACATAATCATAGAGAATCATTTCTTAGTAGTCAAGACTCATTGCCAAGACTATCTTAGCAGACAAATTCCATTTCTGAACCGAGTTCACTCCTTGTTCTAGTCCTCTATCACTGAACCGGTTTAAATTTCCGTTCCAGCCATGTCTATCTCATGAGATATAAATCTTTACCTAATGCGTTGGAGGGATATATAGGTCCCACCCATCTCATAATTAAACCATTCTTATTTGTTCCAAAAAATCATAAATCATAGTATAACCCATGTAAGAAAAATGGGATTCTTAAACATCATTCCATCATAACATAATCCATATAAGATAAAAGGACATCATAAAATTAATTACATCATAACATAATCAAATAAATTTAAAAATAATGCTAGAAACATAACCCTATATTATCTTATATGGAAACTAATTTTGATAAAAAAACTTGAACTCCATTCTTGAGGAAAATAACCTTTCTACTTCTAAAACATTTTTCCTTTCATAACAAGTCATAAAATTTTTAACTAAAAGAAGTTGATTAAAAACAAACATTAAAACTTTTAAATGAAGATTCAGGGAAATAATGTTCTATGGAATCATAAATATCTATTCATGCTGTATAAGTTAAATAACATTCTTCTAATACATTGGCAGGAAAAGTCAAAAAGTACCTCGTACTAAAAATGAAAAAAGTTTCCTTCTATATCTTTTACTAAAAACTCACCAATGGGTAAACAATGATTTATAAAATTATAGGAGGATTGATATAATATTACATATTGAGGAAACATGGATGTGGATAATAAATATTACCCAGTAAATTCTAAAGTATAAACAATCTCGGATAAAAATGAGATTGTGAGATTTTCCCTTACCGTAGGTCCGATATGCTTTGTACGTATCTGAAACTCATGTATAATGATTCAAATAATGTCATTGACTTTTTAAAGAATCACATTCTTTGTTATGATATCGTACAAGGTCATATTTTTATATTCTTATTAGTAATATTTGATTGTTACTTGTTATTCGGGTGTTCATTGCTTTATGTTCTTATGCATGTCTTCTCGAATAAATTCTTATTATTCTTTTTAGGTTATAGATACCTAATTTATAGAATTTTATTAGTGTAACATATATCATATTTATTCATTCAATTCATTTATATAATCATTATTAAATGAATATCATGTAGAACGAGTCGCATCACATCGTGGAGACGGTAGGCCGTATGTACGCACGAGCGATGATATCATTCCCATTATCATGGAATTGTATTGAAATGTATGTATACTATTTCATAATAAATATCTCTTTAAAATAATCATATATAATAATTATTTACACCATTATAACCATCCATGTAAGGTGGTGGTGGAAAACAGATTACACCACGACATGGAGACGGTATTCTGTACGTACGCACACGCATGGATTTCATTTTCCGTAGGATGGATAGAAGATGAAATTGAGTTGTTTCATATTTATGAAAACATATCAGTATATGAGTGATACTGATTTTATTAATTCATAATGAAACAACTAAATAAGATAAAGTATAAGAAGAAATAAATTTGAAATAATCGGTAAGAGACATTACCTCTTCTTTGAAGTGCTTCTTTTTAACCTCCTCGTAGGGCACTAAATATGGTCTTTGAATAAGACCAGGACCTCCAGGATGTTTATAGAGGAGAGTAGAAGAGAAATTGGTAGGGGTTGTCCGAGCTTGAAGGCTCTATGTGGTGTGGGATGAGAGGGAGGAGGGTCCCTTTTATAACAGAGGAGAGGGGCACCTTAGGAGAAACATAAAATATTATTATATGATAAAGTCATATTCAGTTTTTAATAGATAAAAATTGATTTATTTAAAAACTAAGGATGGGATGGTTCTAAATAATCTCATACAATAGATTTTAGACAAGTTTAGGTTACTATTTTAACCTTATCATTTAGATTTAACTGTAAGTTAAGTAATTTTACTTTTACAGTTTCTTCTTGTTTTCTTACACTGTATGGTTAATAAACATACTATAACAAGGCAAAAAAACCTCATGTTGTTCATTATTAATATATATAACCTTATATATGTATTTTCTCCGAACATTAGTTTTTTAGGAATAAAATAACAATTAATATTATAATATTTGTTTTAAAAAATATTTTATGTCAATTTTGACAGTATTTGGTAATTGATTTTTGTGAAACTCGTAACAGCTTGATTAGTTTGAAAAAGGTTAATTAAATAAATAATAACATGTCATATTAACCTATAAAATTATATTAATTCATAAAAAGTCTCAAATTATATTTATTTGGGCATTTATAATATCAATTATGTTAATATTTAATTAATAATGTAATTACTATGTCATCATTGTGTCATAAATAAATTAAATTATTTAATGTCTAAAAATTATAAATAAAATACCATTATGTATTAAATATTTTTATTTTTCTAATTAATATTTATAGTCGAATTTATCTTATGTATAACCCTATATAAAGAATGTTTTAGTTATTAAACTTTGATTTTAACTATTTTAACTCTTCGTTAAATAAAATAATAATTAATGTCCTAATATAATCCAAGTGGACCAAAATGGTCATATTTTATTCCTAGGGTTGTTTTTGGTCGAATTAAACTTATCCAAAATAATTAGGACATGTGTTAGGGTAATAATAATATCATTTTTACCCTTAATTACCCTATTTGTTTTTAACCGTGGGAAAAAGTAAAAAGTTACAATTAACCAAAAATTATTTTTATCTTATTGAACTAAATTTTATCCCTTGATATTAACCGTGTCTCTTTGATTTTCTAAATTCCACTCACTGAAGCGGTAAAATTAAGTTTTATGTAAATTTTCAAATTCTCCTTCGAGGTGGGTAAAAGACGGTGAAAAGTTCAATAAAATTTTAATATATCTAAAATTATTATAAATTGACTCCAACGAATTAAATTGAACATATATAGGTATTAAGTATATATTTTGACCTAAAAAAATTTAAATAAAATAAATAATTTTTTTAAATAAAAAGTCGGGTTTTAAATAGTAACTCAGTGTTTTTACTATTCATCAAAAATTGAATGTTTTCAGAAAAATACCAAAAATTCACCCTAGGATAATTTTGATATTCCGAATCCAAAAATGAAGTCCATTTTGAAAGATAAAATTTATAAAATTTCAAAAATTGGGTATTACAATTCATAACGTCTAGTTTATGTAATATTTTCATAACATATCGTTGTTTAGTCAAACTCGGTATTGCGTACAACACACGCTATCGAGGAAGGTTTCTCTTACATATAATGCAAGCCAAGGCAGTTTTGTGTGTAGTGAAAGATTTATTTATATAAAATTATACTTGAAAAAAAAAATTCCTCATAAAATCTTGGGTGTTACATTCTACCCCCCTTAAAATGAATTCCACCATCGAAATTTGTAACATTGAAACAAACAGATGAGGATACCTCTCCCTCATAATATCCACAAATTCCCATGTAGATTCTTCTAATTGGAGGTTCCTACATAAAACATTCACCATGTGACTGGGATTGTTCCATAGGACTTTTTCGCTACGATACAGAATCTCTATCGATTGTTCTTGATAAGAAATATCTTGCTCTAGTGGTACTACTTCTAAGATGAGTACATGTGATGGATCAGGTATGTACATACATCGGAGAGATACATGGAACACATCATGAACTTGAGAGAGATTCGGTGGAAGCGCCAATCGGTAAGCTACCTTCCCAACACGATCCAGTATTTCAAAAGGACCAATATACCTAGGGCTCACCTTGCCCTTCTTTCTAAATTTCATTACTCTCTTCCAAGGAGGTATTCGTAAGACCCCTTTACCACCCATTTCAAACTTTACATCTTTTCTTCGGTTATCGGCATAAATTTTTTGTCGACTCTGAGCTTCTTTTATGTGTTGTTGAATTGATCTGACCTTTTCTGCCATCTCATCAACAAGATCAGGTCCCAATAGCTTTCATTCCCCACATTATTCCAGCAAGTTTGAGTCCTCTATTTCATTCCATAGAGAGCTTCATAAGGAGCCATCTGAATACTAGAGTGAAAGCTATTATTATATGAAAATTCCATTAAAGGTAGGTGTTGATCCCAACCACCTTTGAAATCCATAGAGAAACCTCTTAACATATCATCTAGAGTTTGAATTTTTCTCTCAGACTGACCATCTGTCTTGGGATGAAAAGCAGTGGTGAAACTCAACTCTGTATCTAGAGTACGCTGAAGACTTCTCCAGAACTTAGAGGTAAACCTCGGATCCTGATTAGATATAATAGAAAGTGGTACTCCATGAAATATTACCACTTACTTCACATATATCCTGGAAATATGATCCAGAGAGAAATATTCTCTAATAGAAATGAAGTGTCCCGACTTCGTAAGACAATCAACTATAACCTAGATAGAATTATTGCCTTTGTATGTTTTAGGAAGTCTAGTGACAAAGTCCATAGTGATGTTTTCCCATTTCCATTCGGGTATGGGTAATGGTTGTAACAACCCCTTATACTTCTGTCTCTCAAATTTTACTTGATGACAAACCAAGCATCAAGAGACATATTCCGCAAAATCCATTTTCATGCCATCCCACCACATGTACTATTTCAGGTCCCTATACATATTTGTGCTTCCAGGATGAATATATAATGAATAACTATGAGCCTCATCTATTATATCCTTCTATAATTCTTGGATGGGAGGAACACAACCCCGATTATTGAACCTTATTATCCCATCACAATCAATGTTGAATTCAGGAACATTTCTCACAACCTTTTGTAACTCTACAGATTCTTTTTGTGCCCCTTTAATCATCACATGTATAGATGGTTGAACATTCATTTGAGAAAGATAAGAATTTTCCCCTTCCATTATAAATCCAAGATCCAACCTTTGTAAATGTCACGACCCGTCCTCGGGGCCCGTGCCGTGACTACCCCAAGCCCGCCTTCCATAGGCCAGGGGCTGGCGACTAGCACCAAAGGCGTAAATCCCGATAACAGGGAAGGCATTGCCTTTATAAGTAACAACCACCACAGAGTCAGCAAGCGGAAAGTAACTACAAGTGCAGAAAAGTAAAGGGGGCCGGAAATACAAGCCCAACTGTAAAGTACAACTCGAAAGGGAAAAACAGCAGCTGGAAGAACGAAGCGGCTCCTGGGTCGTCCGCCTCGATTCCTACCTGAAGGGTAGGTACAGATGGCTCAGCTCCTGGATCGTCCACCACGGATCCTACCTGAAGGGTAGGTACAGATAGCTCCTCTACTCCACAGGTCCTGTCGTCTACTCCGGGTACGTCCGCCCAGTGGTCCACCTCCGGGTACCGACCTGCTCCGCAAGTCTCAACTGCGATCTGCGCTGTCCGTCGTCTGCAACCAACACAACGAGGTGCGGGCATAGCCCGTGCAGGGGTGAGTATAAGCTACTCAGTAGGGACCCCGAGACCCTTAAGGTCTCACCAAATCCAACATGGATATCCACAAAGTAAAGGCAGCAATCACGAAGTAACATCAGACTCTACTTAGGTATACGCCCATACATATACCTAAGTCATCAAGTAACCCATCCAATCTCAAGGATACACAAAAATCGTGAAATCAACGGATAACCATCACCCAGGTATATGCCCATACATGTACCTAAGTTATCAAGCGACCCATCTCAATCATGAGGAAACACAAAGGTCAAAGGTCTCAGCTCAAACCAGGATTTTCATTATCGAAACCGTAACTGCTGAAGAGCTCCGTCTCTAGAGTGTACAGTGGTCCTGTCACGACTCCGAGGCTGCCGCTCACTAACCTAGGACTGCTGAGGTACTCCTCCTGTCGAGTACTGCGGGTTTGCGGCCAACTACCGGGCGCTCCGTCCGCTGAGGGTCTGTCGCCAAATACCGGGCGCTACCCAGATAGCCTGCTGAGGTACTCCTCCTGTCGAGTACCGCGGGTCTGCTGCCAACTACCAGGCGCTCCGTCCGTCGTGGGTCTGCCGCCAAATACCGGGCGCTCCGTCCACTGGGCTAGTCGACTCACTCCAAGTCGAGTCGGTCAAGCAGTCGTCAGGTCTCAGCCGGCTACACGGTCTCCGTACTCTGCACGCTCGTCTCCACCGTCACGGGTCTGTCGCTACAACCAAGCGCACACACTCCGTAGAGTATCGCGGGTCCGCCGCTACAACCAAGCTCTCCACCGCCAAGGGTCTGCTGCTGCATCCAAGCGCACCACCACTGTCAAGTACCACGGGTCCGCTCCACGAGCTACTGGTCGATACTCCAAGTATCACAAGGTCCCGCGAAGAAGTGTCTCAAAGGTCCGTCTCGGCACAGGGGTCTCAACGCAACAGACGGCGCGTCGATCGGACGCCCGGTCTGTGAGTTATTAGCCTTTTCGTCCCAGGGGCCCGGTTGGTTTCGTGAGCGAAACCAATCCCGGCCGTATCTCAACTGCACCCCGAACTCCCATAGGGTATACTCAAAGGGACCGTTACTCAACGTAACCACCAACGCCGCTGACGGCTCGTCAAGCGGACGTCCTGTCTGAAAGATATCAGTTTTTCCGTTCCAGGGGCCCGGTTGGATTTCGGGAACAATCCAACCCGGCCATACTCCGACTGCATCCAAAACTCGGGCGGAGTATGTCAAAAGTTCCGTCTCATCAAGAGGAAGTCAACGAAACAGACGGCGCGTCAATCGGACGCCCGGTCTGTGAGTTATTGGCTTTTTCGTCTCCGGGGCCCGGTTGGTTTTTAAGGCAAAACCAACCCGACCGTACTCCACCTGCGTCCAAACCTCGGGCGGAGTATGCCAAAAGATTCGTCTCACTAAGAGGAACACTACGCGACTGACAGCACGTCAATCGGACGTCCGTAGCTCAAGATATGAGCGTTTCCGCTCCGAAGGTCCGGTTGGTTTCGTGAACGAACCAACCCGTCCGAACTCAAAGTAACCCGAAACCTTGAGTGCGATATATCGAAACGACCGTCTCGATCCAAGGATCGCGTTTCCGCAGACGGTTCGTCATTCGGAGGTCCGAGGCTCAAGTTATGAGCCAAAAACCAAATCTGGTTCGAAAACGGGGGGTCCGGGTCCGGGCCGACCCGGCCCGACCCCCCCCCCCCCCCGGGTGGCGCGGTGGCCGGCGGCGGCGGCCGGCGGCGGCGGACGGCGGCGGCACGGGGGCCGGCGGCGGCGCGCGGCGGCGGCGGGTGGCGGCGCGGCGGGCCGCGGCGGCGGCGGCGGCGGGCCGCGCTGGCGGCGGCGGGCGCCGCACGGGGTGGTCACGCGGGGGGCTTGATTGCCCCCGCGGATTGAACAGGGCGGCACGGCTTTGAGCCGTGCCTTTGCCAAAAAAACGGCCCCCCCCCCCACAAATGGGGGCCGGCTGGAACGAACCGGGGGGGCTTTGCCCCCCCTCCTTTAATTGAACCGCCCCCCTCATTAAGAGGGGGGTTTGAAGATCCGGCCGGGGGTTTAATCCCCCGGTTTTATGACATCCGGCCGGCCCGCTGGCCGGCCGGTTTTTACCAACGGGACCGGAATTTCCGGTCCCGCCCTCGACTTCCGACGCCGGCGGCCCGGCCGCCGGTCTTTCCTTCCGCCGCGGCCCGGAACCGGCCGCGGTCTCCTCGTCCCGCCGCGGCCCGGAACCGGCCGCGGTCTTCGTCGTCCGGCGCGGTGCGACGGCACCGCGCCCCTTTCGCCGTGCCATGAATCCTTCCAACGCGGCGCGACGGCGTCGCGTTCTTGAAGACTCTCCTCGGCGAAGCGCGACGGTGTTGCGCAAAATAAATGAACGTTCATCCGCGTGGTGCGACGGCACCACGCTACTTGTTTCCACCAGCATAAACAAACATGAACGATGGAGGGGGGATTCGGCCGTGTTCGTGCGGTCCGGCCCCCCCCTCACGTTAAAGAAATAATAACGAGACTTAAATAAATAAGCCACACGTTAGACTTGCTAGATCCACGTTCAAGGAAAAGAATAAAGAAATAAAGAACCAACAACCCCTACCTTGGGTACAAGATCGAGGATTCGACTATGTCCGCGGAAGACGGCGTCGCGGAAGTCGGGCGTCGCGGTCGTCGTTCGTCAAATCCGTTGACGAAGAGGCGCGTCCGAAGAAGCACGTCGTTGGCGAATCCTTGTACGCCGACGAAGGAGGTTCGGGGAGGAAGGAAAGGTCCGAAGATACCGGGTTGCCGAGTCGATGATCCTTGACGAAGTGTTGTCGTTCTTCCTTGAGGATGAAGACGTTCTTCGTTCTTCGTCAGAGCTTGGAGATGAAGGGAAAGCTCTCCAAAGACAAACAAAGAACTCCAAATAAAATAAGACTACCTCTTATTTTATTAACACAACACAAAAGAATTTCAAAGATTCGTTTCTCACCTTAGCTGCCGAACGAGGATCGGCTGCGGAAGAAGAGGCGTCGCCGAAGAACGTCGCGGGTAAAGCTCGTCGACGTCGCAGATCTCGGTGTGCGTCGTCGAATTTCGGTCGCCGGCGTTCTTCGCGTTCTTCGCGTTCTTCGCGGGGGGATGAAGAAACAAGATCCTCTCAAATCCTTTCAAAGGATTTTTAGGTTGGTCTTATTTTATAAACATGCCAACACACGAAACCGGTTAAGAAACGATCCATCAAATTCACGAAAGAAACAGTCCATTTAATTCACGAAATAAACCGCCCAATTAAATGGTCTGTTAAGAATTAAAGAAAACGCGTCGGTTGACTTTTCAGTTACTTTGACGGGTTTTCGCGGGTGCGTTACTTAGCGAAAGAAACGGCGGGGCTCGTGCGGGCCCCACCTCACAAATATCCTACCAAGGGGTAGGATATTTCTGGATAGCATCCTATCCAGTTCAACTCAGTTCAAGCCGCCTTTAAGTGGCTTCAAGTGGCTTCCAAGTGGCTTAAGCGAAATAAAATAAAGTTGTCGCAAAATTATTTTATTTCTTAACTTTAAGCCCGAAAATTAAAAACCACACCCGAGCAAACGCAACTCCGGAAGAGGCGTTTCTAAGCGAATACCGGCGCTGCGATTTCATCGGTGCCCTCAGAATTCGATTCCGGGCACCGGTTCAAAAGTTAGAAAAACCCGTTCGTCTGTTCACTGAACGTACCCGAGCCAAAACTTCGGAAAATGATTCCGGGCACACCGGGCCTCGGAATCAGGTGCCGTCAGAAACTGCGTTCTTGTAAAATTCCAAAGAAAATTAAGAAAAAAATTTCCTTGAAATTTACGGGTCTTTACATTACTCCCACCACAGGGCTTTACGTCCCCGTAAAGCTTCACCACAAACTTAGGGAAACAAAGCGGTACTGAGCACACATCTGAGCCTTCCGCTCCCATGTGCTCACCTGGAGGTTCCCGCGCTGCCAAAGAAAGTGCACAAGAGGAATCGACCATCCTCCTAGGATCCGCTCCTGTCGATCCTCGATCCCCACAGGAACCTCCGTATAAGACACTCATCGCCACCGTCAAGCTCCTCATGGTCGATGATATGCGAAGGGGGTCGAGCACGTATCTCCTCAGCTGGGATACGTGGAGGACGTCGTGCACCCGGTGCAACTGAGGTGGCAGAGCCAGGCGATAAGCCACCTCGCCAACCCTGCTGAGGACCTGGAAAGGCCCGATGAAGCGGGGAGACAACTTGCCGCCTCGGCCAAATCTCCGCAAACCACGTCGAGGTGAGACACGCAAGAAGACGTGGTCGCCATCCTCGAACTCTAGTGGCCTCCGCCTCCTGTCAGCATATGACTTCTGCCGGCTCTGTGTTTTCCTCATCCGCTCCTGGATGACATGGACCTCTTCTGACGTGGCCCGGACCATCTCTGGTCCCACAAGAGCTGCGAGATTTCATCCTTACCGATAAGAGAAACCTGGTCTCATCCCCTGGATGAACCACATTCTTTGCCTAAAACAGTCAATCCTAACATGGATGATACTAATCCATACCAAGGATGACGTCGTAAGGCCTCGACGCTACTACTAAGAGATCCAACCGTTACTCTCGCCTCCAAGGGTTGAATCACACTGTCGGCATCAGTGTGTGGTAACTGGTCTCCTCCAGTAGATGTCTCACAAGTGAGGGTCAAGTCAACAGTCAACTGGAACCTCTTAGTAACATCACAAAAGAGGACAGGAATGAAAACATCACAAAGGATGCGTCTTTTATTATTGCAGCTCATAATACAAGACGCTACACAAAAGCAACATCAACATGGAACTAGAAGTACAAGAGACGTATCCACTAGTTCCTCTCCTGTCCACCTGCTTTACTGTTGCTCAAGCATTTGTCGCTGCCTCTATCTCGGTGGCTCTCCCAAAGCCTGCGGATCGGGAGTCGGACAGTCACGTTCCAGATGTCCCTTTTCGCGGCATGAGTAACACAACCTGCTCCTTGCACGGCTAACTCTGTTCCCACTCCGGGTGCCCTGCACCACCGGTCGTAAAACCCGAGACCGTCTAACTGCTGGTCTGGTCTTTCTGGGCCTCAGCATCATCTGTCTACTGCCCACAGATGACTCGGCTTCTGATCGAGAAACACGTGGCAAAGGCAGCAGCTCCTGATCACGCTCAGGGTGTAGAGCTACTGGCACAAACTCCACCCTGAAGAAGGTCTCAAAGTCTTCCCATGCGAAGTCCATCTCATCGCAAAACTGAAACAAGTGGCTCCACCACCTACCTGCTGCTGCCTGAAGGAGGCTGGTAGCAAAGATCACCATGAAGTCTGCCGGCGTCCCCACTAGCCTGAAGACTCCCACCACGGCCTCCAGCCAATCCTCAGCCGCCTGCGGGTCCATCTCTCCCCCGAACCTGGGTGGCCTCTGGCGCTGGAACTCATGCAGTGCGCGCAAGTAGCGGGCATCGCCTACTGCTGGGGCTGGTGGCATCGGTGGCCCAACGTATGGTAGTACCGCTGGTGCCTCCGCTGGTGCCTCAACTGCAAGAGGGCCCTGTACCGAAGCCTCGTCGCTCGACAGACTGTCAGCACGCTCATCCCTCCGGGCTCTAGCTGGTCGTCCGAGAAAAGACATCCTGAAAGAAACAACGTAACACGATCAAACGATTATACCTGGTGAGCTGACCTGGTTTGAGCTGTTTTAAGGGGGGAAACCTTTGAAAACACACACGCAATCAGTGTTTTCGCGCACAAAGTCGGAAATCAGTTGTCAGGGTCCTGGTGTATGGATACGTCGGCCGCCCGCACCAACATTGGACTCCCTGAACTGAAATCCACACTCGGTACCCTTAACACTATTGCTTCACATAGAAAGAAAAGACGATCAGAGTCTGCGGTAGAACCGACCGCCTCTGATACCAATTTGTCACGACCCGTCCTCGGGGCCCGTGCCGTGACTACCCCAAGCCCGCCTTCCATAGGCCAGGGGCTGGCGACTAGCACCAAAGGCGTAAATCCCGATAACAGGGAAGGCATTGCCTTTATAAGTAACAACCACCACAGAGTCAGCAAGCGGAAAGTAACTACAAGTGCAGAAAAGTAAAGGGGGCCGGAAATACAAGCCCAACTGTAAAGTACAACTCGAAAGGGAAAAACAGCAGCTGGAAGAACGAAGCGGCTCCTGGGTCGTCCGCCTCGATTCCTACCTGAAGGGTAGGTACAGATGGCTCAGCTCCTGGATCGTCCACCACGGATCCTACCTGAAGGGTAGGTACAGATAGCTCCTCTACTCCACAGGTCCTGTCGTCTACTCCGGGTACGTCCGCCCAGTGGTCCACCTCCGGGTACCGACCTGCTCCGCAAGTCTCAACTGCGATCTGCGCTGTCCGTCGTCTGCAACCAACACAACGAGGTGCGGGCATAGCCCGTGCAGGGGTGAGTATAAGCTACTCAGTAGGGACCCCGAGACCCTTAAGGTCTCACCAAATCCAACATGGATATCCACAAAGTAAAGGCAGCAATCACGAAGTAACATCAGACTCTACTTAGGTATACGCCCATACATATACCTAAGTCATCAAGTAACCCATCCAATCTCAAGGATACACAAAAATCGTGAAATCAACGGATAACCATCACCCAGGTATATGCCCATACATGTACCTAAGTTATCAAGCGACCCATCTCAATCATGAGGAAACACAAAGGTCAAAGGTCTCAGCTCAAACCAGGATTTTCATTATCGAAACCGTAACTGCTGAAGAGCTCCGTCTCTAGAGTGTACAGTGGTCCTGTCACGACTCCGAGGCTGCCGCTCACTAACCTAGGACTGCTGAGGTACTCCTCCTGTCGAGTACTGCGGGTTTGCGGCCAACTACCGGGCGCTCCGTCCGCTGAGGGTCTGTCGCTAAATACCGGGCGCTACCCAGATAGCCTGCTGAGGTACTCCTCCTGTCGAGTACCGCGGGTCTGCTGCCAACTACCAGGCGCTCCGTCCGCCGTGGGTCTGCCGCCAAATACCGGGCGCTCCGTCCACTGGGCTAGTCGACTCACTCCAAGTCGAGTCGGTCAAGCAGTCGTCAGGTCTCAGCCGGCTACACGGTCTCCGTACTCTGCACGCTCGTCTCCACCGTCACGGGTCTGTCGCTACAACCAAGCGCACACACTCCGTAGAGTATCGCGGGTCCGCCGCTACAACCAAGCTCTCCACCGCCAAGGGTCTGCTGCTGCATCCAAGCGCACCACCACTGTCAAGTACCACGGGTCCGCTCCACGAGCTACTGGTCGATACTCCAAGTATCACAAGGTCCCGCGAAGAAGTGTCTCAAAGGTCCGTCTCGGCACAGGGGTCTCAACGCAACAGACGGCGCGTCGATCGGACGCCCGGTCTGTGAGTTATTAGCCTTTTCGTCCCAGGGGCCCGGTTGGTTTCGTGAGCGAAACCAATCCCGGCCGTATCTCAACTGCACCCCGAACTCCCATAGGGTATACTCAAAGGGACCGTTACTCAACGTAACCACCAACGCCGCTGACGGCTCGTCAAGCGGACGTCCTGTCTGAAAGATATCAGCTTTTCCGTTCCAGGGGCCCGGTTGGATTTCGGGAACAATCCAACCCGGCCATACTCCGACTGCATCCAAAACTCGGGCGGAGTATGTCAAAAGTTCCGTCTCATCAAGAGGAAGTCAACGAAACAGACGGCGCGTCAATCGGACGCCCGGTCTGTGAGTTATTGGCTTTTTCGTCTCCGGGGCCCGGTTGGTTTTTAAGGCAAAACCAACCCGACCGTACTCCACCTGCGTCCAAACCTCGGGCGGAGTATGCCAAAAGATTCGTCTCACTAAGAGGAACACTACGCGACTGACAGCACGTCAATCGGACGTCCGTAGCTCAAGATATGAGCGTTTCCGCTCCGAAGGTCCGGTTGGTTTCGTGAACGAACCAACCCGTCCGAACTCAAAGTAACCCGAAACCTTGAGTGCGATATATCGAAACGACCGTCTCGATCCAAGGATCGCGTTTCCGCAGACGGTTCGTCATTCGGAGGTCCGAGGCTCAAGTTATGAGCCAAAAACCAAATCTGGTTCGAAAACGGGGGGTCCGGGTCCGGGCCGACCCGGCCCGACCCCCCCCCCCCCCCGGGTGGCGCGGTGGCCGGCGGCGGCGGCCGGCGGCGGCGGACGGCGGCGGCACGGGGGCCGGCGGCGGCGCGCGGCGGCGGCGGGTGGCGGCGCGGCGGGCCGCGGCGGCGGCGGCGGCGGGCCGCGCTGGCGGCGGCGGGCGCCGCACGGGGTGGTCACGCGGGGGGCTTGATTGCCCCCGCGGATTGAACAGGGCGGCACGGCTTTGAGCCGTGCCTTTGCCAAAAAAACGGCCCCCCCCACAAATGGGGGCCGGCTGGAACGAACCGGGGGGGCTTTGCCCCCCCCTCCTTTAATTGAACCGCCCCCCTCATTAAGAGGGGGGTTTGAAGATCCGGCCGGGGGTTTAATCCCCCGGTTTTATGACATCCGGCCGGCCCGCTGGCCGGCCGGTTTTTACCAACGGGACCGGAATTTCCGGTCCCGCCCTCGACTTCCGACGCCGGCGGCCCGGCCGCCGGTCTTTCCTTCCGCCGCGGCCCGGAACCGGCCGCGGTCTCCTCGTCCCGCCGCGGCCCGGAACCGGCCGCGGTCTTCGTCGTCCGGCGCGGTGCGACGGCACCGCGCCCCTTTCGCCGTGCCATGAATCCTTCCAACGCGGCGCGACGGCGTCGCGTTCTTGAAGACTCTCCTCGGCGAAGCGCGACGGTGTTGCGCAAAATAAATGAACGTTCATCCGCGTGGTGCGACGGCACCACGCTACTTGTTTCCACCAGCATAAACAAACATGAACGATGGAGGGGGGATTCGGCCGTGTTCGTGCGGTCCGGCCCCCCCCCTCACGTTAAAGAAATAATAACGAGACTTAAATAAATAAGCCACACGTTAGACTTGCTAGATCCACGTTCAAGGAAAAGAATAAAGAAATAAAGAACCAACAACCCCTACCTTGGGTACAAGATCGAGGATTCGACTATGTCCGCGGAAGACGGCGTCGCGGAAGTCGGGCGTCGCGGTCGTCGTTCGTCAAATCCGTTGACGAAGAGGCGCGTCCGAAGAAGCACGTCGTTGGCGAATCCTTGTACGCCGACGAAGGAGGTTCGGGGAGGAAGGAAAGGTCCGAAGATACCGGGTTGCCGAGTCGATGATCCTTGACGAAGTGTTGTCGTTCTTCCTTGAGGATGAAGACGTTCTTCGTTCTTCGTCAGAGCTTGGAGATGAAGGGAAAGCTCTCCAAAGACAAACAAAGAACTCCAAATAAAATAAGACTACCTCTTATTTTATTAACACAACACAAAAGAATTTCAAAGATTCGTTTCTCACCTTAGCTGCCGAACGAGGATCGGCTGCGGAAGAAGAGGCGTCGCCGAAGAACGTCGCGGGTAAAGCTCGTCGACGTCGCAGATCTCGGTGTGCGTCGTCGAATTTCGGTCGCCGGCGTTCTTCGCGTTCTTCGCGTTCTTCGCGGGGGGATGAAGAAACAAGATCCTCTCAAATCCTTTCAAAGGATTTTTAGGTTGGTCTTATTTTATAAACATGCCAACACACGAAACCGGTTAAGAAACGATCCATCAAATTCACGAAAGAAACAGTCCATTTAATTCACGAAATAAACCGCCCAATTAAATGGTCTGTTAAGAATTAAAGAAAACGCGTCGGTTGACTTTTCAGTTACTTTGACGGGTTTTCGCGGGTGCGTTACTTAGCGAAAGAAACGGCGGGGCTCGTGCGGGCCCCACCTCACAAATATCCTACCAAGGGGTAGGATATTTCTGGATAGCATCCTATCCAGTTCAACTCAGTTCAAGCCGCCTTTAAGTGGCTTCAAGTGGCTTCCAAGTGGCTTAAGCGAAATAAAATAAAGTTGTCGCAAAATTATTTTATTTCTTAACTTTAAGCCCGAAAATTAAAAACCACACCCGAGCAAACGCAACTCCGGAAGAGGCGTTTCTAAGCGAATACCGGCGCTGCGATTTCATCGGTGCCCTCAGAATTCGATTCCGGGCACCGGTTCAAAAGTTAGAAAAACCCGTTCGTCTGTTCACTGAACGTACCCGAGCCAAAACTTCGGAAAATGATTCCGGGCACACCGGGCCTCGGAATCAGGTGCCGTCAGAAACTGCGTTCTTGTAAAATTCCAAAGAAAATTAAGAAAAAAATTTCCTTGAAATTTACGGGTCTTTACAGTAAATCCATAAATATTGGATATTTTGTGTTCCTCATCATGTATAAGCTAGCATTTTCTTGTTGATATAATGTGTATTCAACCTTGTTTTCTTTCGTAGGGTGACAATGAATTGAGCAATCATAGCCCTTAATCAACTCCAACCATATTCTTTTCCACATATTCATCTCCTTTTGTGTGAAAATATACTTTAAACTTTTATGATCAGTATAAATATCACACCTTTCACCATTAATATATGCCTCTAAATATTTAATGCAAATATTATTGCAGCTAACTACAAATCATGAGTTGGGTAATTTTGCTCATGGATTTTCAACTGTCGTGAGGCATAAGATATCACCATATAGTTTTACATGATAACACACCCCAATCCTTTCTTGGATGCAGCACTGTAGATCACAAACATTTCTCCACTACAAGGCAGTCTGAGCACAGGTGAAAAGGATAACATTCCTTTCAAATCCTTGAAATTCTCTTCACAGTCCTCCATCCACATGAACTTAACTCTTTTTTGAGTCAACCTGGTGAGCGAATTAGATAATCGTGAAAAATATTTCCCAAAACGTCGATAATATCCAGCCAAACCAAGAAAACTTCGGATCTCGGTTACTGTTTATAACGACCCATACATTACATACATGGTTATTACTTCAAAATTGAAGCATAATTATTACAAAATATAACATAACCCTAAAAGGACCGTATAGGTATAGTGTCTTTAGAAACTGGGAAACATAAACAACTGGTTCATAAATCATCTATGTTTTCTCCCATTTATTTAATCATATCTAGAGTCCCTTTTTGGCATACCCTACTTAATATCCTTCTTCTTGACATGGGAAAAAGAAAACATACAAAAGGGTGAGCTCAAATTCTCAGTAAGGGGAATCAAAATAAATATCAAACATATCATATTTATAAGAACATAACATTTTGAAAATCCTATCCTTCAAAAGAGATCATAGTAGTGGATAAATCATATAAGTGAAAAGTAATTGCAATTATCATAACATAAAACATGATGTTTTGTGGCATACACACATCATCATATAAAATCATTTCTTATTAGTCGAGACTCATTTCCAGGACTATCTTAGTGGACAAAGTCCTTTTCTGAAACGAGTTCACTCCTCGTTTTAGTCTTGTTTCACTGAACCGGTTTAACCTGCTGTTCTAGCCATGTCTATCTCATTAGATATAAATATTTACCCAATGAATTTGAGGGAGATATAGGTCCCACCCATCTCATAATGATACCATTCTTATGCGTGCCACAAAATCATAAACCATACATCATAGCGTAACCCATGTAATAAAAACGGGATTCATAAACATCACGTCATCATAACATAATCCATAAGAGGATACCGTAAAAATAATTCCATCATAACATAATCAAATCAATGTAAAAAAATAGGGATATAAATAGAACCCTATATTATCTTAGATGGAAAATAATTTTGATAAAACACTTGAACTCTATTCATGAAGAAAATATCATTTCTACATCAAAAACATTTTCCTTACTTAACATGTCATATAATTTTTAACTAAAAGAAGTTGATTAAAAATAAACGTTAAAACTTGTAATGTAATCATCATGGAAATAATTTTCTAAAACTCCATTCATGCCGTATAAGTTAAAAAATCATTCTTCCCGTACTTTGTCTGGAAAACTCAAAAAGTACTTCGTACGAAAAATGACAAACGGTTCCTTTCATATCTTTTACTAAAAACTAACTGAAGTGTAATATTGGATTTAAAAAATTGTAGGTGGATGGAAATAATATTACATATATTTTGGAAACATGTATTTGGATTATAAATATTCCCCAGTAAATTCTGATGTATAAACAATCTCGGATAAAAATGAGATTGTGTGATTTTCCCTTACCTTAGGTATGATTTTCTTCGTAAGTGTCCAAACGTCATATATAATGATTTAAATAATGTCATTGACTTATTCCAGAATCATACTTATTTTTAAGATATCATATATGGTCATATTCTTAGCTTCTTATTAGTAATATTTCATTGCTACTTGTTATTCAGGTGTTTATTGCTTTATGTTCGTATGTGTGTTTTGTCGAATAAATTCTTATTTCTCTTTTTAGGTTATAGACAAATCATTTCCAGAATATTATTAGTGTAATAAATATCAAATTTATTCATTCAATTCATTTTTATAATCATTATGCAATGAAGATCATGTAGAATGAGTCACATCACATTGTGGAGACGATATTCCATACAAACGCACGAGCGATGATATTGTCCCCATGATTGTGGAATTGTATTTGAGTGTATGCATAATATTTCAGAATCGATATCACTTTCTAATAATCATATATAGTCATTATTTACACCATTATACCCATCCAAGTATGGTGGTGGTGGAAAATAGATTACACCACGGCGTGGAGACGGTATTCCGTACGTACGCACGCGCGGTGATTTCGTTTTCCGTAGGATGGATAGATGGTGAAATAGGGTTGTTTTATACTTATAATAATATATCAGTATGTTAGTGATACTGATGTTATTACTTCATAATGATACAACTAAATAAGAAGAAGTATAAGAAGAAATAAAGATGAAAGAATTGGTAATAGACATTACCTCTTCTTTGAAGTGCCTCTTTGAGACCTCCTCTTAGGGCACTAGAATTGGTCTTTGAAGAATACCAAGACTTATAGGATGTTTCTAGAGAAGTGGTTATGTGAAATGGGTAGGGTTTGGCCGAGCTGGAAGGCTCAAATTGGTGTGAGGAAGACAGGGAGGAGGTGCCCTTTTATAAGGGAGGAGAGGGGCACCATTGGAAATTTAAGAAATATTAGTTTATATTAAATCCCAACCCCACATAAAAACTTCCAAAATGACTCATATCCGAATATTAGATGATATAGGGTTGTAATCTCATCAACGAATAATATTTATACATGTTAGGAATTTATTTTAAACATTATCAACTTGATTTATCCTTATTTATCAATTTAAATTTATTTGTGGTAATAATATTCTAAATTTTAAATTATTATACATAATAACATATGTGTTGTTAATTTTCCGTAATTTGACACTTTATGACATTTTAGACCATATATATTTTAATTTATAATTTCTAAATATTTTTGTGATTTTTGAACAATTTTATAATATGTTAGTTTTATAAAATTACAATAGTGTCAATTTTGAAACTATTCATTTATTTGAATTTAAATAAAATATATACAGAATCTATGTTCAAACTAAAAGATTTAATAGATTTATAAAATGTCTTATGTATCTATAAAATTATTGGATCACCTTAAATAGTTCATATAATATTTATTTTAATATTTTTAAAACCATTTATTTGATATTTTAATTAATAAAATAATTTCAACATCACTATTGAGTCATAATTAATAATAATTATTTAATCCCTAAATATTTTAAATAAATTTATATGATGTAGATAATTGTATTATATTTTTGGAGAGTATTCATTTTCGAAGTTTCATTAAGTTTATTAATAAATTAAAATTATTATACTTATAAGATTTAAAAAAGTGACATGTTGTCACATTCATTGGTTTTAATAATAAATAAATTATTTTCATAGACAAAAGTCCATTAAATTAATCTAATACTACCCTTATGTGATATGGGTCGACTTTTAGTCATCCAATAGGATTTTGGAATGTGTTAGGGTAATTTTATAATCTTATATTTACCATTAATTACCCGATTTACCTATAACTATGATAAATAAAATTTACCGTAGTTACTATTCATAATGCCCAATAATAAAAAGTAGCCTATTAACATAATTTGAAACCACTGATTCCAAATATGGAATCCATTTTTAAATATTAAAAACACATAAGTTGCAGTAATTAATTTAAAATTAATCCCGTTGTTAAGAAAACGGATTTTAGAAGTTAAAACATTGCCAATGATTGAAATGTTTTTACCTATGAATTCAATATGAAATTAATGCTAATGACATACATTATATTAAATGGTAAAAATAATTTCTATTTATACTTTTAAACCATTCAATATTATAATTTAACAATATAAATTATCTTGATGAAAAATGTTGTTTTTAATTAATAATTAGCGTATTTTTAGTATTCATAAAAATATGATAATTATCAGAAAAGTGTCAAAAATTTATCCAAAGTATTTTTTTATATAATAATTCCAAATAAGTACTTTATTTTGTCAAATTGAACTTATAAACATGTAAAAAACTATATTTAATTTGGGTGCTCCATGAAAAGGAGGCAAAACTGCATTTTTTTAAGAATACTTATTTTACCCGACAAATTTATTTTGTTCTCTTACCATGTTCTTGAAAATGTGTATGAAGAATAATAATGTTATAAAATTCAAAATGGAGTTAATACTATTCATAACGGCTTGTCCATAATAATATATCGTTGTTTAGTGAATCCCGGTATTGCGTACTACACACGCTATCGAGGAAGGTCACGATTGTGTGTAATGGAAGCCAAGCCAGTATTGTGTGTTGTGAAAGATTCCTTTAGTGTTGCGTATAACATAAGACATATAAAAAAATTTCTCATAAAATCTCTAGGTGTTACATTCTACCCCCCTTAAAATGAATTTCGCCCTCGAAATTCGTCCCTTCATTACAAACAGATGAGGAAAACTCTCCCTCATCATATCCTCAAGTTCCCATGTAGCTTCCTCTGATTGCTGGTTCCTCCATAAATATTTCACCAAGCGAGTGGTCTTGTTCCGTGGGACTTTTTCGCTACGATCCAGAATCTCTATCGGTTTTTCTTCATAAGAAAGATCTTGCTCTTGCGGTACAACTTCTGAGCTGAGGACATGTGAATGATCAGGTATGTACTTTCTCTGGAGAGATACATGAAACACTTCGTGAACTTGAGATAGATTCGGTGGAAGCGTCAATCGGTAAGCTACCTTCCCAACACGATCCAGAATTTTAAAAGAAACGATATATATAGGGCTCAACTTTCCCTTCTTTCCAAATCTCAGGACCCTCTTCCAGGGAGATATTTGTAAGAACACATTATCACCCACTTCAAACTCTAGGTCAATTCTTCGGTTGTCGGCATAACTTTTCTGTCGACTCTGAACTGCTCTTTTGTGTTGTTGAATAGATCTGACCTTTTCTGCCATCTAATCAACAAGATCAGGTCCTAATAGCTTTCTTTCCCAAACTGCATCCCAGCAAGTTGGAGTTCTTCATTTCTTTCCGTAGAGGGCTTCATAAGGAGCAATCTGAATACTAGATTGAAAGTTTTTATTATAAGAAAATTACACCATAGATAGGTTTTGATCCAACCCACCTTTTAAATCCATAGAGCAAGCTCTCAACATGTCTTCTAGAGTTTGAATTGTCCTCTCAGACTGACCATCTGTCTGAGGATGGTAAGCAGTGCTGAAACACAACTCTGTATCTAGAGCATGCTGAAGACTTCGCCAGAATTTCAAGGAAAACCTCAGATCCTGATCAGATATAATGGAAAGTGGTACTCCATGCAATCTTACCACTTCCTTTACATATATCCTGGCAAGATGATCAAGAGAAAAATCTTCTCTAATAGCAATGAAGTGTGCCGACTTCGTAAGACGATCAACAATAACCTAGATAGCATTATTGGCTTTGGATGTTTTAGGAAGTCCAGTGAAAAAGTCCATAGTGATGTTTTCCCTTTTCCATTCTGGTATGGGTAATGGTTGTAACATCCCCTTGGACTTTTGTCTCTCAGCTTTAACTTGCTGACAAACCAATCATCGAGAGATATATTCAGCGACATCTCTTTTCATGCCATCCCACCAGAGGTACTCTTTCAAGTCCCTATACATCTTTGTACATCCAAGATGAATAGAAAATGAAGAACTATGAGCCTCATCCAGTAGCTCCTTCTTTAATTCTGGGATGAGAGGAACACAAACCCAATTCCTGAACCTTATTATCCCATCCCTATCAAGGTTGAATTCATGAACATTTCTCACCTTCTTTTGTGAATCTACATCTTCTTTATGTGCCTCTTTAATATTCACGTTTATAGATGTTTGAACATTCATTTGAGAAAGATAATATTTTTCACATTCCATTATAATTCCAAGATTCATCCTTTTTTAAATCCATAAATATTGTATCTTTTGTGATCTTCATCATGGATAAGCTAGCATGGTATTGTTAACTTAATGCATATGGTATCTTGTTTGCTTTCCCAGGGTGGTACTGAATTGAGTAGTGGTAATCCTTAATCAGCTCCAACCATCTTTTTTGAAGCATATTCAGCTCCTTTTTGTGAAAATATAATTTAAACTTTTATGATCAGTATAAATATCACACCTTTCACCATAAATATAATGCCTCAAAATCTTTTATGCAACGATTACTGCAGCTAACTCCAAATCATGAGTTGGGTAATTTTTCTCATGGATTTTCAACTGTCATGAGGCATAAGCTATCACCATATCATTTTGCATGAGAACACACCACAGTCCCTTCTTAGATGCATCACTGTAGATCACAAACCTTTCTCCACTGCAAGGTAGTGTGAGCACAGGTGCACTGGCTAACCTTATTTTTAGCTCTTTGAAATTCTCTTCACATACCTCTGTCCAAACAAACGTAACTCCTTTCCGAGTAAACTTGGTGACTGGGTTAGATAACCTTGAAAAATCATGCACAAAACATCGGAAATATCCATCCAAACAATGAAAACGTCGTATCTCAGTTACTTTTGTTGGTCTCGACCATCTTTTGATAGCCTCTGTTTTTGCTGGATCCACATATATCCCCTATTTTGTGATTATGTGACCCAAAAATTAAACTTTTTGAATCCAAAATTTACACTTGGTAAATTTGGCATAAAGCTTCTCCTTTCTTAGGGTCTTTAATATAATTCACAAGTGATCTTCATGTTCTTCCTTTCTCTTTTAATACCAATAATATCATCTGTAAAGACTACCACAAACTGATCAAGATAGTCTCTAAAGACTATTCATCAGATCCATGAAGATAGCAGGGGAATTCGTAAGACCAAAGGACATCGCTATAAATTCATAGTGTCCATACCATGTACGGAAAGCCGTCTTTGGTATATCCTCCCTTTTGACACTTGATTGATGATACCTTGAATGACGATCAATCTTAGAAAAGTATTGAGCTCCACGTAATTGGTCAATTAGGTCATCAATGCGTGGGAGATGATATTTGTTCTTGATAGTGATCTTGTTATGTTCTCGATAATCAATGTAGAGTCTCATTGATCCATCTTTCTTCTTAACCAACAGAACATGTTCTCCCCAAGGTGACGCACTAGGGTGTATGAATCCTTTATCAAGATTCTCGTGGAGTTTCTTCTTCAATTCCTGCAACTCAATTGGTGCCATTCTATATGGTGTCCTTAAAATAGGCAAACCGCCAGGTACGAGTTCTATTGAAAACTCAACTTCATGATTTGGTGGAAGTCCTGGAAATTCCTCCAGAAATACATCCTCAAAATCCCACACAATGGGCATATTATTAATCGTGAGATTATCTCCAACCATTTGAGATATATAACCTTCATTTAGTGGAATCAAGACCCATAAGATGGAGGAAATTTACACTGGAAGGTTATGTTCATCCTTGCATCGATAGACAATCATAGATAGATCTAGAAAATAAAATGTGACTTGCCTTCTTTGGAAATTGATATGAGCTCCGTATAAATAAAGCCAATCCATGCCAAGAATCACATTGAATTCCACTATAGGAAGGATCACAAGATTTGTAGGAAGCACTTTCCCACAAACATCAATCGGAGAAGAATTGTAAACTTTTGACACGACTGTTGTGCCATTAGAGGATGTCACAGCAAAATCAACATCTAATTGTTGAGGTAATACGGTGATACCCTTAGAAAATTCTTCAGAAATAAAATAGTGGGTGGATCCAGAATCAAATAAAACATTTTCTACAGTAGATTGGATGGTAAGTGTACATATCACCACTTCGTTGTTGTACTCCATATCACCGATAGTAATTGCATATTACTTTCCTTTGTCATTGGCCTTAAGAGTTTGTTGACGTCGATCATCATCATCAACCCTTGGATTTGGGCATTGATTGGCATAACTCCCCATCTCCTTGCCCTTGAAACATTAAAGTGTAGTATGTTCATTCTGTGTATCCCTTCCATTATTTGCATCATTAGACATCTTCTTCCCATTATTTCAACATTCAATTTCTCGATGACATTATTTTCCACACTTATAACATTTTCTTGTCCCCTTTAGACAATTTCCTCCATGTTTCTTTCCACACATTGAGAATAAAGGAAAAATCATCTTCTTTTCAGTGTATTCTTTATATTTTCCGTTGAATTAAATTTTCATCTTCTTATCAAACCCATGTGACTGATGGGTTACACCGATCTCCATCTCAACCTTGAGAACACATCAAACTATTTCCTTGTAGCTATTGAATTCCCTTATGATTAACGCCCTTCTATGACTTGGTTTTAAGACACTAAAGAATCGATCGATCTTACTCTCAGGTTGGATAATAATTTCGGAAGCGTACCTTGCAAGTCATGTAAAATTTTCTTTGTAGGTACTAACAGATTCATCATCCTTTTGCTTCAGTTCAAGAAACTCCTTATCCATCTTTGTTCGAAGAATACGAGGTAAATACTTATTGAAAAATAAGTTACTGAACTCATCCCATTCTATAGACTCAATTTCATCCCTTTGCCTCGTATTATTAATAAGATTCCACCATGGATCAGCATCACCTTCCAAACAATACACTGGTAAGATGACTTTATCATGTTTAGAACATTGAAGAACTGAAAATATTTTATCAGTGGTACTGATCCATTGTTCATCCACTAATGGATCAGAAGACCCACTGAATGAAGGTGGACACTACCTCATGAAGGATTCAACAGAATGTTGCTCCTTCCTTTTCTCATTTGGATGACCTACATGATTCATATCCTGAGAAATTTGTGTGAGCATGGCTACAAGATTTTTCAATACAACTCCCATAACGTTTGGTTGCTTAGGGGGATAATCATTACATTCCCATCGCATTCTTCCTTAACACGGTTCCTTCGGGTTCCAGCCATTGACTAAAACCAAGATGAGTAGTGTGAGAAACACTAATTATAATAGAAAAAAAATAATCAAGAATAAAATTTCACACTTAAGGTCTTATAATAGGTTATTCCATTCCATTTCTAAAACACTAAGATTCTGTTATATGCTTAGACATATCCTTAGGTTTCTTACTAAGGCTTTCACATCCTAGTTTCCAAAGGATGACTATGCCCTCCCTCTGATACCAACTATAACAACCCATACTTTACATACATGGTTATTACATAAAAATTGAAGCATAATTATTACAACATATAACAAAATCATGAAAGAACCATATAGGAATAGTGTCTTTAGAATTTTGGAAACATAAACAACTGGGTCATAAATCATCTATGTTGTCTCACATTTATTTCATCATATCGAGAGTCCCTCTTTGGCATACCCTACTTAATATCCTTCTTCCTGACCTCGAAAAAATAAAACATACAAAAGGGTGATCTCAAATACTCAGTAAGGGTAAACAAAAGAAATATCAACCAAATCATATTTATAAGAACATAACATTTTAAATATATTATCCTGCAAAATAGATTATAACATGGGATAAATCATAGAATTGAAAAGTAATTCCAAAAATCATAACATAAAACATGAAGTTTTTTTTCATACACACATAATCATTGAAAATAATTTCTTAGTAGTCAAGACTCATTGCCAGGACTATCTTAGTGGAAAAAGTCCTTTTCTGAACCGTGTTCACTCCACATTTCAGTCCTGTTTCACTGAACCAGTTTAACATGCCGTTCCAGCCATGTCTATCTCCAAAGATATAAATCTTTACCCAATGCATTGGATGGAGATATATGTCCCACCCATCTCATAATGATACCATTCTTATGTGTGCCACAAAATCATAAACCATACATCATAGCATTACCCATGTAATAAAAATGGAATTCTTTAACATCACTTCATCATAACATAATCCAAAAAAGGATATCGTAAAAATAATTCCATCATAACATAATCAAATCAATGTAAAAAAATAGGGATATAAACAGAACCATATATTATCTTCGATGGAAAATAATTTTGATAAAACACTTCGACTCCATTCTTGAGGAAAATATACTTTTTACTTCAAAAACATTTTCCTTTCTTAACATGTCATATAATTTTGAACTAAAAGAAGTTGATTAAAAATAAAATTGAAATCATGTAAAGGATTCTTCATGGAAATAATGTTCTAAAAATCCATTTATGTCGTATAAGTTAAATAAAACATTCTCCCTATACTTTGGCCAGAAAAGTCAAAAAGTACCTCGTACGAAAAACGACAAAAGATTCCTTTCATATATTTTACTAAAAACTCACCGAAGGGTAATATTGGATTTAAAAAATTGTAGGTGGATGGAAATAATATTACATATTGAGGAAACATGGATGTGGATGATAAATATTCCCCAGTAAATTCTGAAGTATAAACAATCTCGGATAAAAATGAGATTGTGAGATTTTCCCTTACCTTAGGTCCGATTTGCTTTTAAGTGTCCGGACCTCCTGTATAATGATTTAAATAATGTCATTGACTTTTTACAGAATCATACTTATTTTTATGATATCATATATGGTCATATTATTAGCTTTTTATTATTAATATTTCATTGCAACTTGTTATTCAGGTGTATATTGCTTTCTGTTCCTATGTGTGTTTTGTCGAATAAATTTGTATTCCTCTTTTTAGGTTATAGACACCTAAATTTTAGAATTGTATTAGTGTAATATATATCATATTTGATCATTCAATTCATTCAATTCATTCTTATAATCATTATGCAATGAAGATCATGTAGAACGAGTCGCATCATATCGTGGAGACGATATTTCGTACTTACGCACGAGCAATGATATTGTTCCCATGATTGTGGAATTGTATTGGAGTGAATGTATACTATTTCAGAATCAATATCACTTTAAAATAATCATATAAAGTAATTATTTACACCATTATACCCATCCAAGTAAGGTGGCGGTGTAAAATAGATTACACCACGACATGGAGATGGTATTCCGTACGTACGCACGCGGGATGGTTTCGTTTTCTGTAGGATGGATAGATGGTAAAATAGGGTTGTTTCATACCTATAAAAACATATCAGTATGTTATTGATACTGATTTTATTACTTCATAATGAAACAACTAAACAATAATAAGTATAAGAAGAAATAAATTTGAATGAATCGGTAACGGACATTACATATTCTTTGAAGCGCCTCTTGGAGTCCTCCTCTTAGGGCACTAGAATTGGTCTTTGAAGAAGACCAGGACCTCTAGGATGTTTCTTGGGAAGTGGGGAAGTGAAATGGGCAGGGTTTGGCCGATCTTGAAGGCTCAAATTGGTGTGGGGAGGAGAGGGAGGATGTGGCCTTTTATAAGAGATGAGAGGGGCACCTTTGGAAATATAAGAAATATTAGTTTATATTAATCCCAAACCCACATAAAAACATCAAAAATGACTCATATCCAAATCTTAGATGATATAGGGTTTTAATCACATCAAACAATAAAATTTAGACATGTTAGGAATTTAATTTAATCATTATCAACTTGATTTATCCTTATTTATCAATTTAATTTAAATTGTGTTAATAATATTCTAAATTATAAATTATTATAAATAATTACATATGTGTTGTGAATTTTCCATAATATGACACTTAATGACATTGTAGACCATATAAATTTTAATTTATAATTTATAATTTTTTTTGTGATTTTTGACCAATTTTATAATATGTTATTATTATAAAATAACAATAGTGTCAATTTTGACACTATTCATTTATTTGAATTTAAATAAAATATATACAGAAGATATGTTCAAACTAAAGGCTTTAATAGATTCATAAAATTTCCTATGTATCTATAAAATTAGTGGATCACATTAAATAGTTCATATAATCTTTATTTTAATATTTTTAAAACCAATTATTTGATATTTTAATTAATAAAATAATTTCAACATCTCTATTGTGTCATAATTAATGATATTTATTTAATCCCTAAAAATTATAAATAAATTCATATGATGTAGATAAATGTATTATATTTCAGGATAATATTCATGTTCGATGTTTCATTAAGTTTATCACTAAATTAAAATTATTATACTTATAAGATTTAAGAAAGTGACATGTTGTCACTTTCTTTGGTTTTAATAGTAATTTAATTATTTTCATGGAAAAAATTCCATTAAATTAATCTAATCCGACCATTAGGTGATATGATTCGACTTTTATTCATCCAATAGGATTTTGGCAGATGTTAAGGTAATTTTATAATCTTATATTGTAACACCCCAAGCTTCCACGGTATGTTTCCCTTCGAATAATGCGATAGCGTGTGTTGTACGCAACCTCGAGTTCTAACACACACCACAACTAATTAAACTAGCCGTTGTGGATAGTAATACCTACTTTTTGAAATCATATATATTTTATATTTCAAAATGGACTTCATTTTTGGATTCGGAATATTGAAATTAGCCTAGGCTGAAATTTTGGTACTTTTCGGATAACTTTTATATTTTGATGAATAGTGAAAATTACTAAATTTTAATTAAAAACAACTTTTTTAATCAAAATAATTAATAGTGATAAATTGTGAATTTGAGTGGTTTTAATGTATATTTAGAATATATTTTTACCATTTAATATAATGTTGATCATTGGGCATAATTTTACAATTAAACCGAACATAAACAAGTGTCAATCTTTTGATAGTTATTACCTCTTAAAAACACGCTTTTTGTTTTGACAGCGGGAATTAATTTTAAATTAATTTCTGCCACTTCTGTGTTTTGAATTTAGAAAAATGGATTCCATATTTGGAATCAGGATGTCCAAATTGTGTAAATAGGTAACTTTTATTTTTAGACATTTTGAATAATTACTGTGGTAAATATTTTATTTACCATGGTTAAGGATAAATCCGGTAAATAAGGGTTAAAAAATAATATTATAATAATACAAAATTACCCTAAAACGTGTCCTAAACTTATTGGTGGACACATACCCGACCATGAGCATCCTTGGGTCAATTTGGGGACCCCTTGGAGCCACTTGTATGTGGTAGGGACACTTTATATTAATAAAGTTAAAATAAAAATAAAAATGGCATAAGCTTACGTCTTTTAGAAGAACAATTTTTACATAGGGTTATACATGTTGGATTTTCGATTATAAATATTCATTAGAAAGATAAAAAGATTTCCTACATAATGATATTTTATTTAGAATTTTTAGACATCAAATAATTTAAATTATTAATGACACAATAATTATGCAATGTTTACCTCATTAATAAATCATTTAAATAAATAAGATTATAATGATTAACATATTATCTAAAACCTGTCCAATTCTTATTGGTTGATGTTATTTAGAATATGAGTCATCTTATATTCGACCTCAATGATTTTTGGACCATTATAAACCGAATATAACTATATTATAAAGTAATACTTTCACTCTTTCCTAAAGAGCCCCTCTTCTCCCTTATAAAAGGAGACCACTTCTACTCATTCCTCACACCTCTCAAGCAACTTGGCTCGTCCAAACTCTGCCAAAATAAGCTCCCCACATCCCTATCCTCATCCTTGAAGCTTCCCCTTAGGGAGAAATAATTTCAAGAAGTCCTTTGGTTCCAACCAAAGTGAGTTACCTAAATTAAAGGTAACGATTTCTCTTAAATTATTTTCATTTATTTTGCTTCTCCAACCCCCAAACTCTTTTTATTTCCTTTCTTTTGTAACAAAAACAGTATCCCCAATATACTAGGATGTTGTTATAAGAAGGATTCAAACTACACATACACACAACTCCATCTAATGGATGATGAACATAATGTTTCTGTGGATGGAAAACTAACGCCTCACGAAACGATGATTGTTCAAATACATCTTACCGCCTCTAATGGTGGCCATTATGATGGAACTGTAATTAAATATGATATTAATGATATATATTTTATATATAAGCTTCTGTAATTCCATTTTATTTAATATCCTTATTCGTTTCATGTTGTATATACATACGATAATTTCATTTGAGGAAGTGCGGACTACCGCCCCCTTAAAATGATATGACTCGTTCATACCACACATAGAACGTATAAAGGATGGTGTTAATGAACTTAAGTAACATATATAAAATATTATATTATACTGGAATAATAATATACCTATGTATCATTTGGATTCAATTCTTTTAAAATGAAAAATTAAATGGAAGTAGCGTTCGTGCGTACGTGCGGACTACCGTCTCCACGAACGCGATGAGATTCATTGTCCATCATATCCATTCAAGTATAATTATAATTTGATGATTTAAAAATAGTATCTAAGGACTTTATATCATTCTGGATATGAATAATATACATCCCATTAATAACGTATATGGCTCACATAACAAAGAATATAAAGTAAAATGAACCCGTTAACACCCGAAATGACGATAATTCTAAGATATTATTAACAAATCAATGTTAAAAGATCATATATGATATCATATTAAAGTAAATGATTCTTGTATTATTCAATAACAATTATTTCACCATTATACAGGAGGTAAACCTACCATCGACCAAGGAAAAATTACAAAGTAAGGGATTTTCTTATCTCACTTTCAATTCCGTGAGATTTCCATTGTTCACCACTTAATTATTGCATGTGGTGTACTGCCCATGATTGTATTCATTGTGTAATATACTTTAATTTATGGGTATTTACATCATCATGTTATGATACTTCTTTCATGGGTGTATGTTTCGTAATTTACCTAATCGATAAGGGAATTTGAGATTTCAATTTCCACTCTTTTGGCTTTACACATATTTCATTGATTATATTACTCCAAGATTATGTGTGGAATCGCTATTCATTTGATTATGCCTTAATTTCCACTCCCCTTTCTGTGGATATACTTTTGATACACATAATCACTCCATTGATAAATTCTCAAGTGATCGGTACGAACTTGATAAGAGTAATTTTAACTCAATCTCCATTTGTTGAGTTAAATATCCAATTCGTTGGTGTTGTTTCTACAAGAATATGTGTGAATATCCTTTGATTGTTTTACACTGAATATTCAATCATATTTAGTGTATTTATATTTTTCACACATAATTATGTCGTTGATTTATCCTTAACCTAAGGATACGGACTTTATGAGAGATTTCATCTCAATTTACATTGAACTGAGACTTCTTTGTTGATATACACCAAATCACTTTTATGCGGTGTATATAATGTACTTGACATAGTATATCATGAATCCCTTTATTCTCATGATATTACAAAGTTTTTATTACCTCAATTATTTGTATTCAACTGTCTCTCTTTTGGTTAGAACCTCTAACCAAAATACCATTTTAAAATGTTTTAAAGACTTATTCTTCTATATCTTGCTCATTAATGTCCATGTTTTAAAAATGGTTTTAAGGATTTATTTATATGGACATTAAAGTTTTAAAATTAAAACTCCTTTTAAAAGTTTCAAAGTGGTATGGGACACTTTGATTCAAAAGTCTACTTTTAAATGGCTTCTTGACAAATAGTGTGACTTTTAAATGTTTTCAAGAAAAGGGGGATATTTCTCTCAAATAGTTTTGATGATTATTTTCATCTATGTCAACATCCTTCATTATTCATGATTGAGGTTAATGTGATACAATACAATCTTCCATATTGTATCAAATGAGTTATGTTTGACTGTGGATGTTCTATTTTTATACCATTCATGGTTTGCGGTTAAAGTATTGACATTTCGTATGCTAGTTTTAATACGAATGTTTATTTTATGTTTAAACCTATTCATATGAGGAATGCATTGGACTTAATAAGTGACGGGTGGAGCCCGCTATAGCTCCTCGATGCATCGGTAGGTCTCATGAGACAAACTAGTGTCTTGGCACAAGGCCTTGACAAAATCTTATTTGTAGTCTTGGCACGAGGCCTTGGCTAAGTGGTTATGATAGTCTGGAATTATGCATTCCAACATTATGAAAGTGGATATTGATATTGCATGTGATCATTCGACTAGTAGAATATCCGTGTGAGTATGTAAATGGCATTATTTCATTTTACCTTTGCCATTTTATGCTGAAGTTCAAGTTTAAAAGGCTTTTGTTTTAGTTATAATTTGCCTTAAGTGTTTATGCTTATTTATGAAATCTTATGCTATAATGTTATCCTTACTGAGCATCTGAGCTCACCCCTTTCAATGTTTTATTTTTCCCAGGATTATGAAGAAGTAATTTATGAATGACCTGCAGGGATAGTATGAGGGGATATGAAGACAAGATGTTTTTTTATGATGTAATGTAAAAAAATTATGGATGTATCTAGTTATTCCAAGGCTACTAAACTAATCGATCTTTCGAGACTTGATCTTTCTCGTGATCATGCCAATGTAATGTAATAATGCACCGACTCTAGGTAACTAGGGTCAGGGAGTTACAGTTGGTATCAGAGAAAGTTTAGTACAAACCTTGGAAGCTAGATTTAGATAAACTCTGATTAGAGCACGTAAACCTAAGATGAACTTTGAGGATTAGTATAGAAGAACTTCCTAGAATTTTGGTATTGTAGATATTTTGTGAGTTTTCCGAGCAATACATCCCTGCCTGGATACGAGCAGGTAGAGGCGGCTCAGGCACAGATGTACCTAGGGGTAAAACCCGAAAACACCGCTTTGAGCTAGACTCGAACGGGAACTGGTGCACGACAACAGGCCTTGCTGCACTCTTGGTTACGCCACTCCTGGGGGATATGCTTTGGTAAATTCACAAGATTAGTATAAACCATTATTAAGGGAATACAAAAAAAAATGCCCCTAAGAATATATGTCGGCAAATAGATAGTGGATAACCTAGATTTTAACATAGGGTACCCCAAGTTAGGATATATTGTTCAATTACAAGATTATCCTATTATGTCTATTTTTTTTACATTGTTATTAGATAAGTATTCAAAAAACCCTAATTGTATTTTCTTTTGTTAGTTGAAACATGGATGGAGCAAGATCATGAACAACTCTTCTCTCTCTTCCTGAAGAACTACTTACAATTATTATCCAGAAGTCATGCGCAGACGATGTTGAAACTTTTTCAAATGTCCAAGTTACATGCAAACAACTTTATGAGACATCCAATACCTCTAGCATTGCACGATTCTTTCAAGGATCAAGTACCGACTATGGGATAATGTTGCGCTCTCAACTTTCTTACCACGCTAAGCGTGGGAAGTACCATCAGGGTCTTTTCAAATTATTCACTTTATCTCAAAATTACGATGCACTAAATGATTTTCTAGATGCTGCAGAAGAGGGAGACCTTCGAGCAGCCTATATGTATCAAATTATATATTTATGTCTTTTGGGATATACGAAAACTGATTTACCAAAACCTTATTTTGAAATATTTGAAGATGAATCAGTGAGAATGTTTCTAAAAAAACATGTTAAAGACGATGTCTCAAAATTATATATAAGAAATACCTATTTTTTTTATGATGCATCGATGCTTCCATCGATATAATCCAAAATGGATGAGGAGTTTTTGGGTAAAGGAAGTAGATGATTTTGAAAAATTCCTGAGGTACCATTGTGACACATGAACGCATTCTACCAAAAGTCAAATCCGCATAGTCTCTCCAGAGTTCATGTTGTGATCCACATACCTCTAGTGACAAAATACATGCCTGACCCAATGCATGTACTCACCTATGAAGAATTATAACTGGAACTCGATCTATCTTATTGTGAAGAGCCTATCAGAATTCTTCATACCAAAGATCAAGTGTTGAGAAACCAGATGACTTGTCTGGTAAAGGATCTATGGAGAAATAATAAGATGGAAGAGGCAATGTGGGAACCCGAGGAACATATGATGAAGAACCTATGTGGAAATAAATGGATGGTGAAATGTTTAAAAGTGTTAGTGCTCTTTATTGATGGGATTACTTTGGATTAATTTTCTCTTGTATGTGTAAACCTGCAATTTATCATGTGAAAATGATATCTGAGGAAGAATTATCTTTTCTGTTGCGGATATAGTTATAAATAACCATTTGGTCTTATATGATCATTGGGTTTGAGGAAATTATAAGTTATTATAATTTGGGATGAAAATGCAAGGTATGATATAATATTTGTGGTTAAATTATGTTATTTTGAGGAATTTATCTCATTTTGGTAATATTATAAAATATATTTTTTGAAAAAGGACAACACGTAGACCGTGTGACAACCCGTCGCGTCGGACAAAGTTGTGGGAATCGAACCCACAACCAAAGTGCGATTGGGATTTATCGCCTACCACTGGACTACGTGAAGTCCCTGGTTAGTGTGACTATTTTTTTTATTGATCAATAATAAGATGATTTGGGTTCTTATGTCTTATCAAATGAATACCCTTGGTATAGGAAAATGATTTGGTGATTAAGTGATAAATGTTATTTTGGAAGATGTTCACTTTGTTGGGAAAACTATATGCCCAAGGAAAATAGAATACAATGGGTTTTCATTTGTAGAGTAATGGTGGATTTTTATCTACGTTTTTATTGTTGATTTATAGTGATTTGGGTTATTTATGGAAATGATTAACCTATAACAGAGAATATGTGATGATGTTAATTACTTTTAAGTATGTGACTTTAAGAGTATTTGATGTCATTTGGAGATACAATGTAACATGGGAGACTACATAATCAAATTCTTCTATGATTTGGGTTTCAATATTAGTTTGGATTATATTAAAGTATTTTAAGGACAATTGGTTATTGAATGGTATCTATTTAACTTTGGGGTATTGTTGGTTTAATTTTAGAAATTAAGATTAGTGCATATTTATCTCAATGAATATCCTTTTGGGGGATCATTAGATCATTCACTTACCATTTTGGTTTTGATTAATCTTCAAAGACAATGTAAATATATGGTTTATCCTGCATGGATCATGTGATTCTATAGAAGTTTATTCTAGCTCTTCCAGTGTGACCAAGTCTTCTTGAATACTCATCGTTTAAAAAAAATTGAGTTAGTGGTGGAAATTTATTAAAGAGTGAAAATTTACTTAAAATGTAAGTATATCTCATAATGTTCTTAGTCAATATCATAAATGAATTCCTCTTCCTTATGTAATGTAACTTTAAAAAAAATGGTGTCTGTTTACTTTCCTACTAGGAGACTAATGGTCGTTTGTCCCAACACAAGTTTGTGGTTTTCTCATTGTTAACTTTCTCCTGATCATGATTTCGATCCCTCTCCTTCAGAACTTGACACTTAGTTTATCATCCATATCCATGTTTTCTTACATGGAATCCCAGTATGGGTTATCTTGGATGACCCTTATACCTCTCTTTCTTTCATTTAAAGTGATAGTTTCATTGACTCTTTTTCCGATGTGGGACTTTCCATTATATTCCCAAGAAAAATTTTAAAAATTGCGAGGACGCAATTTATTGAAGGAGGGGAGAATGTAACACCCCAAACTTCCACGGTACGCTTCCCTTCGAATAATGCGATAGCGTGTGTTGTACGCAACCTCGAGTTCTAACACACACCACAACTAATTAAACTAGTCGTTGTGGATAGTAATACCTACTTTTTGAAATCATATATATTTTATATTTCAAAATGGACTTCATTTTTGGATTCGGAATATTGAAATTATCCTAGGCTGAAATTTTGGTACTTTTCGGATAACTTTTATATTTTGATGAATAGTGAAAATTACTAAATTTTAATTAAAAACAACTTTTTTAATCAAAATAATTAATAGTGATAAATTGTGAATTTGAGTGGTTTTAAAGTATATTTAGAATATATTTTTACAATTTAATATAATGTTGATCATTGGGCATAATTTTACAATTAAACTGAACATAAACAAGTGTCAATCTTTTGATAGTTATTACCTCTTAAAAACACGCTTTTTGTTTTGACAGCGGGAATTGATTTTAAATTAATTTCTGCCACTTCTGTGTTTTGAATTTAGAAAAATGGATTCCATATTTGGAATCAGGATGTCCAAATTTTGTAAATAGGTAACTTTTATTTTTAGACATTTTGAATAATTACTGTGGTAAATATTTTATTTACCATGGTTAAGGGTAAATCCGGTAAATAAGGGTTAAAAAATAATATTATAATAATACAAAATTACCCTAAAACGTGTCCTAAACTTATTGGTGGACACATACCCGACCATGAGCATCCTTGGGTCAATTTGGGGACCCCTTGGAGCCACATGTATGTGGTAGGGACACTTTATATTAATAAAGTTAAAATAAAAATAAAAATGGCATAAGCTTACATCTTTTAGAAGAACAATTTTTACATAGGGTTATACATGTTGGATTTTCGATTATAAATATTCATTATAAAGATACAAAGATTTCCTACATAATGATATTTTATTTATAATTTTTAGACATCAAATAATTTAAATTATTAATGACACAATAATGATGCAATGTTTACCTCATTAATAAATCATTTAAATAAATAAGATTATAATGATTAAAATATTATCTAAAACCTGTCCAATTCTTATTGGTTGATGTTATTTAGAATATGAGTCATCTTATCTTCGACCTCAATGATTTTTGGACCATTATAAACCGAATATAACTATATTATAAAGTAATACTTTCACTCTTTCCTAAAGATCCCCTCTTCTCCCTTATAAAATGAGACCACTTCTACTCATTCCTCACACCTCTCAAGCCACTTGGCTCGTCCAAACTCTGCCAAAATAAGCTCCCCACATCCCTATCCTCATCCTTGAAGCTTCCCCTTAGGCAGAAATTATTTCAAGAAGTCCTTTGGTTCCAACCAAAGTGAGTTACCTAAATTAAAGGTAACGATTTCTGTTAAATTATTTTCATTTATTTTGCTTCTCCAACCCCCAAAATCTTTTTATTTCCTTTCTTTTGTAACAACACCAGTATCCCCAATATACTAGGATGTTGTTATAAGAAGGATTAAAACTATACATACACACAACTCCATCTAATGGATGATGAACATAATGTTTCCGTGGATGGCAAACTAACGCCTCACGAAACGATTATTGTTCAAATACATCTTACCACCTCTCATGGTGGCCATTATGATGGCACTGTAATTAAATATGATATTAATGATATATATTTTATATATAAGCTTCTGTAATTCCATTTTAATTCATATCCTTATTCTTTTCATGTTGTATATACATACGATAATTTCATTTGAGGAAGTGCGGACTACCGCCCCCTTAAAATGATATGACTCGTTCATACCACACATGGAACGTATAAAGGATGGTGTTAATGAACTTAAGTAACATATATAAAATATTATATTATACTGGAATAATAATATACCTATGTATCATTTGGATTCAATTCTTTTAAAATGAAAAATTAAATGGAAGTAGCGTTCGTGCGTACGTGCGTACTACCGTCTCCACGAACGCGATGAGATTCATTGTCCATCATATCCATTCAAGTATAATTATAATTTGATTATTTAAAAATAGTATATAAGGACTTTATATCATTCTGGATATGAATAATATACATCCCATTAATAACGAATATGGCTCACATAACAAAGAATATAAAGTAAAATGAACCCGTTAACACCCGAAATGACGATAATTCTAAGATATTATTAACAAATCAATGTTAAAAGATCATATATGATATCATATTAAAGTAAATGATTCTTGTATTATTCAATAACAATTATTTCACCATTATACAGGAGGTAAACCTACCATCGACCAAGGAAAAATTACAAAGTAAGGGATTTTCTTATCTCACTTTCAATTCCGTGAGATTTCCATTGTTCACCACTTAATTTTTGCATGTGGTGTACTGCCCATGATTGTATTCATTGTGTAATATACTTTAATTTATGGGTATTTACATCATCAAGTTATGATACTTCTTTCATGGGTGTATGTTTCATAAGTTACCTAATCGATAAGGGAATTTGAGATTTCAATTTCCACTCATTTGGCTTTACACATATTTCATTGATTATATTACTCCAAGATTATGTGTGGAATCGCTATTCATTTGATTATGCCTTAATTTCCACTCCCCTTTCTGTGGATATACTTTTGATACACATAATCACTCCATTGATAAATTCTCAAGTGATCGGTATGAACATGATAAGAGTAATTTTAACTCAATCTCCATTTGTTGAGTTAAATATCCAATTCGTTGGTGTTGTTTCTACAAGAATATGTGTGAATATCCTTTGATTGTTTTACACTGAATATGCAATCATATTTAGTGTATTTATATTTTTCACACATAATTATGTCGTTGATTTATCCTTAACCTAAGGATACGTCCTTTATGAGAGATTTCATCTCAATTTACATTGAACTGAGACTTCTTTGTTGATATACACCAAATCACTTTTATGCGGTGTATATAATGTACTTGACATAGTATATCATGAATCCCTTTATTCTCATGATATTACAAAGTTTTTATTACCTCAATTATTTGTATTCAAGTGTCTCTCTTTTGGTTAGAACCTCTAACCAAAATACCATTTTAAAATGTTTTAAAGACTTATTCTTCTATATATTGCTCATTAATGTCCATGTTTTAAAAATGGTTTTAAGGATTTATTTATATGGACATTAATGTTTTAAAATTAAAAATCCTTTTAAAATTTTCAAAGTGGTATGGGACACTTTGATTCAAAAGTCTACTTTTAAATGGCTTCTTGACAAATAGTGTGACTTTTAAATGTTTTCAAGAAAATGGGGATATTTCTCTCAAATAGTTTTGATGATTATTTTCATCTATGTCAACATCCTTCATTATTCATGATTGAGGTTAATGTGATACAATACAATCTTTCATATTTTATCAAATGAGTTATGTTTGACTGTGGATGTTCTATTTTTATACCATTCATGGTTTGTGGTTAAAGTATTGACATTTCATATGCTAGTTTTAATACGAATGTTTATTTTATGTTTAAACCTATTCATATAAGGAATGCATTGGACTTAATAAGTGATGGGTGGAGCCCGCTATAGCTCCTCGATGCATCGGTAGGTCTCATGAGACAAACTAGTGTCTTGGCACAAGGCCTTGACAAAATCTTATTTGTAGTCTTGGCACGAGGCCTTGGCTAAGTGATTATGATAGTCTGACATTATGTATTCCAACATTATGAAAGTGGATATTGATATTTCATGTGATCATTCGACTAGTAGAATATCCATGTGAGTATGTAAATGGCATTATTTCATTTTACCTTTGCCATTTTATGTTGAAGTTCAAGTTTAAAAGGCTTTTGTTTTAGTTATAAATTGCCTTAAGTGTTTATGCTTATTTATGAAATCTTATGCTATAATGTTATCCTTACTCAGCATCTGAGCTCACCCCTTTCAATGTTTTATTTTTCCCAGGATTATGAAGAAGTAATTTATGAATGACCTGCAGGGATAGTATGAGGGGATATGAAGACAAGATGTTTTTTTTTGATGTAATGTAAAAAAATTATTGATGTATCTAGTTATTCCAAGGCTACTAAACTAATCGATATTTCGAGACATGATCTTTCTCGTGATCATGCCAATGTAATGTAATAATGCACCGACTCTAGGTAACTAGGGTCGGGGTGTTACATATATTTACCCATAATTACCTGATTTACCTTTAACTATGGTAAATAAAATTTAGCATAGTTACTATTCATAATGCCCAAAAATAAAAATTAGCCTATTAAAATAATTTGGACCCACTGATTCCAAATATGGAATCCATTTTTAAAAATTAAAAACACAAAATTTTCAGTAATTAATTTAAAATTAATCTTGTTGTTAAGAAAACGGGTTTTTAAAGTTAAAACATTTCCAAAGATTTAAATGTTTTTACCTATGAATTCAATATGAAATTAATTATAATGACATGAATTATATTAAATGGTAAAAATATATTATATTTATACTTTAAAACCATTAAATTTTATAATTTATCAATATAAATTATCTCAATGAAAAAATTTGTTTTTATTTAAAAATTATCGTATTTTTCCTATTCATCAAAATATGATAATTATCAGAAAAGTATCAAAAATTTATCCAAAGTAAATTATTATATCAGGATTCAAAAGAAAAATTTTATACTGTCAGATTGAACTTATAAACATGTCCGAAACTAGATGTAATGTGACTGCGCCATCAAAAGGAGGAAAAACTGCATTTTTCTAAAAATACTTATTTTACCCGAAAAATTTATTTTGTTCTCTTACAATGTTCTAGAAAATCTTTAAGATGAATAATAATTTTATAAAATTAAAAATGTAGTCAATAATATTCATAACGGCTAGACCATAATAATATATCGTTGTTTAGTGAAACTCGGTATTGCGTACTACACACGCTATCGAGGAAGGCAGCGATTGTGTGTAATGCAAGCCAAGTTAGTATTGTGTGTTGTGAAAGATTACATTGGTGTTGTGTATTACATAAGACATAATGAAAATATTTCTCATAAAATCTCAGGGTGTTACATTGTTTTTGGTCTCGAACAACTTTTGATAACCTCTGTTTCTGCTGGATCCATAGATATCTCTTATTTTGAGAATATGTGACCCAAAAATGAATCTTTTGAAGCCAAAATACACACTTGGTAAATTTGGAATAAAGCTTATCCTTTCTAAGAGTCATCAATACAATTCTCAAGTGATCTTCATGTTCTTAATTTCTCTTTGAATATACAAGAATATCATTTATAAAGAATACCACAAACTGATCAATATAGTCTCTAAAGACTCTATTCATCAAATCAATGAAGATAGCAGGGGAATTATTAAGAACAAATGTCATCAATATAAATTCATAGTGTCCATACCTTGTACAGAAATCCATCTTTGGTATATCCTCCCTTTTGACCCTCAATTTATGACACCCTTAATGATGATCAATCATAGAAAAGTATTGAGCTCTATGTAGTTTGTCAAATAAGTCATAAATGTGTGGGAGATGATATTTGTTCTTGATAGTGATCTTGTTAAGTTCACGATAATCAATACAATGTCTCATTAATCCATCTTTCTTCTTAACAAACAGAATAGGTGCTCGCCAAGGTGACACACTAGGGCGAATGAATCCCTTATCTATATTCTCTTGGAGTTTCTTCTTCAATTCCTACAACTCAATTGGGGCCATTCTATATGGTTTATTTGAAATTGGTAAAGCACCCAGTAAGAGTTCTATTGAAAACTCAAGTTCACGATATTGTGGAAGAGCAGGAAATTCCTCCAGAAAGACATCATCAAACTCTTATATAATTGTCATATTATTAATCATGAGTTTCTCTCCAACCATTTTATATAATTAACCTTCATTTAGAGGAATCAATACCCATAAGATGGAAGAAATTTCCACTAGAAGGTTATGTTCATCCTTGCATCGATAGATGATCATAGAATGATCTGGAATATGAAATGTGAATTACCTTATTTGGAAATTGTTATGAGCTCAATATAAGGAAAGCCAGTTCATGCCAATAATAACATAAAATTGCACTATAGTAAGGATCACAAGATTTGAATGAAGCACTTTCCCACAAACATCAATCGGAGAATAATTGTAAACTTCTGATGCGACTGTTGTGCCATTAGGGTTTGTCACAACTAACTCAACATCTAGAAGTTGATTTAATATGGAGATACCCTTAGAACATTATTCAAAAATATAAAAATGTATTGATATAGAATCAAATAAAACATTTTCTACTTTAGAGTGGATGGTAAGTGTATCTTTCACCACTTCGTTATCGTACTCCACATCGCCGATAGAAATTGGATGTGTCTTTCCTTTGCCTTTGGCCTTAAGAGTTTGTTGAAATCGATCATCATCAACAAACCTTGGATTAGAGCATTTATTGGTATAATGCCCCATTTACTTTCACTTGTAACATTAAAGTGTAGGAGGTTCACTCTGTGTAGCCATTTATTTGTTCGCATCACTAGACATCTTCTTCCCATCATTGTGGCATTCAAATGCCTGATGACCTTATATTCCACATTTGAATCATTTACTTGTCCCTTTAAGACAACTCTCTCCATGTTTATTTCCCCACATTGAGAATAAGGTAAAACTAATCTTCTTTTCAGTGTGCTCTTTATATTTTCAATTGAATTCTATTTTCCTCCTCTTATCAAATGCATATGACTGATGGGTTACTCTAATCTCCATCTCAACCTTGAGAGCACATCGAACGATTTCATCATAGCTATTGAAGTCCCTTATGGATAACGCCATTTGAAGACTTGGTTTTAGTCCACTAAAGAATTGATCGGTCTTAATCTCAGGTTGGATAATAATCCCTGAAGCATACCTTGAAAGTCTTGTAAAATTTTCTTCATAGGTACCAACCGATTCATCATCCTTTTTATTTAGTTCAAGAAACTCCTTCACCATATTTTTTGGAAGAATACGATGGAAGTACTTATTGAAAAATAAGTCCTTGAACTCGTCCCATTCCATGGACTCAATTTCATCTCTTGGAATCATATTCTTGACAATATTACACCATTGATCAGCTTCACCTTCCATATGATAAACTACTAAGATGACTTTATCATGTTCATAACATTAAAGAACTGAAATTTTTTTTTCAGTGGAACTGATCCATTGTTTAGACATTATTGTATCAGTAGACTCGCTGAATGAGGGTGGGCGCTGCTTCATGAAGGATTCAACAGAATGTTTCTCCTTCCTTTCCTCGTTTGGATGTCTTGTACGATTCATAGCTTGAGAAAGTTGTGTGAGCATGGATACAAGATTTTTCATTCCAGCTCCCATAACATTTGGTTGCTCAGGGGGACAATAATTTCATTGTCCATCACATTCCGCATTAACGTGGTTCCTTCGGGTTCCATCCATTGACTAAAACCAAGAAAAATAGTGTGAGGAACACTAATTATAACAAGAATAAAACATAATCAGTAATAAAATTTCACACTTTAGGTCTTATCATAGGTTGTTCATGGCCATTTTTAAAACACTAATATTTTGTTCTATGTTTAGACATATCCTAAGAGCTCTTACTAAGGCTTTCATATCCTAGTTTCCAAAGGTTGACTATACCTTTCCTCTGATACCAACTACAAGGACCCATACTTTACATACATTTTTATTACTTCAGAATTGAATCATACTTATTACAACATATAAAAAAACCATGGTAGGAATGTATAGGTATAGTGTCTTTAGAAACTGGGAAACATAAACAAATGGTTCATAAAGCATCTACATTGTCTCTCGTTTATTTCATCATATCTAGAGTCCCTTTTTGTCATATCCTAGTTAATAACCTTATTCCTGACCTGGGGAAAGAAAACATACAAAAGGGTGAGCTCAAATGCTCAGTAAGGGTAAACAAAGGAAATATCATATTCATAAGAATACAGCATTTTGAAAATCATAACCTGCAAAACAGTTCATAATATCATAACATGGGATAAGTCATAGTAGTGAAATGTAATCCCAGTAATCATAACAGAAAACATGAAACATGTGGAATACACACATAATCATAGAGAATAATTTCTTAGTAGTCAAGACTCATTTCCAAGACTATCTTAGAAGACATGGTCCATTTCTGAACTGAGTTCACTCCTCATTCCAGTTCCTGTATCACTGAACCGGTTTAACTTGCTTTTACATCCATGTCTATCGCAGGAGATATTAATCTTTATCCAATGAATTGGAGGGAGATATAGGTCCCACCCATCTCATAATGAAACCATTCTTATGTGTGCCACAAAATCATAAATCATAGCATAACCCATGTAATAAAAATGGGAATCTTAAACATCATGCCATCATAACATAATCCATATAAGATAAAAGGACATCATAAAATTAATTCCATCATAACATAATCAAATAAAAATAATAATAGGGATATATAGAAAACCCTATATTATCGTATATAGAAAATAATTTTGACAAAACTCTTGAACTCCATTCTTGAGGAAAATATCTTTCTACTTCAAAACAATTTTTTGCTTTCATAACACGTCATACAATTTTATAATAAAAGAAGATGATTTAAAATAAACATTAAAACTTGTAATGGAAGCTTCATGTAAATAATGTTCTATGATATCATAAAAATCCATTCATTCCTTATAAGTTAAAAAAACATTCTTCTCATACTTTGGTAGGAAAGGTAAAAAAGTTACTCGTACTAAAAATGACAAAAGATTCTTTTCATATATTTTACTAAAAACAGAAAAATGGGTAAAATTGGATTTAAACAATTGCAAGATGACAGAAATAATATTACATATTGAGTAAACATGGTGGTGGATGATAAATATTCCCCAGTAAATTCTGAAGTATAAACAATCTCGGAAAAAAATAAGATCCTGAGATTTTCCCATACCATAGGTCTGATATGCTTCGTACCTAAACCTGCTGTATAATGATTTAAAAAATGTCATTGACTTATTACAGAATCATATTTATTGTTATTATATCATACATGGTCATTTTTTTATCTTCTTATTAGTAATATTGGATTTCTACTTGTTATTCGAGTGTTCATTGCTTTATGTTATTATGCATGTCTTGTCGAATAAATTCATATTCTTATTTTCCGATTATAATTACCTCATTTAAAGAATTTTTTTAGTGTAACATATATCATATTTATTCATTCAATTCATTTATATAATCATTATTCAACGAAGATCATGTATAACGAGTCGCATCACATTGTGGAGACGGTAGGTCGTACGTACGCACAAGTGATGATATTGTTCCCATGATAGTGGAATTGTATTGAAGTTTATGTATAATATTTCAGAATAAATATCACTTTAAAATAATCATATATAGTTATTATTTACACCATTATAACCATCCATGTAAGGTTGTGGTGGAAAACAGATTACCCCACGGTGTGAAGACGGTATTCCGTACGTACGCACGCGCGATGATTTTGTTTTTCGTAGGATGGATTGAAGTTGAAATAGTGTTGTTTCATATTTATAATAACATATCATTATATGAGTGATACTTATGTTATTAATTAATAATGAAACAACTAAATAAGAGTAACTATAAGAAGAAATAAATTAGAAACAATCGGTAATGTACATTACCTCCTCTTTGAAGCGCCTCTTCTCGACCTCCTCTTAGGACACTAAAGATGGTCTTTGAAGAAAACCAGGACCTATAGGATGTTTCTAGGGAAGTGAAGAAGATAAATTGGCAAGGATTGGCCGAGATTGAAGGCTAAAAGTGGTGTAAGGAGGAGAGGGGGGAGGTTCCCTTTTATAATAGAGGAGAGGGTCACCTTAGAAAAAACATAAAATATTATTTTATTATAAAGTCATATTCGGTTATTAATAGCTAAAAATTAAATTATTTAGAAACTAAGGTAGGTATGGGTCTAAATCCTCTCAAAAAATAGATTTTAGACTAGTATAGTTTACTATTTTAACCTTATCATTTAGATTTAACTGTAAGTTAAATAATTTTACTTTTACTGTGTCTTCTGGTTTTCTTACACTATAAAGTTAATAAACATACTATAACAATTCAAACGAACCCCAAGTTATTTATTATTAATATATATAACCTTATCGAAGTAATTTGGCCAAACCATAGATTTTTAGGAATAAAATAACAATTAATAATATAATATTTGTTATAAAAACAAGTTTATGTCAATTTTGACACTATTTGGTAATTGATTTTTATGAAAATCATAACATCATTATTAGTTCGAAAAATGTTATTTAAATCATTAATAACATGAAATATTAAAATATAAAATTAGTTTAATTCATAAAAAGTCTCAAATTACATTTATTCAGGTATTTATAATATCAATTAGGTTAATATTTCATTAATAATGTAATTACTACATCATTATTGTGTCATAAATAAATTAAATAATCTAATGTCCAAAAATTAGAAATAAAATACCATTATGTAGAAACTATTTTTATCTTTCAAAATAATATTTATAGTCGAATTTATCTTATGAATAACCCTATATTAAAAATGTTTTAGTTATTAAACTTTGATTTTAACTATTTTAACTCTTCTTTAAATAAAATAACAATAAATGTCCTAATCTAATCCAAGTGGACCTAAATGGTCATATTGTATTCTTAAGGTTGTTTTTAGTCGAATTAAACTTATAAAATATAATTAATACATGATTTAGGGTAATAATAATATCATTTTTACCCTTAATTACCATATTTATTTTTAACCATGGTAAAAAAAAGTAAAAAGTTACTATTCACCAAGAATTATTTCTATCTTATTAAACAACATTTAACCCTTGATATTAACCGTGTATCTCTAATTTTTGAAATTCCACTCACAGAAGCGGTAAAATTATGTTTTATGTAAATTTTCAAATTCCCCTACGAGGTGGGTAAAAGACGGTGAAAAGTTCAATAAAATTTTTATATATCTAAAATTATTATAAAATTACAAAAATGGAATACATTGAACTTATATAGGTATTAAGTATCAATTTTGACCTAAAATAAATTTAAATAAAATAAATAATTATTTAAATAAAAAGTCAGTTTTTAAATAGTAACCTATTGTTTTCACTATTCATCAAAAATTAAACGTTTTAAGAAAAACACCAATAACTCACCCTAGGATAATTTCGATATTTTTAATCAAAAATGAAGTACATTTTAAATGGAAAGATTTATAAAATTTCAAAAATTGGGTATTACTATTCATAACGGCTAGTTTATATAATATTTTAATAACATATCGTTGTTTAGTGAAACTCGGTATTGTGTACAACACACACTATCGAGGAAGGTTTCTCGTACGTATAACGCAACCCAAGATAGTTTTGTGTGTAGTGAAAGATTCTTTTATATAACATTATACATAAAAACAAAATATTTCTCATAAAATCTTGGGTGTTACATTCTACCCCCCTTAAAATGAATTTCGACCTCGAAATTCATCACATTGTAACAAACAGATGAGGATACACCTCCCCCATTATATCCTCATGTTCCCATTTAGCTTCTTCAAATTGGAGGTTCCTCCATAAAACATTCACTAAGCGAGTGGTCTTATTCCGTTGGACTTTTTCTCTACGATCCATAATCTCTATCTGTTGTTCTTCATAAGAAAGATCTTGCTCAAGCGGTACAACTTCTGAGCTGAGTACATGTGAAGGATCAGGTATATACTTTCTCAAGAGGGATAAATTGAACACATAATTAACTTGAGAGAGATTCAGTGGAAGCGCTAATCCTTGAGCTACCTTCCCAACACGATCCAGTATTTCAAAAGGACCAATATACCTAGGGCTCAGCTTTCCCTTCTTTCCAAATCTCATTACTCTCTTCCAAGGACATATTTGTAACAAAACATTATCACCCACTTAAAACTTTAGGTATTTTCTTTGGTTATCGGCATAACTTTTTTGTCGACTCTGAGGTTCTCTTATGTGTTGTTGAATAGATCGGGCCTTTTCTATCATCTCATCAACAAGATCAAGTCCTAATAGCTTTCTTTCCCCAACATCATCCCAGCAAGTTGGAGTCCTGCATTTCTTTCCATAGAGAGCTTTATAAGGAGCCATCTGAATACTAGAGTGAAATATATAATTATATGAAAATTCCACCAAAGGTAGGTCTTGATCCCAACCACCATTGAAATCTATAGAGAAACCACTTAACATATCTTCTAGAGTTTGAATTATTCTCCCAGACTGACCGTCTGTCTGAGGATGATAAGCAGGGCTGAAACTCAACTCTGTATCTAGAGTATGCTGAAGACTTCTCCAAAACATCGAGGTAATCCTCGGATCCTGATAAGATATAATGGAAAGTGGTACTCCATGCAATTCTACCAGATCCTTCATATATATCCTAGAAAGCTGACCTGGAGATAAATCTTCTCTAATTACAATGAAGTGTGCTGAATTCGTAAGATGATCAACTATAACCAAGATAACATTATTTCCTTTGGATGTTTTAGTAATTCCAGTGACAATATCCATAGTGATTTTTTCCCATTTCCAATTGGGTATGGGTAATGGTTGTAACATCCCCTTAGACTTCTTTCTCTCAACTTTTACTTGTTGAGAAACCAAGCATCGAGAGACATATTAAGAAACATCTCTTTTAATTCCATCCCACCAAAAGTACTCTTTCCGGTCTCTATACATCTTTGTTCTTCTAGGATGAATATAGAATGATGAACTATGAGCCTCATCCAGTAGCTCCTTCTTTAATTCTGGGATGGGAGGAACACAAACCCGATTCCTGAACCTTATTATCCCATCACAATCAAGGTTGAATTCAGGATCATTTCTCACATTCTTTTGTAACTCTACATCTTCTTTGGGTGCCTCCATAATCCTCACATGTATAGATGGTTGAACATTCATTTGAGAAAGATAATATTTTTCCCCTTCCATTATAATTCCATGATCCATCCTTTTAAATCCATAAATATTGGATCTTTTGTGATCCTCATCATGGATAAGATGGTAGGGTCTTGTCGACATAATGTATCTACCACCTTCTTTGCTTTCCCAGGGTCATAATGAATTGAGCAGTCATAGTCCTTAATCAACTCCAACCATCTTTTTTGGCGCATATTCATCTCCTTTTGTGTGAAAATATACTCTAAACTTTTATGATCATTATAAATATCACACCTTTCACCATAAAGATAATTCCTCCAAATCATTAATGCAAAGATTACCGTAGCTAACTAAAAATCATGGGTTGGGTAATTTTGTTCATGGATTTTCAACTGTCGTGAGGCATAATCTATCACCATATCATTTTGCATGAGAGCAGACCACAATCCATTCTTGGATGCATCACTATAGATAAAAAACCTTTCTCCACTACAAGGAAGTACGAGCATGGGTGCACTAGATAACATTGTTTTAATCTCCTTGAAATTCTCTTCACACTCCTCCATCCACATGAACAAAACTCCTTTTTGAGTCAACCTGGTGAGTGGATTAGATAATTGTGAAAAATCGTTCACAAAATGGCGATAATATCCAGCCAAACCAAGAAAGCTTCAGATCTCGATTACTATTGTTGGTCTCGACCATCTTTCGATAACCTCTATTTTTGTTGGATCCAATGGTATCCCCTCTTTTGAGGTTATGTGACCCAAAATGAAACTTTTTGAATCCATAATTCACACTTGGTAAATTTTGCATAAAGCTTCTCCTTTCTCAAGAACTTCAATACAATTCTCAATTGATCTTCATGTTATTCTGTTCCCTTTGAATAGACAAGAATATCTTCTATCAAGACTACCCAAAAATGAAAAAGATAGTCTCTAAATACTGTAATCATCAAATCCATGAATATAGAAGGGGCATTAGTAAGAAAAAATGTCATCACTGTAAATTCATAGTGTCCATACCTTGTAAGAAAATCCTTCTTTGGTATATCCTCCCTTTTGACCCTTAATTGATGATACCCTGAATGATGATCAATCTTGGAAAAGTATTGAGCTCTGCGTAGTTGGTCAAATAACTCATCAATGCGTGGGAGATGATATTTGTTCTTGGTAGTGATCTTGTTATGTTCTCGATAATCAATGTAAAGTCTCATTGATCCATCTTTCTTCTTAACAAATGGAACAGGTGCTCCCCTAGGTGACACACTAGGGCGTATGAATCCCTTATTAATATTCTCTTGGAGTTGCATCTTAAATTCCTGCAACTCAATTGGGGCCATTCTATAAGGTTTCTATGAAATTGGTAAAGCACCCGGTACGAGTTCTATTGAAAACTCAACTTCACGATTTTGTGGAAGACCAGGCTATCGAGGAAGGTTTCTCTTGCGTATAACGCAATCCAAAATAGTGTTTTGTGTAAATAAATATTCCTTTATATAACATTATACATAAAAACAAAATATTACTCATAAAATATCAGGTGTTACAGTGTACACCGATATAATGATTTGAGTACACAATTCGTGGAGTAGTGAATCGTAATATTTTCCAAAAACCCTAAAAATTGGGAATACTGATATCCTTTAGAAAAGAAGGATATAATTGAGAAGATGTGGAAGTATATCCTTATGAAAGGTGGAAGTAGTCTAACCTTGCATCTGATCTGATGGAAGAGGTGCGCCTGTGGTGGGGCTTCTCAAGGTCCTCTGGGAGTTGGAATCGCTTCTGAGAGAGTAGCACAACACTTTTGAATGCTTATGGAATCATGGGGAGGGGGATGCATGGATTTCATGAATTTGGGGCATCTTTTTTCCAACAATTATTAAAAACTATTGGGAAAGATAGATATTCCCAATGGTTTCATTAAACCATTGGGAAAACTCATTTTCTCACATCTTTCCCAACGGTTTCATCAAACCATTGAGAAAATTAAATTTTTCCCATCTTTCCCAACGTCTTAGTGAAACCGTTGGGAAAAATCAATTTTTATAGATCTTTACCAATGGTTTGCATAAACCGTTGGTAAATATCACCTATGCCAATGGTTAAAAAGAACTGTTGGTATACTAGTCTTGGGAAATCCATGATTTCTAGTAGTGAACCAACCATGGAGTTGAATTTTAGAATGTTTAATTTTTCATGTCCAATATAATTAAATTTTGATTGGTAATTACCCATGAAATACCAATTTATATTTTTCTTATTCAATATTTAATTTATTTTTTATATACTCCTTCTTAAAGGTAATAAAATTATTATTTTGATGATATGTGTATCTTACCTCCATCATTATTTTTCATATGTGTGTGTACGTCGACATTTAACTGATATAGTATATTTCTTGACCTCAATTTCTCATCACCAGTATGTGAGAATACATTGTATTGATTTGAGGAGTTGATGGAAAAGTGGATCATGTATACATATATTATAAACCAAATAAGTGAAATGATTGGTTGTTGTGGACATTGTAATTTATGGTCGAATTTAATGTCAGGAATTTACTTAGCGTCTTCGTTAATCAATTATTCAGTTTATGAATTGACCAATAGTTAGTGTATCATGATCATGTTAATATTTTTTTATCATCGACTTGGTTCATTATTTTTGAATTTTTATTTATTTTTTTCAATCATAATGGATAATAATAAACAAGCAAGAATATATAAAATGAAATTGTGTAGAGATAGTTTTCTAATTAATAGAATGGGTTTTTTGTGAGTGATATCAAATAGGAAAATATTGTTAAATAAAAATGGATTTAATACATCGAGATTAAATTTACCAATTCAGTACAAATATATTTAAGTCATTAAATACCACCCATTACTAGAATTTGGACTCAACTGATTGATCGAGGAACTCTTATTTCATAGTTGATGGATCCTCTTAATATTGGGGAGTTATAATTAGAGTGTTCTGTAGACTTAAGTAATGATGGAAGAAAATAAGCATCCATACCTAAAATTTCTAAAAAAATTATGAAAACTATTGATAAATGAAAATTAATTATTTTTAGATGCTGGGACTCCACTCAACAGGTCAAGAAGAAGAATATTAATGTAGTTGGCCAGTTAGATTCCTAAAATGGAATTCTATTAATTTTTGTATATCTCTATCTTTATGAAAATAATTAGAGGTTTCAATGATCCTTTCCATAATATCCCCCTATAGATTCTTTATCAAAAATACAGATATTGATGGCTTCATCAATTTGATAAAATATTGGGAGAAAATTATGAAGTAAAAATTTAACTATATCTTCTTGTAATTAATATAATGTACTAAGATATTTATTTTATTTATTTTAGATAAAATGTTAAGCAACACTAATTCAATTTTAATATGATCTATATTGGATAATGATAATATCCTGATTGGCCATAACATCCATTAGTGGTATAGCTACATGTGCATACTAAGAGAGGGAGATTATTGCACTAAAATCCCCAAATTTTAATAACCCTATTAGGTAACAAGTATGGAGGATATATATAACTTCAAGAATAAAAATGATGATGCACTAGATGATCATTGTTTATAATTTTCATATGTGTTGAGTGATTTATAGAAAATTATTATAACAACAAGAGTTTTGGGTATATTATAATGATGATATTATGCATTTAATTTTGTTAAATCGATTTTAACCAAAAAAAAATTAGAAGACAAACATAAGTTTCTTTATTTAATTTAGAACACCATAGTGTTTACAATACACTAAGATTAATAGAGTAAACACAGTTACCAAAAATACTTATTATCACCACAAAGAGGTCCAGTAAGTAAAAGAGATCCTTAGAGTCAAATAAAAAAAAAACATCACCAATGTAATCATGAATACCATACTGATCATCAATGGGATTGGGAGCAACATCTTAATCGGTTACCTTGAGATTGAAACACCCTACCCTGCTGTTTTTATAAGGGCCATTTATGAATTATGACCTTTATATATATATGACCGTTTGATTTTCAATGTTTATTATTTTATAAAAACTTGGTTTCTATATCCTTATGGTATTTAAAGTATATTAAAATGTTCATATTTTTTGAGTTATATTTTCAAATATAATAATTTTAAAATAAAATATTACTCTTATAAAGAAACCTAATTGATTTTACAAAATCCAAATGGTTGAAAACCTAGTATTTTAACATCTTATAAATGTTTTGAAGGTCATGTTTAAATATTATCTTATAATCATATATCATTAATAATTATTGAAAAAATATATTTTGTTAGATCTTTAAAACTATGTAATTTGAATTAGGAAAAAATATTTATCTTTTAAAACAAATGGTACAGTATGTTATAAATTGGATTTTAGATTTTAATATTTATAAGTTCTTAAAACATATAAAAGTTTATACAAAGTCAATTTTTTACCATTAGTATTTGATTTTTTAAAATAAAACAATTCCATTTCCATATTTTTGAAGATTTCATTTTTTTCTCAAATAAATTTTTTTAATAAATACTTAGAGGGACCCACGTCTCTCTGTGACTGTCCGACATATTCAAGATCGAATCTCAGACTTTGATTTCTTTAAACCTTCTCAACTCAACTCTTCCTCTCCCTCCAGCTATCTGATATCGTCTAGATCTAATCGTGGTCGTCTGTTTTGTCTCCACATCGTTCTCTCCCCATCATCTTTCCCATCGCAATCTTGCTCTAGGGATTTCCCACGGTCACTATCTCCCATTTTTCTTTCCCCGTCCCCACTGCTCCCCTTGACTCGTGAACACCATGACCCTCCTGGGGTAATGTATCTTTGTTTTCATTACACCTTCTTACATTTTGGGTGAAGTCTCATTAAGTTAACCAAAGCCTCTACATAAACCCCTCCCCCTTATAGACTTATTCTGGCTCCTGAACTCCTGTCGATCTCCCAGTAAATCGTGCAAGCTTACCCCTGGTTCGAGCTTCCTCCTCAAGCTAAGTTAGGGTGCTCTTTTTTCATGTTTTTTCCAAACCCATATTTACACCTCGGTATATATATGTATACATATGGTTTATTTTTTCATGTATATACATATCATTCAAACCATTCGGTTTAAACAGAGGGTTTCAAGGGTTCTTACCTTCATGGCAACAAATGTAAGGGTTCTGTTTTAAGATTTTTATATTTACAAAAACCTAAAATGATATGTTCTATATATAAGATTAATATAGTATATACACACACATATATGTATATACAAACATGTTTCTACGTTGAGGCTCTCTATGAATGTTTTCCAGATTATTGTTTATGATGTTTATACATTTATAATGATTTACTTTTGGTGATTTTTTACAAACCCCATTTTTTATCGTGTTTATACAGTTTTGCAATTTATATATATACACATAAATAATTTGAAAATCCTCCATGTAATAAGGTTTTCCAGGGAGTTCATTGATGTGTAGTTAGGGGCAAGTAATCGTTTAGACTATATAGGGTTTCTTTCAAAATGATTAATTAAGAAAAACCTAAATTATAAAGGTGTATAATCGAGTGTATTTACATATATATATATATAATCCCAATACAATCTATTCTCTTATGGGTTCCAAATAGTAAGCATGATGTATTGAGATTTATATATTTATATAGTTTGTTTAGAATCTTTTTTATATGTGCAGAAATCTTTTTATAAACATGATATTATTATGTGTATAATTTTTTATACATTTATGTTTTCCAATAAAATAATTTATGATTTTTATGACTTGAATACCAACCCTTAAATAATATTATAGTTGTCAATTAGGCTTCTAGTTTAAGTATAGTTACATTATAGCTTAAAATCTTAGTTTTCATAAATTTATGTAAATATGGTTTCGTATATATATAATAAACCCTATATGGTTTGGTTCCTACCTAATAATTGATTGAGGGTTATAGTTTTTCATATTTTAAGAGATTTAGTGGACCATGATTAATTTATGAGAAAACCCATATATACACTTAGTGTATATATCATTATGTATGTATGTATTTTTAAGATTAATATTTGAAACCCTAATTTCAGGTAATGGTTGTTAATATTTTAATACATATAGGATCTTAGTGTTTGTCTATGATTATTTCAATTTTGTATCTAAGTGTACACTAATGGGATCAATTAATGTAATATCAATATTATTAACCACGTTTATTGTCAAAGGGATATACTCAAACATTACTCAAATGTTTTAGAAAATATATGTAGTTTTAAATCATGTTATGATCACGTGAAATTTTAACATATAATGAATTTTCTACAATGTTTACTGTAGCTTAATCACATTTATGATTTACCCAATTTGCATGTTCAGTTCCATGTTTATAAGCATATTTAATGACAAGTATCCCCGTATTTCATTTACATGAATCATGAATTTTAATGAGTATCACAGTATCATTTCACGTGACAACCCCTTTTCATCTACCATTTGATGTGGTTTAGTAGTTGTCCTTTGTACATAGAATGTTTACTAAACCATGCCATCTTTTGATTAATTACTCCATGTTTGTAATGTTATCTGTCATGTAATGTGTTTGTAGACCAATTATATAATGGTTTTTCCTTGTCCATATCATTGATCATCCTACATGCATATGACACATCATAATAATGACCCAATAATCAAGTTACCCAGAGTGGTATGGGACACTTTGGGTAATATGAAAATTAATTATTCAAGGTGTTATGGGACATATTGTATATACAACCCCATTGAAGTAAAGCAAGATCTATGTGGCTCACGTGATAATAAATTCAAATTAAGGGTGCGTCCTGATAGCGCTCCAATGTATTGGGTAAAGGCTTAATCTCTAGAGATAACCATTTTAACGATACCTTGGTGAATAACATTGGTAATTTTTTTAAATGACACCTTGGTGATTAACCTTGGTGATATGAAAATTACTGTCTAAGTTAAATGTTGAAGCCACATATTCACGTTATGTTACAAATTATTTTCAAGATGATATGCCCATTATTTCACGGCCCTTGCCCTTATGTTTTTATAAAGTTCTTTTTTCACAAGTACATGTTTGGAGCATGATTTCTGTTTATCACATAGAAAGATAGTAACCAACTTATGAATTGAATTTGTTTTCTTCACGTGCAACTCTGATTATGTATTACTCTTAACTATTTAATTTGAGCTTAAATAATCATATGTCATACTTGTTTATAATCACCTCTATTACTCTTTTGAAAAATGTCATAATTGATTAATGTATTCCTTGAAAATCTTGATTGGGCACTTTTATGTTATATTACATGTATTACAGTTTTCATTAAGAGAATAATCTATGGATAGTTTTAAAGAAGGCATTAAAAAGTTACTTGGGTTTATTTTAGAACCTCTTACTGGACATTCTTATGATCACCCTACATTTTGATTTAAAATTTTCAGGTAACAACTTCTATCAGATGAAACATCCCTGAAGTTGTCGGTTTACAAGAGCCCGAACCGAACTTGATACTCTTTATGGGATGTGATGTGTGTTTATCAGTGAATGTTTTTATTTCAAAATGAAACATCATGTTCAGAAGGCACCGACTTCTGGTATTCTATTGTCGAGTCCTCATAGTTGGTATCAGAGGGTTCGGTTTGGATAACTCTAGAAAACTAGAACTGAAACAACGAAAACTATACTTCAATATTAAAAAAAATTAGTTTTCATAATTTTCTTATGGAAATCGAAGGTACTAATCTTTTATCTCTCTCCACAGAGTCCCTAGAGACCATTGCTCCATTAGCTAGCCGAGAAAATTTTCTAAACTATGACCATATCCGCATGACATGCAAATACCTATACGATGTGTCAAATTCACCACAGGTGATTCAGCTACATCGGGGGTTATGATTGTATTAACTCTTTATGATGATGACCCAATTCCCCTCCTATGTACGTTGGGGATGGTACCATGAGGGACATTACCAGGTGTTCATAGTAGGTGAGGACTTTAACTTTATGGCCCATGACAATTTTCAAGATGCTGCTACATCCGGTGACCTCCGAGTGGCCTATCGTTGTCAAATCATGAACTATGACTTCTGGGGCCAGTTGTTAGACTTTTATAATGTTAGAATATGAGTTCACCTGACTGTCTTACAGAAAATGAGTGTATTTTTACATCTCCCAACTTCATACCTCTCATGATAAACTTAGGAGACGTCAGAGGTGCCACTATGAGTTTATCCTTGAATGCTCATCCTGTGTTTGGTTTGAGGAGATATGGAGTTTTCCTTCTCTGTGTGGAGTTCATGTATCAGGTCAGTAAGGGAAACTCAGGCAATGATGTTTGTTGATAAACTTTTTTTAAAAAATATTATCTTTTATATACATGTCCTTACTTTTTTTATACTTTTGGATGGATTTAAAGTGATTGAACTCTCTCATCTTAAACTTTCAGATGGATTGGAAAACCCATATGTTATCTCTTCCTAGTATGATACTATAGATTATCACAATAAAAACCAGTGATGATGAGTATCGTCCCTTCGCAAACCTGCGAGGAACATTTAAGAAATTTTTTAAGGTGAAAAATGGTCTAGAGATTCTCCGCACCTGTCAAAGGAATGCTTCCATCATCTACTGCATAAGCTATGTACAATTGGTTGAGCGTAAGTGGAGTGGAAAATACCACGAAGGGATCTTCCTGTGTTTCACCCTAGTCTGGAACTACACTGCCAGAGTAACATTTCAAGAGGTTGAATTAGAGGGAAACATTTGTGCAACCTACATATACCAACTCCATAGTGTTAGCCTGTACAAAAATGTCCATAACTTAGAAGTTCTTAAGGGAGACATAATTTGGAAAGTTCTTAGTATGTTGGTCCATATGGACATTTTGAAACTCTGTACAATTCGAGCCTCCCTCTGGAAGCCCAAGTGTTCAATGCATGAGTTCAACCCCTTCTTCTGGAAGTTCATCTGGATCAGGGAACTAGAGGAGTTGGGCACCAAAGTGGGTCTTCTGTTGAGCACACCAGATGATTACCCATGATGATGGATATGGTAGGAACAACTAAGAGCTTCCTCATAATGAGTTTTTTCTGAAAGTAATTGTGAGGATGCAATTATCTGAAGGGGGAATAATGTAACGACCTGAGTTTTGGGTGTCTTATAGTGGTGATACTATTCATTTACTTTTGTTAAATCCCTTTTAACCAAAAAAAAATTTAAAGGACAAACATAAGGATATTTTTTTAATTTAGAACACCGTAGTGTTTACAATACATTGATATGAAAAGAGTGAACACAGTAACCAAAAATACCTATTAAAACCCCTGTTAGAGCTACTAGAAGATCCCCAATCACCAAAATGAGGCCCAGTTAGTAAAGGAGATCCTTAGAGTCAACTAAAGAAAAACAAAATCACCACCATAATCATGAATACCGTGCTGATCATCAGTAGGATTGGAGCACCATCTTCTTCCATTACCTTGAGTTTGAAACACCATATCTCGTAGTTTATATAGGGGTACATTAGAAATTATGACTGTTATATATATATGACTGTTGGGTTTTAAAAGTTTATCTTTTTATAAAAACATGGTTTCTATAACCTTATGGTATTTCAAGTATGTTAAAATGTTCAAATGAATTGAGTTATATTTACAAATGTCATAATTTTAAAATAAAATATTACTCTTATAAAGGAACATAATTGATTTTACAAAATACAGATGGTTGAAAACCTAGTATTTTAACATCTTCTAAATGTTTTTAAGGACATGTTAAAATAGTATCTTATAATCATATACCATTAATAATTATTTAATAATATATTTTTTAGAAATTTAAAACTATTTATTTGAATCAGGAAAACTATTTATCTTTTAAATCAAATGGTAGAGTATGTTAGAAATTGGATTTTAGATTTTAAAAGTTATAAGTTCTTAAAAATTATAAATTTTTATACAAAGTAAATATTTAACAATTATTATTGCATATTTTTTTTAAATAAAACCATTCTATTTCCATATTTTTGAACAGTTCAATTTTTCCTCAAATATGATTTTTTAATAAAAACATAGAGGGACCTGCATCTCTCCATGACCGTCGGATTTATTCAACATCAAATATCATCCTTTATTTCATTAAACCCGCTCAAATCATCTCCCACTCTCCCTACAGTCGTCCGATCTCTCCTACATCTAATCTTGGTCATCTGTCTCATCTCTATGTCATCCTCTCCCGATCGTCTTTCCTATCGCGGTCACGCTCTAGTGTTTTCCCACAATCATCATCTCCAATTTTTCTTTCCTTGTCCTCACTGCTCTCCTTGTCCAGTGAACACCACGACCCTCCTAGGGTACTGTATCTTCGTCTTCCTTACACCATCCCAAATCTAGGATCGAGTCTCATTAAGTTCACTGAGGCCTCTACATAAACCCATCCCCCTCACAGAGTTCCTCTGGCTCCCGAACTACTATCGATCTCCCAACAAATCCAGTAATCATACCCCTAGTTCAAGCTTCCTCCTCAAGCTAAGTAAGGGTGATATATTTTCATGTTTTTAAAAACCCATACTTACACCTCAGTATATATATGTATACATAGAGTTTATGTTTACATGTATATAAATACCATGAAAACCCTTCGGTTTCAACAGAGGGTTTCAAGGGTGCTTACCTTCATGGCTACAAATGTAAGAGTTCTGTTTTAAGGTTTTTAGTTTTACAAAAACAAGAAATGAGAGGTTTTGTATATATGATTTATATATTATATTCATATATATATATGTATATACAAACATGTTTCTACATTGAGCCTCTCCAAGAATGTTTTCCAGATTTTTATTTATGATGTTTGTATATGAATAATGATTTACTTTCAGTTATTCTTTTTTTACAAACCCCATTTTCTTATCATGTTTATATATTTTTTAAATATATATATATATACACGTAAATAATTTGAAAATTCTCCATGTAATAAGGTTTTTAGGGAGTTCATTGTTGTGTATTTAGGGGTAAGCAATCATTCAGACTATGTAGGGTTTCTTTCGAAATGGTTCATTAAGAAAAACCCAAATTATAAATCTGTATAACTAGGTGTATTTACATATATATATATATATATATATATATATTTCCAATCCAAACTATTTTCATAAGGGTTCCAAATAGTCATCATGGTGTACTGATATTTATATATTTATAATGTTTGTTTCGAATCTATTTTATATGTGTAGAAATATTTTTATAAACATTGTATTATTAGGTTTATAATTATTTATACATATATGTTTTCCAATAAAATCATTTATGATTTTTTAGACTTGAATAGTAACCCTTAAATAATAATCTTGGTGCGAATTAAGCTTCTGGTTTACGTATAGTAACGTTATAGGTTAAAACCTCATTTTTCATAAATTTATGTAAATATGGTTTCGTATATACATAATAAACCCTATATGGTTTGGTTCATACAAAATAAATGATTAAGGGTTAGAGGTTATCATATTTTTAGAGAGTTAGTGGACCGTGATTAATTTATGAGAAAACCCATATATACAATTGGTTTATATATTGTTATGTATGTATGTATTTTTAAGATTAATATTTAAAACCCTACTTTCAAGTAATGGTTGTTAATATTTTAATACATGTAAGATCTTAGTGGTTTTCTATGCTATTTTGTATTTAGTATCTAAGTGTACACTAATGGGCTTGATTAAAGTAATTTAAATGTTATTAACCACGTTGAATTTCAAAGGGATATACTCCAACATGAATCAAATGTATTAGAAAATAATTGGAGTTTTAAGTCTTGTTATGCTCGCATGAAATTTTAACATATAATGAATGTTTTTCAATGTTTTATGTAGGTTAATCACGTTTATGATTTAGCCTATTTGCATGTCCAGTGCCATTTTTTCAGCATATTTAATGAAAAGTATCTTTGAATTTCACTTCCATGAAGTAATAATTTTAAAGAGTATCACCGTATCATTTCATGTGACAACCCATGTTCATCTACCATTTGTTGTGGTTTAGAAATTGTCTTTTGTACATATAATGTTCACTAAACCATGCCTTATTTCGATTAATTATTCTATGTTTGTAATGTTATCTGTCATGTCATGTGTTTGTAGACTAATTGAATAATGGTTTTTCCTTGTCTGTATCATTGATCATTCTAAATTCTTATGACACATCATATTAATGAACCAAGAATCAAGTTACCCTAAGTGGTATGGGACACCTTGGGTAATATGAAAATGAATTATTCAAAGTGGTATGGGACATATTGAATATAGAACCCCATTTATGTAATGTATGATCTAGGTGGCTCAGATGATAATAATGACAAATTAATGGGGCGCCCTGATATCACTTCAATTCATTGGGTAAATACTTAATCTCTAGAGATGAGCATTTTAACGATAGCTTGGTGAATAAGCTTGGTAATTTTTTTAATGACACCATGGCGATGGACCTTGGTGATACAGAAATTATTGTCTAAGATAAATGTTGAAGCCACATATTTAAGTTACATAACACATTCTTTTCAAGATTATATGCCCATTCTTTCACGACCCTTGCCTATATGTTTTTATGATGTTCTTGTTTCACAAGTACAATTTTGGAGCATGATTTGTGTTTTTCACTCAGTAAGATAGTAACCAACTTATGAATTGAATTTGATTCCTTCACGTGAAACTATGATTATGTATTAATCTTAACTGTTTAATTTGTGATTAAATAATAATATGTCATACTTTTTTATGATAACCTTTATTACTCCTTTGAAAAATGGAATAATTGATTCATGTATTCCATGAAAATCTTGATTGAGCGCTTTTATGTTATGTTACATTTATTACAGTTTTCTTTAATAGAATCTTCTATGTATAGTTTTAATGAATGCTTTCAAAAGATACTTTGGTTTATTTTAAAACCCCTTACTAGGAATTCTTATTCTCACCCTATGTTTTGATTTAAAATTTTCATGTAACAACTTTTATCAGATAAAACATCCCTGAGGTTTCCAGTTCCCCAGAGCCCGAACCGAACTCGATCCATTTTATGGGATGTGATGTGTGTTTATCAGTGCTTGTTCTTATTTAAAAATGACACATCATGTTCAGAAGGCACCGGCTCCTGGTTTTCTGGAGTTGGGTCCTCATAATGCTAGAGAACTAGAATTGTTTCTAAATTTTATATTATCCCTAAGAGTGATAACATGGGAGATATCAGAACTAATAGGGGGTCAGTCTCTATCACATTTTATAAGGACCACTAGAATAATAATTTCATATCTAGAAATATGAATAATGATATAGATCCTACTTTTGTTATATTTATTATTGAATGAAATGTGTCTATTTTGACAAGTTGTTTATTGGATACTACCTGTAGTTTAAAAAATCCATTCAAATATCGTAAATAATTAGATTAAATGAAATTGGAAATGGTGAAGTTGATCATTGATCTTACAATGTACAGATTCCATTATCCCTGGAAATGGGATACTATCCCAATAAATTTCTTAAAGGGATGGTTATTATAACAAATAATTGTTATTATGCACCATCTATTACAAGAAACATAATCTTAGTGTCATTTTTAGACACTATGAGATTTTCATTCAATTTTGATATTTTTTTATAGGGATAATAGATGTTTTAGTATAGATCATCATAATAATTTGTTATATACATATGAACTATAAAATATAGATATAGAAATTTGTGAAAAATCAAAGCAGAAAGACTCAAATACTTTCTTCCTCTAGAACATCAGGTTAGGTCATCTAAATGATAATAAATTATTAATAATAAAATAAGTAAGATATTTATACTTATTTTAGTTAAAACACTTGAATGTGTGTTATGAATTTTTACAATGAAAATGATCATAGAAGCTATTAGTGGAAAATGAAAAAGTTGCAATGAACCATTTGAATTGGATCATTCAGATGTGTGAGGTATATTTAGAATATAGAAGAGGAATATTTTATCATACATCATTATATTTACTGATGAATATAGTAGGTATGGGTTTATCCAACTAATGAGGTTTATGTCATATTAATTTATCATATTAAATGATTCTCAAAATAATGTTGAGAATGAACTATTTATAAATGTTAAGAAGGTAATATCAGACCATTTTAGATTATATTGTAACCAAGATATCATCAATCATTTAAAGTAGTGTGTGATAATTTTCTAATTCCCTCATCCTTATACACATAATTGGAATGATGTTTGTGATAAGAGGAATCAGACACATCATGACACGGTTAGAGTGATGATGATTCTTGAACCTCAACCATTATCCTTTTGGGGATATGAATTATATACTATGGTATATAAAATAATTCAATTTCAAAATAATTAAGAATATAGGATTGTATATGAGTTATTTTATGGAATGAAATATAGTCTAATAGTCATATTTGTATAAGAATGTGGGGATTTTTTTCAAGACAATACATAGTGATAATTATCATCACAGATCATCATATGCATCATTATAGATTATCCAAATGAGAATAAAGTATTTTAAATTTATAAACCATTAGATAGAATGTTTTTGATATCAATAAAACCTAAATTCATATAAATTGAACAAATTATCTTTTAAAATTGTAAAAGAAAAATTTTCTTTCATCAAGTTAATACTCAAGATGTAGAAGAATTCTTAATAGAAAAATAATTTTAAGGGATAGTGGGAGAGAAATATGTTATAGTTACACAAGTATAGTGAAAATATACTAGAAATGGTAAATAAAAAGAGATATATATTTTTATTTTCTTCATGTTAGGTTTCACAATACTCTTCGATAAGGATGAACCTCTATCTAATAAGTATATATTTTATTGAAATGATTCATATAAATGTAATGAAACCATGAATTCTAAATTTTAGTCACTATATAGAAATCAGATTTCCATATTGGTAGACCCATCATAATATTTAAATACTATTGGGATTAAATGGGTATACAATAAAATGGTGGATAAGGATTTTCAAGTAAGAACCTATATGGTTTAACTAGTCGATTATGGTTTTTTGAAGCATCGTGGAATCGAATATTACAAAAACTACTCTCCAATTACTATGCTAGAATCAATAAAAATATTGCCTTTAATATAATCCTTTTATTGTAATGAAGTTATGATAATTGATGTCAAAATGGATTTTATAAATGTTAATGTTGCTAATGATTTTTATATGACACAACATGAAGGGTTCATTAGGTCAAACCATTTCAATAATGTGTGTAAGATATAGACATCCATTTATGGACTAATGTAGGAATCGAAATCATATAATATTTAATTTTATATAAGCATAATAGTATTTTAAGTCATTAAGAATGGACTATATATATATATTTATATTAATATTTGTGTATGTGGAATCATTTACCATGTATTTTATGTTGATAACATATTATTATTGGGAAACAAAGAGTATGTATTATTATTTGTGGAGACATTGTTAAATGAAAGGTTTTCCAATAAAGGCTGAAGTGTAGAATCCTATATTCTATGGATTAATATTTATTAATATGGGTCTCAAAGGATTCCTGAGCTATGTAGAAGTAAATATATTTAAAATGAACTCCAAGAGTACAATACGGAACAATCTAATAGAATATTGTATCCAGTTTCATTTGTCATTGATATCTCTAAGAAGATGCTTCCACAAAAATTGGCTGAGATTGAAATAATGAGTTGAATCCCTTATGATTTTTTAGTGCGATCCATTATGTATGAAAATCTATATGTCAGTTTTAATGTTTCATCTTCATTAAACATGGTGTACTAATACTAAGAAAATACAGGAGAGCCGTAATGGGTAGCTATAAAAGTAATACTAAATTACATGTGATGTAAAGTGATATATTCTTGTTTTATGCAGGAGTTGATGAGATATTGTTGAGTGGTTACAGTAATACAAGATTTGAGAGAGATAATGATGATATGAGATCATTTTCGAGATATTTCATTTCCCTGAATGGTGGTGTAGAGAGCTAGGGAAGCACGATGTGGTCTATGGTTTCCAATTCTATAGTAGATTTCTAGTATATTTAAGAATTCGATGCAACTAAGGAAGAATATTGGATATATAGATTTTATTTCTATAATAGAATTATACCATATATGGGAGACCCCATCATAGTTTACTATTCTAATTGTATGATAGTGGTTTGTTCCTAGGAGCCTAGGTCAATGTAGAGGTCTCAATATATACTTTATAATTTTCAAATCTTGATGGATTTTCTCAAAGAGGTGAAGATGTAGATTGATGAATTTTTATAGAAGATAACATGGTTGACCCCATGTATTAATTCACATCTTATTATAATCCTTATACACTTGTGAGAGTCAATGGTTTAAATTTTTTTAGCATTTGGATCTATTTCAAGTTGGAGTGTTGTGAGTGGGTTCCCTATACCCAACTCATTTATGAACTTCGATTACAATTACATGTATATGGTTTGATATATACATGTTTTTTTCCTACCAAAATAATTTTGATAATTATTCATCCTTTTTAATGGAAATTTATATATATTATTGATCCTATCAAAAGGTTATACTAGTTCCCTACAATAACGAGAACTTAGATATTATATGACAGTGCTTCTAAACATATTTCAAATGATATTCAAAAATCATACGAATAGAAAATATATTATTGATAACTATTATGTGGTCGTGGATTGTAACCATTGATTGTTATTCCCATGAATTTCCCACTTTTTTATATCATGTATATAAGATAATTATGAAATCCCCACAATTAGGAACACTATATGTTTCCAGTGTCATCGATTGTCCCAATCTATTAAAAAAATTTCTGTATGTGAAAATTATATCATTAACAATGTGTACTATTTTATTGCATTCATCGACACATGAAAAAACCCATGGAATTGAGTTTAGGGAGAGGTGTGTTATTTTGGTGACATCATTGGTGTTATAGAATTTGTTGAATGATCAAGAAACAATTTTTAACTTTGGAGTTAGGTAATTGAAATCTTGTGGGCCAGGTTGAAAAAGGATAGTGGTACATCAATTAAATCCATGTACATTATAGAACATGTTAATTATATCTAGTTAGGTACTAAAATATTTAAAGAAAAAAATATTATGTTGATAAAATTGTGAATCATGATTAATGTGATATTAGAAGTCAAAGAGATTAGTTTTCAAAGAAAGTGTTTATATGATGTAGTCTGAGCAATTAAATTTATTATCCCCTAACGGGACATGAATGGTTTCTGGACTATTGTATTGATCTATAGACCAGACTTTAATCTATTGAGATAAATAATTATATGTCTTCACACTATCTGTAATCACAAGTTCTACCTTTTATAATTAAAATGTGTTTAGTATGAAACATGCACCATTTTCAGCGGTCACTAAATTATCAAGTGTGATCGATTGAAATTTAAAATAAATAAATTTTATTATTCATCATTAAAATTAAGATGATTTATTTTATTTATCAAGATATTTACATATTACTTGATCAAATATTTGAATATGAGGAAATATGTTTTTTATAATTAACATAATATCATCAAGGTTCATTAAACTAGTTGGGGAGCATAGAGGATTAGATTATGGTTTTTATTTTATCATATAACATTTTTTAGTGTTACATGTGGGTGATAAACTATTTGTTCCATTTACTACAGTATAATTAAGGCATATATGAATGGAAAGTTCTAGAATGATGGTTCTTACATTCTAGGTACCATTGGGTAATTTTGGAAAATATAAAGAATGTATAAAATCTTATTTTAGCCTCTTTATAGGAAGGTACAATATTTTGAATAATTTAGTGAGATAAGATCTCATTTTATCTCCATTAAATATAATAGGAAGATATTTTGATGAGAGAAAAATGTCGAGTTGATATCTTCTTCTTGATCGAGCCTACTTTCTTCAAGGGAACAATGGGACATAATAAAGCACATTGATTTTCATTTCTAGAACCCTTGATATTTGTATTAATGATCCAGAATATGTGGTGCATGTGTGGATGATCTAAAGGATTTCTATCTTGGTTTCATTGAACCACAACATGTCGGTGGTGATCAAATAAATTTACTGACATCAAACAAACAATGTTCCATTTATGATTCCATTGAATTATATTTTTCATGCTTAATTTGAATTAAATAGGATTCATTATGAAATATCAGTAATCAATTTTTTTATTCAATGAATTAAATATGAATTTAAGCACAATATTTTTAACTACTCATCTTTTATGATTTCGTTGCTCGATGGGTCTCTTCAATGAGAATATATTTATTTCTTTTTATGGTCTATGTAAATAATATTAGAAAAATATGTACCATAGGTACCATTTTCTAGAGAAATCTAAATCTTTCATCATGAATAATATATGTTGGAAAAAATTCAACCCAATAATATATTATTAATGATAATGAGAAGTCTACTACCATAAAAGGGGAAGATAATAAAAATACAATTGATGATGGTCCTCACAAAAGAACCTAACAAGATATAATGAGCACCAAAAAAAAACTTATGTTAAAAAAAATAAGATCTTGTTTTGTTGGTCAATGTTTTTTCTAGAAAATAGATTAGATGTGAAAGAATCAAGATAACAGGAAATAGATAAAAATGTATGATAACATTATCTTAGCCAGTGGATTTAAATTTAGAATTTAGAATTATCCATATTCATCCAATAATATTTATATAATGTTTATCCTCTTATAATATAAGAAATTGATTGTGATGAATGTTCTCATGGGGAAAATTTATAATAAAAGATTGTTATCAATTCTTGATAGTATAACTAAAGAAGTTAGTAATTCAATGATTCTACATTTATTATTCAATTTCAAATATGATAAAGTAAAATATTTAATAATGATCCAAAACATGATTTTATATCATATAAAATAAGGATAAAAAAGAGAACATATTTGTTTTATCTAATATTTGGCCTCATAAAAATAGCTTTGGAGAATATCACCATTGGTGATTTTCGAGATGATTGAAAACATGAAAAATAAGAAGTAGATGATCCATCATGGGGTATTAAAAAAATAAAATCCTGCATTTATTTTTGAATATAATTTATTTTATGATAATTTTAAATAGTGTTTCACCAAATGGTAGATAATTAAATAAAAATGATGTTTCTACCAGAATCATTATTCCAATAGGAATCGAATATAGTTATTGTCGATTGAAACCCATGTTCATGTCGGTAGAAAAGGTGTTTTTTTATTAATATATTACCATTTAGAAAAATTATAATAAAAAAATACAAAGGAGTGGAAATTGATATAATCAATGGTATAAAAAATGTGGAAGTATTTGAAATGGGCAGTTTTGTGAAAAACTATTTTTATTTCATTTTTTGGTTTAATTTTTAATTAATTTATACAACTTCTGTGTTTTTAATTTTGTAAAATGGAATGAACATTTCAAATCAATTGTTTAAAATTTATAAATATATTTCATTTATTTTTTGACAATGTAAAATGTAGACATAGTAATTCTTTTATTACTACTATAAAGTTTAAATCGAGTAATTATGATAATAATATTATAATAAGAGTATAAAATGTCACAAACACTTAAATAAATCTTAGTTTATGAGAATATCTCCGCCATAATCCTACATTTTTAAAATTAATTACCTTTTTGGGCCAGTTGGAAGAGATTATGACAACTGTATTATTTTATTTTATTAAATGTCATATATGTCACACTATTTTTTTAAAAAGTGTATGTTTTTTAATATGGTGAAATATAAAAGGATATGTTTGAATATAAATATAATTTTGAGACATAAAATACTTATATTGAACCCTATTATTTATTTTTAACTTTTTGTTGATAAAATATTTACCACAAATGTTTTGTCAAAACTGATGTATTAATTAAAGAATTAATTGAAAATCAAATAACAAAAATTATATAAATTAAAATAAAAATAAAATGAGATAAAAAACATTATCAAAAAATTCTTGAAGACCATGAAATGTAACATATATAATATTTTTTTAAAAATACTTTTTCCTATTAATTTTTTTAAATACAGACTAATGACTATTCTATAGGATGACATTACGTATATTTTATAGTTTGGAATATTTTATTAAGTGATTTAAAATTCAAAAAGTCATAAATTAGTCCATTTTTTTAGTATAATGTTTTAAATTCTATATTTGGTCTATTTATAGTAATTTGTTTTGAAATATATTGACCCCCAAAGACTAAAAAGCCATGTTTTCATAGTAGTATATAAAGAGGTTAATATGGGTTAAAATCAACTGAAAAGGGTAACAATATAGTAAAAAAATGTGTAATTTTTATTTTCTCATGTTATTTCAACACCTAATTATATATTATTCGAATATAAATTAATTTATGAGTCAATTTAAATAGAGTATTTATTTATAAAAATACAATATTTTGAAAATGCCGAGAGTTCCCCTCTCGTATCTTATTAAATATATCCTCTTCTTTCTGATCCATTACAATTTAAAAACACTTTTGTTTTGGCCAAGACCTAAAAATTTATTTCATCTAGTCCCTCCAAGAAATGTAAACATATTCATTAGCCATAATACCAATATTATAGTTATTTAGGAGTAATGTAATTGAGTTTTTTCTATGATGATGTATAGTTATTATCAACATGTTTAGTTTTGATTCTTCTTCTACATCGTTAAATCCTTGTTAAACAATTATTATAGAATACAACTAGTATTTTAATTGTAATAATGTGTTTTTATGTGAATTTAACAACTTATATATATATCACCTTTTCAATTAAATAAAAAATTAAATCATCATTCGTGTGCAAGAGAGAAAATCACCTCACGAACCAGTGTAATTCGTTTTCAATCACCATATCTCAATATGGGTTTTGGGGATGAAATTTGTGTTTATATATAATATTCAAGAAATATATACAATTAATAAAACATACTATATCATTTACATTATTACATTCATATGTACTAGGAAATGATAATGTTGTTCCTGCGATTGTGTGGACTACCACCTCTATGAAGCGATGTGATTCATTTGCAATCACTACATTTCATGGATGACAAATATAAGTATATTTAAAGAATTTTTATTTATTTAATAAAATTTTTTCTTTATTAATGATAAAATTATACTTTCATTCTTCATGTCTTTATAGTTTAAAATTAAATCCTTACTCATGTCTACCTACGAAAAATCCTCTCAAGGATCATAATGAAGTTCATTTTTTATAACAAAATTTAATTGTTGGATGTAAAAGAATAATAAGATTATTAAAAATAAAGTTATTTAATGAAAATTTTTCATGAGAAGATTCAATAGTTTCCTCTTTGACTATAATTCGATATACCAAATTGATTTAGGAATCATGATCTAAATATCATCAAAATAATCAATGTAAACATAAATAATTAAGTAATTTAAAATTAAAAAGAAACATGTTACATAAACTATATAATGAACACAAAAAGGTTCTTTAGAATTTAAATAATTAACACAAATATGTTATTTTTGATGATAATGAACTTACATGATGATTCAGACTCAGGGTAAGGGACTTTATATCGATTTCCATTTATTGAGGGATCTTTTTTAATTATAAACGTTGTTTAAAAAATCTATTAATTTATTATATAAATATGTAACTAATATATTTAAAATGAATATACTACATCATTTTGGAAATATAATAAATATTGTACTAATTTATTCTATCATAACTTGTGTTTTTATATTTTTTTCCATAGTTAAATTGGGTCCTTGCAATTTGTGTTCGAGATCAAAAACCAAGGAATAAAATTTTCAATTTTTTTGTAAAAATACAAAAGCATAAATATGGTTAAAAACATCTTCTAAATATACTATATAGCATTGTATTAAGTCCATTTATAATAATTTATATTAGGTTTCCATGTAGAAGAGTATAATTGAGTAGTGAAAACATGTATAAGGAAGGGAAAACAAACTCCAAGGACAAATAGAGAGTCATTGAGAACATTATCATGAGAATGTTAGTTATAAAAAAATTTAAATATATTATGGGATAAATTTACATAGATTTATCGATAGTAAAATTCCACAAATAACATTATTTCAAAATCCTTTTCCAAGAGTTGATGAATTATTTTACCATTTAATCTAAGAATATAAGGAATTAAATAGAACTGGAAATTAAAATTTCATCCTTTAATACATTTCCACTAAAATATGATCGTTTTATTCAAATTATGTTAATTCAAGATGAATTTTATTGTGCATTAAAATTTATAATAAACAAAAATGGAGCATAAAATCCACAAATTAATAACTGTCTAATAACCAAATCAAATAATTGTTAGGAAAAAATAAGATATTTCCACGAGTTATATAAACATAAACCCAAGAAAAACACCTTAAATTTACAAAAAAACAATAGAAAAAAACACATCAACATAGATAATCCAATAAATAACTCTCCATAAAATTCATAAATCATATTTAAGAATAAAATTGAAACCAAACAACAAAAATATTTGACCACATTGTCTTCCAAGTAAATTTAATATTTATCTCGTAATTATTTCAATCACATTGAATGTGTCATACCAAAATGTAATTTCCCTAATCACATAATCCCCAAGATATAAAATCCATTTCTACAAATAACCTAAATCAAAAAAATTAAAATTATTATAATTAGTCTTTAAAAATATAACATGAACATTATTTCTAAAATAAAATCATAAAATATTATATTTAAAATTATTTATTAATATACCCCAGAAAATTATTGTGAACATTTTATGAAATAAAATTAATCACTTAATCCTAAAATAATATTCTAGTCACAATTTTAATCTATATAATGAATCCATTGTTCCCAAAATCAGCTTATTCTTCATCCATAAAATTGTTTAATAAAAAATAAATTTTTATACTAACATGGAATTCATGTATGCCAGTGGTAGGTGATTCACCATTTCCACCATTCGATTGTGGTTTCACACCTTGTAGATTTACAAGTTATAATATGTTTTCTCCTAACCTGTTGGATTTTCTTTTCATAAAACAATATTTATATATTCCATATTATGTTATCATATATGTGATAACATACTAAAAATAACTTTAATACATTGAACATTAAAGAAATGTAGAAGCTTCAAAGGTTATCTCATACTTTTCATTTTGCATCACAAAATGTAATAACCCATAATTAATTCAAAACAATATCCATAGATATACCATAGGTAACCATAAAATTTCATGATATAAATCCTAAAAGGGTTTTCTAAGACACCGAACCTATGATATACCATAAAATTATAAACCCATGATGATATCCCAAATTCAAATGAAAAATTCATGGTATCAAATGTTATACAATCCCTCCGCTAATAGCAATATTAACAACTAATAAATATGAAATACATATTATAGACTTATTTATCTAGAATTCACATTTAAATACATTCATGGATCTTTTTGGTTTAGTGTTTTATATCATTTTGAAAAAACTCACATGGTAACACTATACATTAATATTTGACAGTTATACCCAAAATAAATATTTTTTATGAAACAATAATTTTTAAATAAAGCATTATTTTCTTTCGTGATAAATATTTAAAATTTTATTCTTGACTTCATCTTTTTCCAAAATCCTACTTAAACCCTGGTGAAAAATATATATTTAAATGAGTGTTTAGAAAACACATGATCAGTAAAGGAAATAAAATAATGATATTCATTAGTCTATTAAAATCATAAACAAACCCATAATATATATTAATTTATCATATTTTTTGATGATATTATATAATAAATCAGTTCCATATTACAAAAAAACATTTTCCCGTAAAAAAACTAAAATCCAATGAAAACATAGAAAAAATATGTATTAGAAAGATGGAATCATTAGGGAAAACACCACTACAAAACATTGATTAAATAAAACAGTTAGCCTCTGAATAACCATCACATTATATTCCTATTATATCTTAAGAGAAACATAATCCGTTAACTCTATCTCATATATGGAATAACCATATGATTAAATTTCATACCCAATGCATTATATGTTATAATTTTACTACCTTCCATTGTTTTTCATGGAACCACCCATTATGGGATAATAATGTAACCACCTATTATTATACCAATTCCCGAAAACCATGATATAAGTATAAATCTAGAATTCTTACATCATAAAAATACTCTGTCAAAAAATAACCTTTTTATTCTAAAAAGAAATTACAATTAAAAAAAATTTATAGTTATAAAATATAACATTTTAAATGAAAATAAATATGTAAATTTGTAAATTAGGATCCAAAGAATTATGTGAATCATGATAATAGAAAGAACCACAAATGAATTTTAATTTAAAACAACATTCCAATACCACAATTTTTTCATAAAATTTTCAAATTACATTATAAAAAATATAAAAAAAGGATTCTTTCTGAAATATTTTATATCAAGTAAAACATGCATAAAAATGAATTAAAAAATGATACCACAATCATACAGATCTTCTCTAATTTTTTTGGGACCAATGATATAGATATGGAATAAAAATATAGTTTATCAAAAAAATCAAAGATAATTTTTAATAGAATGTCCCTTACCTGTTTGTAATATTTGAATCATAATACTCATTAAATAATAATGTTGAACATAAAATAAAATATATTTACCATAGATAAATTCATGATATGACTTGTAAATGGGGTTTTATTTAGTCTCTAACATGTTCATATTATCAGGATTGAAGTAATAAGATTAGAAGTAAGTGAAATACATCAGTTAGCTATATTTATGAAGAAAAATTGTTTCATTCCCTATAAAAGGTATGTAACAAGTGAAAAAGACAGTGAAGATCAGTGTATTACAATAACATACATCAAAAGTCTCATATGGTGGCATAAATTATTGGTGTTTCAGATTATTTAAAATAAGATGGTGAAAACTAACTATAGAGCTAGAATAAAGAACCCTCTAGTTATTGTCATTATCACACAATCATTTGACTATATTTTGAAGAAATTTAAATGATATTCCCTATATTCTATAACAATTTCATATGATATTTCTATTTTATTATGGTATTCGATTATTTTCAATACATTTGCATAGTTTTTTCAGTGTTGTACCTTTAAAAAATACCATTTTCCATATTTATCCTATTTAATATTCCTTCATTTGAAAAATAAAATAGAATAATCTAATCAATTTTCTTATAGGTATAACAGGTAAAATATATAAAAGTAATGATTTTTGAAAATATTTGCAACACCTATTCATCCCCCCACCTCTCATGGTTGAGAGTATCCCAGAGATGTCCCCTCATTATGTCCCAATGATATGATACTGAAATGAAATAACATTAGATGATTTTATAAATATGAATTTAAAGTATCCCAGAATAATATTTATGTTTTTCATGTATTTTAAACCAAATTTCCACGAACTGAAACCTTAAAATACCCTTGGTGTAATTGAATTTCATAATATTAAAGGAGTTTTTTACTTATAATAAATGAGAGACATAATAACTGATAAAAATAATACTATTGTGATATGAATAAAATATCTAGTGTTATATATGTGGAAAAGAATAAAAGCACATTCCTCCTACCCTCTAATGTTATAATATCAAGGATTATGAACATTACACAAATCGGTTCTTTGGTCTTAAAATTTATTATGAAAATTGATTCCCCATTCGATTGATACAAGAGATAAAATGAAATATCTTGTGATCACATATGCATATTTGAGGAACAATAATGAAGTACCAAAATGTACATATACCATCTATCCCTTAATTGAAGAAAAATATTATTATATTAATGATATATCCACACATTTATATCTGAATATTTTTATATGGTTTTCTTATCACCGCCTCAATGAATGGATATTGATTTTTTAGTTAAGTCTAATAATTGTATAATGAAAAATTTAAAGTATATACCCCCTTTTAGATATAATCATATGGTATTTTGATTCTTAAAAACATTTGGACTCTCCTGTACTTGAATTTTATAATATTTTAATCAATGATTGGACATATTAATATAGAACCCATAAAAATTTCTATAGAATGGAAGTGATATTTTTTATTCTAAATCATTATATTATCATTTTTGTGTGAGGATGAAAATTAACAATACATTAACATTGAACACATTTTATTGGACATACTACATATTCAAGGTGGGATTTTTTTCTCAAATAGATTAGATGAAAGTTTAAATTTATTATATTCATGTATTCTCAGAATATTCTGATATATTTCCTCAAGACATTATGATAATTACCTAAAATCATGAAGTTAATTTTTTAGGGAAATCATACATGATTATTTAACTTTTTAAATTACTACTTATGTAATGGTTCAACCCAATTCTTCCTCGCATCACCATGTTTCCTTGGCTACGTGACCACATGCAGGCCTCCTAATACACCTAAGGTAACCAATTTACAATGAGGTTGTAACAGATATAGTGGGGAGACTATAACCTCTAGAAAAGAGTTTCCACATAGAGGAAAATAATAATGGATTTTGAAAATTATTATAAATATAGTAATCAACATCACCATTTAATATAAAATAAATGAATTATTTCAACAACCTATTATTAATAAATTAATTAAATTGAATGCTGAAATATAGCTAACTGGCATATTAAATGTCAAAAAAATAATATTTAGAATAAAATAATGAATCCAATTACCTAATCCCAAAACCAATTTCAGTCCTCTAACCAAGATGCAAAACAAAAAGAAATCAAAAATCAAAAACAATGTCCCTTTTCCTTAATGTAATCATTTATCCTTGAAATCTTTTTGGTTACCAAACTATGGATCATCTAGGGTGTCAGTATAACTCCAAAATCAACACCACTATGATAAATCAATCCATTCTATGATATACAGTGAATTATATCATGTGATAAATAGTGTATAAATTATTTTAAGTCATACTAAATATAAAATAAATCCACTAACCCGTGATCTTCGGGTTGACACCAGGGGTTTTACAAACATACATAGGCACCATGAAAGATTTCTCTATTCATATCATGAAATTATGTGAACCATATCCATAAACACCAAAATTTATAACCATAAATCATCGTAGGACAATTGTAGAGATCCATAAAAGAACTAAAATAAAATTGTGACAAACCATTTAAGAATTACAGTAAATCTCTGCTATTACCTAAAAATATTTGTATATAACTGGGCCATGCCCAATTTGAAATACAAAAAAACAAGGAAAATTACTATAAGCATTAAAACATAACTGAGTTTATACCAATAATAAATCTGTCATTAGAACTACCTCAGTTGCCATTAAATTTATTATTTAAACACACAATGTCATTATAATTACAATTAAACAGTGTTTTTCAATGTGATTTTATTTCAATAATTCATTGAAATTTGATACGATATTTTAAATCATAATATTAAGCCTTTAATAATCCTTATTCACATTAAAAGTTAATACCTTGAACACCTATCAGGTGGCCACATGTCTCTATCTCAAAAAAATGGACTTTAAAGGATCCAATTGAAGTATAATACATGTGTAACTCATCTTACATAGGATAAATAATTATTTAGATAATATTCATGGAATGATGGAAATTTCACATATATTACATATAATATGAAAAATTGAAATAGGAAATTCAGGATATGTTATAGGCCCCCCACCTAAAAACAAATAGACTAAAATGATCTCATCATCCAAGATAACATTTTTTTGTTTCTCCCATAACGATATTGATGACCATTAAAACCATAAACAAGTGTTTTCCAAGAGAAACCCAATGAATGAGAATAATAATAATAACAATAGAAAGGATTACCTTCAATCTCTTAGCCCTAATCATAAAATTTCAAATGATGTGGTTGAATCTGATGAAAAGGTTGTCCTAAACACATCTAAAATCTCTCTAAAGAACCTAGTGGATGAGAGGAGAGTAATAGATTAAAATGAGATCAGAGGGGGTGAGAGGTATTTATTGGTAGTTACATAAATTTACAACTATGAATTTTCTTACTAGGACATGACACAAAATCTCTTCACACAGGGTACTCTATGGAGCACACATATGGCCATACCACAACCTCCCACATTCATAGATTTTCAAGTAAACATGTTTTGGTCCATGGAATAAACCATCTTTATAATGGGTTAAATCTCATCGTAATCAAGGAAAACATACCGCAGGTGTGCCAGATTGGGAAAACCCAATCAAATCTAATCATGACACACTTGCACCCTAGAAACCATCACAAATCCACATATTTCTACTAGACAACTCAAAATCCAAGAACCATTCTATAGATTTTCCAAAATTAAAAGTTTCAAAAAATTTACTCTACCCAAGACCATATGCCTCAACTAGGATCTTCGGACCAAAACCACCAATCTTATGTTATATCTCGTAGATCCAATGCACAAAATCATCGATAAATGAGTATTTTATCGTAACGTCAATTTTTATAGCTTCCAGAAAAACCCTATATCATCAAAATAAAAAAAATAGTTTTAAAATGGTAACAAAATAGAGAGAAGAAAACTAGAAAAAATATGAGAACTTATAATCTCCCCACCATCTAACATCACATCCATCAAGATACTCCAAATATCACTATTGGGTATCCACAATCATGGTTTGTGGTTATGTCCATATATCAAACTCCCTCACCCAGGACAACGCCAACACATGTCCGTTCATTCATTTCACTCTCACTATATGCATAGTCTTCCACCAGAGATATACCTCACTATTGTTCATTATATGAATCATATTCTCCTTAAAAGGCAAATCATAAACTAAATCGAAGTCATTAACGCCAATCACATTATAAGGGTCAGTATGAATTTGATGATGTTGAGACACATGAAACAAATCATTAAACTATCTATGTAACTATGTATGGAACAAATGTTATGCCACTAGATCAAACCTTTCCAATATAAAAAATGGTCAAAACATATTTAATATCTTCCACTATTTTCTAGTACGACATTTCCCTCAGCATGAATACACTAAAAAGTGAACTTGATGAAAGACATAAAACACTATATGACACCTCATAAGTTCATCATATGTTTTCTACAAGATATATGAAGTCTCTAACTACATTCTAATTACCAAAACCTGCACATATGTGCCCTTTATGATACTACATCCAAAAACATCCAACTCACATGCATCTAACCAATAAATATGTGAATGAAATAGTCTTACATACATTTCATTGAAATGATAAATTTGGATAAATTCATAAAATATATTATTATAGGACAACTCTGAAAGGGAAAAAATGGTTCTCAAATGATCCACTAAAATCCAAGATACTTGATCAATACAAATCCGCCAGAATTATAATTTTATACTCAAATTGGAAATCATTAAAAGAATTACATCTTATACATATATTATATTGTGATAAAAAAATTTATAGAGACCCTGACACTATTTATATGTGAAATGGGGACCTCATTTAGACACAATACTCTGTAATACACCTTTTGATCAAACTATCTCTCACACATAGATACCACCCAGATCATCAATTTCGAATGTCTCCCCCATATGATTGAAGTGGAACACCTTCATCTGTGGATCCCTAATCACCCATATTGTATCATTATTATAACGTGTCATGGGAAATATTCTCATAAAAATATATTATTCTTTCATATTATTTAGTCAATTAAATGGTTAGGGGATATAAAAAACTATCATGCCTCTAATTAGATTCCTTCCACATTAAGAAAGTGATACACAGTTCTAAAAATAATTCTATCTCCATATTCTTTCCTAAAAAAATGATATTTTCTATATAGATGATGATACATATCTGTCAGACATAGATGCTCCTTCCATTTAGATCAATGAAATTGCATCAATAGTTCCTTATGTAATAAAAAACAAACCTATAAAAAACCTTATATCAGATGGGCATTTTTTCTATCATGAGACCATCCATATGGTGTCTCCACACCAAATAGTTTTCACCTTCTAGATAATCCCTTCGATTTAGATGAAAACACTATATTCATCTATTGTAGAAACATGTATAATACTACTCTTAAATTTAGAACTACATTTTACTAGGACACAGAAACATTAGTATTCTTGTTTGGAAAGAGTTCCATCATCTACTACTCATTTCATGACTACTACACTATGTAAGTATGCAGCTTTTAGTAAAAAAACATTTGAAATGATGTTTCCAATTACTTGTCTGTAATCCAACTCAATGGAAAAAAACTATAGATACATGAACCACCTCCTCTCCTAATGGTTCAGATGACACTGAATACAGATATAATTGAGGATTTCATTATATATGTATACCACAATCCTCTTGCCCAGTGATTACTGTCTCGAACACCACATGGAATTTACAAAAATAGTTTACTATTGATAATGAGTATTGTATTTCCTATCAAATTTTCACATCTGTTTGGAGAAATATGAAACCAATCAATATTCCTACATGGTATTGGATCCATGTTCGAATTTATAAGTGTCAAAATACACACTTTAGTCTTTTACTAGAATATGAAATGTGGGGGTCTGTTATGAGCACATACTTCCATTATTCTCCTAGAAATATCAATCTCTTGTACCTAATCAGACCAAATATTCCCCTTTTATTGTCATAGTAGACTATGATGCATCAAAACATTAAAATTTGAAGATAAAATGCTTATAATATCTCACTAAACCATGAAAACACTTTATGTAGAAATAATTCATTGGTATCACCCAATATACAATGGATATCACATTTAATGGGTAATCTCCCCCTGCTATTGTAAATCCTTGAACCCACACATCCAAATTCAGTACTAAAACAAGTTGTGTATTTTTTAAAAAATAATAATAGATAAAACACTATACATTATAAATATGAAGACTATTGCAGCTCTAGGTTTTATAGTATTATAAAAATCATACATTAAAACATAGTTTACTAAAAAAATTACAAAATAACTAATTGGATTCATATGAACTATCACCTAAATGATACATTTAAAATCCATGAAATCCTTTGTAAAATATTTAAAATCACGGGATTGGAAAAATAATCTTAGTAAGAGGATAGATAAATCATGAGACTATATGGAATGGGGTGAGCATAATCATTATCATCATAATATATCCATAGGATTTTTATCAGGAGAGTAATAATTATGATAAGACTGGAAATGTGACCATGAATATAAAATGAAACATCATGTCATAGTGGTCAGCTACAACACATTGTTGTGAAAAAAAGATAGAATCATTTTCATGAATAATTCACTTTAATCATGTGTTTTTTCACATTAACTAATGCATGATATCACTATATAATTTAAGGAACAACTGTCACATCATAACACTTCAATTTCAATATATAATTATAGGCACACTTATCACATCATAACATTTACATTATCATGCATTCTAAAAAAAACATATATCAATATTTCACAGAAAACAACCCATATAAAAGAATGTTTTTCACTTCATAAAGCATACATTCATAAAAACATGGTTTCCAAATGAAAGGGGGAATAACATTCTTGATTCAAGGACCACCAACCTTGAGTGAGAAGTAAAAGGTGTCTTTTTGAAAGATGTTTTTTAAACATTATGTTTGGCATAAACTCCCATGGAAAACATGTATATCCTAGAATAGTTATGATAATGAAGATGAAATTATTTTTACGGAATAATTATACAAAAAATGGAGTGAAAAAGGGGAAACCCAAAAAAAATGATGTGTTCGAGAATTCCCCTTACCTTCTATCAGAATGCTTTATTCATATTAATATTCTATATAATAACATTAGATTAATTAATTAACAAATCCATACCTGTTTGTATATGATTATTATTCATTATAGTTCAAATATGTTATTTTATATGACTATAAAGACCCTTAAATTTCAAGAGAATTTTTTTTATTACTTTTGTTTGGGATTTTACGAGAACGCAGTTTCTGACGGCACCTAATTCCGGGGTCCGGTGTACCCAGAATCAATTTCTGAAGATTATCTCGGGTATGTTCAGTGGGTGAATGAGCGGTTTTTTCTAAATTTTGAACCGATGCTCGGATTCGAAATCCGAGGGCACTGATGAAACCGCAGCACCGGTAATTACTTAGGAACACTATTACTGGAGTTGCGTTTGCTCGGGTGAGGATATTAAATAAATGGGTTGACTAAAGAATGAAATAAAATATTGTGCTACAATATTTATTTCTTTTCTATGTATTTTAAAACTATGCATGGGGGCTGGGAGGGGACCCACTACATCCAAACTTCTCTATGTATGATATTAGTGAAGTGGAGCCCACATGAGCCCCACCACTTCAAATCCCTTTAACCTCCCTCTTGTGCATTTATTTTGTAACACACCCACACCATAATTAAATGGTAAGTCAACCCTTGCTTTTATTTTGGATTATTAAACGCTCTAAAATTAAATGAATTAATTGGATGAGTTTCTTTTTGAATTTCAAACTAATGGCATGCGTGTGTGATAATAAAAAAAGACTTGACATATTTTATTGGGGGGTTGATTTGTTGTGAGGAAAGAAGTAGAGGACTCTTGCGCTCTTGAGGAATATCTTCATCCACATTTAAGAACACGAAGAACGTCGAGTCTACGATGAAGAACTCTGTCACCACAAAGGGAGTTCGTCGAACCATCTTCTTTCATCTCCGCAGCCGGTGAGGGACGCCTTCTTTCAAGAACAACGATGCACCGTATTCTTCTTCGGGCGAACTCCGACGACGCTTACGGAGCATCGATCCGCAACGCCGTCTTCCGCGACACCATTGTTCCGCAGCGACCATCGTTCGACAACACCTTCAGGTAGGGGTTTGAGTTCAAATATTATGGATTAATTTTTGCGCTTGCTTGACGAGGGTATTTATTCTTTTTGGGCCGCATGTTATCATTATAACGGGGGTAGCTCGGACCGCACGAACACGGCTGACCCTCCTCCCTCTTTGTTTTTGTTCTTGTTGTGGCATGATCAAAGGCAGTGCGGTGCCACGGCACCACACGGGAACATGTAGTATCACGACGAAGAAGTGTGGCGTCGTCGCGTCGCGCCGTTGAGGACGAACGAAATCGCGGTCGTAGTCGTATCCCCCGACTGGCAAGGGAGCGGCCCCACGCTGGGACCGCGGTTTCCAAACAGGGGGCAGCCCCCCCCCCCCTTTCCCTTTCCTGCTCGGCCATAATGGCCGAGCTGACTGGCTGTGCAGGTCGGGCCGGGTCGGGCCGACCCAGGGGGGTTGGGCCGGACCGAGACCCCCCATTCCGGACTGTTTTCAGTAATTTTACCATATCATGGGCTTCAGAACACTGATAGACTCACCGTCAGATGTTATGGGATCCTTGGACCAAGACAGTCGTTTCAGTATATTACAACCATGTTTTCGAAGAACTTTGGGTACAGCTGGGATGGTTCGAACATGGAACCAGCTGGGCCCTCTGAGCGGAAACGTTTATAACTTGAGCTCCGGACGTCTGATTGATGTTCCGTCAACTTTTTTGGATTCCTATTAGTGATACAAACCTTTTGGCTTTCTCCGCTCGAGGTTTGGACGTAGTTGGAGTGCGTTCGGGTTGGTTTTGACTTAAAAACCAACTGAGCCCCTGGAACCAAAACGCCAATAACACTCAGACCGGGCGTCTGATTGATGCTCCGTCTTTCACGTTGAGTTCCCTATGTCAAGAAGGAACTTTTGGATACATCAACATTGTACTATGTGTCAGTTGATGTATCGACCCCTTGTCTCGTGTAGTGGACCCTCCCGAAAACGAGCGTGTTGTGTGCGGAAACCCTAGAGCTGGCTAAGACTTGACGACTGCTGATTGACCGACTCAGAGTGTTTCGATAGCCTAGTGGGGAGTGCTTGGTTGTTGCGGTAGACCCACAGCGGAGGAGCGCATGGTTTTAGTGGCAGACTCGTGGTACTCAATAGAAGGAGTACCTCTGTAGGCTATGAGGGGGAGTGCTTGGTTGTAGAGAAAGACCCATGGTGGGAAGTGCATGGTTGTAGTAGCAGGCTGAAAGTACTCGACAGGTGGAGTACTTCAGTAGTCCATGGTTAGTGGGAAGTTCTTGGTTGTAGCAGTAGGCCCACTATAATTGATAGAGGAGGAGTTCCCAAGCATCTATGGGTTCGAAAGTGAATACTATCGTACGTGAATCCTCCAAGGGTTCGATGGTGAAGACTATCGTACTAGAATCCTCCTTGGGTTCGACGGTGAAGACTATCATACTGGAATCCTATGTGGGTTTGACGGTGAAGACTATCGTACTGAAATCCTCCGTGGGTTCTATGGTGAAGACTATCGTACTGGGATCATCCATGGGTTCGACGATGATGAAAACCGTACTGGAATCCTCCATGGTTTTGACGGTGATGACTACTGTTCTTGAATACTATGTCGGTCCAGCAGTACTACTATTCTTGTATCCTACGTGGGTCCTAGATTAGATGAATAAGTGGCTACATCTGATCATCTCTATTATCTTATGAACAAGTATACCTGTGTGAGATGAGTCTGTACATTCAATCATTATCTTCTATATGATTGACTTGCATTCCTATGTGGATTGGGTTGTACTTTCCTATGTGGATTGGGATGTTATTTCCTATTTGGATTGGGTTGTACTTTCCTATGTGGATTGGGTTGTAATATCCAATGTGGACGTGATCAAACTTGGGATCGGATGATGGAGCTGAACTAGAATTGATGACTTAGGTATATGTATGGGCATATACCTAAGTAGTGTTGGATGTTACTTCATGATTGTATATTTCCTTGTGGAATATCCTTTGTGGATTCTGGGAGACCTTCAGGGGTCTCGGGGTCACTACTGAGTATTGTATACTCACACCTACATGGGCTTCGCCCGAACTATGTTGTGTTGGTTGCAGATGACAGACATCACTGATCGAGGTTAAGGCTTGTAGAGCTGGACGGTTCCCGGAGGAGGAACTCATGACGAGTCGATGCCCGGAGGTGGATATCATGACGAGTCGGTACCTTGAGGTGGAACACTAGGAGGGATGTACACGGGGCGGACGGCAGGACCCGTGGAGTTGAGGAGGCTATATGTACCCACCCTTCAGGTGAGATTTCCAGTGGACGACTCAGTGTTGCTGATTTACTTTTCAGTTGTTGTACTTCCTTTCCAGTTGTACATTACTTTCATTTTGGGTTTCTATTCTGGCCCACATACTTTTCTGCACTTACTTTTACTTGTGATTACTTAGTTTTTACTTCTTCTGGATTACTCTATGGTGTTTGTTTACTTTATAAACGCAATGCCTTCCCCTTTTTGTTAGGATTTGCGCCTTTGGTGCTAGTCGCCAGCCCCTGCAATATGGAAGGTGGGCTTGGGGTAGTCACGGCACGGGTCTCGAGGACAGGTCGTGACAAATTGGTATCAGAGGAGTTCGGTTCTACCGCAGAACTCAAGACTATAATATTTCTTTTATATGAAGCAATAATGTTAAGGGTATTGGGTGTGGTTATCAGTCCAGGGAGTCCAGTGTTGGTGCGGCGACCGACGTATCCGTACACCAGGACCCTGGCTTCTGATTTGGGACTCAGTGCACGAAAAAATTGATTGCATGTGTGTTTCAAAAGTTTTCTTTGTGAATTCTTTGTGTTAGCTCACCAGGTATAAATCATTGACCATGGCGCACTTTTCTCTTTTCAGGATGGCCCCACGATGGCAGCCAGCTAGGGTTCCGAGTGTTGTACGAGATGATGTCCCACCGAGAGACGAGGTTCTGGAGCGGGGCCCTCTTACTACGTTGAAACCTTTGGGTGGTGTACCAGTAGCAACACCACCCGTTAGGTAGCACAGGCCTCTGATATTTTGAGTCGAGATAGTTCCCATTACGCAGTGGACTGGATGGAGGCGATTGCTAGAGTTCTACGCCTAATTTAGACACTATTAGAGCAGGTAGTGGACTTAGCTACTTGTGTTTTCCAGTGAGTGACCATGGGGTTGGTCTGTTTAGTGAAAAGGCATCGGTATATGGACCGATACCTGAGATAGTAACATTGGTTAGTGTGTCAGCTACATCACTACCTGTTGGATAGTAGACACTACCAGTGGTACCGGTAGAGGACACTTCTAGGCTTAGTGCCTTACATGTTTCAGCACCAGATATCCCTCATGTTCCGAGGCAAACCCCACTCACAGGCGGCTGAGGACTGGCTTGAGGAGGTGGATGAGAGTTTCCTAGAGCTTATATAGCTTTGGCAGGATGATGTGTTGGTAGATGAGAATTCATCGGGGAATACCAAACCATTCCTGGTACTCGATGACTATGATGCAATCGGTGCTTCAGGGCTCGGACATCAGAGTGAGGTGTGTCTAAAGGACATCTGATCCAGCATTTCTTTCTCTATGCATTCCTACTTATGCTAGGGTTCTAAGAAGAACCTGTGTGGTTGATAATTATTTTGATGAATGGATGCAGTCAGTGAAGGTTTGCTGTGGAAAAGCAGGAAACTGGCACCACGCTCAGAGACTTGGGCGTGTAAAATATTTCAAGTAGAGGAAGTGAAAAGGACAGATGAATTTTCAGGGCAGTAGATGTGGAAGTGGAGCTAGGAGAGCAGCATGGGGTGGTGAAAATTTTTACATGTTGCAACCACCCGCCTTTGTAATCCCCACTAGGCTCAAGGAGATGGAGGGCAGTGGAAAGAGTATCTGCATACGGTCATGGAGTGCGAACGAAAGGGCTCTAAGGATGATTAGAATTTCGATCTGTGTCTTCCACAAGCTGTCGTAACAACAACACATTGACACAAATGATCCCTTCCTTCCATGAATCTTGTCCCAGACCTAGAGTTTCTGGTTAAGCCATTGACTTGACCGTCAAGTATGGAGATACCTCTAGGAGGAGACTCGATAATCACACTTACGCCGACGGTGTGATCTGACCCTTGAGGTGAGAGTTTTGGTTGGAACCTCTTGGTGGCAGCGTCGAGGCCTTACGACGTTAGTTTGAGTATGGACTGGGCAATCATAGTTCATACACAAATTGACGGTATTAGGCAGACATCGGGATGGGTTTTCCATGGTTCCCGAAAAAGGTAACCTTAGGCAGCATAGGAAAAACTCATGCACAGGAGGGTGTGGTCGATCACTCTTGAGTCGGCCAACCTTACCCTCGTTGTTGTAGGAGTTTTTGAGTTTCAGTCCTAATCAGGAAATGGAGGCCTCTAGAGTTCGAGGATGGAGACCACATTCATATACGGGTCTCACCTTGATGTGGTTTACTGAGATGCAGCGGAGGTGGTGAGATATCTACGAGGATCAACGGACCTTTCTAGGCCCCCAGCAGGGTTGGCGAGGTGGTTTACCACTTGACCTTTCCACATCAGTTGCTATAGCATCCTATCTTTTTATAACATAACTTTTCATTCCATTACACGGAGCTGAGGATCATTAAGTTTTTGTGTCTTGGAAACATGGAACATAAAACATGAAAAAAAACATTCTTCTTAAACACTTGAAAGGCTTCTCCTCATGTTCACCCTAGGCTCATTACTACATCTCATAACCTGGGGACATACATCAAAAAGAAGGGTGAGAAGATGGCCCAGCAAGGGAAACAAGTGAAACATTTTACATATGAACTTGAGATACATCAATAAAGTCATGAAAAGAACTTTAATGCATGGAAATGAAATCATGAGGCATATCATAATAAAAATAAAACTTTTTCACAACTTGAAGATGTGGCTACATCATTTAACATAGAAAATCATGAACATATCACCATGGTCCATCCCCAAGGTGTCATTTTAAAATTACCAAGGTTATTCACCAAGGTATCGTGAAAATTGTAATCTCTAGTGGTTACATCATTACCCAATGCATTGGAGCGCTATCAGGGTGCACCCTTAAATTTGCCTTTGTTATCATGTGAGCCACATATATCATCATCAAACATTTCATAAATAACCCATATATCATAAAGGAAATGGGTTTCATTTCATAATCATAACTTTTTAAAAACTGCTTTAAAGACATGATCTTTATATCACTTTAAAACCCACAGAAAAGGAAGGTGGGTCTCATGTATGTAAATCCCAGAATTTAAAATAGAACATTTTGGTATATATGTGAATACCCCTTTAGAAGAAAGATCTTTGAGTATTCACTTAATAAAATAAAAGGACTTTAGAAAAAGAGATAGACATTTTGAGACAGAAATTCTGCAGCATAACGGTAATGTTCCGAGGTTTTAGAAGACATTAAAAGAGAGGTAAATGGGTCAAACATTCATAAATGACCCATAAAATAGTACATGGAAAGAATAAAAAGGATACATGATCATGGTAATGAAATTTCAAGGACATACCATTTGAAATGAAAAACATGGAAGGAAGAAAAAAAATTAGATTTCTTTTATGAAAGTTCGGCAGCCTAACGGCGTTACTTAAACATCAACAAAAATGATTTGAAAAGATCAAATAGGATCTATCATCATGTGAACATAAGAGTTCAGTATGATAGATATAGAGATAATTCCCCAACATAAAAAAAGGAACTTGAAAGAACTGACATGAAAGTAGAACTTCAAAACGAGAAGGGTGAAGAACCACTTAAAAATTCGGCAGCCTAACGACGCCACTTAAAACATCAAAATACTGAATTGAAGAGATCAAATGGGGTCTCTCATCATATGAACATAAGATTCCAGTATGATATATATAGAGATAATACCCCAATATAACAAAAAAGAACTTGAAATAATTGACATGAAAGTAGAACTTCAAAACGAGAAGGGTGAAGAACCACTTAAAAATTCGGCAGCCTAACGGCGCCACTTAAAACATCAAAATACTGAATTGAAGAGATCAAATGGGGTCTGTCATCATATGAACATAAGAGTCCAGTATGATATATATAGATATCATACCCCAATATAGCAAAAAGGAACTTGAAATAATTGACATGAGAGTAGAACTTCAAAACGAGAAGGGTGAAGAACCACTTAAAAATTCGGCAGCCTAACGGCGCCACTTAAAACTTCAAAATACTGAATTGAAATGATCAAATGGGGTCTCTCATCATATGATCATAGAAGATCAGTATGATAATTTAGAGATCATACCCCAACATAATAAAAAGAAACATGAAAGACTTGAATGAAAATAGAACTTGAAAACGAGGAAGGTGAAAGAATCCCTTAAAAATTCGGCAGCCTAACGGCGCCACTTAAACATTCTTAAAACGAATTGATGAGAGCAAGGGGGGGGGTATCTCATCATATTAACATTAAATAGGCATTAGGATGAATATAAAAGAACATCCTCCAACATAAGAACATGGAGTATAAAAGAAAAGACATAAAAGAGATTACTTGAAAAGAAAGAGAGAGGTCGGATCCCTTACCTTAAAATGTAACTCTTAAACCTCATAGGTTGGGACCTTGAGGTCTTGGGGGCACCTTGGAAGGACTCCTTGGGAGGTAATGAGACCGGAAATTCGTTTGGAATGAGTGGGGAGTCGAATGGATGAGAGTAGGGCTTGGTATTTATAGGGAAAGTGAGGGGACAAGGCATTAATGGCCAAGGGACACCTCACATGTACTTTTCTCAAACCCATGTGCTCTCCCTTGTCATTTATCATGGAGTTAGGCCACATGGGGCCCCCAAAACAATAATTCATCACCCTTGACCGGCCAACCCTCAAAAGATCTCATGACATCATCATGACACCGTTATGATGTCATTAAACATACCGAAACCCTAAAACTGTATTTTTACTATTCACTGAAAATTCAACTTTCTCAGAAAAATCCCAAAATTTAACATTAACCAAATATCAATGCTCTGATTTCAAAAATGAAATCCATTTTAGAAAAATAATTTTCTAAATATTTTTAATTTAATTTTAAATAAAAACACTATTCATCGAAAATTCATTTTTTTCAGAAAAAACCCCAAAAATTACCATAACATAATATCGATGCACTGAGTTGAAAAATAAGGTCATTTTTATAAAAATAATTTTCTAATTATTTTTAATTAAATTTTTAATTAAAAAACACTATTCACCCTAAAAACTAATACTTGAATAATAATTAATGAAACCATTATTTAACTATTTTATTGAATCACATTACTTAATCAAGGTGCCTAGATTATTTTAAAACTTTCTTTAAGTGAGATTACTAATCCATTTGGTCATATTACTAATCCTAATCATAAAATCACTATTCATAATTTACTATTCATCAAAAATCAAGTTGATTTTATTAGACTCTAAATTTAGTACTGAACATAATTGCAGTAGACCATTTTTTGAAAATCATTACACATTTTTAATTATTTAGGGTTTACATAAACATATTTAAAATATCCATTTTCTAAAATTCATCAAAAATATGCATACTATATTTATCCGGTCATTTCAAAATTCATAAACTTCATCATAAGAAGAAATCCCAATTTTTATTTAAAACAAGGATTACACAAGGTAGTTACGGTCTCGTTACATAACCCCTTATAATACCAGCATAGGACCTAAGAGTAAGGTGTGCTAGGGTGATAGAAGCTTGGGGCGGCTCAGTCAACATTGCCCGAGTAGTAATTTCTATTAGTTTGAACTTCTCACGAAGGCGATTCCGTTCCAGCTTCATATGATGAAGTTCGGCTTGGATTTGATCCAGAGAAAAGCCCAGTGGTGCTACCTCCTTCCCAAGCTCTGTTAGATGGGCTTCGATCGGTCCAGGACTACTAGGTGAGGCCATCGAATCTTCTTTCTATAATAATTAACCAAGATTACTTATATTTAGAGACAATAATCAAAACGTTTTGTTAACAGCGGTCATATTGACCGATGGTTATATAATAGTCAAAACCCACTAATCTCATTTTAATTATAATCTTGTTTATCAAATAAATCAATTTTTTTGAGTATAACAATAACACATAAAATTAGGAAACAAAATTTATTTAAAAATTTCGGGTCGTTACAATCTTCCCCCCTTAAGAAATTGCGTCCTCGCAATTTTAAAATTGGGTTTTGAAATTTCATTGAAAGTCCCACATCGGAAAAGGAGTCAGTAAAACTATTACTTTAAAATAAAGAAAGGGAAGTACAAAGGTCACCCGAGTTAACCCACACTAGGGTTCCATGTAGGATAACATGGACATGGAGGAGAAAACAAAGGGTCAAGTTCTGAGGGAGAGTGATAGAGAACATGATTAGGAGAAAGTTAACCATGAGAAAATCCCAAACTTATGATGTGTGTAAACGGTCTTTGATTACCTAGTAGGAAACGTAAACCAACAACATTTTTTGTTTTACGTTTCTTTTCATAATTTTGAGGATTTCATTTACTACATAGAACAAAAACATAAGAAAATATACCTACCTTCAAGTAGAGTTTCATCCTTTAACAAGTCCCTACCAACACTAATCTTTTCTCCAAATGATGAGAATTCAAAAACACTTGGTCTCATAAAAGCACAAGAATCATCTTCTATAGAATCACATAATCTACAAAAGATTAACTATCTATTTCTTCTATCTTTAAACATTATCCCAAAAACAGAAAGGTTAAGGTAAAACAACTCTTCAAAAAGAAAGAATCCCATAGGAATGGAAACTACTTTTAAATCATCAAAGTTCCATGGTACTACCCAAAGTTCATCATAGACCATTCCATAAATAACGGTCCTTAAAATTCCTCAAAACAAACCAAACTAATATTGAAACCCAAATACAATAAGGATTTGATAACATAGTCTTCCAAAACAACTTCATTGTTCATCTCCAGGCAACATCAACCACTCCTAACATCTTATAAAAAAAGTAGCTAACCTAAACATATTTTACCCAATATAGGTTAGTCATTCCCATAAGTAACCTAAATTACTATAAGTTCACCTTAAATTCATCGATTCTTCAAAATATAAGTCAACCTTACTCCTCAATGAAAATACCGTAGTAATCTATTTACCTCGATCAAATATGGTTCCCAAAATAATGAACGTCTTCCAAAATAATTATCATGTTTTAATCCCCTAATCATCTCTATCATATTAATACGAAAATCGTCGCATTTCCTATCACATTGGTTGTCGGAACATGTTCTTCCATTTCCCACCATTAACTAAGAAGAGAAAGCGTAATTAGGGGCTTAAGTACTTAGCTAATAATCATGAAAAGGAACTGAAAGCATATAAGGATAACTTGTATATGAAAGGTATACCCTAACTTGTGATCTCCGAGGTTCCCATCTAGGTTATGAATGATCATATATTCTTATGTGAACCTTTATTTTATTTTATCTTTGTTCCTTTAACAATGGTTCATACCAAGCTTATGAATTTACCAAAGCATATCCCCCGGGAGTGTCGTAACCAAGAGTCCAGCAAGGCTCGTTGTCGTGTACCAGTTCCCGTTCGAGTCTAGCTCAAAGCGGTGTTTTCGGGTTTTACCCCTATGTACATCTGTGCCAGAGCCACCTCTACCTGCTCGTATCCAGACAGGGATGTATTTTCTTGGCAACCCCTTACTCAATACTCACCAAAATACCAGGAAGATTTCCTATATTAAACTTTTCTATAGGGTTCCTCCTAGAGTTTTCATATCCTAATTTCCACAAATAACTAATCCATCCTTTGATACCAACTATAGCATCCCGTCTTTTTATAACATAACTTTTCATTCCATTACATGGAACTGAGGATCTTTAAGGTTTAGTGTCTTGGAAACAAGGAACATAAAACATGAAAAAAAAACATTCTTCTTAAAAACATGAAAGGCTTCTCCTCATGTTCACCCTAGGCTCATTACTGCATCTCATAACCTGGGGACATACATCAAAAGGAAGGGTGAGCAGATGGCCCAGCAAGGGAAACAAGTGAAACATTTTACATATGAACTTGAGATACATCAATAAAGTCATGAAAAGAACTTTAATGCATGAAAATGAAATCATGAGGCATATCATAATAAAAATAAAACTTTTTCATAACTTGAAGATGTGGCTACATCATTTAACATAGACAATCATGAACATATCACCAAGGTGCATCCCCAAGGTGTCATTTTATGATTACCAAGGTTATTCACCAAGGTATCGTGAAAATTGTAATCTCTAGTGGTTACATCATTACCCAATGCATTGGAGCGCTATCAGGGAGCACCCTTAAATTTTCCTTTTTTATCATGTGAGCAACATATATCATCATCAAACATTTCATAAATAACCCATATAGCATAAAGGAAATGGGTTTAATTTCATAATCATAACTTTTTAAAAACTGCTTTAAAGACATGATCTTTATATCACTTTAAAACCCACAGAAAAGGAAGGTGGGTCTCATGTATGTAAATACCAGAATTTAAAATAGAACATTTTGGTATATATGTGAATACCCCTTTAGAAGAAAGATCTTTGAGTATTCACTTAATAAAATAAAAGGACTTTAGAAAAAGAGATAGACATTTTGAGACAGAAATTCTGCAGCATAACGGCAATGTTCCGAGGTTTTAGAAGACATTAAAAGAGAGGTAAATGGGTCAAACATTCATAAATGACCCATAAAATAGTACATGGACAGAATGAGAAGGATACATGATCATGGTAATGAAATTTAAAGGACATACCATTTGAAATGAAAAACATGGAAGGAAGAAAAAAAATTAGATTTCTTTTATGAAAGTTCGGCAGCCTAACGGCGTTACTTAAACATCAACAAAAATGATTTGAAAAGATCAAATAGGATCTCTCATCATGTGAACATAAGAGTTCAGTATGATATATATAGAGATAATTCCCCAACATAACAAAAAGGATCTTGAAAGAATTGACATGAAAGTAGAACTTCAAAACGAGAAGGGTGAAGAACCACATAAAAATTCGGCAGCCTAACGGCGCCACTTAAAACATCAAAATACTGAATTGAAGAGATAAAATGGGGTCTCTCATCATATGAACATAAGAGTCGAGTATGATATATATAGAGATAATAACCCAATATAAAAAAAGGAACTTGAAATAATTGACATGAAACTAGAACTTCAAAACGACAAGGGTGAAGAACCACTTAAAAATTCGGCAGCCTAACGGCGCCACTTAAAACATCAAAATACTGAATTGAAGAGATCAAATGGGGTCTGTAATCATATGAACATAAGAGTCCAGTATGATATATATAGAGATAATACCCCAATATAGCAAAAAGGAACTTGAAATAATTGACATGAGAGTAGAACTTCAAAACGAGAAGGGTGAAGAACCACTTAAAAATTCGGCAGCCTAACGGTTCCACTTAAAACTTCAAAATACTGAATTGAAGTGATCAAATGGGGTCTCTCATCATATGATAATAAAATATCAGTATGATAATTTAGAGATCATACCCCAACATAATAAAAAGGAACATGAAAGACTTGAATGAAAATAGAACTTGAAAACGAGGAAGGTGAAAGAATCCCTTAAAAATTCGGCAGCCTAACGGCGCCACTTAAACATTCTTAAAACGAATTGATGAGAGCAAGGGGGGTCTCTCATCATATGAACATGAAATAGGCAGTACTATGAATATAAAAGAACATCCTCCAACATAATAACATGGAGTATAAAAGAAAAGACATAAAAGAGATTACTTGAAAAGAAAGAGAGAGGTCGGATCCCTTACCTTAAAATGTAACTCTTAAACCTCAAAGGTTGGGACCTTGAGGGCTTGGGGGCACCTTGGGAGGACTCCTTGGGAGGTAATGAGACCAGAAATTCGTTGGGAATGAGTGGGGAGTCGAATGGATGAGAGGAGGGCTTGGTATTTATAGGGAAAGTGAGGGGACAAGGCATTAATGGCCAAGGGACACCTCACATGTGCTTTTCTCAAACCCATGTGCTCTCCCTTGTCATTTATCATGGAGTTAGGCCACATGGGGCCCCCAAAACAATAATTCATCACCCTTGGCCGGCCAACCCTCAAAATATCTCATGACATCATCATGACACCGTTATGATGTCATTAAACATACTGAAACCCTAAAACTGTATTTTTACTATTCACGGAAAATTCAACTTTCTCAGAAAAATCACAAAATTTCACATTAACCAAATATCAATGCTCTGATTTCAAAAATGAAATCCATTTTAGAAAAATAATTTTCTAAATAATTTTAATTTAATTTTTAAATAAAAACACTATTCATCGAAAATTCATTTTTTTCAGAAAAAACCCCAAAAATTACCATAACATAATATTGATGCACTAAGTTCAAAAATAAGGTCATTTTTATAAAAATAATTTTCTAATTATTTTTAATTAAATTTTTAATTAAAAAACACTATTCACCCTAAAAACTAATACTTGAATAATAATTAATGAAACCATTATTTAACTATTTTATTGAATCACATTACTTAATCAAGGTGCCTAGATTATTTTAAAACTTTCTTTAAGTGAGATTAATAAGCCATTTGGTCATATTACTAATCCTAATCATAAAATCACTATTCATAATTTACTATTCATCAAAAATCAAGTTGATCTTATTAGACTCTAAATTTAGTACTGAACATAATTGCAGAAGACCATTTTTTGAAAATCATTACACATTTTTAATTATTTAGGGTTTACATAAACATATTTAAAATATCCTTTTTCTAAAATTCATCAAAAATATGCATACTATATTTATCCGGTCATTTCAAAATTCATAAACTTCATCATAAGAAGAAATCCCAATTTTTATTTAAAACAAGGATTACACAAGGTAGTTATGGTCTCATTACATAAGCCCTTATAATACCAGCATAGGGCCTAAGAGTAAGGTGTGCTAGGCTGATAGAAGCTTGGGGCGGCTCAGTCAACATTGCCCGAGTAGTAATTTCTATCAGTTTGAACTTCTCACGAAGGCGATTCCGTTCCAGCTTCACATGATGAATTTCGGCTTGGATTTGATCCAGAGCAAAGCCCAGTGGTGCTACCTCCTTCCCAAGCTCTGTTAGATGGGCTTCGATCGGTCCAAGACTACTAGGTGAGGCCATCGAATCTGCTTTCTATAATAATTAACCAAGATTACTTATATTTAGAGACAATAATCAAAACATTTTGTTCACAGCGGTCATATTGACCGATGGTTATATAATAGTCAAAACCCACTGATCTCATTTTAATTATAATCATGTTTATCAAATAAAACATTTTTGTTGAGTATAATAATAACACATAAAATTAGGAAACAAAATTTATTTAAAAATTTCGGGTCGTTACAGTTGCACTGGTTGCATGTTGTCATCCACGTATCTCAGCTAAGAAAATACGTACATGACCCTTCACACATCATCGACCGCAGGGAGTTGGACGTCGATGATGGGGCGACAATCACAGAGTTTCTAGTGGAGAACGAGGATCAACATGAGCAGGTCCTACGTGGATGGTCGATTCCTCACCTGCGCTTTAACTGGCAGCACGGGAACCTCGAGGAGAGCACATGGGATTGGGAGGCTCAGTTGTGTGCTTAGTACCACTTTTGTTCCCTTAGTTTGTGTTATAGCTTTATGGGAACATAAATCCATGAGGTGGGAGTAATGTAAACACCCGTAAATTTCAAGGGAAATTTTATTCTTAATTTTATTTGAGATTTTACGAGAACACAGTTTCTGACAGCACCTGATTCCGGGGCCCGGTGCGCCCAGAATCAATTTCCAAAGATTAGCTCAGGTTTGTTCGGTGGACGAACGAACGAGTTTTCCTATCTTTTGAAACAGTGCTTGGATTTGAAATGTGAGGGAACCGATGAAACCACAGCACCGGTAATTTCTTCGGAACACCATTACTAAAGTTACGTTTTCTCGGGTGAGGTTATTAAATAAATGGGTTAACTAGGGAATGAAATAAAATAATGTGATACAATTTTTATATCTTTTCTAAGTAGTTTAAACCTACACATGGGGGTTGGGATGGGATCCACTACATCCTAACTTCTCTATGTAGGATATTGGTGAAGTGGGGCCTACATGAGCCACACCCCTTCAAATCTCTTTAACCTCCCTCTTGTGCATTTATTTTGTAACTCACCCACACCCAAATTAAATGGAAAGTCAACCCTCACTTTTATTTTGGATTATTAAACTCTCTACAATTAAGTAAATTAATAGGATGAGTTTCTTTTTGAATTTCAAAGTAATGGCATGCGTGTGTGATAATAAAATAATACTTGACTTATTTTATTGGGGGGGTGGGTTGATTCATTGTGCGGAATGAATGAGAGGACTCTTGCACTCTTGAGGAATATCTTAATCCTCATCAAAGAACGCGAAGAACATCGAGTCTACGACGAAGAAATCCATCACTGTAAAGGGAGTTCACCGAACCGTCTTCTTTCCTCTGCACAACCAGTGAGAGACGCCTTCTTCGATGAACGATGACGTGCCACATCCTTCTTCGGGCAAATGCCAACGCCGCTTATGGAGCATCGATCCGCAATGTCGTCTTCTGCAACGCCGTCTTCCAGGACACAGTTGTTCTGTGACGACCATCGTTCAACAACTCTTTGAGGTAGGGGTTTGAGTTCAAAAATTATGGATTAATTTTTGCGCTTGCATGATAAGAGTTTTTATTGTTTTTGGTCCGCATGTAATCGTTATAAAGGGAGGAGGTCGGACCGCATGAACATGGCTGGCCCTCCTCCCTCTTTGTTGTTATTCTTTTTGCGGCACGAACAAAGGCAGCGCGGACCAATGGTACCGCGCGGGAACATGGAGAATCACGGTGAAGAAGCATGGTGCAGTCGTGCCGCGCCGCTGAGGCCAAAAGAACCCGTGGCCATAGTCGTAACCGCAGTCTGGCAAGGGAGTGGCCCCCACGCAGGGGCCGCGGTTTCCAAACAGGGGGGCAGTGCCCCCCCCCCCCCTTCTGTTTCCCGCTCGGCCATAATGGCCGAGCTGACTGGCTGCACGGTCCGCACCCGCGCCAAGACAACCGGCCGCACTGGGACGGGCCGGGCCAGTTCAGGCCGACCCAGGGGGTTGGGCCGGGCCAGGCCAGACCCAGACTCCCCATTTCGGAGTGTTTTCAGTCATTTTCCCATTTCATGGGCTCCAGACCTCCGATCGATGCACCGTCAGTTTTGTTGGGATCCTTGGATCGAGACGATCATTTTGGTATATTACACATAAGGTTTCGGAGAACTTTGGGTATGGATGGGTTGGCTCGAACACGAAACCAATCGGGCCCTCAAAGAGGAAACACTTATAACTTGAGCTCCGGATGTCTGATTGACGTGCCGTCGAATTTGTTGGATTCATCTTAGTGAGATGGACATTTTTGGTTACTCATTTCGAGTTTTGGATGCAGTTGGAGTGTGGTCGGGTTCATTTGGACTTAAAAACCAATCGGGCCCCTGGAACGAAAAAGACAATTAGTCTCAGACCGAGGGTCTGATTGATGCGCCGTATGTCATGTTGCGTTCCCTATGTTGAGATGGAACTTTGGGATACATCAACACCGGACTAAGTGTTAGTTGATGCATTGACCCCTTGGCTCGTGGAGCAGACCCTCCCGAAAATGAGTGTGTTGTGTGAGGAAACCCTAGAGCTGGCTAAGACTTGACGAATACTGATCGACCGACTCAGAGTGTTTCGATATCCTAGTGGGGAGCGCTCTGTTGTAGCGGTAGACCCACAGCGGAGAAGCGCTTGGTTGTAGCGGCAGACCCACGATAATCAACAGAAGGAGTACCTCTGTAGGCTATGAGGGGGAGCACTTGGTTGTAGCAGAAGACCCATGGTGGGAAGCACTTGGTTGTAGCAGCATGCCCACAGTACTCGATAGGTGGAGTACTTCAGCAGTCCAAGGTTAGTGGGAAGTGCTTGATTGTAGCGGCAGGCCCACTGTACTCGATATAGAAGGACTTCTCCAGCAGTTATGGGTTCGATTGTGAAGACTATCATATTGGAATCCTTCGTGGGTTCGACGATGAAGACTATCGTACTGGAATCCTCCGTGGGTTCGACAGTGAAGACTATCGTACTAGAATCCTTGGTGGGTTCGACGGTGAAGACTATCGTACTGGAATCCTCCGTGGGTTCGACGGTGAAGACTGTCATACTGGAATCCACCTTGGGTTCGACGACGATGACAACCGTAGTGGAATCATTCGCGGGTTTGATGGTGATGACTACTGTTCTTGTATCCTACGTGGGTCTGTCAGTACTACAGTTCATGTATCCTATGTGGGTCCCATCTTAGATGAATCAGTGGATACATATGATCATCTCTATTATCTTATGAAAAAGTATAGCTATGTGAGCTGAGTCTTGACTTTCAATCATTATATTTGATATGGTTGACTTGCATTCCTATGTGGATTGGGTTGTACTTTCCTATGTGGATTGGGTTGTGATTTCCTATGTGGATTAGGTTGTGCTTTCATGTGTGGATTGGGTTTTACTATCCTATGTGGATGTGATCGAACATGGGCTCAGATGATGGAGACGAACTGGAATTTATGACTTAGGAATATGTATAGGCATATACCTAAGTTGTGTTGGATGTTACTTCGTGATTGTATCTTTCCTTGTGGAATATCCTTTGTGGATTCTGGGAGACCTTCGGGGGTCTTAGGGTCTCTAGTTAGTATCGTATACTCACCCGTGCACAGGCTTCGCCCGCACCACGTTGTGTTGGTTGCAGATGATGGACATCACTGATCAAGGTTGAGGCTTGTAGATCTGGATGGTTCCCATAGGAGGAACACATGACGAGTCGGTTCCAAGAGGTGGATATCACGACGAGTCGGTACCTGGAGGTGGACCACTAGGCATGACGTACACAGGGCGGACAACAGGACCCGAGGAGCTGAGGAGGCTATCTGTAACCACCCATCAGGTGGGATTTCCAGTGGACAGCTCGGTGTTGCTACTTTACTTTTTAGTTTTTGTACTTCCTTTCCAGTTGTACTTTACTTTTTGTTTGGGTTTGTATTCTGGCCCACTTACTATTCCACACATACTTGTACTTGTGATTACTTAGTGTTTACTTTAGCTGGCTTACTCTATGGTGTTTGTTTACTTTATAAAGGCAACACCATTCGCTTTTTGTCAGGATTTGCGCATTTGGTGCTAGTCTCCATCCCCTGGCCTATGGAAGGCGGGCTTGGGGTAGTCACGGCACGAGTCCTGAGGATGGGTCGTGACAGGACATTGGATGAGTGATAGACTTTAAATTCATTTTTTGAGAGTGTTCTTTTTAATAGTTTTCATGAACAGTTCACTCGTACGTACGAATGGATGTTCATGTAGAACATTAATAAACATCCAGAATTTATATTAAATGATATTAATGACCTACTAGGAATTAAATTATCAAAAAAATTATGAGGATGAATCATTTGTTATAATTTAATTATGATAGTTTTGGGTGAATTTGGGTGGTTTTTTTTATTACAACCAATATGTTTTGTTTTATCATTTTTATGATGTATAATACCTATTACCATAACATAAATGGCGTTAAAAATATATATTACATTCATTATTCAAAAATTTAATTGATTTATTGATATACCTGAATGATTTGGGGAAAAATGGAAGCACCTCTCCCATGATGTTAGTATATTAATACATCATGGGAGACGATTTCATTTTTATAGAAAAAAGAGAGAGGGATGATTATAATGAATAATATTCCCCTATAATGATATAATACTATTATTACTTTCATACTAGATTTATAATTATCTTTGGATAAGAGATTATGATGATAGGAGGGTAAATGTAATGAAATTAGAAAGGAAACTAAAAGAAAAGAGAGAGAAATTTCTTATTATATATATATTCTTTGAGAGCCTCTATAGGGGATATGTATTAGTATTTTTATAATAAAAGTGTTGTTGGATGACGTAGATGGGACAAAGAAGTGTTCTGGGAAGAATTTGGACAAGTCTTTAAGATTGAGTGGTGTGAGAAAATGGGGTTTGTGAGGAGAGTTATTTGTAGTGGAGGGGAGGGGTGTCTTATAAATTTTTAATTCATTTTTTTTAAATTTCACTGAAGAAAAAAAATAGTGATGATTGAACTTATAAAAAAAAATAGTTCATGTGAGTTCAAACCAATTCCATTTTATATCATCCATGACTCAAGCACAATGCATAAATTCATTTATTTAGCATGTATTGTAAAATATCGAATTTCACTATCCACCAAAAATTCAAGTATATGAAAAAAAAATATAAAAAATTCAACATAACCATTTTCTCAAGGGTATAATTCAAAAATGAACTCCATTTTACGAAAATAATTTAGTAAATATGAGTAATTTAACTTTCATGTAAATTAAAAATTTACTTGAAAAATATAAATTTTAAAATTAAAATCGTTCTTCTAAAACATTGAATAATTAATTAAGGTCACAAAAAATTAAAATATATTCAAAACACTTCAAAATAATAATTTTTATTAAATTTTATGTCAATGGTTTTTTAATTATTAAACTAATCATTAAATATTAATGACGTACAGAAAATACCAACTCTATAATATAAATATATCTTACCGTCACTTATTGTATGGATTCCATTTATTTATAATATCATTGTATGTTTATTATTTAATTGACAGATTTACTATTCATAGGGGACACATTACTATTCATAAGGGCATGTTACTATTAATTAGTTTATGTTTCTATTCATAAAGGTATGTTACTATTGACCCAAAAATATTTCGGTCCTATCAAACTCCAAATAAATTAATGATCCCAATCATGTATATCCATTTGTGGAAATTTAAAACACAAAAGATAAAAAATTATGATTCATGGTTAGTTCATAAAGGTGACATAGTATTTAATGGTTCATTTATACATATGTTTTTATGTCTTAAAGTCTTAGAATGTTATACCTACCTCTGAGATAATGTGGACCAATAAGTGTAGATGGTAAATATAAAATTTTCATTTAGATATCTTTGCGTAAAACTAATGCACATTGAATGTACTCAAGATGATTTTAAAATGGTTGACCTGATCATGTACTCACATGTATAGTTATATGATTCCATTGAAAACAAAATTAAAACATACTAAAAATGGATGGCTTATAAGAATCATCAATTTTATGAATACTTATAGGGAGTTCATCAGACTGAGTGTAATCACCCCAAGCTAATACAATCCATACCTGCTATTAAAATATAGTATGAGGTGTATTAAATGGTCCCACTCTCAATTAATGGAACCCTTACCTCAAGGAAATTTCAGATATGTCCTTCAACCCCTCAAAGTATCGAAGAGATCAACGATGCATGGAAGGAGTTATTAGTTATTGGTTGTCATCTAGGCCAATATCCAATAATTGACATATAAGTGAAAGTCCCCATCAACATTTTTTGTGAAATGAATGGCGTACCCACATATTAGAGTAAATTTCCATATGAATCCATTGGAATTTAGGTTTCCCAACCGAACATTAAACTCATAAATAATTACGTATAAAATTATATAAGTTTGAATGGAAACAAGTATCGCTCATAAAGAAAACTTCCTTTTCAACATGTTCTATCTTGTTGGTGGTAAATGATAAAAATTATTCATGCAAGACATTATAAAAATAGGTTACCACTAGAGTAAATAATATAAAATATTTTCCATTATATCAAGATCTTTTATTTTAAACTGATCCTTGAAATAATCCAATTTGTACTGAATTGGTTATTCACGACCAACCTAAATATCCCACTCTACATAATATATCTATATCTCCCATGCTATAGAATGTATGGAAAATAACCTTTGATAATTATTGATATGATTTGAAATATAGAACTAGAAAATCCAAAATAATAATAAAATAAAATGATCTCATTTCGAGTATAAAAATATATCAAAGGAAGAAGTGTCCATAGATTTTAAGATAGACCTCCTTGGAATCATTGATATCCTATGACAACACCCCCAACAGTGTGTTGATGGTCTAGATATCATCAAATAACTCTTGAACCAATACCAAAACATTTTCCAAACAAGAAGATGAAAATGTAATGTTATCAACATGTTCCATAATAAACACAAGAAATGGTAGATGATACAAGTGGTGTTCCTTTATTGGTAAATAGACTTTTATCCAAGGTAGTGAGAGTGCACTATTGAGTATTCAACTCAGTCACCGATCTCTATGATTCTACATTTTAACCCCCATGAGTTTTTGCCTATGATTTTTTTGTTTCTCGTATGTTGGTTTACCATGTCCCCTACCTTGTCTTGAACGTACATTGGAACTATAACTACCGATCAACTGAGGGGTAGTAGAGTCTCTCAGATACATAGGTGATGGTCTTTATCCGATTAAAATATTTTACAATTGAGGGATCCTAAAAAACCTTTTATGATCACTCGTACTACTTATATAATGGTATTACACTATATTTTATGCTATTGAAGTGTTTTTATAGATATAAATGCCACAATAAATGCACCTAAATAGGAAACCGTTTGGAGATTACTACCCACTTCCCTACTTTCTCTACTTGTTAATAACCTGACAGTAACTATCACATCATTTTTTCATGTTCTAGAAAATTTCTTTTAGATTTCCCTTCTAAAACATCAAGTCCTCTAATCTGGGAATATATAAAGTGTTCATCTATGATGCGTTCATGAATCATCACATGTATGTGGATTCTCAAATGAATTAGGTCCACGTATAACCTAATCAAATAAAAAATCCCATCCTAAAAATCTCCTCCCAAGTGACCATGTTAACATCCAATGGTAGAGAAAATCATTGAATGCATATGAAGAATCCATCATAGTCCTTCTTGGATATTCCATCCCTTTTCAAAAGCATGAACTAATGAAACTTATGATACCTCAACATATTTGGATTGGTGTGACTCAAAAACTCCACCTCAAATTTCTTCAAGGTTTACTCCTCCTATATCCCATCTTCACTAGGATGTCACAATAATTCTTGGGTAGTCCTTAAAGTACATAATTATTAAATTTTACCATCCTCTTTCTAGGTTTATTTGGTGTTTAATGAATATATGGTCTGAATCAATCCAAAACTCAATATCATTGGGGGGGCTTCCTCTATAGTAAACATATGTGGATACTATAGCTAAGACCATCCCATTAGCTATCACATTAAAGGTAAAATTTGAACAATTTTCCTTTCTATAGATCACATGACTCTTATAATGCTATGAGAAATTAAAATTCCATTTGATTATAAAATTTAATAAGAAGTTCTGGATTTTTTGAATTTAGATTATACGGTTTACCACCTTCATAATGCTCATCTCAAGTATAAAATGGAGAATATTTATCCAAAATTACCAACACACACTTTAGATCAACAAAAATAACATGCTCATTAAAAATCATTGATAAAAAAATAGAACCCCAAACTTTTGGCTTTTTTATATGTGGGTTGACTATCAAATTGGAATTACATAATAGTTTTCCATTTATTTATTTGTCACATGTAAAAATGGATTTGTCTTCACATATTATATTATAAATCATGTAAAATGCGGTAAATAGTGCCATTTTGGAATAAGTCATGTCATTATATCTCTCTACGTGCCTATCTTGATTCATGATTACTCATTTCATACCATATCGGTCAATGGGTAGAAATATAAATAAAAAAACATTACAAAATAAGTGAATGACCCAAGGTGAGATAACCTAAACACCGTAAAAATTTACCGAAATGAAACACAATCCCATCCAGGGGTATATAGATTCTCCCTATAATAAGGGTTAAATACTTCTACATAAAATCTCAATACTATGTCTCGACACATCCTTAAATCATTTATTCAATTAGGCAAAATGTACAGAAATGAAAATTTTACATTATTCTCCAATACCACTCTAAAACATACCCATCTTGAAAATCCCTCGTGTTATAGATATGGAATTCCTTTGAGACAACATGTGTGCCTTCTTATTTACTAGAAGATGTCAATTGGGAGAAAGGGTTTGAGGTATATTTGGATATTATACATTCTATAATAAATTTTCAAAATAGTTAAAAATTATATCATAATGGTATAAATAAGGAATGAAAAATAATCAGAACACGGTTCTATAGAACGAAATGATAAACTTCAACATCTCAAAAATAATAAAACCCTATAGTGATGGGATAAAATATATCTAAATGATGTGTTGAGTGTAAAGAAATTAAAATTCATACAAAACTAATGAATCCACATCCTTGATCCTAATCCATAATTTTTCCATAAAAAATCCCATTCCCAATAAGAAATCATAAGTCAACTATTGGATCTATTTTAATTATCAAATACTTTATCAATGAAATCATTCAGGGTAAAAAAGAAATAGTCCACTAGGGTGGGAATATAACTCACTATGTGAACACCGAAATTTCTAAAAAAATATTTCCACAAATATATAGAGGATGAAATAAATCAATACACTTGGTATTAATTAGTTAGTTAATGTAACAACTAAAGTATATCAACTGACCCTCGAGCTCTTTATTCACAATTGGGGGCATCCAAACTAGATTGTACACCTTTTTTGATATCTCCATGCATGTTATGGAAGCATTACAACCATAACCATAACCATAACCCACCCATGGTATAACCAATAATTCTCATTGGAGAACAAGGAATATCCATTTAATAATTTAAACATAAATGTTTCATTCACTCTAAGATTGTTAAAATAATCAATCTAAGATCAATAAGATTTCTAGCCTTGCCGATCTAAGACCTATAAGGATTATAGAATATCCTGGTAAATCCTTATAATAATTACGACATGAAAAAGATAAAATCAACACACATGTAATTATAATTCATAGTAATCAATTCATGAATATACCATTTATATTTTCATATACACTCTATAATGATGGAATTCCAAATTTCATCAAAGTTACATAAATTCTAATTATATTTATATTTTAAACTCTAATGGTCATTTGAATTCCATAAAATAGAAGTATTTATATATTATGATATCTCATGTACTAAAACTAAATTAATAATATAAAACAAATAATAATATTAATACATCAATCATTAAGGTTACAGTGCATGGTCATAGGCAGTCCCACTAATCGGGAGACCACATTTCTCAGCTTCAACAACAATGGAAATGATTTGATGCCCTGTGAGTTATATACATATTTGACACATTTAATAGATGTTAAAAAAATATTTAGGTCACATTCATGGTATTATTTTGTGACCTCATGTTATAAACTGAAACAGAGAATTTAGGAGAAGATCTATACAAGAAACCTCAAAGTGAAGAAGATGTTGAAAATCTTGCAATGTCCAATATAAAATTTTCTTCATTCTCTCTTCCTTCTATTAACCTCAATTAAAATTATAAAAAATTGTTTTCCATGGTAAAAGGAATTATTTTGAATAGAAATAATACTAATAATAATAATTGGAAATATTTCCTTTAAAATATAATCTTAGAACACAAAGGATGGAATAATTGGGTTAAACAAATGAAAAAGAGGTAAAAAATACTTTGAAAAGATTCATGACTAAACTAAGGTTCGGTAGTAAAAATAAAAGATCATAATGACAATAGAAGTGATAATTGTTATTTATAGACATGCATATAAAAGGATACTCTTGTCAAAGCTTCCTAGGCCAAGCTGTAGAACCATCTAACACATGGTATGCTACAGTGTATTCTAAGGGATCATATTGTATCCAGCCTCGACCAAGTATGTTGAAAAAAATTCATGTTCCAAGAAAACTATCATATTTACTCAAGGGTATACTATTCCACATATGAGGAAACCACTCCATTGCCGAGGTGACCATACAATAGTTCTCAAATGGCCTATGTCATAGAAATAATGCATGATGCAGCTTCACAAAAATTCGATGTAGCTTATATTCTTCTCCTCCCATGACAATACATCTAAAATAGGTTCCCCAAACTATAGAAAAAAGTTTTGTGTGGTACAAAAATATTCACCATTGTGCATAATCCATTCAGATATTGTATGGAATTTAATAATTAATAATGATACAAATTAGACTTTCTAATTCCCTACTATATTCATGTTTTTAATTGATAGAGTCTTTATAGATTAACATTATCAGTTTATGATAATAATTCTTGTAGATAATAATTTGTGATTAAAGATAATGAATTATAATTAAGATAATATTAGGATTGTTTTTAATACCCTATGAATAGAGAATTTATATTCAATTCTTAGAATGCTTCACAATTGGATGTATGGAGTCACATTCATGGGAAATATAATCTCATGAAAGGATTTATTGTTGGATCCATCTGTGATAAAATTTATATGATATTAGTCTAGAACAACCATGATGACCGAGATACATCATTTTCATAAACTGTATAGAAACTATCTATAACAATCCAAAATTTTGTGAAAATAGATTTTATGAATTAATTTAATCTGTTTGGAATTTTTCATTTCATGCAACACAAAATATAATTACTTTTATATTAAAGTTTTATGTTTGTGTTCAGTAATTTACAAAACCAATATAATAATGATCTATATGAAACCTAAATATTTTCTTTCTCTACACAGAATATCGAGGTTGGCTTACATTATATGCGAAAATGACTTTCATTGATGGCTTCTGTAACATGCCTGACTAAATAACGATAATGATATAGTATAAATATATTGCTTAATTAATCATATCCATAAAATTATTATTTCTGAAAAGGTTTAACGAACATATTAAAACAATTTCATTAAAAACATATAAAATGAATTAATTTGTTACATATGATTTTCAAATGAATATGAATACCCATTCAATATAAATAAAAATATTATTATTATTATTTTACCAAATTAAATTAAATTAATATTAATTAGTTAGTGATATTAATTTTATAGATATATATTATGTATTAAATAATATATATTTTATTTTCACCCAATAGATATGATTAGATGAAGATAAAAAGACACCTAATTTTATGTATAAAATACTGCATTTTTATTAATCCTTTTTTAAAGGATTTTATTGGTGAAAATATTTTTATCATTTTAGTAAATTTATGGATTATAGATGTCTAAATAATCATAAAATTTGAGGTAAAACATAAATATTAGAATTAGGAAAATTTTCTTATTTTTCTATAAATAATAATTTTTTAATGAATACTGAAAAAATATAGAAATTTAATTTGATCATATTTTTATAAATAGATCCAATTTAGTTCATTGAACTCATTTTCAAATGAAAATAGACTATAAAATAAAAATTCTTTTGGAGGTATTTAAATTAATAACCTGAATTTCCATCCCATCATTGGGATTAAATATAAATTAATTTACTCCAATTAATTAAATGGAATTTGAAAATTTGGATTCTATTTTTTTGAATAATAATAATTTCTAATTTCTAATAAGTTAAAATTAATTTTTGACCAAAATAAATAATGAATGTGACCCCTCACTTCTCTATAGAAGGCTTCCACTTTTCCCTTCTCTTCACATTTATCAATCTAATAATGTGTGGAAAAAATCATCCCAATACACATCCCAACATCTCTATCTTCTAATATTACATATCTATTTCTAATGAATTAAATCCAAGGAAACCCTTTGGTGAAAACTATAAGATGTTACCTAAAGAAGTTGTGAAATCCCTCATCAACAAACACTATCTTATTTTCCTTTATCCACTCAATTAAATCATATTATTTAATCCATGTATAAAAATATAATTATCATCAATATAAAAATATTTATTTATGTTAACTATTTGACCTTAACTTACCCACCATTTCATATAATGGGTAATGAACATACATATTATGTTTAAAGATAACAAATTCCTCGAGAAGTAATGGTTGTTGTTTTCTCATTTACCACATATCAAGTTGGTAATTATGAGGGATATTATTTTTATATATGATATATATTATATTTATAATATATTTAATATTCTGCAATTGTCAATTAAAACATACTATTATGTTTTCAATCTTGTGTTAACAGGATAAATCTGATTACGGAAGTGTGGACTATGACCCCATCAAAGAAATGTAATTCGTTTACACACTACATAAAATATATTGAGGATTTATTTAGTTGAAATATTTTATATATATGACATAATAATTCTTATTTAATTATATTATATACATATAAACATATATGTCATTATATTTTTTTTCATTCAACACGACAGTAAAACAGAAACATCGTTCATGTGAACGGACTACCATGTCCATGAATGGTGTATTCCGTTTCATACATCCAAATTTTATAGATTTTTATAATATAAATATAATTAATTTAAATGATATTTATTTCATTGATTAAATTATGGAAATCATGATATATTTATAAAGACCAATGATATAACAAATTAAGTCACAACTGAAAAACAAAGCGAATAATACCCGAAGAATTACCTTAACATATAATTGTTAAAAAGAAGGTAGTATATACCCATAATGAAAAATATATATGGAATTACATATAATAATACATTTATGAAAATTATTATTAATAAAACTACATTTATTATACATGTTTGTTTAAAGATAACGTCAAGAGTCATGGTTGTAGGTATGGTGATTTCATCTTCTTTTTTAATTCTTGGAGATACATTCCTTAATCAGAACTCAATTATATTGTGTGGTGTATATAATTCCTTATATTTTTTCATATCCATATTATACATTATTTTTTTTGGTATTTAAATTATCCTTTTTTTATATTTTTCATGATGGGGATTATCTTCCAAAACATACCAAATCGGTAAGATTGTTTTCTCTCAATTTGACATCTTTGAGACATATGATTGGTTATGCACCTACAAAATTTGTTTTAAGATTATTTGAATTGTTTGATCATGAATATAGTTATTTAAGTGATATTTTAAGCATCATGTAACATATTTTTTCTTTTGTGGAAATTATGATCCCATGTTACAATATGGTAAGATTTTATTGAAACAATCCCATTGTTTATCATTATTGTTTATTATTATGCTTCCACTGATGAAAAATTATGATCTATATCTCAAGAAAATTCATTATATTTATTCCCATGTGTTTATTAATGAAATAATCAGGTATTATTACCATTATAAACTATTTTTTATTTAATATAACTAATAAATTATTTTATGAATGCCCAAATTTAACTTTATCTCTGATAAGAAATCTATGTTACTTCAAAAACATGTTTTCAAAAGTATTCCAAAAGTATTATACTATTAAAATGATTATTAAAATAAATTTTTACCCATGTTATTTTTTTAAATATTGTTTTAAGGGAATATTATTATCACATTCTAGTTGGGCTACTTTTCTTAAAATTTTACTGTGCAAAAGGAATGTTAAACATGTACAGATTTACTAGTAATAATGACTATCATTCTAATGATGCTTAATTTAAAAGATCCAAATGTTTTTTTTAAAGAAAATAAATCATTAATATTCTATAAATATTAATTTTTTATGTTTTTTTAGGAAAAATGTTCTCAATATATCTTCATGATTATTTTATAAGTTTTTAAGGTAATACATTTGAAAAATGTATCCAACATTATTTTAATATTACAAGGTAAAAGTGTTTTAAAAAAATTTAAATATTCATTCATATATTTCCACATAAAATGGTTTTAAAAATTAAAAATTCATTCATATGTACTGAAGTAAAAAAAATTCAAACTTTTTTCCGGAATATTTCATAATATTTCATGGAAAATGGTTTTCAAAATATTTATAAGCTTCATTCATATTTTTTTAACTAAATAGGTCTTCCAAAATATTTCTAGATTTCATTAAAAACATTTAATGGGTTTTGAATGAAATAGTTTCGAAAACATTTTCATGCTTCATTTATATGTTTTCAAGGAAATTGATTTTCACAACGTGTTCAGTCTCCCATTATTTGATTTCAAACAAAACTGTATAATTTTTTCTAGTGATTTAATTATAAGTTTTTCATTTTTATTATCAGGAATATTTTTTTCAAAAGGATTAATTTTTTATATATAATTTTTCAAATAAGAATGCATATTTTCATCAGGAAATGTTCACAAAAATATCATTCCAGTTTATTTTACATGTAAGATGACATCAATTGATGTTCCTCATAGCCTTCAGGTAAGTAATACAAAAATTATATTCATATTCTTCCATAAATGGTTTATGTTTGTATGGAATTATGTTTATTACAACAATTTATCTTCCATAGTTTATATGCTAGTTGAAACATGCTTCATTTCATGGGATATTTTTTGAATATTTTTTTAATATTATCTCTCTTACATATGTAATTTTGTAATGAAATGTTATTTTTTTAAAGACTTGGAAATTCCAAGAAATTTTTTTTCATAAATACATGGGAATTTTATGAGTCCGCAAAAACTGACAGCATATGATTCCGTGGCCTGGTGTGCCCAGAATCAATTTCGGAAATTTTGTTTCTATATGTTTTGTAAACGTATGAGTGAGTTTTTATAACTTTTGATCTGATACTCGGAATTGAAATCTGAGGGCACCATTGAACATGCAGCACTGGCATTCGCTTAGGGAGACATTCACTTCAATGGCAGTGGGTCGAGAATAAAAGTTAGTTTTTGGGTTTTAAATGAATTAAATAAAAACAAGGTTGTGTAAACATTATTTTTATTTGATGATTAGAACCATCACTTCAATGTTGGGAGTTGGTGGTGGGGACCAACACACCTAACCTCCCAAGAGAGTTTATGAAGATGGGTCCCACTCGAGGTCTAAACACCTCTTCATGTTTAATATGTTGGGGACCACCCGAGGCAGGAACCTCTTGAACTCCCCATTAAGTGGAGAGAAACCACTTGAGCTCCCTACTTAATGGTGCCACTATAATCCACATTATGTTTTGTGCCAACCCTTGAATTAATTTATTGGAGCTAACCTAATTAATTAATCTATTTGAATTTTGAACCCAACAATCTAAAATAATAGACAATCTATTATTTGGAGGGGTTATCATTTGACTTTTGGCATTTGGGTGGAATTTTGTGGGAGAGGAGAGCTTGGAGAAACGTATTCCATCCAACAAAGAACGCTCCTCCCAATGAATAATTACCATCGAAGAACGAAGAACACTTCATCCACTAATGATGGACATCTTCTTATTTGATCTTCAACCAGAAAAAGTAAGGAAGCGACGCCTTTGAAGAACGTCAACGACGTCATCCTCAACTTCTTCAACTTCTCTCTCGACGTCAAAAAATATGAGGTAGGGGTTAAAACATTGTTTTGTTTCTCATTCTTCTTTTTTCGTCGAGGATTTTGAATCGAAGCCACATGTTATCACCCAAAAGCGGAAGGAGCGGGCCGAACAAACACGGTCAGGAATCTCCACCTTCATTGTGGAATTTGATGCTAAACACGACATGAGACCAGAATGAGTGATTCTCGTCAACATTGATTGCTGATTGAAGGATACATCCGGAAGAATGTCCGGGTACTTGTGAAATGAGAAACAGGCCACCAAAAGTCATCTGGTGACACGCAGAATGTTCTCCAATGGATGGAGAAACAATCATCACCGCATGGAAGGAGGCGTCACAAACGTTCCGCCAGAGGAGTAACTCGCAGCTGACAGGCCGCGACGGTGCAGCGACAGCCGGCGTAAGCCCGATTGTGATGAAAACTGGTGGCCTGAGCCACTATTTCACTGGAGAAGGCACAGTGCAACCACGCCATGTAGTGGAGAAAAATGGGATTCCACCCGTGGTCATGACGGTGTAGTGGCGGCCAGTGCATTGCCGGCCGCGAGAAGGACAGGCAGCCCGAGCTGTCGGGTCACCATAGGAGGCACGGAGAAACTGCGCCACATAAGATGTGGCTAGACGCTCGGCCAGCCAAGAGGAGTGGGACCTATCGCTGGGTCCTGCATGATGCGGACCAGTGCCACGTGGCACCCGTTTTACTTCCTCTAACAGATAAGTCGTTCAGGAATCCAGGGGGCACGCGCCTCTACCTGGACATGACTAGGGCTGACCCCAAGACCGCCAACCGCGTGCCTCGCGGGGGCCATACCCAGTGTAGGCCAAACCCAGTGCAGGCCGGGCCACCCCCGTGGGCTGGGTCAGACCCATGGACCGGGTGGTTTCGACAAGGCCAGACCGGAAACAGACCTGTTTGACCTGTTTTCACTCTTTTTCCCATTACTTGAGCTACGATCATTTGATTGACTAACCGTATATGGTGATAGAAACATTTTAAGGAGATAGTTTGTTGGATATACCCCACTCTAGGTTCGGTCAGAGTTGGGGTATGGCCGTGTTGGATCCAACGTAAATCCAACCAGACCCTCGGAACGAAAATAACAATAACTCTCAGACTGGGCGTCTGATTGACGCCCCGTCTGTCGCATTGAGTTTTTTTTATGGCAAGTAAGATCTTTAAGATATGTCAACTTGGGACTTAGTGGAAGTTGATTTATCGACACTTGTCTTAAGGAGCCGAACATCCCAGAATCAAGCATTCTTCATTTGAAACCATGTGGTTGGATGTTCACTGACGACTATTCTTGGATCCTGTGCGAGTACGACAGCAGTGACGACTGTTCCAGGATCGTCTGTGGGTTCGATAGCACTAACGACAATTCCTAGATCATGTGTGGGTTCGACAGCTTCGACAACTGTTCTTAGATCCTGTGTGGGGTCGACAGCTCTGTTTACTGTTCCTGGATCCTATGTGGGTTTGACAGTTTTGATTTCTTTTCATGGATCCCATGTGAGTTCGACAGAATAGATGGTTCAATGGCTACATCTAATCATCTATATCTCTCTACATAAGTTGTATATATATGTGAGCTGAGTCAGTGACTTCTTTGTTTTCCCCATGATTGAGATGAGATACTTGATAAATTATGTATATGTATGGGCATATACATACGTAATGGATAACCATTGATTTCATACAAAATGGTTTATTTTTAGTGGATTTTGAGAGAAATTGGTGGTCTCGGGGACCCTACTGAGTATTGTTATACTCCCCCCTACACGGGCTATGCCTGCACGTTGCTGTGTTGGATGCAAACAATGGACAGCGCTGACCGAGACTGAGTTTACAAGGACTAGACAATACCAAGAGGTGGGCCTCACGATAAGTCGGTACCCAGAGGAGTCCGACAGGTGAGGAGTGTTGATGAGTCATTCTACACATACCCTTCAAGTAGGAACCATGGTGGAAGATCCATGAGCTGCTCTTCACCATTCAGCTATTTTTTCCATTTTCAGTTTTTCTTGTACTTTAATGTTGGGCGTGTATTTCTGGACCCTTTACTTTCAGCACTCAATTGTTAAAAAAAAATTACTTAGTTTTTTGTTTCTTTCTCATACTCTGTTGTCTATGTTTAATTTTTATAAAGGAAAATCCTTCCCGGTTATAGGGATTTAAGCCTTCGGTGCTAGTCCCCGGCCCCTGGAATATGGAAGGCGATCTTGGGGTAGTCCCGGCACGTGCCCCGGGGGATGGTTCGTGACAATTTGGTATCAGAGGATTCGGTTCTACCGCATAACTTTGTACTCTAATATTTTCTATGAATAAATTGTGTTAAGGGTACGAAATGTAGTTTCTAGTTTAGGGAGTCCAGTGTTAGTACAGCAGACGACGTATCCATACACAAGGACCCTGAATTTTGGTTTTCGACGTAGTGCACAAAAACACTGATTTTGTGTGTTTCAAGAGTTTTATTTGTAATATCATTGACTCAGATCATGAGGTATAAATTTTTTACCATGGCGCTTTTGTTTCATTACAGGATGTTTCCACACAGATATCCAGCCAGGGTTCCAGGCTTTGTATGCGATGGCAGCCCACTGAGCGACAAGGCCTCGGGGGAGGGCCCTATCACAGTGGAGGCACACGAGGTACCACAACCCATTGGGACACCGATGCCACCAGCCCTAGCAGCAGATAGTGAATGCCAGATGAGTGCATTGCACTATTTCCATCACCAGAGGCCAGCCAAGTACAGGTGCGATACGGACACGCTGGTAGCTGAGGATTGGCTGGAAGCTATTGTGAGAGTCTTGAGACTAGTAGGGACACCAGCAGACCATATGGTGATCCATTCCTTGAGTCTCCTTCAGGAAGCAGTAGGTAGATGGTGGAGCCTGATGCCCCAGGTGTATGACGAGGCGACACTACTTTGGGCAGACATAGAGGGCCTATTTTGGGCGGAGTTTGTCCCAGCCACCCTATGTGCATTACAGATACAGGAGCTACTTCATCTACAAAATGGATGAATAATGGTGGCACAATACACAGCAAGGTTCACTGACCTCTCTTGCTACTCCATAGATATGGTACGAGACCCATTCTTTAAGGCCTGGACCTTTGAGCATGGGCTCAGGCCATAGATCAGGGATTCGATGATCTCCCTTAGCATCCCGACGCAGGAAGGGGTGTTGGAGAGAGCCCTCTTAGTGGAGAGCTTCCATAATGAGCCATCACCAGTAGCGAGGCCCTCTATTGGGCGTCATTTATCAGAGTCTTCTGTAGCATACAGTAGAAAGATGTCGCAGAGGTCCAAGATGACCAGACCATCCATTGAAAGAACATAGGTAATAGGTTTGGTTGTGCGAGGTACATGAGAAAGAGTTAGTCATTCAAGGAATATGCAGTGTTTAACATGTTTAGGTTAGGTTCACATGGCTTTTGACTGTCCGACATGCTATTCGGATGATCAGAAGACAGTTGAGAGACCTTCCAGGAAGAGGCAGAGGTTCGATCGAGCCAAATCACAGGGGGCAGGCGGACATGCCAGAGGAGAAGGTTGAGTTGCTAGCACTGGATGACGTTATGAGGTGTTACTACCCACACAACTAGGAGGTTTAACCCAAACATAGGGAGTAGGTGGACATGGTAAAGCATAGCTCCAGGCAGTTGAGGCTTACGATCTTGGATCTTCAGAGATGATTCGAAGTATTTTCTGTGTCTAGTCCACCATAGTAGTAGTTCTTATAGACACAGGTTCCAGTCACTCTTTCATTTCCACTACCCTTCTTCAGAGCTCAGAGATTCTGAGGGATCTGTTAGCTCGATTCTTATGGCTAGAGACTCCTACAGGAGCAGACTCGACAATTACGCACTGCTGCCGGTAGTGTAAGCTTACTCTTGGAGGTGAGATCTTCGGGTGGGATCTCCACTTAGTAGACTCATGGCCTTAATACGTCATCTTGGGTATGTACTAGCTATCTACATTCCATGATCATATCAATTATATTAGATGAAATGTGTGGTGTATCCACTTGGATGGGACCAGGTTTACCATAACTGTTGAGAAGGGAGCCTTTGCAGTATAGGACGAACTTACTCGGAGGAGGGTGCAGCTGATCAATCATCAGGTGTCCAAACATACCCTCAGAGTTGTAGATGTGGAGAGTCTGAACTATCTTGTAGTTGTGGAAAAGTACCTGGATGTTTTCCCTAATGATGTACTAGGTCCACCTTCTCACAGATAGGTGGACTTCTACAATGACATGTACCTTTGGATGGCACCGATAACTACACCAGCATAGCAGATGGCTCCTGCTGAGCTTCTTGAGCTATGGGTACTGTTGTAGGACTTGTAGGGGAAGGGATTCAATCGGCCCAGTGTTTCTCCCTGGGTAGCCCTGATACTGTTTGCAAAAAAAGCGGATGAGATCCTGAGGCTTTGTGACGACAACCGTCACATAAATAAGGAGACCATGAAGAACATGTACCCTCTCCCGAGGATTTATGATCTCTTTGATCAGTAGAAGGGGACATGGTGGATCTCGAATATATACCTCATGTCAAGCTATCACCAGCTCAGAGTTTGGGAAGAGGATGTGCAGAAGACGGCTCCAGATGTTGGTACAACCACTATGAGTTCTTGGTTATTCCTTTTGGTGTAACCCACGCTCCATCAGTGTTCATGGGACTCATGAACAGGATCTTCCCACTATACCTCAATCGCTTTGTCATAGTCTTCATCGATGACATTATGATCTACTCAACTACTGAGGGGGAGCATGCCTACAATTTTCACATAGTACTAGACACACCACAGAAGAACCATCTTTATGGTATGCTCTCGATGTTCCAGATTTGTATCTGAGAGGTTCACTTCTTGGGGAACGTCATCTCTAAGGCTTAGTTGTAGTGGATTCAGTGATGATTGGGGCAGTACTTTCATGGGAGAAACCCAGGAGTGTGATGGAGGTACGAAGTTTCCTAGGTTTGGTTGTTTACTACCGGTGGTTCGTACCAGAGTTCTCCAAAGTTGCAGCACCACTATCAGCCTTGATGAAGAATGGTAAAACCTTAGTGTGGTTAGAGAGATGCCAGCAGAGCATTTAAGAGCTGAGGCAGAGGATGACTAGTGTCCCTATCTTGAGGATTCCAAAGGAAGGCGTATGGTATGTAGTTTACTGCGATGCATCGGGGACCAGAATCAGATGTGTCCTGATGCAAGAGCGAGCAATGATCACTTACGGTTCTCATCAGTTGAGATATCATGAGAATAACTATGCCACCCATGACCTAGAGTTAGCAGTAGCTGTCTTCACCTTGAATATGTGTCAGCACTATCTGATGGGTGAGATTTTCACAGTCTACTCTAACCACCAAAGTCTCAGGTATATATTCTCTCAGAAGTACTTGAACCTTATACAATGACGTTGGCATGAGTTCCTATGGGATTAAGTCTCTGAGATAGTTTAAACTATTGGGAAGGGGAACGTTATTGAAAATGCACTTAGTAGAAGGTCTGGTATACAACTACTAGGTGAAGCGATAGAAAAGCTAGATGCTTTACAGATATCCTTTGTGGATAGAGATGGAGTAGCCATCCGTCAGTATCTTATAGTCAAACCCGCACTCCATCAGCATGTCAGGAAGGCACATCATGCGGACACTGACTGCGAAACACGACGTGCTCAGATATCAACAGGGAAGGCACCTGTTGGATTTTCTAAAGGTGGGGAGCACGTTATCATCTTCAGAGGATGTACTATGGTACTAGTGTCACTTTCAGAGAATGTGATGAGGATGTTCCACACATCCCCTATAGCGGTACATCCAGGAGTGGAAATGATGTACCAGGACCATAGACAATAGTGCTGGTGGCCAGGTATGAATAATGTAGTAACTAAGTTTGTCTCTCGATGCCTCACTTTTCATCAAGTGAAGGCAGAGCACTAAGTACCGGTTGGCTTGGTTCAGCCTTTAGAGGTACCAGAATGGAAGTGGGATAGGATATCCATGAACTTGGTGACATAAATTCCATGTACATCCAGGGGTCAGGACTTGATTTGGGTGTTCATTTTTTGACTCACCAAGTCGGTCCACATCTTACCGATCAGAGAGCAGGGTTCAGTAGAGATCTTGTGACGCCACTATGTGTAGAACATTGTGTTGATTCAAGGAGTAACTTCATCTATTGTCTCCGATTGTGACACACATTTTTCTTCCCAACTATGGAAGGGGTTTCCGTAGGATTTCAAGATGCAGATTCGTCTGAGCACCGCCTTCCATCCTCAGATGGATAGTCAAACTGAGATGACCATTCAGACCCTCGAGAACATGTTTTGTGCTTGTGTACTCATCTTAGGTCATAGTGGGGATGATCACTTGACTTTGGTGGAGATTTCATACAACAACAGCTATCACTCCACCATTGGGATGACACCTTTTGAGGCATTATACAGGGGATCATGCATATAACCCTTTTCTTGGACTGACCCAGGGGAGTTAGCACTAGTGGGACCAGAGATGGAAAGAGATACCACGAAAAAGTTTCATATCATCAAAGACCAGATGAAGACTGCACATATGTCACGAACCATCCCCCGAGGCCAGTGCTGTGACTACCCCAAACCCGCCTTCCATAGGCCAGGGGATGGAGACTAGCACTAAAGCCGTAAATCCCTGAAACCGGGATGGCATTGCCTTTATAAACTAGAAACACACATAACAGAGTACGCTTGAAGAAAAACACTAAGTAAAACTATATATAAAGGAAGTTTTGAAATGTAAAGGGGATGGATATACAATCCCGAATGTAAATTACAAGGAAATTGAATGTACAAAAAAATTGAAAGTTGAAGAGAAGCTCCTTGATTGTCCACCACAGATCATACCTGAAGGGTAGGTACAGATAGCCTCCTCATCAATCCTCGTCTTTCAATCTCATCTAGGTACATACTCATCGTGAGGTCCACCGATTGGTACTGTCTGGTCCTCGTACCCACAGCCTCGGTCAGAGCTGTCTATCGTATGCATCCAATACAATGATGTGCGGGCATAACCGATGCAAGGGTGAGAATAAAGATACTCAATAGGGACCACGAGACCACCTAGGTCTCTCAAAATCCACTAATAATAAACCATATAGAATGATATAAACGGATATCCATTACATAGGTATATACCCATACATATACCTCAGTTATCAAGTAACCCATCTCAATCATGAGGAAAACAAAGAAGTCTCTGACTCAGCTCACACGGGTATAAAACATATGTAGAGAGATAGATATGATCCGATATAGCCACTGAATCATCTAAGTTATCATACCTACACAGGATCCAGGACCAACAGTTAAAACTGTCTGACCAACACATGATCAAGGAGTAGATTTTTTGTCAGACCAAAAAATGATCGAGGAAGAGAAGTCAGAACTATCAAACCAACACATGATCCAAGACCAACTATTCTGTAAGACCAACACATGATCCAGTAATAGATTTCAGAACTGTCGGACCAACACATGATCCAGGAACAGTCAACAGTGTACATCCATCCACAGGGTTTCCACAAAGCACGCTTGATTCTGGGAGGGTCCTCTCTCAAGCCAAGTGTCGATACATCAACTGCCACAAAGTCACATGTTAATATATCCCAATGTTCTGCCTCTTCATAGAGGTCTCAACACTACAGACGATGTGTCCATCGGATGTCCGGTCCGTGAGTTATTAGTTTTTTAGTTTTGGGGACCCTGTCCGATCTGTGTTCGTTCCAGCCTGACCATATCTCAAATATATCAAAAACTCTAGTGGGGTATTATCAAAGGGAAAATCGCGTTCCAAGAATACCATCCCCACTGATGGTTCGTCAAACGGATATCTAGTGCCAAAGATATGGCCAAAAGAAAGTAACGGTCAGTTGTGGGTTGGGCCAGTTCTGACCCGGTCGGACCGACTCGGCCCCACCAAGACTAGGCCGACCTGGTAACACTCATTGGGTCTAGCCCGACCCATTGGTTTGGTCAGCCCGCTAGGTTCATCACGGTCCGCTAGGCCCGACCCAGTGGACTACAATGGAGGTTCGGCCCGGAGGTCTCCACATAGGCATCTCGACCCGGAGGCCGGGGCCTGTTCGGCCAGTGCTGTGAGGGGCTCGGTTCATGTGTCTTAGACTGGTAGGTTGATTTGGGCACCGGTTGGGCGCCGGTAGGCAGTGGGGGCATGAGGTTGGCTGCCAAGGCGTTCGGTAGGGCACCGGGAGGCCGCGCAAGGCATGGGGTAGGCCGATAGGGCACTGAGCAGGCCGAAAGGGTGCTCGACATGGCATTGTAAGGTCAACAGGAAGCGCAAGCAGCGTGCAGATAGGCTGGTAGGGCACCGGGAGGCCGGTCGGGCGTGTGGGGAGCTTGTCAGGGCACCAGGCAAGCAGTCAGGGCGCCGGGCAGGCCGGAAGGGTGGTGGGCAGGGTTCCAGGAGGCTGGCGGGCCGCACGGGGCAGCGCACGTGCAGGCCGTGGGCAGGCTGGGTGGTGGCCTGGTAGTGGTCGGCCCAGCTGGTTCGGCATGGCCTGGGCTGGCGCATGCGAGCGGTGTTCAGCCAAGAGCATTGGAGCATCACGAGGGGGGCGACATGATTCATAGAGGATGCGGGTAGCACGACTGTTGTCGTTGCCACCTACGTCACCTCGTTGTCGTATCACCATGCCAAATAACAACAAGAAAGTAATTGATGGAAGGTGTTGGGAAATATTAGGTTGTCCCCCACCCTCTACATTTAGGGAGGTATCAAATGTCTCAAAAAAAAATAGATGATCAATAACACGTCAGCAAGAATCACTTTTTATCTAATGAAGAAGATAAGAAAAACTATATAACATCATCAAGCAATAAACCCCCTACCGTTTGATTATCGGTCGTTGATGGTGAAGTCATCGAAAAAAGATGTCTCACGATGGTTGTGGAAGATACTCCACATCGGTAGGATTCGAGGAAGCCATTCGAAGAAGAAATCATCGTCGGCGTTCTTCACGCTCTTCGTTGGGAGGAGCATTCTTCGTTGGAAGAATTTTAATCCTCCCAAGCTTTCCTCTTCACAAGTTCCACCAAAATTCCAAGTGAAATAATATTAGATTGGGTTTTCTAATATTACGTTGGCACAAAAATTCAATTTGGACAATTAAATTAAGTGGATCTAGTTAATTAATGCATGAGAGTTGACATGGATTAATTAGGTGAGGTCAAGGGTTTTCTCCCCATTTAATGGGGGTTGAGGAATTCAAGTGGCTCACCCTCATTAATGATAGATAGTTGAATGTTTTTAATCCTCCACCATCAATAGGGGTTGGGTGGTCCCCACCCCTATTATTTAAGGAGGGAGGTTATGTGGTCTTGGGTGGTGCCCACATTGTAACCTCTCGTGGGAGGTTATGCTCTGGTGGGCCCCACCACCATTACATCCCAAGGGAGGTTAAGGTGTGGTGGTCCCACCTCCAACTCCCACGAGGAGGTTTTAACCACCCAAACTCCACATGGAGGTTAAAAATAAAATAAAGTGAGCTTACATTATTTTATTACTTTAGACAAAAACCCAAAAACTAAATTTTGTCCTCGACTCACTGTCGTCGAAGCTAAAGTCTTCAAAAGAGAATATTGGCTCTGTGAGTTCAAAGATGCTCTCAGATTTTAATTTCGAGCTCCGGTTAAAAAATTATAAAAACCCGCTCGAACGTTTACTGAACATACACGAAAAAAACATAAAAATTTGATTTCGGGTACAACGGGCCTCAGAATCAATGGCCATAAACATTATGGACTCGTAAAAATCCCATGTATTAAATAAAATTCCACGAGATTTATAACGACCCACACTTTACATACATTGTTAATACTTCAAAATTGAAGCACACTTATTACAACATATGACAAAACCACAAAGGACCGTATAGGTATAGTGTCTTTAGAAACTGGGAAACATAAACAACTGGTTCATAAATCTTCTACAGTGTCTCCCATTTATTTCATCATATCTAGGGTCCCTTTTAGCATATTCTACTTAATATCCATCTTCCTGACCTGGGGAAAAGAAAACATAAAAGGGTGAGCTCAAATGCTCAGCAAGGGTAAATAAAGGAAATAAGAATCATATCATATCTTTATGAAAATCAAAACCTGCAAAAGAGATCATAATATCTTAACATGGAATAAATTATAGAAGTGAAAATGAGATCCCCATAATCATAAAATAAAACTTGAAACTTTGTGAAATGCACACATAATCATGGAAAATCATTTCTTGTTAGTCATGACTCATTTCCAAGACTATCTTAGTGGACAAAGTCCCTTTCTGAACCGAGTTCACTCCTCGTTTCAGTCCTGTATCACTGAACCGAAATAAACTTCCGTTCCAGCCATGTCTATCTCATGAGATATAAATCTTTACCCAATGCATTGGAGGGAGATATAGGTCCCACCCATCTTATAATGAATCCTTTCTTATGTGTGCCACATAATCATAAACCACACATCATAGCGTAACCCATGTAATAAAAATGGAATTCTTAAACAACATGACATCATAAAACAATTCATATAAGATAAAGGAATTCATAAAAATAATTCCATCACAACATTATCAAATCAATGTAATAATAGGGATAAAAACAGAACCCTTTATTATCTTAGATGGAAAATAATTTTGATAAAACACTTGAACTCCATTCTTGAGGAAAATATCCTTTCTTCGTCAAAAACATTTTTCCTTTCATAACATGTCATACAACCTTAAAATAAAAGAAGTTGATTAAAAATAAACTTGAAAACTTGTAAAGGAAGCTTCTTGGAAATAATGTTTTAAAAATCCATTCACGCTGTATAAGTTAAAAAAAACATTCTTCGTACTTTTGTCGAAAAAGTCAAAAAGTACCTCGTACGGAAAAACGACAAAAGATTCCTTTCATACGTATTACTAAAAACTCACCGAGGGGTAAAAATGGATTTAAACAATTTTAGGTGGATGTAAATAATATTACATATTGAGTAAACATGGATGTGGATGATAAAATACACCCCAGTAAATACTTACGAATAAACAATCTCGGATAAAAATGAGATTGTGATATTTCCCTTACCTTAGGTCTGATTTGCTTTGTTCGTGTCCGAAGCTCCTGTATAATGGTTTAAATAATGTTATTGACTTATTCCAGAATCATACATATTGATATGAGATCATATATGGTCATATTATTAGCTTCTTGTTAGTAATATTTCATTGTTACTTGTTACTCGGGTCTTTATAACTTTTTGTTCTTATGCGTGTTTTGTCGAATAAATTCTTATTATTATCTTTAGGTTATAGATAATTCAATTCCATAATGGTATTAGTGTAGTATATACCATATTCATTCATTCAATTCATTTATATAATCATTATGAAATGAAGATCATGTAGAACGAGTCGCATCACATCGTGGAGACGGTATTCCGTACGTACGCACGAGTGATGATATCGTTCCTATGATCGTGGAATTGTATTGGAGTATATATATATATTATTTCAGTATCAATATTACTTAATAATAATCATATATAGTTACTCATTACACCATTATACCCATCCTTGTAAGGTGATGGTGGAAAATAGATTACACCACGGCGTGGAGACGGTATTCCGTACGTACGCACGCGCGGTGATTTCATTTTTCCGTAGGATGGATAGAAGGTGAATTAGGGTTGTTTCATATTTATAATAACATATAAGTATGTAAGTAATACTGATGTTATTACTTTATCATGAAACAACTAAAGAAGAAGAAGTTGAAGAAGAAAGAAATTGAAAAGATCGGTAATGGATATTACCTCTTCTTTGGAACGCCTCTTTGAATCCTCCACTTAAGGAACTAAGATTGGTCTTTGGAGAAGACCAGGACCTCTAGGATTATTCTAGGGAAGTGGAGAGGAGAAAATGGCAGGGGTTGGCCGAGCTTGAGTGCTCAAATTGGTGTGAGGAGGAGGGGGAGGAGGTGCCCTTTTATAAGGGAGGAGAGGGGAACCTTAGGAATATCTCAAAATATTATTTTATATTAAAGTCAAAATCGGTTTATAATGGTTCCAAAGGGTCTTATTTCGAAGCTAAAGTGGGGATGGGTCGAAATCCTATCAACCAATAGGATTTAGACAAGTTTAGGGTATTATTTTAACCTTATCAATTAGATTTAACTCTAAGTTAATTAATTTAACTTTTAACGTGTCTTTTTGTTTTCTTTCACTATATGGTTAATAAACTTACTATAACATGCCAAACGAACCCCAAATTGTTTATTATTAATATATATATATCCTTATCTAAGTCATTTGGCCGAACCTTAGATTTTTAGGAATAAAATAACAATTAATAATATAATATTTGATTTAAAAACTATTTTGTGTCAATTTTGACACTATTTGATATATGATTTTTGTGAAAGTCATAACAGAATTATATGTTCGAACCAAGTTGATTAAATCAACAATAATATATCATAGTAACCTAGAAAATTAGTGGAATTCATAAAAAGTCTCAAATTACATTTATTTTGGTATTTATATTATCAATTTTGTCAATATTTCATTAATAAGATAATTACTGCATCATCTTTGTGTCATAAATAAATTAAATTATTTGATGTCTAAAAATTACAAATAAAATACCATCATGTAGGAAATCTTTTTAGATTTCTAATGAATATTTACAAGCGAATTTATCTTATGTATAACCCCATATTAAAAATGATTTACTTATTAAACTTTGATTTTAACTATTTTAACCCTTCTTTAAATAAATTAATAATAAATGTCCTAATCTAATTCAAGTGGGCCTAAATGGTCATATTTTATTCCTAAGTTTGTTTTTGGTCTAATTACACTTGTCCAATAGAATTAGGACATGTGTTAGGGTAATATTAATATCATATTTACCCTTAGTTACCCTATTTACTATTAACCGCGGTAAAAATCGTAAAAAGTTACTATTCACCAAAAAATTATTTTTATCTCATTGAACCACATTTTACTTACTGATATCAACCGTGTCTGTAGGATTTTCGAAATTCCATTTACAGAAGCGGTAAAATTAAGTTTTATGCAAAATTCAGTTTTTAACCTACCACTTAGTGGTTTCACTATTCATCAAAAATTGAAAGTTTTCAGAAAAATACCAAAATTTCACCCTAGGCTAATTTCGATATTCTGAGTCCAAAAATGAAGTCCATTTTGAAAAATAAAATTTATAAAATTTCAAAAAGTGGTTATTACTATTCATAACGGCTAGTTTTAATAGCATATTGTTGTTTAGTGAAATTCGGTATTGCGTACGACGCAAGCTATCGAGGAAGGTCGCGATTGCGTGTAAAGCAAGCCAAGCAAGTGTTGTGTAGAAAATGATTCCTTTGATGATTTATATAACATAAAAGTCTTGGGTGTTACATTCTACCCCCCTTAAAAATAATTTCGCCCTCGAAATTCGTCACTTTGTAACAAACAGATGAGGATAATTCTCCCTCATCATATCCTCAAGCTCCCATGTAGATTCTTCAAGTTGGTGGTTCCTCCATAAAACCTTCACCAAGCGAGTGGTCTTGTTTCGTAGGACTTTTTCGCTACGATCCAGAATCTCTATCAGCTGTTCTTCATAAGAAAGATCTTGCTCCAGCGGTACAACTTCTGAGCTGAGTACATGTGAAGGATCTGGTATGTACTTTCTCAGGAGAGATACGTGGAACACATCGTGAACTTGAGAGAGATTCGGTGGAAGCGCCAATCGGTAAGCTACCTTCCCAACACGATCCAGTATTTCGAAAGGACCGATATATCTTGGGCTCAACTTCCCCTTCTTTCCAAATCTCATAACCCTCTTCCAGGGAGATATTCGTAAGAACACTTTATCACCCACTTCAAACTCTAGGTCTTTTCTTCGGTTGTCGGCATAACTTTTCTGTCGACTCTGAGCTGCTCTTATGTGTTGTTGAATAGATCTAACCTTTTCTGCCATTTCATCAACGAGATCAGGTCCTAATAGATTTCATTCCCCAACTTCATCCCAGCAAGTTGGAGTCCTGCATTTCTTTCCATAGAGAGCTTCATAAGGAGCCATCTGAATACTGGAGTGAAAGCTATTATTATAAGAAAATTCCACCAAAGGTAGGTGTTGATCCCAACCTCCTTTGAAATCCATAGAGCAAGCTCTCAACATATCTTCTAGGGTTTGAATTGTTCTCTCAGACTGACTGTCTGTCTGGGGATGATAAGCAGTGCTGAAACTCAACTCTGTATCCAGAGTATGCTGAAGACTTCGCCAGAACTTCGAGGTAAATCTCGGATCTCGATCAGATATAATAGAATGTTGTACTCCATGCAATCTTACCACTTCCTTTACATATATCCTGGAAAGCTGATCTAGAGAGAAATCCTCTCTAATAGCAATGAAGTGTGCAGACTTTGTAAGACGATCAACTATGACCCAGATAGCATTATTGCCTTTGGATGTTTTAGGAAGTCCTGTGACAAAGTCCATAGTGATGTTTTCCCATTTCCATTCGGGTATGGGTAATGGTTGTAACATCCCCTTAGACTTCTGTCTCTCAGCTTTAACTTGTTGACAAACCAAGCATCGAGAGACATATTCAGAAACATCTCTTTTCATGCCATCCCACCAGAAGTACTCTTTCAGGTCCCTATACATCTTCGTGCTTCCAAGATTAATAGAGAATTAAGAACTATGAGCCTCATCCAGCAGCTCTTTCTTTAATTAGGGGATGGGAGGAACACAAACCCGATTCCTGAACTTTATTATCCCATCACAATCAAGGCTGAATTCAGGAACATTTCTCACCTTCTTTTGTAACTCTACATCTTCTTTCTGTGCCTCTTTAATCTTCACATGTATAGATGGTTGAACATTTATTTGAGAAAGATAAGATTTTTCCCCTTCCATTATAATTCCAAGATCCATCCTTTGTAAATCCATAAATATTGGATCTTTTGTGATCCTCATCATGGATAAACTAGCATGGTCTTCTCGACTTAATGCATCTGCCACCTTGTTTGCTTTCCCAGGGTGGTAATGGATTGAGCAGTCATAATCCTTAATCAGCTCCAACCATCTTCTTTGACGCATATTCAACTCCTTTTGTGTGAAAATATACTTTAAAATTTTATGATCAATATAAATATCACACCTTTCAACATAAAGGTAATGCCTCCAAATCTTTAATGCAAAGATTACCGCAGCCAACTCCAAATCATGTGTTGGGTAATTTTGCTCATGGATTTTCAACTGTCGTGAGGCATAAGCTATCACCATATCATTTTGCATAAGAACACACCCCAATCCCTTCTTGGATGCATCACTGTAGATCACAAACCTTTCTCCACTACAAGGCAGTGTGAGCACAGGTGCACTGGATAACCTTCTTTTCAACTCCTTGAAATTCTCTTCACATTCCTCTGTCCAGACAAACTTAACTCCCTTCTGAGTCAACTTGGTGATTGGATTAGATAATCCTGAAAAATCTTTTACAAAACGTCGATAATATCCAGCCAAACCAAGAAAACTTCGGATCTCAGTTACTGTTGTTGGTCTTGACCATCTTTCGATAACCTCTGTTTTTGCTGGATCCACAGATATCCCCTCTTTTGAGATTATATGACCCAAAAATGCAACTTTTTGAAGCCAAAATTCACACTTGGTAAATTTGGCATAAAGCTTCTCCTTTCTCTGGGTCTTCAATATAATTCTCAAGTGATCTTCATGCTCTTCCTTTCTCTTTGAATAGACAAGAATATCGTCTATAAAGACTACCACAAATTGATCAAGATAGTCTCTAAAGACTCTATTCATTAGATCCATGAAGATAGCAGGGGCATTAGTAAGACCAAATGGCATCACTATAAATTCATAGTGTCCATACCTTGTACGGAAAGTCGTCTTTGGTATATCCTCCCTTTTGACCCTTAATTGATGATACCCTGAACGAATATCAATCTTGGAAAAGTATTGAGCTCCGCGTAGTTGGTCAAATAAGTCATCAATACGTGGGAGAGGATATTTGTTCTTGATAGTGATCTTGTTAAGTTCTCGATAATCAATGCAAAGCCTCATTGATCCATCTTTCTTCTTAACAAATAGAACAGGTGCTCCCCAAGGTGACGCACTAGGGCGTATGAATCCCTTATCAAGATTCTCTTGGAGTTGCTTCTTCAATTCCTGCAACTCAATTGGGGCCATTCTATAAGGTGTCTTTGAAATAGGCAAAGCACCCGGTACAAGTTCTATTGAAAACTCAACTTCACGATTTGGTGGAAGACCCGGCAATTCCTCTGGAAAGACATCATCAAACTCCCATACAATGGGCATATTCTTAATCGTGAGTTTCTCACCAACCATTTGAGATAAATAACCTTCATTTAGTGGAATCAACACCCATAAGATGGAAGAAATTTCCACTGGATGGCTATGTTCATCCTTGCATTGGTATACGATCGTAGATTGATCTAGAATATGAAATGTGACTTCCCTTCTTTGGCAATCGATATGAGCTCCATGTAGAGAAAGCCAATCCATGCCAAGAATCACATCAAATTCCACTAAAGGAAGGATCACAAGATTTGCAGGAAGCACTTTCCCACAAACTTCGATCGGAGAAGAATTATAAACTTTTGATGCGATTGATGTGCCATTAGGTGTTGTCACAGCTAACTCAACATCTAATTGTTGAGGTAATACGGTGATACCCTTAGAAAAGTCTTCAGAAATAAAAGAGTGGGTGGATCCAGAATCAAATAAAACATTTGCTACTTTAGAGTGGATGGTAAGTGTACATTTCACCACATCGTTATCATACTCCACATCGCTGATAGAAATTTCACGTGACTTTCCTTTGTCTTTAGCCTTAAGAGTTTGTTGACGTCGACCATCGTCATCAACCCTTGGATTTGGGCATTGATTGGCATAATGCCCCATCTCCTTGCACTTGAAACATTGAAGTGTAATAGGTTCATTCTGTGTATCCCTTCCTTTGTTTGCATCATTAGACATCTTCTTCCCATTATCACGGCATTCAAATGCCCGATGACCTTCTTTTCCACATTTAAAACATTTACTTGTCCCTTTAATACAACTCCCTCCATGTTTCTTTCCACACTTTGAGCATAAGGAAAAGCTCATCTTCTTTTCCGTGTGCTCTTTAGATTTTTCTTTGAATTCCATCTTCCTCTTCTTATCAAACCCATGTGACTGATGGGTTACTCCAATCTCCATCTCGACTTTGAGGGCACATCGAACGATTTCCTCGTAGCTATTGAAGTCCCTTATGGCTAACGCCCTTCGAAGACTTGGTTTTAAGCCACTAAAGAATCGATCGATCTTACTCTCAGGTTGGATAATAATACCAGAAGTGTACCTTGCAAGTCTGGTAAAATTTGCTTCATAGGTACCAACAGATTCATCATCCCTTTGCTTCAGTTCAAGGAACTCTTTCTCCGTCTTTGTTCGGAGAATACGAGGGAAGTACTTATTGAAAAATAAGTTCTTGAACTCGTCCCATTCCATAGACTCAATTTCATCCCTTTGCCTCGTATTCTTAACAAGATTCCACCATTGATCCGCATCTCCTTCCAAACGATACACTGCTAGGAATACTTTATCATGCTCAGAACATTGAAGAACTGAAAATATCTTTTCAGTAGTACTAATCCATTGTTCAGCAACTAATGGATCAGTAGACCCGCTGAAAGAAGGTGGACGCTGCCTCATGAAGGATTCAACAGAATGTTGCTCCCTCCTTTGTTCGTTTGGAAATCCTACATGATTCATAGCTTGAGAAAGTTGTGTGAGCATGGCTACAAGATTTTTCATTCCAGCTCCCATATCATTTGGTTGCTCAGGGGGACAATCATTGCATTGCCCATCGCATTCCGCATTAACACGGTTCCTTCGGGTTCCAGCCATTGACTAAAACCAAGAAGAATAGTGTGATCAACACTAATTATAATAGGAAACCACATAATTCAAGAATAAAATTTTCATGCTTAAGGTCTTATCCTAGGTTATTCATGGCCATTTCTAAGATTGTGTTCTATGCTTAGACTTATCCTTAGGGTTCTTACTAAGGTTTTCACATCCTAGTTTCCAAAGGTTGACTATACCTTTCCTCTGATACCAACTATAACGACCCACACTTTAGATACATTGTTAATACTTCAAAATTGAAGCACACTTATTACAACATATGACAAAACCACAAAGGACCGTATAGGTATAGTGTCTTTTGAAACTGGGAAACATAAACAACTGGTTCATAAATCTTCTACAGTGTCTCCCATTTATTTCATCATATCTAGGGTCCCTTTTAGCATATTCTACTTAATATCCATCTTCCTGACCTGGGGAAAAGAAAACATAAAAGGGTGAGCTCAAATGCTCAGCAAGGGAAAATAAAGGAAATAAAAATCATATCATATCTTTATGAAAATCAAAACCTGCAAAAGAGATCATAATATCTTAACATGGAATAAATCATAGAAGTGAAAATGAGATCCCCATAATCATAACATAAAACATGAAACTTTGTGGCATTCACACATAATCATGGAAAATCATTTCTTGTTAGTCATGACTCATTGCCAAGACTATCTTAGTGGACAAAGTCCCTTTCTGAACTGAGTTCACTCCTCGTTTCAGTCCTGTATCACTGAACCGAAATAACCTTCCGTTCCAGCCATGTCTATCTCATGAGATATAAATCTTTACCCAATGCATTGGAGGGAGATATCGGTCCCACCCATCTTATAATGAATCATTTCTTATGTGTGCCACATAATCATAAACCATACATCATAGCGTAACCCATGTAATAAAAATGGAATTCTTAAACAACATGACATCATAAAACAATTCATATAAGATAAAGGAATTCATAAAAATAATTCCATCACAACATGATCAAATCAATGTAATAATAGGGATAAAAACAGAACCCTTTATTATCTTAGATGGAAAATAATTTTGATAAAACACTTGAACTCCATTCTTGAGGAAAATATCCTTTCTTCGTCAAAAACATTTTTCCTTTCATAACATGTCATACAACCTTAAAATAAAAGAAGTTGATTAAAAATAAACTTGAAAACTTGTAAAGGAAGCTTCTTGGAAATAATGTTTTAAAAATCCATTCATGCCGTATAAGTTAAAAAAAACATTCTTTGTACTTTTGTCGAAAAAGTCAAAAAGTACCTCGTACGGAAAAATGACAAAAGATTCCTTTCATACGTATTACTAAAAACTCACCGAAGGGTAAAAATGGATTTAAACAATTTTAGGTGGATGGAAATAATATTACATATTGAGTAAACATGGATGTGGATGATAAAATACACCCCAGTAAATACTTACGAATAAACAATCTCGGATAAAAATGAGATTGTGATATTTCCCTTACCTTAGGTCCGATTTGCTTTGTTCGTGTCCGAAGCTCCTGTATAATGGTTTAAATAATGTTATTGACTTATTCCAGAATCATACATATTGATATGAGATCATATATGGTCATATTATTAGCTTCTTGTTAGTAATATTTCATTGTTACTTGTTACTCGGGTCTTTATAACTTTTTGTTCTTATGCGTGTTTTGTCGAATAAATTCTTATTCTTATCTTTAGGTTATAGATAATTCATTTCCAGAATGGTATTAGTGTAGTATATACCATATTAATTCATTCAATTCATTTATATAATCATTATGAAATGAAGATCATGTAGAACGAGTCGCATCACATCGTGGAGACGGTATTCCGTACGTACGCACGAGTGATGATATCGTTCCTATGATTGTGGAATTGTATTGGAGTATATATATATATTATTTCAGTATCAATATTACTTAATAATAATCATATATAGTTACTAATTACACCATTATACCCATCCTTGTAAGGTGATGGTGGAAAATAGATTACACCACGGCGTGGAGACGGTATTCCGTACGTACGCACGCGCGGTGATTTCATTTTTCCGTAGGATGGATAGAAGTTGAATTAGGGTTGTTTAATATTTATAATAACATATCAGTATGTAAATAATACTGATGTTATTACTTTATCATGAAACAACTAAAGAAGAAGAAGTTGAAGAAGAAAGAAATTGAAAAGATCGGTAATGGATATTACCTCTTCTTTGGAACGCCTCTTTGAATCCTCCACTTAAGGAACTAAGATTGGTCTTTGGAGAAGACCAGGACCTCTAGGATTATTCTAGGGATGTGGAGAGGATAAAATTTCAGGGTTTGGCCGAGCTTGAGTGCTCAAATTGGTGTGAGGAGGAGGGGGAGGAGGTGCCCTTTTATAAGGGAGGAGAGGGGCACCTTAGGAATATCTCAAAATATTATTATATATTAAAGTCAAAATCGGTTTATAATGGTTCCAAAGGGTCTTATTTCGAAGCTAAAGTGGGGATGGGTCGAAATCCTATCAACCAATAGGATTTAGACAAGTTTAGGGTATTATTTTAACCTTATCAATTAGATTTAACTCTAAGTTAATTAATTTAACTTTTACCGTGTCTTTTTGTTTTCTTTCACTATATGGTTAATACACTTATTATAACATGCCAAAAGAACCCCAAATTGTTTATTATTAATATATATATACTTATCTATGTAATTTGGCCGAACCTTATATTTTTAGGAATAAAATAACAATTAATAATATAATATTTGATTTAAAAACTATTTTGTGTCAATTTTGACACTATTTGATATATGATTTTTGTGAAAGTCATAACAGAATTATATGTTCGAACCAAGTTGATTAAATCAACAATAATATATCATAGTAACCTAGAAAATTAATGGAATTCATAAAAAGTCTCAAATTACATTTATTTTGGTATTTATATTATCAATTTTGTCAATATTTCATTAATAAGATAATTACTCCATCATCTTTGTGTCATAAATAAATTAAATTATCTGATGTCTAAAAATTACAAATAAAATACCATCATGTAGGAAATATTTTTAGCTTTATAATTATTATTTACAATCGAATTTATCTTATGTATAACCCCATATTAAAAATGATTTACTTATTAAACTTTGATTTTAACTATTTTAACCCTTCTTTAAATAAATTAATAATAAATGTCCTAATCTAATCCATGTGGGCCTAAATGGTCATATTTTATTCCTAAGTTTGTTTTTGGTCGAATTACACTTGTTCAATAGAATTAGGACATGTGTTAGGGTAATATTAATATCATATTTACCCTTAGTTACCCTATTTACTATTAACCGCGGTAAAAATCGTAAAAAGTTACTATTCACCAAAAAATTATTTTTATCTCATTGAACCACATTTTACTTACTGATATCAACCGTGTCTGTCGGATTTTCGAAATTCCATTCACAGAAGCGGTAAAATTAAGTTTTATGCAAAATTCAGTTTTTAACCTACCACTTAGTGGTTTCACTATTCATCAAAAATTGAAAGTTTTCAGAAAAATACCAAAATTTCACCCTAGGCTAATTTCGATATTCTGAGTCCAAAAATGAAGTCCATTTTGAAAAATAAAATTTATAAAATTTCAAAAAGTGGTTATTACTATTCATAACGGCTAGTTTTAATAGCATATTGTTGTTTAGTGAAATTCGGTATTGCGTACGACGCAAGCTATCGAGGAAGGTCGCGATTGCGTGTAAAGCAAGCCAAGCAAGTGTTGTGTAGAAAAAGATTCCTTTGATGATTTATATAACATAAAAGTCTTGGGTGTTACAAGATTTCTATGTCTTTACATTTTCTCCACCTCAGGGCTTTACGTCATCGTAAGATATAACTCGAACTAAGGGAACAAATGGGGGTACTAAGCATGCTTCTGAGCCTCCCGCTCCCATGTGCTTTGCTGGAGGTTCCCGTTCTGCAAGTAAACATGCACCAAAGGTATCGACCGTCCACATAGGACCCACTCTTGTCGATCCTAAATCTCTAATGGAACCTCTGTGAATGTCTCCCCTTCATCGATGTCCAGTTCACCATGGTCGATGATGTGAGAAGGGTCGTGCATGTATCTCTTCAACTGAGTTACATGGAAGACCTCGTACACCCGGTGCAACTGAGTTGGAAGAGCTAAGCGGTAAGACACCTCACGAACTCTGATAAGGACCTAGAAATGTCTGATGAACCCCGGAGACATCATGCCGCCTCATCCAAATCTTCGTAGACCTCATCACGGTGAGACCCGTAGAAATACGTGGCCACCATCCTCGAACTACGTAAGTCTCTGTTTCCTGTCAGCAGATGATTTTTTCCTGCTCTTTGCAGTCTTCATCAACTCTTGAATGATATTCACCTTCTCTGTGGTAGCCTGTACAATCTCTGGTCCCACTAGTGCTAACTCTCCTGGGTCTGTCTAGCACAGTGGAGATCTTCATGGTCGACCATACAAAGCCTCAAAAGGTGTCGTCACAATGGTGGTGTGATAGCGGTTGTTGTATGAAAGCTCCACCAATGATAATTGATCCTAACAACTACGACCAAAGTCAAGGACACAAGCATGAATCATGTCCTCAAGGGTCTAAATGGTTCGCTCAGTCTGACTATCCATCTGAGGATGGAAGGCAGTGCTCAGAAAAGGCTGTGTCCTAAAAGCCTCCTGCAACCCCTTCCATTGTCGAGAAGTAAACCGTGTGTCATGATAGGAGACAATAGAAGAAGGTACTCCATGTAGCTGAACAATCTCTATCACGTAGAGGAGTCCCAATATCTCTACTAAACCCTACTCTCTGATCGGTAAGAAGGGGTCTGATATAGTTATTCGGTCAACGATCATCCAAATAGAGTCGTGACCCCTGGATGTACGTGGAAGACCTGTCATGAAGTCCATGGATATCATATCCACTACCAATCTAAGAACACTAAATGTTGAACCAATCCTGCTGGTACCTGGTGCTCCGCCTTCACTTGTTGAAAGGTGAGGAATCGAGAGACAAACTCTACTACTGTCTTCTTCATACATGGCCACCAGTGCTATCGTCGAAGGACCTGGTACATCTTCGCCACTCTTGGATGTACTGATAAATGGGTAGTTTGGAACTCCCTAAACACATCCTCTTGAAGTGAAACTGGTACCATAGTACTTCCTCTAAATATTATGACGTGCTCCCCACCTTAATAAAATCCCTCAGGTGCCTTCCCTATGGAAATTTGAGCACGTCGTGTCTCACAGTCAGCGTCTCCATGTTGTGCCTGCCAGAATCGCTGAAGAAGTGGGGATGTGACTATATGAGACTGTAGACAGGCTACTCCGTCTCAGTCCACAAAGGATATCTACAAGGAAGCCAGCTACTCTATCACCTCGGCTAGCAGTTGTATAACAGATCTCTTGCTGAGTGCATCTGCTACAACGTTCCCCTTCCCAGGAGTATAGACTATCTCGGAGTCATAATCCTAGAGGAACTCAATACATCACTACTTTCTCATATTTAGGTCTTTCTGAGAGAAGATATACCTAAGACTCTTGTGATCAGAATACATGGTAAAACATTCGCCCATCATATAGTTTCACCACATCTTCAAGGTGAATACCACTATTGCTAACTCCAGGTCATGGGTAGCATAGTTCTTCTCATGATGTCTTAGCTGCTGAGAGCCATATGCAATCACTACTTGCTCCTTAATCAGGACCAACCCGAGTCTGGTCCCGGATGTGTCGCCGTAAACTATGTACCCTACGCCTTCTTCTAGAAGCCTCATGATGGGGGAACTAGTTAGCCTCTGCCTTAACTCTTGGAAGCTCTACTGGAATCTCCTTGACCACATGAAGGGTTTCCCCCTTCTTTGTCAAAGATGATAGTGGCGCTGCAACTCTGGAGAAGTATGGAACGATCCTTCGGTAATAACCAGCCAAACTGAGGAAACTCCGCACCTCCATTACAATCATGGGTGTCTCCCAAAGAAGTACCACCTTAATCATTGATGGATCCACTGCAACTCCAGCCTCCGAGATGACATGTACCCAAACGTAAACCTCTCGGATCCAAAACTGGAACATTGAGAGCATTCCATAAATCCAGTTCTCTTGGAGTGTGTCCAGTAGTACCCACAAATGGTAGGAATTCTCCCCCTCGATAGTCGAGTGGATCAGTATGTTGATGATGAAGACTACGACAAAGCTATCGAGGTAAGGCCGAAAGATCTTGTTCATGATTCCCATTAACACTGCTGGAGTATTGGATATGCCAAAGTGCATAACCAACAACTTGAAGTGGTCATACCGACATCTGAAGGTTTTCTTCTGTAAATCCTCATCTCAAACATTGAGCTGGTAATAGCTTGATCTGAGGTCTATCTTTGAGAACCACCGAGCTCCCTTAAACTGATCAACGAGGTTGTCAATCCTTGGGAGTGGGTACTTGTTCTTCATAGTCACCTGGTTTAGGCGAAGGTAGTCAACATAGAGCCTCAATCTCCCATCTGCCTTCTTGGTGAACAGAATCGGGGCTGCCCAAGGATAAACACTGGGCCAGATGAATCCCTTCTCTAGTAATCCCTCTAGCTATACTCGCAACTCACGAAGCACAGTGGGAGCTATCCGATATGCTGGGGTAGATATCAGTTTCGTTCTAGGGTACATGTCAATGTAAAGTTCAACCTCATTGCTAGGAGGTAGACCCGAGACACCATTAGGGAAAACATCTGCGTACTAGTCCACCACTACAAGATAGCTCAGAATCTCCATAATAACTACTCTGAGGGTAAGGCAAGCCAACATATGAGTGATCGGCTGCACCCTCCTTCGAGTAAGTATGTCATGTGCTGTAAAAGGTCCCTTCTCACTGGTGAAGGTAAAATTTGTCCCATCCATGCAAACACACCGCACTTTGCACCTAACACAGTCAATCTGAGCATGGACTGTAGATAACCAGTACATACCCAGGATGATGTTGTAAGGCCTCAACACCACTACGAGAATATCTCAACTGAAGCTCTCACCTCCTAGATTAAGATCACACTACCAGCACTAGTGTGTAATCGTCGAGTAGGCTCATGTATGAGTCTCTAGCTCTAAAGATCAATCCAATGGCTCCGTCATAATCTCCATGCTCCGAACGTGGGAGGTGGCAATGAAAGAGTGATCGGAACCTGTGTGTATATAAAATGTAGCTAAGGTGGATTAGACACATATCATACATCTAATCTACTACAGAGCGCCATGATCATAATCCCCAGTTTACTGGAGCTGAGCTCTCCCCGGTACACCTACTCCCTGTGGTCGGGGTGGGCCTCCTGGTGGTGGTGGTTGTAACACCTTGTAACGGCGTCCATCGACAGCTCCACGAACAACTGCTCTACCACGTCCTCCTTCTCCCTATGGTCCGCCTCGATTGAACCTCTACCTTTATCTAAGAGGTACCTCCGGTGTCTGACGATCATCAAAAAGGCGGGTCGTACAGTCATGAGCCATGTGACCCTACCCACCGCAAAATTAACATTCCCGTTCCTAGCATTATTGGCTCTATCTCGTGTGCCCCACACAACTACACCCGTATCCTGAGGTCGTCCACCAGATGGCCTAGTATTCTTGGATCTCTATGACATCTGTCTACTTCCAGTTGTAGAAGACATTGCTACGTGATTCTTGGTGGTGGGTCTCACTGCTGGTGACTACTCATTAAGGAAACTCTCCACTAATAGGGCTCAATCCAACACCCCCTCCTATGTTGGGATGCTGATAGAGATCAATGAAGCTCTAATCTCGCGACTGATCCCCTGCTCGAAGGTCTAGGCCTAGAATAATGGGTCCCGCACCATTTCAGTGAAGTAGCGTGAGAGGTTAGTTAACCTCACAGATTATTGTGCCACTGTCTTGCTGCCCTGCTATAGATGAAGTAGCTCGTGTATAAGCACTACACGTAGGGTGTCTGGGACAAACTCTGCCCGAAATAGGCTCTCGCTGTGTGCCAAGAATAGTGTTGCCTCGTCATGCAAATGGAGCATCAGAATACACCATCTATCTGCTGCTACCTGAAAGATACTCGTGGAAAGGATAACCATAAGGTCAGCTGGTGTCCCTACTTGTTTGAACACTCTCAACACAGCCTCCAGCCAATCCTCAGTTGCAAGTGGGTCCGACTCACCCCTGATCCTGGGAGGACTCTGGTGCTAGAACTCCTGCAACACGCTCAAGAAGCATGAACTCTCTACAGCTGGGTCTAGTGGAATCATTGGCCCAACAGGTAGCGGTACCACTGGTGCACCACAATGATGGGGCCCTGCACTGAGGCCACATCGCTCGGTGGGCTGTCATATCTTACATATCTCCAAACATTGGCTGGATATCTGCAAGGAGGCATCTAGAAAAGAAATAGGTGTGCCACGATCAATAAGTTATACTTGGTGAGGTAAATCAAGATATCATAAAGAAAAATCATTAAAACACACTCTCAATCAATGTTTTCGTGCACTGAGTCAGAAATCAGAAGTCAGGCACCATGTGTATGGATACGTCGGATGCCGCACCAATACTGGACTCCCTGAACTGAAAACCACAATCAGTACCCTTAAAAAAATTTCTTCACAAAAAATAAAGATCATAGTCTTGAGTTCTATAGTAGAAACCACTCCTCAGATTCCAATTTGTCATGACTCCTCCCCCAGGTCCCATGTCATGAATACCCCAAGCCCGCCTTCCATAGGCCAGGGGATGGAGACTAGCACCGAAGGTATAAATCCCTAAAACTGGTAAGGCATTGCCATTATATAATAGAATCACAAACAATAGAGTAAGATGGAAGCATAAAACTATGTAAAACTGTATACAAAAGAACTACTAAAAAGTAAAGGGTCCGAAAATACAAGCCCGACTATAAAGTACAAGGAAACTGATTGTACAAAACAACTGAAAGGTGAAGAGAAGCTCATGGATCATCCACCACATATCCAACATGAAGGGTAAGTACAAATAGCCTCTTCATAACTCCTCATTTGTCAATATTCCATAGGTATCGACTCGTCTTTAGGACAACCTCTGGGTACTGTCCAGTCTTTACACACTAAGCCTCGGTCAGCGCTGTCTGTTGTCTGCATCAAACACAAACAGGTGTGGGCATAGCCCGAGCATGGTTGAGTATAATGATACTCAGTAGAGACCCTGATACCACTTAGGTCTCTCAAAAAGAACCAAGAATAAACCACATAGAATTAAATAAAAAGATAAAAATTACTTAAGTATATGCTCATACATATACCTATATTATCAGGTAACCCATCTCAATCATGAGGAAAACACAGAAGTCACTGACTCAGCTCACACAGGTATACAACATTAGTAGAAAGATTGAGATGATCAGATATAACCACGGAATCATCTAAGCAGTCAGACTCACACAGGATCCAGGACTAGTAGATAATACTATCAGACCAACACATGATCTAGGACCAACTTTTCTATCGGACAAACACATGATCTAGGAACAAAAGTTAGAACCGTCCGACCAAAACATGATCTAGAACCAGATATTCTACCAAATCATCACATGATCTAGGAACAGAAGTCAAAACTGTCGAACCAACACATGATCCATGAAAAGTCATTAGAACTGTCTGACCAGCACATGATCCAAGAACAATCAACTGTGCACAGCCAGCCACAGGGTTTCCACAAAGCATGCTTGATTCCAAGAGGGTCCACATTTCAAGCCAAGTGTTGATACATCAACTACCAGAAAACCCCATGTAGAAGTATCTCAAAGGTCTTCCTCGTCATAGGGGTCTCAATGCAATAGACGACATGCGGATCAGACGCCTGGTCTGTGAGTTATTAGACTTTTAGTCCCGGTGGCCCGATCGTATTTTTGTACATTCCAACCTGACTGTATCTCAAATATACCCCAAAATCTAGTGTTGTATTCTCAAAGGGATCATCGCGTTAAAAGAATAATAGAGCCACTAACAGTTCATCAAATGGATGTTCGGTTCCAATGATATGGAAAAAATAAAGTAATGGAAAGTAGTGGGAATGGGCCCGGTCCGACCTGGTCAGACCGACTCCGGGCAACCTAGACTGGGCGGACCCGGTCTTGGTCGACTCAGCTCGACCTGCTGGGTCTGACCCAGCTCGTTGGGTGGGTCAGCCAGCTATGTTCAGCCCAGTCCACTGGGCCCGACTCATCGGACTGGAGGGCCAGTTCGGCCCAGAGGCCACCGCATAGGCAGCTCGGCCCGGAGGCTGGGGCTGGTTCAGCCAGTGCCACGAAGGGCTCAGTTCAGGTGGCTCGACCTGAGATGTCGAGTCGGGAACCAGGAGGCCGCGTGGGCCGTAGGCTGGCTGGAAGGGTGCCGAGAGGCCGTGCGGGGCGCAGGGTAGGCCAGCAGGGTGTCGTGAGGTCGGTGGGGCGCGTGGGGAGCCCGCAGACATGACGGTAGGGCACCGTGCATGCCAGCAGGGTTGAGGGCAGGACACCGGGAAACCGGCAGGGCATGCAGGTTGGTTGGCAGGGCACCGGGTAGGCCGGCAGGGCGCTGTTCTTGCGAGCAGGACCCCGGGAGGATGGCGGGGCGTGCGGGCAGACCGCGAGTAGGCCGGGCGGTGAATGAGTGGCGGCCAGGCGGCCCAGTTTGATGCAGCTCAGGCCGGTGCGGGCCGAGGGTGTTTGGTCATGAGCATCAGAGCACTTCTAGGTGGAGGCGTGATTCCTGAAGGCCGCGGGTAGCGCGGCCTTTGTCATTGCCTTCTTCGGCACCTCACAGTCACATCACCATGCCGAAGAACACCATGAACTGAATCAACGGAGGGTGTCGGGCCATGTTAGGTTGTCCCGCACCCTCCACATTTAGGGAGGTATCAAAGGTATCATAAAGAAAAATAGATGATCAACAACACGTCCACAACAATCCCTTTTTATCCGATCAAGAAGATAAGATAAAGGGTATAACATCATCAATCAATAAACCCCCTACCTTTCGATTGTCGGTCGATGATGGCGAAGTCGCAGAAATAAGACGTCTCACGAAGGCTGAGGAAGATACTCCACATTGGTTGGATTCAAGGAAGGAAGTTGATGAAGAAATCTTCTCCGATGTTCTCCACGTTCTTCGTTGGGAGGAGCATTCTTGGTTGGAAGAATTTTAATCCTCCCAAGATTTCATCTACTCAAGTTACACCAAAATTCCATGTGAAATAATATTATATTCGGTTTTCTAATATTTTGTTTGAACAAAAATTCAATTTGGAGAATTGAATTAAGTGGCTCCACTTAATTAATGTGTGAGAGTTGTCATGTATTAATTTGGGGAGGTCCAGGGGTTTCTCCCCATTTAATGGGGGAAGAGGAATTCAATTGGATCTCCATCATTAAGGAGGGAGAGTTGAGAGGTTTTATCCTCCTACATCAATAGGGGCCAGTGGTCCCCACACCGATTATTTAAGAAGGGAGGTTATGTGGTCTCATGTGGTCCCCATGTCGCATCCTCTCGCAGGAGGTTATGCTTGGGTGGGCCCCACCACCATAACCTCCCAAGGGAGGTTAAGGTGTTGTGGTCCCAACTCCAACTCCCATGAGGAGGTTTTAACCACCCAACCTCCCCATGGCGGCTAAAAATAAAACAAAGCAAGCTTGCATTATTTTATTACTTCACATGAAAACCCAAATACTAAAATTTATCCTCGACTCACTGTCGTCGAAGTGAAAGTCTTCTTAAAAGAATACCAGCACTATGAGTTCAACTGTGCTCTCGGATTTTAATTCCGATCACTGGTTCAAAAATTATAAAAACTCGCCCGTACGTTTACTGAACATACCTGAACAAAACTTCAAAAATTGATTCCAGGCACACTATGCCTCAGATTCAAGTGCCGTAAACTTTTACAGACTAGTAAAAATCCAATGTATTAAAAAAATTCCACAGGATTTTTGGATATTAAAATAGAGCAGACAGAAGTCATATGCCGACAAGAGTTGGAGACCTCTGGTGTTCGAGGATGGTGACAACATTTTTCTACAGGTCTCACCTCGATGAGGTTTACAGAACTTTTTCCATGTAGGAAAGTTATCTCTGAGATTCATCAGACCTTTTCAAGTCCTCAGTGGAGTAGGCAAGATGGCTTACCGTCTAGTTCATCCACCTTAGTTTATCCTGGTGCATGATGTCTTCTACATATCTCAACTGAGGCAATACATGCATGACCCTTCCCCCATCATCGACCATTGTGAGATGGATGTCGATGATGGTGATACTTTTATGGAGGTACCAGTGGAGATTAAGGATCGAAAACAGTGGGTCCTATGTGGATGGTTGATACCTCTGGTACGCATTCACTAGCAGTACAAAAACCTCCATGAGAGCACATGGGAGTGAGATGCTCGGATGTGTGTTCAGTGCCCCCACTTGTTCCCTTAGTTCAAGTTGTAGCTTACGGGGACATAAAGCCCTGAGGTAGGGAGAATGTAAAGTCCCAAAAATTCCATGGATTTTTTTAAATACCTGGGATATTTAATAGCCTGCGAAAACTGACAGCACGTGATTCTGAGGACCAGTGTGCCCTGAATCTATTTCTGAAGTTTTGTTCGGGTATGTTCAATAAACGTTCGAGCGGGTTTTTAGAACATTTGAACCAGTGCTCGAAATTGAAATTTGATGGAACCGTTGAACTCTTTGTGCCGCTATTCGCTTAAGGATGATTTCATATCGATGTAAGTGGGTCAAGAATAAAAGTTTGTTTTTGGGTTTTAAATGAATTAAATAAAAATAAGGTTGTGTAAAAATTATTTTTATTGGATGGTTTGAACCTTCACTTGGATGTTCGGAGTTGGGTGTGGGGACCACCACACCTAACCTCCCATGAGAGGTTATGTAGGTCGGGCTAACCTGAGATCTATACACTTATTCATGTTTAATATGGTGGGGACCACCTGAGGTAGAAACCTCTTGAACTCCCCATTAAGTGGGGAGAAACCTCTTGAGCTCCCCACATAATGGTGCCACCATCCTCCACATTAATTTTTTTCCAACCCTTGAATTAATTAATTGGAGATAACATAATTAATTAATCTATTTTACTTTTAGACCCAACAATCTAAAATAATAGACAATCTATTATTTGGAGGGGATATCTGTAATGTCCCGGACCCTGGTGCCACGCAACGGGTGCCCCGAGCCTGGTTCTCCACGTGACCTCATGCGCATTTTCCCAAATGCCAGAGGATGCCGACTAGCAGTGAGGGCCCAGTTCTGATAGTGGGGAAACCATGCCCTCATTTTTCAATGTGTAGCGCAGCAGAATACAGAATAAACATACAACGACAGCGGAAGCAGTAAACCATACAACTAATGAAATTAACAAATGCAATGGATATAACCAAACGTATACAAAAGATGATGCTACATGTTTCGAGTTCTAAGAAAACAACCAGAACATGTTATACATAAATACAATATAGTAGAGAATAGAGTACAACAAAGGAAATCAAAAAGATGGCACCGACATCGTGAGCCTAGGCTCGGTCCCATTCCCTCCTACTCCTCAGAAGCAGTCAAGTACCTGTATAAGGACTCTTTCCCCTATTTACACATGTAGCAACGTAATCTGTTTGGGCTGAAAAGCATGACCCAAACATGGCGTGAGAAATATTTCTCAGTAGGCACCCACCAAAGTCATGTGCCCAACTGCGTGTAAGCATGCAACAATAGTGTGGAGTAATAAATGTAATAAAGTAAGAAGTACTAAAAAGTAACTAATTACCAGTTGTATTGCAATTTTCTTATCCATTTAATTCATTTAAAAATTATAAATCACCACAGTGCATTTCTAAGTAAACAATCCATGTCCTTAGACTAGAAAAACCTTACCCTCAAGTAAGCAGAACCCAACCCGCAGGTAATTTCCCTCAGGCATAACAGAATTTTTCCCTCAGGCGTAGGTAGTGTCTCCTTCAGGCGCAGAGTCTATGGCCCTCAGGCACGGAAGAAGTTTCCCTCAAGCCGAAATACTACGGCACTTGGGCTAAATAGTACAGTGCCCTAAGGCTAATCACAACAATGCCCTCAGTCCAAATACAAAAACACCCTCAGGTTAAATAGGTAACCGGGCCATGACCAACTGGTAAACAATCAGTAACGATCAATTCCTCTCAAGGCAATTCTACCATGACTACTTTAAAGGCATACCCTCGGGTATCCTGGCCAAATGGCTAAACAGTGAAACACACCATGGGGGTGGTTTCAAATCCATGCAACGATACCAAACAACATTTTTTTATCACAATTTTATCACCTATGCAATTATATGCATTAAATATAGAAACAACCTCAGCCACACGACACCCCAACATGGGTTCATTGCACAAAAACGCACAAAAACACACACCATTTGGAAAATAAACACAAAGCCACCTACCTTATACTCCAATGAACGTTATACCAGAATGCTGACTCCACAAATGCCCCAGAACGGCGTAGATCTGGCGAAGAACAAAACCCATTCGAACGTAAATAACTTTCCCTTCAGGAAGGAATTGGTAGGAACAGTACCAGGAGAGGAGAGGGCTTACCCGTGCGGTTCCAACGAAATCATCCGAGGCAGAAACCGATTCTAGACAAACCCCAGACAGATCTTCAAAGGTCTGGCCGTCCTCCTTGGCTCCAAAACATCTCAAATGCCTCCTCTTCCAAATGAGGAGGCTACTGCCTGTTTTATGCCGAAAAAACAAAGTACACGACGTGTACACCTTTCATTTTACTGTTCATTTGGAGACACCGCCACACTGTTCATCCATCGACCTGAGTACATGGCATGTACACTGGAGTATAAGGTGTGTACTATCGCCCAGCTGGCGGCGACTCCACCACCTTACTGTTTAGACCTACTGACTGACTACACGGCGTGTAAGGTACCACTACACGGCGTGTAGTCAGTTCTTACTCCCCTCGCCACCGACATGGCTTCACTCCCCATGTACTCATCCCAACACGACTAGAAGTACACAACATGTGGAAAAGTACACTGCATGTAGTTTCAAAATTTAGGATTTTTCCCCATTTCCCATATTTTCTCAAAAACACCTAAGGAAAAGGAAAAAATAAGAAGCCTATACCTCAAAAATAAGAACTGGATTCTTACAAACTCCCCCCTTATAGCAATTCATCCTCGAATTTCCCTTCCATGGGTGGAAAAGATAAAGCTCAGAACAGCTCTGGCCACTGAGCACGTACATCAGCCTCCTTCTCCTAGGTCTCATCTTGTTCTCAGCCATGCTGCCATAGCACCCGTACGAGAGGAACTGACCAGCCTCAGAGAGCCTTCGTGCTCCAATCAACAATATGGATCAGATTCTCCTCAAAGGACACATCATGCTGAAGCTGAACCAACTCTGGATGAATGGTGTGAGACGGGTCTGAATGATAGTGACACAACTGAGACACGTGGAAGACGTCATGCATGGCTCGGTATCGCTGCGGTAACTGAAACCGATAGGAAACCAGCCCGACTCTCTCCAGAATCTCAAATGGTCCCATATACCTCGGTGAAAGCTTACCCTGTCTCCTGATCCGCCTGTGTCCCATCCTCCGAGAAACACGCAAGAAAACCTCATCCCCGACCACAAACTCCAAAGGTCATTTGCGGCAATCAGCATAAGAATTCTGATGAGACTGTGCGGTAGCCATCTGCTTCCGAATCAACTGGACCTGCTCAGATGTCTCTTGCACGAGCTGTGGCCCCAGTAATGCTGCCTCACCTGCCTCTAACCAGCACAAAGGTGATCGGCATGGCCTACCATATAAAGCCTCATATGGTGACATCTCAATAGTTTCCTAAAAACTATTTTTATAGGCAAACTCGACCAAGGGTATATGCCTTTACGAAGAGCCCCCAAAGTCTAGGACGCATGCACGCCACATGTCCTCAAGAACTTGTATCATATTCTCTGACTGGACATCTGTCTGAGGGTGGTATGTTGTGCTCAAAAGCACCTGTGTACCCAACGCCCTCTGAGAACTCTGCCATAAACGAGACGTAAAGTGGACATCCCTATCTAAAACGATAGAACGAGGGACCCCATGAAGACGTACGATCTCTCGGATATACAGCCTTCTAAGCTCGTCAACACCGAAGGTCTCCTTGATCAGAAAGATGTGAGCAACCTTCATCAGTCTGTCCACAACAACCGACACGACGTCATTGCCTCGTGGTGACCTCAGTATCCCAGTCACGAAATCCATCGTGACATCTTCCCATTTCCACTCTGGAATGGGTAACTGCTGTAACAGCCCAAATGGTCTCGGATGCTCCTCCTTCACCTGCTGACATGTGGAACACCTCGTAACAAAACTAGCTATCTCACTCTTCATACCCGACCACCAATACTGACTTCTCAAGTCTCGGTACATCTTGGTAACCCCGGGATGAACTAACCATGATGAAGCATGAAACTCCTGAATCAGATCCTCGCGTATATCCCTGGGAACCCATACTCGTCCATGAAAATGAAAAATATCATCATCGCCTATCATCCAACAGTGAGGAGGGTCCTCACTTTCCACCAACTCCCATTGAACTAGGCCTTCTGAATCGGATAGCTATCTCATACTCAGTCTGCCCAGGAGGGTAGAAGTCATAGCTAACGAGGAAAGATAAGTCTGCCCCTGACTATCGTGAACCTCCAGATGTATCTCAGAGAACAAAACCATGAGCTCCCAATCACCACTAGCCTCCTGCACTACCTATATCTGAGTATTCCGGCTCAGTACATCAGCTTATGCATTACCTTTACCAGGTGTATAGGAAAGCTCAAAATAAAAGGACTGTAAGTACTCAACCCACTTTCTCTGCCTCAGATTCAGGTCACGCTGATTAAAGATATACTTGAGGCTTTTTTGGTTGGTGAAAACCTCAAAATTTTCTCCCAACAGGTAATGTATCCAACAGCTCAATGCATGCACGACTGCAGCCAACTCGAGATCATGTGTCGGGTAATTCTTTGCATGTGGCCTCAACTGCCGAGACCCGTACGCAACAACTCAGTCACCCTGCATCAACACGGCTCCCAGTCCAATCCCTGATGCATCATAGTAAACTGTATAGCTCTTCCCCTACTCTGGGAGTATCAGGATCGGTGTTGATGTCAACCTTCCCTTCAGGTCCAGAAAAGCTGCCTCACAAGCTTCTGACCAAATGAACATTACACCCTTCTTAGTCAAACCTGTCCACAGTGCTGGTAAGCGGGAGAAGTCCTGTATGAATCGTCTGTAGTAACCAGCCAGCCCTAAGAAACTCAGTATCTCAAACACATTCTTAGTCTTCTCCCAGGAAACTACTGCTCTCACCTTCTCTGGTTCTACTGCAACTCCTGCCTCTGAGATGATATGACCCAGGAAGTGAATCTGGTCCATCCAAAAATGTCACTTCGAGAGCATATCATATAGCTGATGCTCTCTCAGTGTACTCAATACGATCTCAAGACGGGTGACATGGTCGTGTCGAGTGTGAGAGTACACCAAGTTGTCATCCAATAATACTACCAAAAATGAATCAAGATACAGATGAAACACACGATACATCCGATCCATGAAACCTGCTGGTGCGTTCGTGAGTCCGAACAACATAACCATATACTCTTACAGACTATATTTTCTCTGGAAATCTGTAAGCGGTATATTAGATGGTCTCATGCACAGCTGATGATATCCGGATATCATGTAAATCTTTGAGAACACTCATGCTCCATGATGATGATCAAATAGATAATCAATCCTCAGCAAGGGATATCAGTTGTTAACCGTCAACTGGTTCAGCTTCCGATAATCCACGCAAAGTCTAAGGGTACCATCCACTTTCTTTGCAAAAAGGACCAGAAAACCCCAAGGAGAAGTACAGGGTCAGATAAAGCCATTTTCCTACAACTCCTATGAATACCTCTTGAGCTCCTGCAACTCAGGCGTGGACATCCTATAAGGAGGAATGGACACCGTTACTGCTCCTGGAACAAGCTCGATAGAGAAATCCACCTCACGCACCAGAGGTAGACCTGAAAAGTTGTTCGGGAAAACACCCCTGAAAAGATCAACAACTAGAGGGAAATCCGTCTAACAAGTTCCCTGATCATCCAGATATAATCTCTCCATATGGATTGTGACTTCACCTTGCCCATGATGCTCTGGTCCAGCTCGACTAGGCTGAACATCCCATTAACCCATGTATATAAACTCTCCGCCCTCTGGTGACGTGAAACACACCCTGCGACGATAACAGTCTATAAAGGCTTGAAAGGTAACCAACCAGTCCATCCCTAGAATGACATCATAGCTCGTCATCTCTACGACGTAGAGGTCCCATAGAAAGTGACACCCTCCAACCTCAAGGGGGGAACTCCTTGCACTGACGCACACCAGCCGTTCTAGTCCCCAACAGAGTGTCTAGCATCATGATATCAGAAGAAGTAGAAACACAGAGCCCAAGGATATCCAAAAAGGGCATTGATATGAAACTATGTGTAGCACCCATATCAAAATGTACTGAAGATAAGATAGAAGCTACTAGGATAGTACCTCTGACTATAGAAGGTTCGGGATCCTGCTCTTACTGGGTCTGTTGCACTGCATATGCCTGCATAGTGCCGCGACCCTACGACACAGCCTGGCTACCCTGAGCTCTCCCACCCTTCTGCCTCTGAGATCCTGGTGTATGGCTACCACGGCCACAACCACCATCTCTGTCTGCACACCCTGACGCATTCTAGTTCCCTGACTCGTAAGAAGCCACTGGTCGTGCTCCCGCACGCGGAGTCTATACAGAACCCCACTCACTAGACACTGGTAGAAATGCCCTGCAAAAGTGTTGAAGATGACCCATCTTGCCGCAAGCTCGACACTCTACTAGATCACGTGGACACTGTGGCCTCTTGTGCCCTTGTCTACCACCCTGGTAGCACCTGACCGGTCCACCTGAAGAAGCTGCCTGGCTGGTACTGCTGCCCTGAGAGAAGTCCATCTGTCTCTTCCTCTTGCCAGCAGAAATAATACCAGTAACTGGTGCTGAACTACCATGGCCCACACCACTATATTCCCACAGGTTCCTCTCTGTAATTAGCACCTGATTCACAATCACGTATACAGTAGGCAACCTGAAAACATTTACCATCACTCGGATGTCATACTGAAGACCATCCTCGAAACATTTTCCTCTCAACGCCTCGTCACCCACTAGAACTGGTGCAAAACACTGAAGCTCCGTAAAATGAGCAGAATAGTCCATCACCGACATGGCGCCCTGCTGCAGATTCATGAACTCTCGAGCTCTATCTGCCCTCAGCATCTTGGGAAAGAAGAAGTCATAGAAGACTACCTGAAAATCTTCCCATGCCATGTCTCTTTGATGCTCTGACTGGGTGGTAACATCCCACTATATCTTGGCGGAATCACGCAGTATATATGTCGCGAGCTTGAACCTCTGCCCTGGAGGCATCTCAAGAGACTCAAAAATAATCTGTATCGATCCATGCCAAGACTCTGTAGCCTGTGGTCTGCCATCCCATGAAAACGTAGGCGGATTATGCTGCTGAAAGATACGTGTCATCTTGGCCATAGATGTAGCGGCCTGCGGTGCTCCCTGAAAGGTCTGCATGAACTACATAAAGCATTCACGGAACTACGCCACTACGCCTGTGTCCGGTATAACAGCTGGTGCCGCATCTGGCTATGCTGGAGGATCAACTAGTAGCCCATGGCCAACCATCTCCGGAGTATAATCGTCGCCGCTCTCTTGGAAAACAACTCACGGTTGTTTAGGCATCATGACACTGCAAGGTCAAAAGCACGCCTCAGATTCATGATTATTAAGACTGAAACGAAGGAACTACAATGGAACAAGAGGAAGAAGGTGTTCCAAAATTTGAAAAATAAGACTACATGGCGTGTACAAAGACTACACGGTGTGTACTTTATTTCCGTTCCCCTTCCCGGGTCCTTCTACATGGCTAAGCCACACGACTTCCGTCGAACAAAACTACACAGTGTGTATTATATCTACACGGCGTGTCCGGTGCTATTTTCCAACGGCCCGTGTCGTCTGTGACACGGCCGACTACTCGGCTTACAACTACACGACATGTTACACCCGTACACGGCGGGTACAACACCCCATTTCCCAGCCACACGGCTAAAACCACACAGTCTGTCCTCGGACAAGACAACACGACATGTCCCCAAAGGTACATGGCGTGTTTCAAGGAGAGGTATCACCGCCCCGTGTAGTTAGTTACACGGCCGAGTCCCTAGGTCACACTACACGGCGTCTCCGGCATTGACATGGTGTGGTTTGTACAGGAGTTCACCGACCCGTGTTGTTAGTGACACGGCCAGACTCTAGGTCACCCTACACGGCATGTACAAAAATACACAGCGTGTTTTACCCAATCCTTTCGCAACCCTGTGTCGCCACCCACAGAGTTTGTGACATAGGAAGAGACTACACGGCGTGTACTTAGGGTACACTGCTTGTACTCAAAAAGTTCATTTTTCTTCCTGAACAGAAGAACATACATGGCGTGTATAAAAATACTACACAGCGTGTATTCTTGGTTTCTGGACAGTATGCCTCAAAAACTCCTCCGGAGCCCAGAAGATACCGAAAAATAACACCAAAGTGTCAAATTACGACCCGTGGGGGGCAATACTCCCAACAAATAAAATTTTTACATCTTATCTGTGTTATAACCAATAAACAATCAATGATCCACCAAATTCCGGTCAATGGGGGCCCATACTCCCCAAGAACCAAAGTTTGGCGTCCATTTTATAAACAAGCTCACACAAGGAATATCTTATCACCAAGCAGGTATTTATCGAGCAGCTATCACAACAGCATGCTTTTCTAGCACAACAACTATTACAACAACATGCCAATTCCAATGCGTCTACATGGCATGAAAACTTTTCATGGCATGTGATATCTTGCATGTGTTTATATGATGCATGAGATGGCATACCCTCATCTCATCGGGTTTCAACTAAATAGAACCCATTAATAAGATATAACCGCATAATACAAGTGCATCACCCAACGTTGAAAACATTTCAACCGTAAAATTGAAAAATCAAAATATTGCAAAATACGAGGTAGACTAGCTTTTCCCTGTACACGGGTTAGCTATGCCCAGGCACAGCTTATTAACAACTACTGTTCCATCATATCCCTGACTTGGGCTCCAAATAGAAAGTCAAAGAAAAGAAACTCCTTTGATACCACTTTATAACGTCCCAGACCCGGGTGCCCCGAGCCCGGTTCACCACATGACCTCAAGCGCATTTCCCCAAATGCTAGAGGCTGCCCACTAGCAGCGAGGGCCCAGGTCTGATAGTGGGGAAAATATTCCCTCATTTGTCAAAGTGTAGTGTAGCGGAATACAGAATAAACACACAACGACAACGGATGCAGTAAACCATGCAACTACTGAAATTATAAACTTCAATGGATATAACCAACAGTATACAAAAGATGATTCTACATGATTCAAGTTCTAAGAAAATAGCAAGAACATGTTATACATCAATACAGTACAGTAGAAAACAGAGTACAACAAAGAAAAGAAAACAGCTGGTAGTGGCATCACGGGTCTAGGCTCGGTCACATGCCCTCCTACTCCTCAACAATAGTCAAGTGCCTATATAGGTACTCTTGCCCCTATCTACACCTGTAGCCACGTAATATGTTTGGGCCGAAAAGCGTGACCCAAACAGGGTGTGAGAAATATATCTCAGTAGGCACTCACCAATGGCCGGTGCCCAACTGCATGTAAGCATGCAACAATAGTGTGCAGTAATAAATGAAATAAAGTAAGCTGTAATCAAAAGTAAATAATTACCAGTTATATTTCCATTTTCTTATCAATTTAATCAATTTATAAATTAGAAATCACCACAGTGCATTTCTACGTAAACAATCCACGTCCTCAGACAAGAAAAACCTTACCCTCAAGTAAGTAGAACCCAACTTGCAGGTAATGGCCCTCAGGCATAACATAATTTTTCCCTTAGGCGTAGGTAGTTTCTCCCTCAGGCACATAGTCTATAGACCTCAGGCATGGAAGATGTTTCCCTTAGGCCAAAATACTACAACCCTCGGGCTAAATAGTGCAGGTCCCTCAGGCTAATCCCAACAATGCCCTCGGGCCAAATACAACAACGCCCTCAGGCTAAATAGGTAAGCCGACCATGCCCAATAGGTAAACAATCAATAAAAAGCAATTCCTCTCAAGGAAATTCTACCATTACTACTTTAAAGGCATACCCTCGGGTATCCTAGCCAAACAGCTAAATAGTGAAACACACCCCGGGGGTGGTTCCATATCTAAGCAACGATCCCAACCAGCATTTTATTATCACAATTTAATCACCTATGCAATTATAGGCATTAAATATAGAAACAGACTCAGCCACATGACACCCCAACATGGGTACGTGGCACGAAAATGCACAAAAATGCACGACAGTTGGAAAATAAACATAAAGCCACCTACCTTATACACCAACAAACGTTATACCCGAATGCCGACTCTAGAAACACCCATGAATGGCGTAGATCTGATGAATAACAAAACCCATTCAAACGTAAATAACTTCCCCTTGGGAAAGAATTGGTAAGAACGGTACCAGGAGAGGAGAGGGCTTACCCGTGCGGTTCCAACGGGATCGTTCGAGGTGGAAACTGATTCCAGACAAACACCCGACAGATCTTCAAAGGTTTGGTCATCCTCCTTGGCTCCAAAATGGCTCCAATGCCTCCTCTTTCAACTGAGGAGGCTACTGACTGTTTTAAAAAGAAAAAATGAAGTACAAGGCATGTAATTTTGAGTACACGACGTGTACTCCTTTCATTTAACTGTTCATTTGGTAGCACCACCACACTGTTCATCCGTCGACCTGAGTACACGGAATGTACTCCGGAGTACACGGCGTGTACTGTCTCCCAGCTGGCAGTGACTCCACCGCCTTACTATTTAGACCTGCTGACTGACTACACGGTGTGTAAGGTACCACTACACGGAGTGTTTTCAGTTCCTACTCCCCACGCCACCGAAATGGCTACACACCCCGTGTACTAATCCCAACACGGCTAGAAGTATACGTCGTGTCGAAAAGTACACGGCGTGTACTTCCAAAATATAGGATTTTTTCCCATTTCCATTATTTTCTAAAAAACACTTTAGGAAAAGGAAAAAGAAGAATCTCGTACCTCAAAAAAAAGAACTGGGTTCTTACACTATCTTTTCACTTTTGGCATTTGGGTGGAATTTTGGGGGTGGAGGAGACCTTGGAGAAACATATTCTTGCCAATGAAGAATGATCATCCCAATGAAGAATGTCAATTGGAGAACAAAGAACACTTCATCCACTAAAGATAGAAATCTTCATCACTGATCTTCAACCGGAAAAAGTGAGGAAGCGTCGTCCTTGAAAAACGTCGACTACATCTTCCTCAACTTCTTCATCTTCTTTCCCGACGTCAACGAATCCGATGTAGGGGTTTGAACATTGTTTTATTTCTCGTTATTTGTTTTCCATTGAGTATTATAAATCGAAGCTGCATGCTATCACCCTAATGCGGAGGGTTTGGGATGAACAAACACTTCCTGACCCCTCTGCCTACTTTGTGGAATTTGACGCTAAATGCTTCATGAGACCAGAAAGAGCGATTCTTGTCATCTTTGATTGCGGATCAAAGGTGACGTCCTGAAAAATTCGTGGCTATTTCTGTAATGAGAAACGTCCCAACAGAAGTCATCCGGTGACCTGTGGAAATTTCGCCAAACGGATGTAGTGACAACCGTCACCACATGGAAGGTGGCGGCGCAACTGCTCCGCAAGAGCAGTAACACGCAGCCAACTGGCAACGACGGTGCAATGGCGGCCAACACAAGCCCGACCACGAATTAAACCAGTGGCCCAAGCTGCTGGGTCCCTGGAGAAGACATGGTACAACCGCGCCACGCGATGGAGAAATAGGGGTCACGGCCTCTTTCCATGGCAGTGTGGGGGAAGCCGGTGCAAGGTCGACTACTGGGTCGCTAGAGGAGGTGCAGCGCAACCGCACTGCGCATGAGGTGGTTGTTCACCCAGCTAGCTGGGAGAAGCGAGACCCATCGCTGGGATCTATATAATGCGGACCGGTGCCACGTGGTGCCAATTTGACTTCCCTGAATGACTAAGTTGTCCAAGAATGCAGGTGGTGCACGCCTCCCCACTAGATGCAGCTAGGACGGACCCCAAGACCACCATCCGTGGGACTCGCGCGTGCCGGACATAGCATGGGATACCCCCGTATGCTGGGTTGGACCTGCGGACTGGGTTGGACCTGCAGACCGGGTCGGACCGGCATATCAGGTCAGAATCCATTCCAGACCCGGGTCGGGCCGGGTCAGTCTGATTGGGTAGGACCAGACGCAGACCTGTTTGACCTTTTTCCACTATTTTTCCCATAACATGAACTACATTGATTCGATTGATGAACCGTATATGGGGACAAAAAACTTGTAAGGATGTGGTTCTATTGGTATACCCCACTCGAGGATTGGACACAGTTGTGGTACAACTTCGTTGGATCGAAGTTAAATCCAACCTGGCCCTAGGAACGAAAATCCAAATAACACTCAGACATGGTATCTGATTGATGAACCATATGTCTCGTTGAGTTTCTTATGGAAAGATGAATATTTTGAATACATAATCATGGGACATAGTGATAGTTGATGTATTGACACTTGGTATGAAGAGAAGTCCCTCCCAGAATCAAGAATGCTTCGTGCGGTACCCTGTGGGTGGCTGTAAACTAACAACTGTTCCTGGATCCTATGTGGGTTTGATAGCACTGATAACTGTTCCTAGATCCTGTGTGGGTTCTACAGTACTGTTGACTATTCCTGGAGCATTTTTGGGTTCGACATCTTCGATGACTGTTCCTGGGTCCTATGTGGGTTCGACAGCTCTGTTTACTGTTCCTGGAACCTTTGTGGGTTCAAAAGTTCTAATTTCTATTCCTGGATCCTATGTGGGTTCGACAGAATAGATGATTCAGTTGATACATATGATCATCTCTATATCTATACATAAGTTATATACTGGTGTGATAGGATTTAGTGACTTCTTTGTTTTCCTCATTATTGATATGGGTTATATGATAACTTAGGTATATGTATGGGAATATACCTAAGTACTGTTTATCCCTTGATTTCATACTCTCTAGTTTATCTGTAGTGTATTTTGAGAGACCATAGGGGTATCGATGTCCCTACTGAGTATTATTATACTAATCTGTAGGTGGTTTTTTGTTTAATGTTGTATTTATTCTACAATACTGATTTAATGTAAATGTATGAAGAGTGAGGTCCGTTATACTATCACTTCATCTTGAGATATTAATTATATAAACTAATTCCAATAACCATGTTTACACGGGAGGGTTCTATGTTCCTTTATACCGATGAATGTGTGAATTTCTAGGTGCTGAAAATAAAGTTGGTAAATGAACCTTTTCACGCACTAACCTATTATATAAGAGTGTTTTTTATCTATAATAATTAATTGAAGATGTTCATGGGATTAATCCTCATGTAAACTGATATAGTGATTAATTATTCTTCACACCAATTAAATTTCATACAAATAATTACCCAAATCAGGATGTGCAGATGAAATTAGTGTGTTTTGAATTAAAAATATAGAGTAATTATTTATATGGTGAATGATGTGAAAAATATACAATATATAAAATCTTTATAAATATATTCCCACAGAATTGGTTGATTATATTCTAAAGAAGATTAATTGTGTTTAAATATTATGAATTTTCAACAAATTACCAATATTAGAAAGAGAAAAGGGTTGCTGGTTATTTGAGTCAAAAAATATAATGAAAATGTTTTGATAATGGGGATTTAAAAGTATATAATACATACAGATTTATAGAATATGGATCTTGGCATATTGAATAAAATGTTAGGGTTGTATCATTCTAAAAATAATATTAAACTATCTATCATTATGAGGATTAGAGAGGTGTAGAAATAACACAAGGATATATAGAATAAATTGACAGATAGTCATGATTTAAACCTTGAATTCAATGGAAATATATTATTCATGAAATTAAAAAATCTCTTTAATAAAAAAAATTATGGATCCATTGGATAAATCCTATTGTTCACCAATCTTTATCCATCCCGGATGTTTGAAGATAAATAGAGAACTAAAGAAGAATTATAGAAGGGACCTAATGAACAGTTATATTATATAATATGTACTTGAATGAGTAGTATGATATAATATTAATCATAATAAACATACATAGATGTTTAAATTATATTCATTACATAAACCTGGATGCAAATGGGAATACCTGACCCAAGATTTCATCATTGAACTTCAAAAATATCAAATGGTCATGATTTTGTTTGGATTTTTATCAAACTCCAACTGTATTTATAGAATTTAATTTGAATTATAAATTTTTTCACTCATGATAATATTTCTATGATATAAATTAATGAAGTGATAAGGTTGTATTGACAACCACAATCTCTTATATATAATCGAGCTGTGACATTTTCCTTGATATCATAGAGTAGTCTTTAACAATATTTTTCTACATAGTTTAACATTATCACTTCAAATAATACTCAAATAGATCCCCATATTTATTGGTCCATTCAAAAATTAATATAGATTTTTATACTATTGTCCATTGTTTTGAAATTTTTTTGTGATCAACACCATTCTGCGGATGAGTTTTCATATTAAAATTGATTTCTCATGACCATTCAAATGATTTACTATAAATACCTCTATGGAAAGAAGTTTAAACCTTCAATTTTCAATGATGATATTAGAGAATGAATTATATTTGGTCAAAAATAAAGAATGGAAATGTATAAAAACTTATATCCATTCAGTATCACATCAAGGAATATTATAGTTGATAGAAACATTATCTTAATAATAATTACTATGGTGGAGAATTTGATGTCAATGAAAATTTATTTTATTGAATATCTCATTATAATAAGATTATTGAATTTGGAAGAAATGGAAAACATTGAAATATTAATATAATTCCATTTAAAATTAATGATCATATTGGGATGGTTCTTTATCACATGGTTCTTCCACAATATCTAACTCAAGTTCTTGATGTATTCAATGTATATCTCCCATTAAAGTAGATACATGATCCTTCACATGTATGTAGTTCTATAGTAATACTACCAAATTAAAATATATCTTATGAGTAATTTTTTTAAATTATAAATAAAAAGTGAATGTGATTTTTTAACAAGACTTCTCACCTATTAAATGTTTTATTTTAATTTTTTTAATATATCGAATTTGTGTAGGGCCCAAGAATATAATAAAGTAGAACTATCCTATGTCATTTTTAGTGAAGTGATGAATGTTTTTTTGGGTGAAAATATTATAAGGGGTATAATATAATATTCCATGATTTTATGATATATTTCACATTAGGTAATTATTATTTATTTGATAGATTTTATTACATGTGACATCTTGTTGAAAATAATCATGTTATACTATTAAAAAATTATTATAAAATTGTAATGTTGTTCTCTAATTGTTTGATTGGAGGGAATTATTTTTCCAACAAAATGTTATCAAAAAATTGTATTTATTGAACAATAAAATAAGTTCCTTGTAAATTAATATTATATAAAAGAAAATATAATAATTTAAAAGTATAAGATAGATGTATTCTTGAAAAAATTGTTAATTATATATAGAATGTGTCTTTCTCTTATAAAAAAAATTTAATAACTATTAATCGATGAATTAAATTAAATATGCTAATCATATATCCAATAAAATATTTTATAATTCCTATAATGCTTTTTATATGTAATATATTATGAAATTGTTTTTGTTTTAAGCTCAAAATGTAATTTATCTAAAAATATATTTCATCACATTTTTTACAGTAATGTTAAAATGAATTTATCATACTAATAAAAATAATACCTTATAAAATGTAGTATATTTTTTAAATTAAAATATCAATAAAATAATTGATGCGGTCAATTACTTTTTTGTTCATTATTAATAGAAAATGACATAAAAATATGTCAATGTGGTAAAGTTTAAAATGGAAAATGATGGGTAAAATTATAGAGGTAATTGACAAAATTATGCAAAAACAATTCAAAATAGTAATAGATAATTTTTTTCAATAAAAATTACTATATATTTTCATTTTAAATTTTTCCCACTTTTACATGACTATGATTTTTATTATATTTTGTTTTTTTTATTTGAAAAAATGAATCTCCCCTAACACATAAAAGTTAACATTAT